>JAAKBH010000343.1:0-618557 GCA_019776075.1 Amaranthus palmeri | reverse complement strand
TCAATCAAATTCATAACAACAAAATACATTTGCCAGTAACGGTCCGGTTCGCGTGAGCCGGATAATCATATGAAAATATGAATCCGGTTCACAACTGGACACTTAGAGGTTCCCATCCAAGATCGTTAACGTTCCAACGATAAGGGAACATAACTAAGCGAAAATTAAAACATATGGTAGTGACAGGTTTGTAAAGTTCATAATACAACTTGAGAACCCAACGGCCTCTACTAACGAAACGACAAACGAACTAGTCTAAAAACCATTACACAAGAGTAAATTATTTTCTACTATATTTATTATTACATAGACGCGGTCTTGGGTGACGTGATCCTAACTTCAACCTCACTCCAATTCCCACCTGCAATCAACCGCTAGTCGTCGATTGACAACGGAAGCAAGTTCAAAAGAACAATCCAATACACGTCAGAGACAACATACAAATATCAACAAGTGGAAAGCAAACAATGTGTTCACCCTAACATGCAAAGGCTCTAAAATATTTATCAAAAACCCCAACTTGAAACGTTGCCCGTCCTATTCGGGTCGTCCAAGTAATAATCCATTTCATTTGGAGGAATACACTTGGGAGAGCTAATCCCAAGGCAACCACCGACCTAAGACGTTGCCCGTCCTGTTCGGGTCGTCAAAGGTTAAAGTATGCATACCCCCATGGTGACCGTAATGATCCAAAACTGCCATGGGAACAAAATTATATAATCCATTCCAAAATATTAACCCATTGGGATAACCCAAAACATCCATCCTCAATTCCAAGTTAAACTTCTTTCAAATTATTTGAGGTGTCTAATCCTTATGTGAGTCACAATGCAATATTCAAGAATGAAACAACACTACTTGCATAACCACATATAATGTATGGTCTAAGCGTGTACCTTTAAGCAACAGCAAACAGAGATAACTCAAATGCTACAGGAATTTCACCCTCTTATGAATCGAGGTCCTAAACAAACATACACACAAAACGAACACGTATTAGAACGTGTTTTCACCTCTAACTCATTCTATACCACTAATATATCAATAAGACTTAATAATTTTAATTGATTTCATCAAATTCCAAATAACTCAAAATCCATTTTAAACCAGAAACTTAAACCGTCAATTCGGACAGTTTAGAAAATCCAAATGAAAAATCCGACCTCACCACTGCGTCCGGAACGCATCAATTACCTTGGACACCAATTTTCAAAATTTCTAAAATTCGTTTACTATTTTTAATTATTTTAAGCGTTTAAACAACTTTTTAATATACCGATTAATCAAAACAACACGAAAAACATATCCTACTTAAAGGAATGTGAGGCGTCACTTCCGGGACAGCTATGGCTGTCCGGAATTCGTGCCATGTAACATAACATCGGATTTCGATTATTTCTTTCATATGAAAAGAAAGATCCACCTAATAATTCATAACTAAGAAATAACAAAAACCGAATCGTAAAACAACATAAATTCAAATTCTTAATACACAATCTCTTAACAATTTCAACCACAAATAATTACTATTTCACACGTAAATTCATCCACCATCGAACACGAACACCATTCAAACACCAACCTAAAAATAATAAATTCAAATAATAGAATTTAATACTTGATCATTGCACAAATCGAACTATTATTTTTTTTTTTTTGTAGAAATCATAAGCCAAACCGCCCATATGATTCTAATCACACATATAAATAAATTCAATCCCTTAAACAAATCAAATTTTGATAAGGAACTTATGAAATCATACATACTTATTTCACTTAATCCACACCTTTAAATTTCTTCTAGCAAATTGAAATTTTGCTAGGTGAAATTTTGATAATTGAAACAAATTTATTTAAATACTTAAAAATAGGTTTTATCTTATATCAAATTTGAATTTTGTTAAAGAATATAAATCAATGAAGGATTTATAAAATTTGACTTACCCTTTAACAAATCAATTTTGTTTAAAGGATATATATGAATAAAACATAAAAAAAATATTCAATCCTCCTAGAAGTCATAGGACATCATCATATATAAAATATAAAATATAATTTACTTTAAAAGTAAAAATCTAATATGAACTCTTAGATTTCACTTACCCTTGATTTGGAATTTGGCATGAACACAAAGTTTTTTTTTTTTTTTTAATTTGTGAGAACCGAAATTAAGAAGAGGGAAAAGAAAAAGAAAAAAAACTCTTTGAGGTAAAAGCAAATGACAAAAAGTGGAACATTCCTGCATAAGAGTGGTTTTTATAGATAACCACACCCCTTTAAGCTTCCCTAACTCCCCTCTTAAAAGTGTCATAATACACACTTAAGAGGGAGTTACAAACCCTCCAAATTCCTCCTAAAATGATGATAAAAATTATGTGATTTATTATTATTTTTTTATATTTTTTTTTTTGTCAATCAACTAATTATTGTGATTTAATACCATGATCTACTTTATCACACATGTATAATTATGATTAAAGATTAACTACTAAATGATGATAAAAATTATTAATTTATTTTAATTTATTTTAATAAAGATTGACTATTATTGATTTATTTTAAAATTGAATATTCTATAAAATTACGGGGTTGTTACAGACTACCCACCCTTTAAAAGAAGTTACGCCCTCGTAACTTGCAATTTTAAAACTGACCAGTTATACAACACGACACTGTACATACCAAACACAACACGACTTACAACACAACATTTTTCAAGTCAAAGAAGTTTTTTGTACTATCAAGAACACAACAATAGCAGGTCAAAGTTAGTTTAGTTTACTTTCGCGCGAAATTCCTATCGCCCTCTACCCCACTTAAAGAAGTTTACGTCCCCGTAACGCGCCTAACCTAAAGAAGGTGAGGGTACTTCTCCCGCAAAGAGTCTTCGGTTTTCCCAGGTAGTTGCCTCGCGCTCGTGATTTAAACCACAGAACTTTGACCATAGAAATATCTTTTCGTCGTGTACTACGAACCTTCTTGTCTAAAATTCGAACCAGTCGCTCAGGAAAAGGTCAAAGATGGATCTAATCCTAAGGTTCGGGAATCTAAGACATGAGAGGCAGCTGCATGATACCGCTTTAACTAAGACAAAAGAAACACATCATGGACCTCCCAAAGTCACCGCTTCGGTGAAATCATCCCAATAAAACTAGACTAAGACAGCGACGCCCATACAAAGCCTCGAAGGGAGCCATCTGAATCGAGGCCTGATAGCTGCTGTTGTTAGATAATTCGACCAAAATCCAAATGTTCATCCCATGACCCTTGCCACTCCATGGTAATCGTGCGCAACATATCTTCTAAAATCTGATTCGTTCGTTCTGTTTGCCCGTCTGTCTGTGGATGAAACGATGTACTATACAACAACATAGTACTCATTGCTTGTTTTAAGGTTTGCCAAAATTTTGACAGATACCGGATATCTCTATCGGACACAATGGTACCCACACCGTGATACCGCACAACATACATAATATAAGCTCGGGCTAATTGCTCCATCTCCCTGCGACAGTTCACAGGAATGAAACATGCCGATTTAGTCAAACGGTCAACTATCAACCACAAAGCATCATTCTCTGCCTTCGTTCGAGGTAATCCCACAACAAAATCCATAGAAATATCATCCCACATCCACACTGGAATCTCTAAGGGTTGTAGTAAACCTCCGGGTCTTTTATGTTCACTCTTAACCTTCTGACATGTCAAACAGCGTGATACATATTCTGCAATATCCTTTTTTCATTCCCGACCACCAGAACATCAACTTAAGATCTTGATACATCTTATCACCGACTGGATGAACTGAAAATTTCGTACAGTGCGCTTCATCCAAGATGCGTTCCTTCAAAGATTCTTCCCCCGTCGGTAAACACCAACGACCCTTAAATCTCAAGCTTCCATCTTCATGAACCATGAATCCCTCTGCTTTTCCTTCCCGAGCCTGTTCCTTTAATTTCAACAAGTTCGGGTCTTTATCCTAGGAATTCAAAATCTTCTCGAAAGATGAAGGCCGAATAACTAAGGCACTCAGACATTCATTTAATTCACCCGTACGCACCACCTCCAAGTTCAGCCGAGCAAAGTCTCGATGCAACTCTTCAATTCCATCCAAAGCAGATAGTGAGTGTTTAGACTTTCTACTAAATGCATCGGCTACCAAGTTTGTTCGCCCCTCGTGATACATGAACTCTAAATCATAGTCCGACATGAGCTCTAACCACCGACGTTGGCGCATGTTCAAATCCGGTTGAGTATAAAGGTACTTTAGACTTTCATGATCCGTGTAAATTCTGCATTTAACCCCATACAAGTAATGCCTCCATATTTTGAGCGCAAAAACTATCGCAGCCAACTCCAGATCATGAGTACGGTAATTAACCTCATGAACCTTCAATTGTCGCGATGCCTAAGCAATTACCTTACGCTCCTGCATCAAAACACAGCCTAACCTTTTCTTCGACGCGTCACTGTACACAGTATAATCCAGCTTAGGATCAGGTAGTGTAAGAACAGGAGCCGAGGTTAGCTTTTCCTTCAAAGTCACAAAAGCTTGCTCACACTCGTCGGTCCACTCGAACTTCTTATCTTTTATCATCAATGAAGTCATAGGTCGAGCAATTCGCCAGATTTCCTTGACAAAACGACGATAATACCCAGCCAACCCTAAGAAACTTTGTACTTCGATGATGACTAGTTTCAAACTGCCTCTACTTTTATCGGGTACACCGAAACTCCCTCCTTAGAAACAAAGTGGCCCAAAAATGATACCTTTTCCAACCAGAATTCACACTTCGAAAACTTAGCATACAATTTAATCTCCCGCTGGGTCTACAAAACTAAACGTAAATGTTCCTCATGTTCAACTTGGTCTTTTGAATAGACGAGTATATCAGCAATAAAGACAACCATGAATTTTTCCAAGTACGCGCTAAACACTTGGTTCATCAAACACATAAATGCGGCTGGAGCATTTGTCAACCCAAAAGGCATCACGGTAAACTCATACTGCCTGTAACGTGTCCTAAAAGCTGTTTTATGTATATTCCCCTCAGCGATCCTCAATTGATGATAACCCGACCTTAAATCAATTTTCGAAAATATCCCAGCTCCCCTCAACTGATCAAACAAGTCATCTATGCGAGGTAACGGGTATTTGTTCTTAACTGTCACATTATTTAGCTCCCTATAATCGATACACAATCTTAAACTGCCATCCTTGTTCCGTACAAACAAAACCGGAGCGCCCCAAGGTGAAACACTTGGTCGGATATAACCCTTATCCAACAATTCCTCGAGCTGAGACTTCAATTCCTCCATCTCTTTTGGGGCCATGCGGTTTGGGACCTTTGAAATTGGTCCTGTTCCGAGCGCCAAGTCTATCGTAAAATCGATTTCTTTTTGCGGTGGCATACCGGGAATTTCATCAGGGAAAACGTCTACGAACTCGTTCACCACCGCGACATCATTAGGGTCCACCTCCTTCTTTCCTTCCTGTATGATATGGCACATTTACAAAGGATGTCCTTGCCTCACAAGTCTTTGTAACTCCAAGGTCGACACTAAGTTTGTTCTAGGCACTTTAGAAAAATTTCTATATCTAACGTTTTCCCCACGTGGTCCTACCAACAACACTCATTGCTCTCTACATTCAATGGTAGCTTTATATCTTCCTAACCAATCCATTCCCAAAATCACTTCCAAACCCTCCCTATCTAACACATATAGACTACTAGGAAAAACAACTTTCCCTATCTTCAAAGGCACATCTCTATATAATCTATCGCAAGTATATAATCTCCCCGAAGGAACCGCCATGGTATATGATACTTTTTCAAAAGTTTCTAAATTCAGTTCGTCTACTTTACTCCTTGCCAGAAAGGAACAAGTTGCACCCGAATCAAACAATACACTAACATCTATAGAATGGATGGTGAACGTACCTGTAACCACCTCCGTCGCCTGGTCAGCTTCCCTTGAACTGACCGCAGATACCCGTCCACCAGCCGGCTGTGCGTTTATTCCTCCCACTTGGTTTCCCATTCGTGGTATTCCTGAACCCTCAACCCGATTGCCATCTGACCGGACTTGCCCCCCATTAAACTATCGTTGGAATCTTTGACCGTTGTTACCGTGATGATCTCCCCCAGTTTGTCAATTCTTACTTCTTTTCTTTATGTAGCACTCATACTCCCTATGTCACATTCAACTAAATTCCCTTCGCAATCCTTTCCGGGGTGGTTTTTCTTACACCTCCTGCATAAGTACTTTCTTTCCTTTCTATCCCGATGTAGCAAAGGTTTTACAGGTCTTGCTTCCCCCTATATCCAGCACTCACACCAGAACTGCCCCCTTGGAAGCCACCAACGATCTTTGGTTTCTCCAAATGGAAACCTTCAGGTGTTCCTGAGGTTTAGACTTACTAATTCCTTCCTCTTCTCTGTAAAACTACTCTTCTCCTTTTCTTTTTCTTTTCGTAAAATATTCCCTACCAGAGCTGCACGCTTATACATTTGCTCTAACGTGCTTTAGCGATCACTTTCGATATACTTTTGAATATCAAACGATAATCCCAGTTCAAAGCGTTGCATTTTCTTCTCTTCAGTGGGTACATCATTTGGACAGTATTTGATGTACCCCATGAACTTGTGGTAGTATTCATCAACAGTCAAACTACCCATTTCAAATCGGGCAAACTCATTCGATTTATCCTTCCTCACGTGTAAAGGATAAAACTTCTCCCGCATAGCCCTTTTAAACATATCCCAATCGAAAAGTCTCTCAGTTTGTTCTATTAACCCCGCCTTACTATTTGCTCACCAAAAGTCAGCTTCCCCAGTCAAATAAAAAGCTGCCTGATTAACCTTCAGTTCTTCTGGACATTCTACTACATCAAAAAGTTTGTCAAACTCTCTTAACCAATGTTCATGTTCTGATGGTTCTCCTTTACCATCAAAAGGGGATGGTTTGTTCTGGCTAATCCTCTTGCTCATATCAGAAGCCTGTTCAGACAAAGACCTCTCTTGTGGCGCACTAACCCCGGCTAACGCCTTAACTAAGCTCCTTAAGGCTCGGTTAGTTCCGTTCTTAGCTAGCCTTTTTCGGGAGAGAGGAGGCATCTTCTGCAACCAAAGGAACGGTACTAATACTAACGTGTCCTAAGGTCTCGTAGATTCTTAAGATCAGAGGTGCTTGAAATAAAATAAACATAAGTAAATACACACATCCAAATGTCTACAAGTATATTATTAATTGTTGTGGCTATTAAGCCATTCTAACATATCGTAAAACAAACGAAAGAAACAAAAAGAGAGCACTGAAAACAACTCAATATACTGTTTTATTGATAATTTTTTTTTGTTAATTTATAACAACTTACGCCGAGCGTTTACATTATTAGGAAAAAAAAAAAAGAACAACTAAAAAGATAACAAAACAAAAAGGAAGGTAAAATAAGAAAATTAACGCCAAGCATCTATAACATCAACAGACTCATCATAATTAGTTATGTCAAAATCTTTATCATCCCCGTCGTCTCCGGAGTCAGTACTAGAGCTCATGTATCCTCCTTCTGATTCCCAGTCACTATCCATTGGACTGTTTATTAGCAACTCTTCTTCTTCTTCCTCAGGATCCTCCTCATTTGAAAATTCCCCTCCAGATTCAACCCTAAATCCATACAGATCATAATGAGATCCCCAACCTTCTCTATCATCTTCACTAGTATTCTCTATAGAACTCAATGATTCCTGTTTAGGGTCTCGCACCTCAAAAATATTCCCAAACTATGACCTGAGGTCTACTAGTGGAAGGTCAGATAAGTACTCATCCCCTATCTACTCCATAACTACATCAGATTCCTCCTTTATGTGGAGTTCTCCCTCCTCCATGGACTCTACCTCTTCATAGGATTCTTCCTCTTCCATTTCCTCTTCCTCATCGGGGTCTTCTTCTTCGTTCCCGTCATACCCCTCCCCTTCTAAGGGTCCATCTTGGAAGTTAACTCCACTTGGCTCTCCCTGGTTTACTTCTACCCTTTTCCTTGACTCGGATAAATGATGTAACTTATCTAGATCCAACTCTAGGTCAGAACATACCCTATCAGCTTTAGTCTTTATCATTTGCATCATTTCCTTATAATCTTGGATGCTCTCACCACCTCTTATTTTCCAAATATCATTATTCAAAACCTCCCTCTATGCAGTCTCCGGGTCAAACCTCGATACTTCGCTAGTTTGGTTAGGGGTGTGTGGGTTCATTTGGGCCTTTCCTTTGTCCATAATTCTGAACATAAAAAAAAACATAAGGTAATTAAAAGATTATTGATAACTGAGGTCACCTATACGACTATAAGATCCTAACGGTCCCCTTCCAAACATACCCCAAAACACATCACAATAAGAGAAATCTACATACAGCCATTTTATAACACATTAGTCATACCCCAACTCTCTCTGCTAAGGTCAAGTATTCCTTTACCTCTAATGGAACGTTGGCTCTGATACCAATTGTAATGGTCCGGTTCACGTGAGCCGGATAATCATATGAAAATATGAATCCGGTTCACAACTGGACACTTAGAGGTTCCCATCCAAGATCGTTAACGTTCCAACGATAAGGGAACATAACTAAGCGAAAATTAAAACATATGGTAGTGACAGGTTTGTAAAGTTCATAATACAACTTGAGAACCCAACGGCCTCTACTAACGAAACGACAAAACGAACTAGTCTAAAAACCATTACACAAGAGTAAATTATTTTCTACTATATTTATTATTACATAAGACGCGGTCTTGGGTGACGTGATCCTAACTTCAACCTCACTCCAATTCCCACCTGCAATCAACCTGCTAGTCGTCGATTGACAACGGAAGCAAGTTCAAAAGAACAATCCAATACACGTCAGAGACAACATACAAAATATTAACAAGTGGAAAGCAAACAATGTGTTCACCCTAACATGCAAAGGCTCTAAAATATATTTATTCAAAACCCCAACTTGAAACGTTGCCCGTCCTATTCGGGTCGTCCAAGTAATAATCCATTTCATTTGGAGGAATACACTTGGGAGAGCTAATCCCAAGGCAACCACCGACCTAAGACGTTGCCCGTCCTGTTCGGGTCGTCAAAGGTTAAAGTATGCATACCCCCATGGTGACCGTAATGATCCAAAACTGCCATGGGAACAAAATTTATATAATCCATTCCAAAATATTAACCCATTGGGATAACCCAAAACATCCATCCTCAATTTCCAAGTTAAACTTCTTTCAAATTATTTGAGGTGTCTAATCCTTATGTGAGTCACAATGCAATATTCAAGAATGAAACAACACTACTTGCATAACCACATATAATGTATGGTCTAAGCGTGTACCTTTAAGCAACAGCAAACAGAGATAACTCAAATGCTACAGGAATTTCACCCTCTTATGAATCGAGGTCCTAAACAAACATACACACAAAACGAACACATATTAGAACGTGTTTTCACCTCTAACTCATTCTATACCACTAATATATCAATAAGACTTAATAATTTTAATTGATTTCATCAAATTCCAAATAACTCAAAATTCCATTTTAAACCAGAAACTTAAACCGTCAATTCGGACAGTTTAGAAAATCCAAATGAAAAATCCGACCTCACCACTGCGTCCGGAACGCATCAATTACCTTGGACACCAATTTTCAAAATTTCTAAAATTCGTTTACTATTTTTAATTATTTTAAGCGTTTAAACAACTTTTTAATATACCGATTAATTAAAACAACACGAAAAACATATCCTACATAAAGGAATGTGAGGCGTCACTTCCGGGACAGCTATGGCTGTTCGGGAATTCGTGCCATGTAACATAACATCGGATTTCGATTATTTCTTTCATATGAAAAGAAAGATCCACCTAATAATTCATAACTAAGAAAATAACAAAAACCGAATCGTAAAACAACATAAATTCAAATTCTTAATACACAATCTCTTAACAATTTCAACCACAAATAATTACTATTTCACACGTAAATTCATCCACCATCGAACACGAAACCATTCAAACACAAACTAAAAATAATAAATTCAAATAATAGAATTTAATACTTGATCATTGCACAAATCGAACTATTATTTTTTTTTTTTGTAGAAATCATAAGCCAAACGCCCATATGATTCTAATCACACATATAAATAAATTCAATCCCTTAAACAAATCAAATTTTGATAAGGAACTTATGAAATCATACATACTTATTTCACTTAATCCACACCTTTAAATTTCTTCTAGCAAATTGAAATTTTGCTAGGGAAATTTTGATAATGAAACAAATTTATTTAAATATTAAAAATAGGTTTTATTCTTATATCAAATTTGAATTTTGTTAAAGAATATAAATCAATGAAGGATTTTATAAAATTTTGACTTAACCCTTTTAACAAATCAATTTTGTTAAAGGATTATATGAATAAAACATAAAAAAAATATTCAATCCTCCTAGAAGTCATAGGACATCATCATATATAAAATATAAAATATAATTTACTTTAAAAGTAAAAATCTAATATGAACTCTTAGATTTCACTTACCCTTGATTTGGAATTTGGATGAACACAAAGTTTTTTTTTTTTTTTTTTAATTTGTGAGAACCGAAATTAAGAAGAGGGAAAAGAAAAAAAAAAAAAAAAAACTCTTTGAGGTAAAAGCAAATGACAAAAAGTGGAACATTCCTGCATAAGAGTGGTTTTAATAGATTAACCACACCCTTTAAGCTTCCCTAAATCCCCTCTTAAAAGTGTCATAATACACACTTAAGAGGGAGTTACAAACCCCTCCAAATTCCTCCTAAAATGATGATAAAAATTATGTGATTTATTATTATTTTTTTTATTTTTTTTTTTGTCAATCAACTAATTATTTGATTTAATACCATGATCTACTTTTATCACACATGTATAATTATGATTAAAGATTAACTACTAAATGATGATAAAAATTATTAATTTATTTTAATTTATTTTAATAAAGATTGACTATTATTGATTTATTTTAAAATTGAATATTCTATAAAAATTACGGGGTGTTACAAAATTAGTAAAGATTAAAGAGACTGAGTATGAAAATAGAGCAATGAATCATATTTGAATCTAGCAACCTATTCATTCATGAATCATGACAACCCTTAAGATTTTCTTCTCTTAAACTATAGAATAAATCCAGAACGTAATGTCCCCTCATATTCTAATCAAATGTCTCATTTGACCTTTGGCATTAATTTTAAGAAAAAGAGGAGAAAAGACATAGGAGGAGTGAGTAAGGGGAAAAGTAAAGGAAAACCTGATATTTATTCGCAATCATGAAAATAATTGAATCTAGGAAGATATAAGCAAAGGAAAAATATTACTTAATAACATAAGAAAATGAAATATTTATTGCGAATATAATAAAGAGAAAATGTGACATTTGAACGGTTTGTTGTTTTCGGATATTTGCAGGTCCTATCCTTGAAGACTCCTCTTGAGCCGAAGGACTCTTGTGACCGCCCTCTCTTTATGGGTATGAGACGCCGTCGACCTTCATTCCCCGGACCCTGACCATAGATTATCTATGTGCGGGAACACCGGGTATGATGATGAGAGTAGTCCAAAAAAATGATAAGAAATAATCAAATTAAACTCCATATCTTACCTTCCTCAACATGACTTTTTTTATACGTTAGGCAAGACCCGATACTAAAAATATTAACACAAATACTTGTGAGAGACTGTCTATTTGAGGGACCATCTTTAATTGAATCGATCCATAAAAATTATAAAATAAAAGACTAAAAGTGGAAATTAAACTCTAATAGACTGGGCTTGAGGAGCGTTTCTCGAAGAGACGGTATCTCAGGAGACTGACTGAAAAATTAATAGTTGTGGAGTTTGAAGCACGAGAACAATACCAGAACCCAACTGTAAAAACAGATAGTTCTAGCCGGAAATCAATGATCATCGTCTTTATCTTAATCCGCGAAACCCTAATTAACCCCAAAATCTTTATTTCTCTTTATGTTTTGGAGTTTCATTAATTACTTCAATTGCTGCAATTTGCCAATTAAATATTTCTGAATCATTCAATGACAATGATAGTTGACTTTTCTCAAAACAAAATGCAAATCCTTAGTCCAATCAATGTGCTTACCAATTTGTTTCTAGTTTCCCACTCACTTTCAATCATTCAAATCTTAGATTATCTAATTCAAATTTTATACCTTTACTCCATTCAATTTGATTTTTCAACTCCCCATTATTTAGTCTGGGTTCATCTATCGATCAAAGATTTCTCACCTGGGTGAAGCAAATCAAGCCTGGGATTTGTATATTGCAATCTCATTGTCATTGGAGTTCTAACTGCAAATTCAAGCAGGTACTTTGAGATATTGGGCATATATATACTGTTTATAAGTTATATCTTACTACTTTTATTCCTTGGATTCATGATTTTCTTGTGTTGAGAAAACTGTATCATAAGTGGGAAGTTACTCTTTTCTGTTGTATTTGGTGGATTTTGATTGTGGATTTTGATTGTGGGTTTTGATTGTTGGATGAACAATTAATCTGGGTTAACTTGTTTCTTAGATTGTTTGGAGAATATGGCTCATTTTGGTCAAGTTCATTCCCCTTCCTTTGATGGGTCAATGCATGGACAAGGTATTGAATTTTTGCCATTTCAGACCTCTCAAGGGTCTCTAAGGGTTATGTTGTTACATGGGCATTTAGACATTTTGATTAAGGAAGCTAGGAACCTTCCTAATATGGACATGTTTCATAAAACCCTTAATGATCTATTTGGGGGTTTATCTATTAAAGGAATGTCTAAAAGGTTGACAAGTGATCCATATGTGAATGTATCTATTGCTGGTGCTATTATAGCAAGAACTTTTGTATTGAATAATGATGAAAATCCAGTATGGATGCAGCATTTCTTTGTACCTGTAGCTCATACTGCTGCAGAACTGCACTTTGTAGTAAAAGATGATGATGTAATAGGAGCTGAGATTATAGGAGCTGTTGGGATTCCACTAATGCAGCTATGCTCAGGTGCACGAATCGAGGGGACATTTCCAATTATTAAACCTAATTCTCAGAAATGGGAAACTGGAGCGGTGTTAAGCCTATCAGTTCAGTATATTCCGGTAGAGAGGATGAACCTTTACCATCTAGGTGTTGGCCCTGGTCCAAATTATAATGGGGTACCTGGGACATATTTTCCGCTTAGGCAGGGGAACCGAATTACCCTTTACCAAGATGCTCATGTTGAAGATGGTATGTTGCCTGATTTTAGGCTTGATTATGATATGCATTATGTGCACGGGAAATGCTGGCGTGACATCTCCGATGCTATTTCTCATGCTCGGAGACTGGTGTACCTCACAGGGTGGTCTGTAACACACTTTGTGAAATTGGTTCGTGATGCTCGAGATGGCTCAGGTATTACATTAGGAGCTCTTCTTAAAGCCAAGGCGCAAGAGGGCGTTAGAGTGCTGCTTCTTGTGTGGGATGACCCGACTTCTCACAGTTTTCTGAATTTTACTACTGTGAGTATATTATTCCACTGGCATTGGTTACTAGTTGGTATTTGCTGCTTTTAGTTTGGACTTGAGGCCAACAGCTACTTGGAATCTGCTTCAAGAGTCCAATTTATATACTTCCTCCGACACAACTCAATTGTCCTATTTCCTTATTTGGGCAATTCACTTCAATTGTCTCATTTCGTTTTTTGTCTATCCTTTTTTTACCAAAATAGTAAATACCCCCACTTTTCCAATTCCCAATACCAACTGCCACCTTTACAATTAATTTAATCAATTAATATACCCAACTACCACATTTTTGGTGGACCCCATCCCACTCTTAATATTCGTGCCCAACTCAAATGGGACAATTGAATTGTGTTGGAGGGAGTATATGTTATTTTGAATCCTTTTGTTATTAGATTTGGAACTGTCTAGTTGTGAATGTCAGATTAGAATTAGCTGCACTAGTGTTAGTCTTATATATATATCCAATGAGTTGATTATCAGGCTTTTTCAAAATCTGTTTGTTGTTTTGATCAAGACATACAAAGAATCTTGACATGGTTTAATGCATCTAATGTGCAGAAAGGCTTCTTAGAAACAAGTGATGAACAGACCTTTAAATTCTTCAAAGGATCATCGGTGCAAGTTATACTTTGCCCACGATCTGGGAGCAAAGGGCACAGTCTTATAAAGCAGCAGGTATTTTACATTGTTTCGTTTGGACTAAAATATTGTTCTTCTATGTTTTGTAAAGATTATTTGAATTGTATTGAGTTAATCGAAAATGCTTCACAATCCTAGAGCTATGTATAGGCTAAAGACTATTAGGGCATAGTACATAAGAAGATTACACAATTATTACAATTACATCTTAAGTAAAAGAGATGAGTTAAAAGAAGGAAGCAATCAACCAAAGTTTAGGCAAGTAGTTTTTGAGCATATGATGGAAGCTGGGATTTTTTTTTCCTTTGACATGTTACATGCCCCTGAATATGGACATCTTAAAAGATGCCTAACCTTGGTTAAAAGCTTTTAGAGAAGAGGGCGAGGTGGTTGGTCATCCACTCATCCTGATCGACGCAAGTAGTACGAAGCATTCCACATTGAACTCGTTTTATGAATGAAATAGTAAAGTCACTCTAGAGGAGAAGCAACAAGTCATTGCTTGTCTGCTAAACTTCTTAATCACCCCACTAAACTCCACAATCATCAAAATCATAAGAATTATACTAGAAAATGATCAAAATCTCTCAAAATAAGCATAAATAACCAAAATTAGTAAAGGCACATAAATCTTTCAATATAAGCACACAATGATTAACAACGACCATCATAAAAGAATATAAATCATGAGAATAAATGCAAATAATTACTCTTATCAGTCTACATGATCTAGCTCATCACAAAACTTAGCACAAATCTCTCCAACCCCTTTGGGCCGTATGTCAACATGAACACCTATTATAGGTGACTCAGGACAATCCTGCATCCCATTTTGATCCCACTGTCCTTGCGTGCATCCTCAGGTCCAACAACTCTTCCTCATAATGTGACCCAACCACCTAACTCACAACCTTACCATCCTCCTCAAATAAGATGTGGGAACTTCTTCCATGTCCGTATGATGCCAATATTATTCTTTCTTTATGGATAGTTCGTCATAAGACTCACCTTGTTGGTACATTTGAAAAGTCTAGTAGGTGATTGTAAAATTCTGCGGGAGGGTATAGATTATGATGAAAGTTGAACCACGTGTCTAGTGGTTTAACCAACTAACATTTGTTTTGTGCTCGCTATTGCTTTAACATTTCTTGGTTTATTCATTTGTTAGATATGAAAAATGCATTTGTGCACGCACAATTGAATTTACAGCTTTGCTTGCATTAACCAATGTGGTTACAGAAAGATTGGGGTGTTAAACGTGGTGGTGGGATGGTAGTTTATGGGTGTTTGTAGGTGTTAGACGTGGGTTTGTGGTTATGGCACCATGTAAAAATGAAAGAGTGTAACAGAAATTAAGATGGTAATAATTTTATATTAGGTGAATGGGCAAAGAACATAGATAAGTGAGCTATTCAAGTGAGAGCTCAACACTCCCTAATATGTAAACACTTTCTTGTCAATCCTATTCTTTCCCTTTTTTTCTTAGATAGGTGAATGGGTTGGCTTTCTTACGAAGAAATAACAGTATTGATGAATAATAAAACTAAAATATTGCTTTCATAGACTTATTTCTCAATTGCCAATATTACCCTCATTCCTTTTGCAAGTGAATTTCAGATTCATGACAGATCCTGATTGTCTAAATCATGTTAAAAATCACTCTATGGTCTCAAACAGTACCTCGAGCTTAACATTACTTTGATGATTTTCGGGACAACCTTGGTGTTTGTTAGCCACCTGCTTTGAGTGCAGGGTAAATAGAATAGATATATCATTGTAAAATAATTTCCTTATTGTTGTAAATATATGTAGAATATTTACTTAAGCCCTTAGGTCAATCCAATATACCCTTGTATATATATGATATCATTAATGAGAAATATCACGGCAAATATTATCATGGACAGGAAGCTGGAGCAATCTATACCCATCATCAGAAAAGTGTTATTGTAGATGCTGATGCAGGTCAGAATAGGAGGAAGATCATTGCTTTTGTTGGTGGGCTTGACCTGTGCGATGGGAGATACGATACCCCTGAACATACTCTTTTTAGGACTTTACAGACAGTACACAAGGATGACTACCATCAGCCAAATTTCACTGTAAGCATTACATTTGCAGTCTAACTCCTCTTCAATTGTCTATCATACTTGATTTTCAAAACTAGTGTCGCATGATTCGCTAATCTTTTCGCGAATTGCGAATCGAAAAAAGCGAATTATGTTCTGTTTTGAGCTATTTTTGGGCGAATTTGAGCAAATCCCGAATTCAAAAAGTGAAATAGCTAGCGAATTATGTTACATTGTTCTAGACCATTGAAATGCAGTGAATCTATGTTGTTGCATTTTCATTGAACAATTTTCAAAACTATTTTGGAACTCAAATCAGGGTCCCACTGATGGATGTCCTAGAGAGCCATGGCATGATTTGCACTCTCAAATTGATGGTCCAGCTGCATATGATGTTCTAAAGAACTTTGAGGAACGTTGGTTAAATGCTTCCAAACCTCGTGGGCTACAAAAAATGAAAAGATCTTACGATGATCATTTGCTAAACTTAGATAAGGTTCCTGATGTCCTCGGACTACAAGATGCCATCAGATACAGTAAAGACGATAGGGAATCATGGCATGTGCAGGTATCTTAATTGATATAACTGTTGCATGGTTAGAGTTTCTTTCACAAACTATTTTTATTCTAAGCTTTAATACCTTATCGTTGATTCACTGAACTGTTTTAGGTCTTCCGCTCAATAGACTCGAATTCTGTGAAAGGATTTCCAAAGGATCCAAAAGATGGGACAAAATGGGTATGATAGATCACCTCCCCTTTTAAATTCTATGGACTAATCCCCGTCTAAAACTGAATATTAATGAATGTTTGGTTTTTTTGGTTGAAACTTGAACCAGAACCTTTTATGTGGAAAGAATGTACTGATAGACATGAGTATACAAGCAGCATACATACATGCCATCCGTTCAGCACAACATTACATCTATATTGAAAACCAATACTTTCTTGGTTCCTCTTATAATTGGGATTCTTACAAGGACTTGGGTGCGAACAATTTGATACCTATTGAGATTGCTCTTAAGATTGCTAGCAAAATCAGAGCAAATGAAAGATTTGCTGCTTATATTATCATTCCTATGTGGCCAGAGGGTGATCCTAAACGCAGTCCCATGCAGCGGATTCTATTTTGGCAGGTAAATATGTTGTAGATTTGATTTCTAATTCTGGGCTGTTTTCTTATGAGTTAAATGACAACGTAATCTATATAAGAATCTGTGTATAATCTATTCATCATAAAGTATCGATGTACCAAGTTACCTTAGCTTGTCCCCTCGGTTTCTCTTTTCTTGTAATGCCTAGTGAATTTCGAACATTCCGATATTACTGCTACTCTTACACACTCTTTCCTTGTATTTCAGTACAAGACAATGCAAATGATGTATGAGATAATCTACAAGGCTTTGGAAGAAACTGGTATGAACAGTATATATGAGCCTCAAGATTTCTTGAATTTCTTCTGTCTGGGAAACCGAGAGGCTTCATACGAACTAAGTGAAAGAAATTCTGTTAATACTTCGAATGGAAGTACTCCACAGGTAATTACCTCTTCATCTTGACCAACATTTATTCTTCGCGTATAAGTGATGTAACTCGATGTCTTTTGCCTTCAAAAGGAACTATCCAAGAAGAATCGAAGATTCATGATCTACGTTCACTCGAAAGGCATGATAGTGGACGACGAGTATGTAATTATAGGCTCTGCAAATATTAACCAGAGATCTATGGAAGGTACTCGAGATACTGAGATTGCAATGGGCGCATATCAACCACACTATACTTGGGCTAGTAAACATTCTAATCCATGCGGACAGGTATGTATTCAGATTAATTTACGACTCCAACACCTTCTCAACTACGTATGCAGGATTTTATACAAGTTGATCATATTATATGCCGTCTGATTAAAACCGATTCATTTTTGCAGATATACGGATACAGGATGTCACTATGGGCAGAGCATTTAGCAAACATTGAGGATTGCTTTGTACAACCAGAGAGTCTAGAATGTGTAAGACGCGTAAGATCTCTAGCCGAGCAGAATTGGGAACAATTTGCTGCTGATGAAGTTACCGAAATGAAAAGCCACCTTCTAAAGTACCCTCTTCATGTAGACAGATCAGGTGTGGTTAGTCCTCTTCCTGGGTCTGAGACATTCCCTGATATTGGAGGGAAGATCATGGGAAGCTTTATCGCCATCCAAGAAAATCTTACCATTTGATCTACATTTATTTACACTAGCTTTAAAAAATCAGTACAAATCAGTTACTGAATTGTTAGCTCCTCTTAAAATATATTCATTTTTACACTAGTGCCAATAGTTATGTTAATTGGTTCAATGACTCTACCAATAGTTAGTATTAGTCTTTTTAACTTAAATGCAATCTTTGATCAACTTATATTTCTAGATGCATATGCTCCGAAACGAGCATATTTCGATCTCAAACAAGCATATGGAAGATGCTACCACGAGGGATTGTGTTTGGCTTGCTCGAACAAGGAACCTTGCTAGCATGAGCATGTCGCTTGACTTGCTCATTAGAGCCTTTTTGTTCGAACCATCAATTTCATTTTTTCTAATAGGTTGAATACGGATTTTTAATGTTCGAATTTGTATTTCGAATTTGTATTGTTCATGCTTGAATGAGCATGGATTAGATAAGAAACAATAATTTTATTTTCTATCTTCATCATAACCATTTAATTATATCATCCACTTGTTCTTCATCCTTCAACGACAAAATAATTTCTATGGTCCAAAATTTGGGTGCTTTCTTAGGGGGGAGAAGGAGTATTAACCAATTGTTCCATTTTTTTAGTCCATTTCATTGAATATATCTCATTTCTATTATTAACAATGACCGACACTATTTTTTAATTCTCATCCACAAATTTAATTTACTTTTTCATCTTATCTCCGATTTATCCCAATTACCATAAATTATGCTCCCTCCAATTCAGAGTTAATGTCTTATTTGCTTTTTGGACTCTATTTTACATTACACTCTTAATTTGTATTTACTTCTTAATCTATAAGTTTAAATATAGTCAAGTGATACCTTGTTTGATTCGTCTAATGTAAAAGTTATTAACATCAACTTTTTATAATTTTTAGTTATGCACAATAAAAAATATTCTCGATTAAATATTTGCATTGACAAACATGCAAAAAGCAAATGGAACATTAACTCTGAATTGGAGGTAGTACTACTTTGATATCACTCTAACCTACTTTTTCTTTACTTGGGGCAATTTCTTTGAGACAGCGGGGATAATACCATAATACTAGAGTATAGAGGTATCCTATTGGCTATCACAAATACTTGTGAGAAGTGGTCGCTTCGAGAGACCATTCCTAATTTAGTCGGCTCATTCTCATTGTCAATCATTTAACGGTCTCTCAGGAGAGTAGCCGATTGGTTGTTGCTCAGCCTTACAATTGTTCTGTTTTCCTTAACAATAAAACATGTGATGAACAGCAAATAGAACCCAACTGTATAAACAGATTTGTCCTAGCTGGAAAGTCAACCATCACCCTCTTCCAAATAAATAATCACTCTATTCCAAATTTTAATATGAACTTTCCTAAGACTTTATACTCATTACTCCCTCCTCTCACGGCTGCTCAAATCCCTTTCTGTCTCTATATCTTAAGTTGTACTATTTAATTCCATTACTTCAACTTGTCAATAAAATAACCTTGATTCATTCAATGCCAATGAAAAGTCCTCTTTTTCACTTTTCTTTAAACAATATGAAACTCCTCATTCAAATCAATGTGCCTACCAACTTGTTGATGCATTCCCACTATATTTTAATCATTCAAATCTTTCATTATCTTCTTCAAAATCTAATCTTTACTACATTCAATTTGATTTCAACCCCCATTATTTAGTCTTGTTTCATCTATTTTTCAAAGATTTCTCATCTGGGTGAAGCAAATCAAGCCTGGGATTTGTATATTGGAATCTCATTGTCATTATAGTCAAGTTTAACTGCAAATTCAAGCAGGTAATTTGAAATATTGGGCATATTTATACTGTTTCATTAAGTTATTGGATTCTTATTTTCTTGTGTTGATGGAAAGTTACAAACTTTTTGGTGGGTTTTGATTTTTGAATATATAGTTCTTCTGTGTTGACTTGCTTGTTAGATTGTTTGGAGAATATGGCTCATTTTGGGCAAGTTCATTCCCCTTCCTTTGATGGGTCAATGCATGGACAAGGTATAGAATTTTTGCCATTTCAGACTTGTCAAGGGTCTTTAAGGGTTATGTTGTTACATGGGCATTTAGACATTTTGGTTAAGGAGGCTAAGAACCTTCCTAATATGGACATGTTTCACAAAACCCTAACTGATTTTTTTGGGGGTTTATCTATTAAAGGAATGTCTAAAAGGTTAACAAGTGATCCATATGTCAATGTATCTGTTGCTGGTGCTATTATAGCTAGAACTTTTGTATTGAGGAACGACGAGCATCCTGTATGGATGCAGCATTTCTCTGTACCTGTAGCACATACTGCTGCAGAACTGCACTTTGTAGTAAAAGATGATGATGTAGTAGGTGCCCAGATTATAGGAGCTGTTGGGATTCCACTCCATCAGCTATGCTCGGGTGAACGAATTGAGGGGACTTTTCCAATTATTAAACCTAACGGTCAGTTATGGGAAACAGGAGCGGTTTTAAGCTTATCGGTTCAGTATATTCCTGTGGAAAGGATGAATCTTTACCATATGGGTGTTGGCCCTGGTCCGAATTATAATGGGGTACCTGGGACATATTTTCCGCTTAGGCAGGGGAACCGAATTACCCTTTACCAAGATGCTCATGTTGAAGATGGTATGCTGCCTGATTTTAGGCTTGACTATGATATGCATTATGTGCACGGGAAATGCTGGCGTGACATCTCCAACGCTATTTCTCATGCTCGGAGACTGGTGTACCTCACAGGGTGGTCTGTAACACACTTTGTGAAATTGGTTCGTGATGCTCAAGATGGCTCGGGTATTACATTAGGAGCTCTTCTTAAAGCTAAGGCGCAGGAGGGCGTTAGAGTGCTGCTTTTAGTGTGGGATGACCCTACGTCAAACAGTTTTCTTAATTACAATATTGTGAGTAATATATCCACTTTTCTCGTCCTGTCGCTGTTTTCAGTTTCGTCTATGTTTTATCTATCCTCGTTTCAACACAAGGATTCTGCTTTCATCAATGTTCATCATCCTCGACAATATCCAAATGTTTTTGAGAACCTTTTTTTATGCAATGAATCGATTATCAGGCTTTAATCAAGACATAGAAAAGACCTTATATTGTTTGATGCATCGATTTTGCAGCAAGGCTACTTAGGAACATATGATGAAGAGACCTCTAAATTCTTCGAAGGGTCGTCAGTGCAAGTAATACTTTGCCCACGATCTGGGAGCAAAGGGCATAGTCTTATTAAGCAGCAGGTATTTGGACTAAATCAATGTTTCATATGTATGAATTCTGGATTCTTGGTAAATATTTTACTGTTTACCTAGAGCCTTGAATTGTCCATTTAAATTTTACAAATGGTCAGGTTCAGTTTCCATGATTTGCTAATCGCCTTGCAAATCGCAAATTCCAAAAAACGAATTATGGTCGGTTTTAGGCGATTTTTTTGAACCATTTTGAGCAAAAATCTAAAAGGCGTACTAACTAGCGAATTATGTTTCACTGGTCAGGAAGCTGGAGCAATCTATACCCATCATCAGAAAAGTGTTATTGTAGATGCTGATGCAGGTCAGAATAGGAGAAAAATAATCGCTTTTGTTGGCGGGCTTGACCTTTGTAATGGGAGATACGATACCCCTGAACATACTCTTTTTAAGACGTTACAGACGGTACACAAGGATGACTATCATCAGCCAAATTTCGCTGTAAGCGTTCCGTTCATCGTTTTAGTCCTCTTTCACCATCTAATACGCTTGATTTTCGTAGTTATTCTATAGTTAGTGACTTGGTGAGTTTTCATTAATAATTTGGAACTCTAATCTTCAGGGTCCCACTGATGGATGTCCTAGAGAACCATGGCATGATTTGCACTCTCAAATTGATGGCCCAGCTGCATATGATGTCCTGAAGAACTTCGAGGAACGATGGTTAAAGGCGTCTAAGCCTCGTGGGCTACAAAAAATGATGAGATCTTACAATGATCAGTTGATTGACTTAGATAAGGTTCCTGATATGCTCGGACTACAAGACTCCATTCGATTCAGTAATGACGATAGGGAATCATGGCATGTGCAGGTATCTTATTCTCATTCAACTGTTGCATCGTTCGAGTTATTTTTTCACGTGCTATTGTTTTATAGTAAGCTAAACCTTACTGAACTGTTTTAGGTCTTCCGTTCAATAGACTCGAATTCTGTGAAAGGATTTCCAAAGGATCCAAAAGATGGGATAAAATTGGTATGATATACCAGTTCCCCTTTTAATTTCTGTCAATTAAGCCTCGTTTAAGATTGAATGTTAATGATTTTCCGGTTTTCTTTGTTGATCCAGAACCTCTTGTGTGGAAAGAATGTACTGATAGACATGAGTATACAAGCAGCATACATACATGCCATCCGTTCCGCCCAACATTACATCTACATTGAAAATCAATACTTTCTTGGTTCCTCGTATAATTGGGATTCATATAGGGACTTAGGTAAGCTTGTATTCCATTTGCTCATGTTCTTAGGCAGGAGTGGCAGTGTCTAGCATTCAGATGCAACTTAAGGTCGTCATTTTGTTGTCAATACCGAGTT
Source organism: Amaranthus palmeri (assembly GCA_019776075.1). Classification (NCBI taxonomy): domain Eukaryota; kingdom Viridiplantae; phylum Streptophyta; class Magnoliopsida; order Caryophyllales; family Amaranthaceae; genus Amaranthus; species Amaranthus palmeri. The sequence continues at coordinate 595,495 of JAAKBH010000343.1, read as the reverse complement.
TTTCTTCTGCATGCATATGTTTTTGTTTCAATTTACGCTTTATACTAGTTAAATCCTTATACCGAAACTCACATAAATCTTAGTCGATGTTAATTTCTTGTTTCCGAGCAGGTGCAAACAATCTGATACCCATTGAAATCGCTCTTAAGATTGCTAGCAAAATCAGAGCAAATGAGAGATTCGCTGCATACATTATCGTTCCTATGTGGCCAGAGGGTGATCCTAAAGGCCTTGCCATGCAGCGGATCCTTTATTGGCAGGTAGAAGAACTACACATTTCAACTCGATTTTTCAACTTGACTTTAAAGCTACTCTTACACACTTTCTTTACATCGCAGTACAAGACGATGCAAATGATGTACGAGATAATTTACAAGGCTTTAGAAGAAACAGGAATGGACGGTAAATATGAGCCTCAAGATTTCTTGAATTTCTTCTGCTTAGGAAACCGAGAGGCTTCATATGAAATTTGTGAAAGAAATTCCGTTAATACTTCAAATGGAAATACTCCACAGGTAATCACCTTGTAGTTGTGTATAACCTTTTGATCGACATATATTCTTTGCGTGTAAGTGATATAACTTGTTGTCTTTTGCCTTCAAAAGGAACTATCCAAGAAGAATCGAAGATTCATGATCTACGTTCACTCGAAAGGCATGATAGTGGATGATGAGTATGTAATTCTAGGTTCCGCAAACATCAACCAACGATCCATGGAAGGGACTCGAGATACTGAGATCGCAATGGGCGCATATCAGCCACACTATACATGGGCTAATAAACATTCCAATCCACGCGGGCAGGTATGCATTCAGACTAATTTACGCCTATTATACCTTCTCGGCTGTTTATGCTTGATTTTATTCACGTTGATCATGTGATAATCTTCGATAAGCCATCTGATAAAAGCTGGTGCGTTATTGCAGATATACGGATACAGGATGTCGCTTTGGGCAGAGCATTTAGCGAAGGTTGAGGACAGTTATGTACAACCCGAGAGTCTAGAATGTGTGAGGCGCGTAAGATCTCTAGCCGAACAGAATTGGGAACAGTTCGCTGCTGATGAAGTTACCGAAATGAAAAGCCACCTTCTGAAGTACCCTCTTCATGTAGATAGATCAGGAATTGTTAGTCCTCTTCCTGGGTATGAGACATTCCCTGATATTGGAGGGAAGGTCATGGGAAGCTTGGGAAACTTCTCTGTTATTCAAGAAAACCTTACCATTTGAACCCCAAACTTCTCATTACCACCAACCAAACGGGCCGTAAATGCACTACCAAAAGTTTGCTCTCGAGTAGACCTCAAAAACATGTCGGGTTCTCTCCAATCTATATATATATTTTGATTCGTCTATCTTTATTATTTTGCTGACATTTTTATTTTGATTCGTCTCTTTTACTTTACAATATTTTTATTTTGGATAGTATTTCACTTTTTTCTTTGATTATCAACCACATATTTTTTTTATTTTCTATCACTATTTATCATATTCAAACGATTTAATTGTCCCATTTTAAGTACTACAATATGTGATAGTGAGCCAGTCCAATGTGAGCCAATGAACAAGAATGGGACTTGCATTCAATGATCGTCCTACTCCTCTTTTGTACTCCCTCGGTCCCAAATAGATAGTCCTAAAACCTAACTATATCTTGGGTCAAAATTAAAATAAAATAAAAATGATAAAAATATATATATGTCTTTTGTTTCTTTGAGATTGCTAATCAGGGCCGGAACTGAGATTGCAGAGGATCGGAGTGAAAATAATCTATTGGCCATAATTATAAAATATATATTAAGAATTACAAAATCTATAATGTCAAAAAATGTTATGCACCAATAATAGAGTTTAATGTAATCTGTTGTTTATTTGTAAATTGTGTATTTATAATAAAATAATTAGTAAATAATGTAATATGTTGTTTATTTGTAAATTGTGTATTTATAATCATTATTAGCACTTTGACTTAGTGGTTAAATGCATAATTTAATCATACAAGATTTCAAGTTCGATGCATATAAAGACAAAATTTGTCTACATTTTTCTTGGGCCTAGGGCACAGGTCTTCTTGCCCTTGCCTAGTAAATTGGTGTTATTATTATATTAATATTGGAAATATTATTATAAGATTATTTATTAATTTATTTATTTTTTGAAGATGAAATATTATTTTAAGTTGGTCTTTGATCTGTTTTGAATAAAATAAAAGTGTTTGATCTACATTCTACTCTATTTGAATTTTTAATTCCTTTATTATTGGGTGTTGAGTTAGACATGATAAGAGCAATTTTGTACTTATTGCCAAATTTCCATGTCATCAAAAATAGCCCGCCCCAAAACCCGATTGGTTTTTACTCATTTCATCCAAATGTCGGTGATTCACTTTTTTTTTTTTTTTTTTTACTTGTGATAAAAAACTTTTCTTTTGAAAAATTATTCTCATTTTCTATAAGTTTTCTTCTTTAAACTGACACAAAAATTATACTCCCTTTATTTTAAAATTATTGTCCACTTTGAGTTAAGCATGCATATTAAAAAAGTAGTAATTGAGGTATTTTAAATGATTATAATAATTGTAAAGGTGTTAGTTGAGATATTTAAGTGATTATAATAATTGTAAAGGCGGTAGTTGTGGTATTTTAAATAATATAAGTGTGGGTATTACGAGCTTTACTTATGTGAATATAAGGTACTTAGGTAAAAAAATCTTTGCCAAAAATAGAAAGTAGACAATTGAAATGAATTGACCTAATAAGAAAAGTGGACAATAATTTTGGGATGTAGGGACTAGGGAGTACTAAATTAAAATATAAATAACCTTTGATTTAAACTTTATGGTTAAAACTACATTTTATCATATTTAAAAATTCTAGACATAAATAAAAATTATAAAAATTTAATATTATGAAATATAAGTGATGATACGAATAAAACAAGATTCCACATGACTATATTTTCTTTTCGTATAATAGCCGAAATATGTAAATTTTCATAAAATGATGAATAGTGTAAAATTAGTTTAAAGCAAGTAATATGAACTACAATTAGCAACAAGTAACAAGTACTTCCGCAGCGAAACAAAAAAATTTTTAACAACCACAATCTCAAACTGGAAGAGATTGTAGATTGTATAGTTTTTAGAATTGTAGGGAGGATAAATAGTAGAATGGTATAAATGCTTGTAACTAAGTAGTTAGCTTTTAGGGGTTTTGTGCTTTCACTCTACTGTTTTTGTCTTGAGTGTTAGCATTTTTGGTGGATCGGTCTGGAATTAATTTCCAGGCCGATCGTTTCTTCTCTGTATCTCTCCGTGGTATATAATATAAATCATTTGAAAAAAAAAATTAAATAACAAGTACTTCATAATTTTAAGGTTTTTTTATAGCCACGGGCCCACTGAGCTCCCACCCCCACGCCACGGTGTACAAAACCTCACCACCCCCACTCCACATGTGAAATACAATCACCGTCCTTATTACAACCGTGTCAGAACATTATTTGGGCAGTTCCCATATTATATTTTCATTACAAGACATTAAAAAAAATAAGTAAAGTTAAATTTTTTTAGTACAAAGTATAGATTTTATTTTATTAAATAATAAAAATACTGGAAAAAACATAATTATTGAAGAAAAATATAAATTAAAATTAGTAGAAAATATAAGAGAAATACAAATATCAGACATGTTAAGATAAAATTACTGAAAAATATGTGAGAATTATAACTATTGTAAAAATTTTAAAAACAAATTAGTTAAAAATATTTTTTTTAGATGTACTTTTAAATATATAGAATCATAATTTGTAAATAATATTTAAATTAGCATGACTATACCTAATTATCTCACAAAAATGTAATATCAAAATAATAATATAATTTGTTTTTCATATGAAAGGTGAGCTAGAGGAACTCTTTCTAAAAGGGAATCTTTTCCCTATATATTGTTTTTTAAAAAAATATTTCCAAGTTTACGTGGGTCAGAAAAATATTTCCCACACTACTGTCCACGTGGCATTGGTGTTTTTTTTTAAAAAATTGTTCCACAAAACCGCCATCTGTAATAACGGTTTGATGCAAAACAGACATCGCCCCTTAAAGTAGCGGTTTATGGGAGATTTAAAAATTTTTTTAAAAAATAAAGAAACCGGCAAACCGCCATTACAGATGGCGGTTTAGTGTGAGGAAAAAATTTTTTGTCAGTGTTTAGCTAAAACACAGGATTTTAGCTTATCTTTATGTGGTTGTTATTCAAATTATACTCTTATGGGTGGAGTTTTTTTAGTACTTGATTTTGTCACCCTTGTTTAAGATAAATATCTATTCTGCGAGAGCGGAAAAAATTCAATTGTCGTGAAATGGGTCGTAATAATTATACACTATAATGTTTTTATATACTTAATTTATAAATATATTCTTTAATTGTATATTATTGTTATTTAATTATGTCACGTTTTTCCAAAAAGACGTTACAATTAGCGTGACATCGGAATTGTTGATTGGAAAACCGTGTCAACTCAGCCATTTCGAGTTAACTCGGCCGAGTTTTGACACCATGCTCTTGTTACCGTTACCGCGATCGCAACCATTGCAACAGTTTTACACTTGACTTTGGTAGCAAACTGATTTCTAATAGTTAACTCTGAAAATAGTAAGCATCGATTGAAACAAGATTTAGTAATTGAGAAATATTACCAGTGAATGGCTCACTAGTGAGATTGTTGATGGTATTGAGAAGGTGGGTATTAAGACCCTTCTATAAATTGATCAGCTAATGGCTCCTGTCTATTGCCTAGCTATGACACGTGTTGATATAAAATGTGAAACTTCGATCAGTTGTAGAGTTGTAGATGTGCCACATTACAGATGATATCCTTATCTTAACAGCAAAGCTATCATCAAGTTGTCATCACTCAAGAAATTAGGCCCATGAGGCTCCAACCATGCGCCTAATAGACCAATTAGAAGTTCCATGCAAGTGAAGGTACCTTGATTAGGAAGCTAAGGGTGATGAGAATTCGGTTGCTGTGATTAAATCAGAGCAAGTGAAGCTATCATCTGTTTCATCATCACTTAAGAATGAACAAGTATACAAGAAAATACTTGCAAGTTGAGTGAAAGAAATTAAAGGTGCACAGAGAGAGGATGAAAGTTTGTGGTACATTGTATTTATAAGCTAAACAAAACATAAAGGAAAGTTTGTTACAAGTGAAACAAACTATAAAACAGAATTCTATACAGCTGGCAACTAGAATAATGACTACAATCACTAGACTATACACGTGCTAATTTACATGCTAAGGACACGTGTTTAATGAAGACTTAGGTGTAGCTTTGTTGATTATATCCTAGTACTAGTACAAATACTATTGCATTGAACCAAACAGTAGCCTTGTTGATGAATCTGCTTCTTCCCAAGCTTGTACACATCTTCTAATGACAATAGCCTTCAATCTTCTATGCTATCTTCAATACCTCCTGCATCATCATAATCTCTTGTATCATAATCTTCAACACTACCTCTCAAGCAAAAGCGACTTTCTATAATGTGGATGTAGTCAAATGGTGTAAAACCTGAATCGAAATATATTGGCATAAAGAACAATTTATACAGCGATGCACTATAATAATTCTAGTTCAGAGGACTAACATTACCTCTTCAACAAACTCTGTAGTAGGAGCAACAACCCGCTTTTTGATGGCTACAAGCATACCATCTGTAAGTAAACCCTTATAGACCTCACCAAACTTTCCTACTCCAATTCTTCCCAATCAAATCGCCTGGCTTCTCGAAAAGACAATTCGATACCCGAAGATTTTCAATGAACCACTTCGCTTGGCTATTTTAAGAAAAAAAATAAAAATTAAATTCAAGGTAAATCGCTGCACAAGGAAACAATGCGCAGTACTGAAATGCCTCTGTATATATAATGCCCCGAACATAACCGCCACATGAGATGGCGGTTTCCTATATCATTTTTTTTAATCAAAACCCCATTAATGTAAAACGCTTTCTCAAATGACGGTTTGATTCACTTTTCAAATAAAACCGCTTTGTCAAGTGGCGGTTTACCTAAAAAAAAAAAAGAAAAAAAAAATTTTTAGTGCTGTTCTACGTGGACAGTACATGGGGAAATATTTTCATAAACGACACAAAGTTGGAAATATTTATTACAAAAGCTATATTTAGGGAAAAGGCTCTCTAAAAGGTGGATTATATTTTTTTTATATGATGCAATTTTTAAAGCAGGTGGTAGTTTCCTAACTCAATTTAGGGGTGTGAGTAATTTGGTGAAAAATCGAACATCGAACCAAACCAAATCGATGTTTGACTATAATTTAAATTTGATTTTGGTTTGGACTGAATTTTAATTATAATTTAGTGTACGGTTTGGACTCTGTCTAGGTTCCAGCAAAACCAAAAAACCAAACAAACCGAAATGCTAAAGGCATGTTATATCTTACAATTGACTATATTTTAAGTTTTTTCTTTTTCAAATTTAAAACCCTAAAATTATTAATACTTCCTCCGTTTCGGAATACTCGTTACATTTCTATTTTGTGCACTATTCATTGTTCAAGCTTATTTTACATATTGCGACTAATGTGTAAGTAAAAATATAGTCAAGTGGGATCTTGTTTGAATCGTCTAATCGCAAACTTTCATAATATTAAATTTTTATAATTTTTAGATAAGTGTAGTTTAAGATATTAATGATCAAAACTGTGCATTGAATTGCGTAAAAAAGTGAAATATAGCAAGTATTATGGAACGGAGGAAGTATCTATTTAGGGCTTTAGAAATAATAATGTTGAAACAAAACATGCAAATTTGATGTTCGATGCAATTCGGTCTATTCAGTTCAATTTGGATTGACATTTTAAAATTCAATTTGGTTCAATCTGGATTATAAATATTATAATTTGGATTTGAACTGAAAATATCAAAATTGAATTTTATTTGATTTAATTCGAATTTTTATCAAATCCAAACTAAAAACCAAACTTTCACCTCTATCTCAATTTTGTATTTTGTGTTGGTTTGATGCAATGAAATTTTTTCATTTTAAGAACATCCAAAGGAATGAAATAGAAAATTTTTTTAAATAGGAATATATTTTTTTTTTTGAATACTTTAAATAGGAATATTAATATAATATTAATTAAATAAAACTCAATCATCCTTCCTTTTTCTTAATTTAAACAGCGAGAGAAAGACCTCAGATTCATACATTCAACTCTTCTTCTTCTTCTTCCTCGATCCCTCATCCCATTATCTCTCCTTCCTCCAAAAAATGGGTTCTGCAGGAAACGTTACATCAGACACCCAATCCCTCAACTTCCTAATCTATGGCCGAACCGGTTGGATCGGCGGTTTATTAGGCAAAATCTGCGAATCCCAAGGAATCAAATACACTTATGGTTCAGGAAGGTTAGAGAACCGAGCTTCTTTAATGGCTGACATCGCTGCTATTAAACCCACCCATGTATTTAACGCTGCTGGAGTTACTGGTCGTCCTAATGTTGATTGGTGTGAGTCTCATAAGGTTGAGACTATTCGTACTAATGTTACTGGGACTATCACTTTAGCTGATGTTTGCCGTGAAAATGGTCTTATTTTGATTAATTACGCTACTGGTTGTATTTTTGAGTATGATGATAAACATCCTATTAATTCTGGGATTGGGTTTAAGGAAGAAGATACTCCTAATTTTGTTGGGTCTTTTTATTCCAAGACTAAAGCTATGGTATGAACTTGCTTTTCTTGTTCTTTTTTTATATGTTTCTTGATTTTGATTTAGTTCATTATTGCTTAAATCTTTGAAGTTTTTCATATGTTCCATGATTGGATTTGACATTTCAGAATGTACTCCATTGTTGATCTAAAATAAGCTACTAATCTAGTGAAGCAGATCACATTCTGCATTGGGTATTGTGATCGAGTTGAAATGGGTATTATTTCCTTGTTGCTGTCTTGAATTCTTGTAATATCCATCCAGGAATTCAGGAAATGTGATAAACTGAATGAATGTATTATCCTTCTATTATACACTAAGATGAAATATGATAATCTGAATGTGGTTTTGTTTGATGAGATCTTTAGGCAGTGTAGATCTTGATAGCTTTCCCTTTCAATTATTTTAACTAAGAGTCATTTTTGTGGTGATCAGTGATCCATTGCTTTGATCAAATAGGGTGGTACTAAATCTTGCAAGATCTTCTACCATAACTAGGAAAAAGTTTTGTATGTCTTGACTATAGATTTTTTTTTGAGTCAAAATCTTTAGACCATGTTTAACATTGACAAATTGAAGTTTCATTTCTGATCATATTTTTGATTCTTTTGGAGGAAATGTGGAATATTGCATGAGATTTAGAAGTTATATAGTGGTATACAATGGTATGGTCATCAGCCTAGTATCCCGCACATAGTCAGGTTCGAGGATAACATTAATCTTGATGCTAACTGCAGAGTAACAACACTAGATTGCTTCCTTTTGGTGTTCCTCAAGATAGGTGCTTTTTTCCGTTGTCATCACCCACTACTCGAAATTTAATTTGTTCTTTCGGATATGGGATTGATACTATAGATCTCTCGAACAAATTTTCGTACCCTGCTGATTGTTTTTTCAAGTACTATGCATAATCTTTGTCAATGTAGTCTTGAAGATTTAATGTCATAGTTTGACATCTTTATTGGCTAGAGAATAAATAGGTAATCTGAATGTGATCAGTGCTTAGTTCCAATTAGAGTTGTTCAACAGGGTATGTCAGCCCAATGGGTCAAGGGTCGGGTCAATTTTAACGGGTCTTTAATGGGTTAGGTCAATATTGGGCTTTACTTAAAGGGTCTTAAAAGGGTCATATCCGGGTCGAGTCTATTGGAACATCCAATGAGTATTACTAAATGATCTAATCTGTAATGTTGATCAGCAACCTGTACTGATGCGTGTGTGGCTGAAACGGATTGTGTAGGTTGAGGAGTTACTCAAGAACTATGAAAACGTGTGCACATTGAGAGTCCGGATGCCAATCTCTTCAGACTTATCTAATCCGCGTAACTTCATCACCAAGATCACCCGCTATGAGAAGGTAGTTAACATTCCAAACTCAATGACAATCTTAGATGAACTCCTTCCCATCTCGATCGAGATGGCAAAGAGGAACCTTACAGGAATCTACAACTTCACAAACCCTGGAGTTGTCAGCCACAACGAGATTCTCGAGATGTACAAAGAATACATCGACCCCAGCTTCACATACAAAAACTTTACCCTCGAGGAGCAGGCTAAGGTGATCATTGCTCCAAGAAGCAACAACGAGCTCGACACCACTAAAATGAAGCAAGAATTCCCTGAACTTCTACCCATTAAGGAGTCTCTTATTAAGTATGTGTTCGAGCCCAACAAGAAGACAGCTGAGGTTGCTGCCTGAAAATAATCTTAGATCAGAACCTTTATATTGGTATTGTTTGAAGGATTGCATTATTTTCAGTCATTTTAGCCATTCTTGTTTTTGATAGTCAAAAAAACTGAATTGTGTTCTTTAGATACTTTTGTCTGTTTGTATTTCTTTATTCTCAATCAAATAAAAAAGAGTGATTTTTGTATTTGCAACAATTGGATTTTCAATAAGATTGTTGAGTTATGTGAAATCCAATCCAAGAAAAGAAGATGGCTATATTACTATCTAAGTAGAGTATATTTTTTTACTTGCATCATGTTAACATTTTGTACTTGCTTTTTTTTTATCTAACTTTTTGTCCTTTATGTAATGTTCTGATTTTTTAAGGAGACTTTAAATTATTTTAGGTTGCGTTTGGGAATAAATGTTTTATTTCAAATTATAGATTTCAATTATGAAATCATTAATGTACAATTTGAGAATGACAAGGTTAGGGAGGTCATTCTCAAATCCTCATCTTTAACTATGTTTATAACAATTATGAATTTGACTCAAATTCAAATTTGAAATTTTTGTATTTTCCAAACACTAAATTTGAATGAAATTTATATTTTCAAATGAAATCCTTATTTCCAAACAAAACATTAAATCAATGCTCGCCAAGGTGCTAAGACCATGGACTATGGAGAAATGCAGCCATACAGATTCGTTCATTAGCAAGTCCGGACTCATCTAGCACCATGATGAGCCAGAGTATTGCCATTACTATTAACAAAAGTAATATTAATAATTTTAATTGCATAATTAAAATTGATAATTTTGTTGAAATTATTAAAATTAAAAGTAATTTGAATCAAATTATATAAATCTTGCATTTATATATTTTTAACTCATTAAAATTAATGATAAAATATAAATTAAAATTGATTGATGAATAGTGCCAAAAATTATGGAGCACTAGTCTTAGAAGGAAGTACTATTGACAAATAAATATTATATCAAATAGGCGTAAACGTATTATAAAAATTATATTCACATGAAATCTTTATAAGATTTGTTTCAATACTCTATGTTCTCTTTTGTTTTTTCACTTTAGAAGAGAAATTTAAATTTGATTTTTGAAATTATATAATGAAGATATTATATATTAATGTGAGATCTTGTTAAATTTATCTTTACATAGAATTTTAATACATAATTTTTATAATTTTTTATAATGCGTACTAAAATATTACTCCCTCCGTTCTTATATGTGTGTCCTATTTGAAGATTTCACACATATTAAGATAGTGGGAATCTTTGTTGATTGTGGGTATTATTTTATTATAATAATGGTGTGAATTAATGATTGTATTGGGATTATGAGAGAGAAAATATAAATTAATTATTATAAATGGGATATTAGAAGAGAGAGGGGGATATTTTATTATAATAGTGGTGTGAATTAATGATTGTATTGGTATTATGAGAGAGAAAATATAAATTAATTATTATTAATAGGATATTAGAAGAGAGAGGAGGTGAAAAGAGGGTATCAAAACTTTCCATTTTAGGAAATGGGACAAACATATGAAACTACCCGTTATAGTAATGTGGACAATCAAAAAAGAACGGAGGGAGTAAGTTTCAAAATTTGCTTTGAAATACATGTAAAAAGTAAAGTGAACAAACAAAAAAACAAATAAAGTATTTAAAGTTTATGATTTTTATTTTTTTTAAGTATTGGCGAAGATATTTAAAATTAAAGGTAAACATCTAAAAACTTAAAAATGTAAATGATGTAAGCTTTGGAAATATAAATTATTTTTGTCCAATAGGCAGACGTCTCATTTTATTCATGATTATTTGATTTAATTATAAAAATGAAGGATAATGACAACTAATGAAGACTTTAAATATATTGATGACAACTTCACAACTTCTCAGACGAGCTGGCACTCACAAATACTTCAAATCATGTTCCAAGACGTGTTATGTTCATCCTACATGATACTTTCTTCGTTTTATAATACTTATTATACTACTGAGTGTTACATATTATGTGAAAAAATATCATTATCAGTAACAAGTATTATAAAATAAGAGAAGTAGTAATTATTTTCAAAAAAAATCAACAATAACATGCATTGACTTTCTCAATATATTACAAAAATCACATCTACAAATCCACGATTCTTTCTTATAATATTCCAACAACCATCCTTATTTGGGCTTTTTGTTATGAATTAAAATACACTTACTTTGAGCAAAGTGTATTTTGCCGCTAGTTTTCTAAAAGATCGCGTCTTTGAGAGACATATCTCAAGTCCAATTCAATAAAAATTAATGTTTACTTACCATATTCTTAACAACTACTTACTGTATCCTTAATGCCTATTTTTAATATCTTAAATATCTATTTTCATCATTCTTAATGCTTACTTATAATATTTAAAAATATATAATGGGCCGAGCCATTTAGAGTTGGTCTTTAAAGAGACCGTAGCTTACAAGAATTTGGGTTTTTTGTTTTATGTGATTAATTTTCATGTTTTTTTTCTTGCTCTGTAATTTTTTTTGATGTGAGAATTTTTAGGTTAATTTATAGCGAATTTAATAGGAGTATGGAACGAAATAACAATTAAATCATGACACCAAAACAATGACTAATGAAATAAGTATTACGCAAAATCTTTGATTACAATAACTTGCAAGACGATATGAAAACAAGATTACAAAATATAACACTTGAGCGATGGTTGCCAACTCAGTTCTATTAAGGTTGAATCAAGGGGAATGGGTGTTATCTCCTCTTTAGAGGTGTTTAAAACAGATCACGATAATCGGGTTCGATTTGTTTCAGATTAAAAATAGATTTACAATCATGTAAAAATTAGTAAGACTCAAATTTAAACCGACCCAAAACATAAGATCCGAAATCGACCTGATAATTCAAACGTACATCTCTACTGCTCTTGCCTTGATTGTGCATGGCACTCAAAGGCTTTCACCTAAAAGGAATGCCGCCTTTAGTATTCTTCTATGGCACCAGAGGCTCCTCCAAGATCGTGAGCCATTTTTCGAAAATTCTTGATTGAGAAAGTAGCTCGCTAGAAAGAATAACCGGCCAATCTTCTAGCGTCAAATTGTTCATATCTTTAATTAAGACGTCAGTACAAATCGGAATCATTATAGAGGTTATGTATGATGATTGTTCTACTAGTGAAGTTTGTCGATGCGATAATTGTCTTTTTAAGCAAGACTACTACAAAATGATTGCCAAACAAACACGCATAATTTGAACCAAAAGGATACCGAGTAATGGAATTTGTTACCGTTCATGAGGGGACGAATACATAAAAGGGTAAATTGTTATCCTTAAGCAACGTAAACAATTACCTCGTCATACAAACGAAACGATAGCAATCTCAATGAAGCAAAAAGACTAATAACTCGGTCCTTTTAGAACATGATGAACTTTATCATTAAAAAGATAAATGATGCATTTTAGTATTCTTTTTTATTAGTTTCTTTTGTAGAAACATAACCTAAGACCAACAATAATATGGCTAGAGATCATAGGTAAATTTATACCTGTTTCAAACAACACTACTACTAACACTAAATAGTTCACTTAAAATATGAAATACAAGCTCACACTAATAGAATGAACAATTAAAAAACCTTCTGAAAGCTGCCCACATTTGCATGATCAGGTAATCTCAACTGAATGTTTCTATGCAGGTGATCAATGACCATTCGCAACTGAACCATTCTGGTACGGAATGTTAGAATCATTAGCGGGTTTCTTGCTGTAGAAACGTCTGTACATCGAGTCAACCTCAGTCAAGTAGTAAGTTCCGGGAACCAACAGACTAGTATCCTTGTTAGTCACGTATTCCTTTGCCCCGTACCTGTGCTCCATTAGCTTCAAGGTTTCGACAAATTTCTCAGGTGGGAACTGCAGAGAAATGAAAAATAATTGCTCGATCATTAAGGGTATTTTGTGTTATTCGTGAGTTGGATGCATCATAAAGTTTTACGTGTAGTCGTGTACATACCTCATGCCTCGACTTCAACTTCTTGTCAACGTTCATAACGGATGCAATGTTAGACAAACTGAAAGGATGCTGCCCTTCATTGAGTTGGAATGAGAACATGGTAGCTGTCAAACCGCTTCCGTAAGAAAACATTAGGACTCGCTTGCCCGCCTGGAAGACAAGCGCAGAAGCATGAACGTTAAACCAGAGTAATCAAGACCAGATAAATGTAAATGTGCTTGAAGTACTCACCAATTCACTGTGTTTGTTGTGAATAAGGGATGCAAATGCTGAATATACAGATGCTGTGTAAGTGTTTCCAATTTGCTTTGGTACCAAAGTGGTCGGTTGCACTTTTTTGTCGTATAAGGGCTTCGCAATTTGCTGGGATACCTACAAATTAACAAAAACCACCATGTAAAATTGCTTTGCCACTTCTTGCATGTCTCAAGTAAGATCAGAATTTTTGCATGTTTGTCGACTAATTGGACTCTTAGTTTTAAAAAGCGCGTCTCGCTTTGCGCCTTGTGCGCCCCGAGCTCAGGTAAGGCAAAGCCCACTACAAAAGGCGCACCTTGGGCGCCTCACACCTTGTGCACCCGGTGTGCCTCCTTGTTAGGGTGATAATTAATTTATGCTTGCTTGTTAGAAAAAGAAATAAACCTAGAAACCCAAATTTACTTGTATATGAAGTTCGAAAAATCATTGCTTCTTTAAGAAAACAAAAGGCATGCGAAAAAGAAAATAATTGTGGGAATTATTCATATTCACATTGTAATAGTTTTGTTAAGTGGTGTTTACTGCAGGGATAATGAATGTTTTCAAACTTGTTGATTCTAAAATATGAAGTATTTTATATGTTTTAAAATTGATTTTTAAGCCTAGCTAAAAAGTGCGCCTCGCCTACAAAAGCTCACGCCTTCGCCAGGCTCTAAGGACCTTTTGCACCTCAATGCGCCTCGCGCTTTTAAAACTAAGTAATTGGTTCTATTAGCAACAGCAAACCTTTTCAAGATCCCTGCTTTGGTAGCTTTCATCAATAGAAAGATTAGAGAATGGGGATAGCTTCTCTTTAGCGTCTTCATCTATGGAGCTGTCAATCAAGGTAGAAAATGTCAGTCGAAGAACATTTATCAATTACAAGGACTCAATAGCCTGTTCTAAGGCATATTGAATTTTGAATCAGATAAAATGAAGACAATACCTAGCATTCCTCAAGAAATCATTGTACATCAATCGGGCAAAACTCTTTTGTACAAGCTGTGAAAACAAGATAAGTGAAATTTTTAGATCGTGAATTTCAAATACCGAAGGCTTTTTGTGCAACGTTATCGGTCCAAAATGAAAGAATCAATTTCACACATCTTGATGTTGTTTGAGGTATACCTTGTTGTATGGAGAATGGAAAACGACATATTCGGCATCATTAACAGAGAATTGCTTGCCTTGAGATTTCTCATACCTACCAGTAAGACACGGTTTTAGAGCACAATCAAGAAGCGAAAGTAAACGGGTACAATGTATTCAGCAATATGAAGGGCTTACTTGCTGCAAAGAAGATTATAGCAGGAATCAACCGCCATCAGATAACAGGTTTGTGACAATTTCCCGTCAACAACCTACGACAGAGCAGATCAATGGATCAGTATCACTAAAATCACCGAGGGAAAATCAATTGCATGTCTTCACGGAACAAAATTGGACAAGCTCATGTTCATGCTCATGTAATTGGCATTGAGAGCATCCTTTAAGAAAGTACATTTATGCATTTACTCAAAATATATGCTCATGTTATTACTTTTCTCCAAACATCATGAACTTGATATTGACCTCATCTTAGACCGCGGCAAAGTTCAAGTGTATGGGGACAATGAGACTTACTGGATATTCACTGGCTAAGTTGGGCTTGTAAAAGTCGTAGGCGTGAGCCATATGGCTGCCTCGCAACTTGCTTTCAAAAGTGATGGGTGCATCTGGCCCCACGAGCATTGCAATCGTAGCAGCCCCTCCTGTGGGTCTAGCTGGTCCCTCGGCATAGACCTGTGAAAAGGAAATATTCAGAAATTCAGACACCACAAGCTAAAATATTGTATTGCATAGCAAAATTTTAAGACAAAAATTGTGATTTTACAAGAATGACATATAATTTGAAATAGGAAAGATTACCGCACTGTCTGTGCATACGACAAGACCATAGCGTCCATCCCATGAACTGCTCTCTACCCAATTAACACAATTAAACAATGCAGCAGTTCCACCATAGCATGCATTAGTTGAGTCAACACCTTCAATGTCTGTGTTTCCATGTTCCTGCTTATTTTGAACAAAAAAAGCCATGTTATGCTTCAATAAGAAACATAGAAGTATATTTTTCGTATTCAAAGTGATCATTGGTTAAGGAAATCATCATCATCATACCCAATGTACCGCCCATAGAAAACTATGAGCAGATTCTGGGGAGGGAAGAAAGGCAACAACTCATACCAATAAAGGAGAGTGCGGCCAAATAGTCCCTCGACTCTAGAAAAATCATGAGTAGAGTCCGCAACGAAAAGACTAAGTGGGGCTGACGCTAACTCTACACGCCTAATGATGTAGACTGTGTAACAAAGCTGATTGTGCGAAAAGAAAAAGGTTTGACAGAAATTTTAAATTTAGCAACTCGCATCCATCCCTTGCCAACCCCAGTTTAACAAATAAGGATGTCCACAAGACTCGAGCGAAACTTGCATATAATTGATCATATTGGTTGACACCAAATCAAAGCTTGATATGAGTTATGAGCTCTCTTATATTGATTTCACATACGCTAAACCTACTCGGACGAAGAAAGGAAAATGCCCATGTAATAAATTCGAACATTACCTCAAATACTTGCATCAAAAATGTCTTTATAGATTTACTCTTATCTAAGACAGTCTCGCTTCCTACTTCAAGTCGACCAATTTGTTTTGGATCAACATTATACTTCTCAAGGAGAGAAGTCACAGCAGTCAAACTGAAATCACAGAGCAGATCAGAGCATAAGCCATTGTTAAATTTAACAAATTATGTTGCTACAAATTTAATGGATGCTCCAACTAAAAAAACAGAGGGGTCTTTGAGGGTGTGCGAGGTGATCAACCGCACATGCCTCCTCTTTCTCTTGTATATGAAAAAATTAATCAAAAGAAAAAAGAAATATGTTATATTTATTAATAAAATAAATATATCTACTATAAATAAGGCGACCTCATGGAGATAATATCTTCCACCTCAGTACAAAAGGCCATACTATCTTGTCCAAGACCAATGGTGTACTTTCCTTTGCTAGCACCATCATGAACCTCCAATGCTTCCTAGTTTGACATATACAACAACTCAACAATAAGATGATTACAAAGAAAAAAAATCACAAAACTAATTTGGCTTATGAGTTACTATGTCATTTCATTAAGCAAACAACATCTTGAAGTCATGATCCTTATCCTTTGCTTTTAAACAATAGAAAACCACTTATACTTTGATTTCAAACAGGCATAGCATAGTGTAAAAACAAGGCCATATCGCATCGACAAGGTTGTGAAGGTTTTCAAAATAAACCAACCGATATTCCCCACGTCGTACAGGTGTAAAAAAACGTTTTAGGCAGTATCAAGGAATATCTTAAGGTTTCGACTGATATTTAGGCGTTACGATAACTGCATCACTCACTCCCATTACCGCATCATTGTTCTAGTTACCGCGACCACGACCGTTACTGACTATGAGTCATAGGAAAGAGAACCCATTTTAGCAGAGTTTCTAAGACACTCAATAAGTTGACTTCACAATGTGAGCAACCAAGCAATTTATAAAAGAGTCCAAAAGTTCATTCCTAAAAGTTCCATGATCTCATTTTCCTACCAACTCAATATCAGACATTCAGACTTCTTGGAATAATTTCTAGCTTATTATACAAAATCAAACCATATGATTCTTGATTTGCAATACACCTTAGAGTTGAATCATATAAAGATCATAGCTCACCACCCAATGATAAAAATTCAAAGATTCAAGCTTGAATTACAAAGCTTCAGTTTTAAAGCTAAAATCCATAGATGGGATTAGGGGTATCAATAATTCATTCAATTACAGCAGAAAATATAAACAGTCAGTCAAACATCAAACCCACAAACAAAAAACTGTGCAGATTCATCAAAATCATTCTTTCCCATTCTAAATTTTAAAGTTTCCGAGTAATCAAAAAAACCCATATAAAAAACATACAATCTTCCAACACATTACTCATACAATTAATCGCAAAACAAAACCATACCCAAGAACTAAATACAGTATCAAACATCAAAAATCAAAAAATCCCCATCATTTATTCGGAAAAGAAGGGGCTAGCAAGAATAAAACCCAGGTTTCTCCCGCGAAAATGGTTCATGCTCTGACGGAAACAGAGCGCAATACTCCAATCAGTGAGCATTCATAAAGAAATCATATATATATACCTGTTTAACACATGTAGGAGGGAAGTAGATTTCCATGGCAAGGATTCCTACATTTTTAGGAGGGGAAGCCATTGATGAAGATTTGTGTAGTATGGATTGTTGATTAAGGAGATGAAAAAGAGTATAATTTGTAGAATACTTTCCTCGTTTACAACGACAGTTGAGGGAAGAAGGGAAATGAGTTTGGGTGGCAAATGGCAATGGAGTAAAAGTATTTTGTGCCGTTTATATAGACTTGATTCCGGATGTATGCTTGCCTTTGACACCTAACAATACACATTGGAGAGCATCCACATCATCTAAAATTGTTTTGTTACCTCTGATCACTCTAATTGTCCCATTTAGTTTTTCACACTTGTCGAAACAATATTTTAATCGTTAATATCAAACAAGATCTCACATGACTGTGTTTTAACTTATACTTCCTCGATTCCATGATACATGCTACATTTTCCATTTTTGACAGTTTCATATTACTTGCTACATTTCTATTTCTAGTAATAAAACAATCATAAAAATATCTATTTTATCCCTTTTTTATCATACTCTATACCTCACCAACTTTTTTCCCTCTTCAATTAAGAAAAAGTGGAGGGTATAATTTGGTGTTCATGCTAATGTAGCAACAAAAACAGAACGGGGGAAGTAAATTAAGAGTAAAATACAAATTACGAGTGATAAGTGAATAGTACCCAGAAGTAAATGGGACATTGGGGCTGAATAGGAGGGAGTATTGGAATCTTTTGTTTGATGGTCGATAATTTGATATTTATTCGACTTTGTAATTAAATTTAATTTGACGTAATCTTAAGATAAATTTATAATTATAAAAATTTAACGTAGTCATAGAATTGATTTTAAATTGATCCAAAAAAATTGAGTTGAAATTGATTTGATGACCTGAAAAAAATGTACTAAAATCATAAAATCTATATAGTGCAAAAGATATTTTATTTAGATGAATAATGGAAAAGATCTTAAGTATCACATTACATCAAACAAAATCAAAGACTGTCGTTTGTTTAGATTGTTGTATTGTTTATTTTATAGTATAATACTAATAAATATAATATTTTCCTATCAAATGGTTAAATAAAAAACATTTCGATGACAAGGGAAATAACTTCTTTTATACCATATACGTAGGGCAAGGTTAAAAAATAATTAAATATCCTATTGGTATTTGACGTTGACATGTTGAAAAAAAATAAATTTAATTACTAATTCAAACAAATAGATATCCTATTTTTACTCATGAAATAAATCGTTGATGAACATTAATCCTAATATAAGGTTTTAATAATCATAATTTATTAGAAATTTATCCTAATGAAACTTTTACTAATTATAATTCTGGTAATTTTGTAATTTTTAATGGTCAACAAAGATCACGCACTCACGGTTTAGGACGATTACATGTGAATTTAAAAGAAAAAAAAAACTTACCTCTAATGTATAGAATTGTCAATAGTGTGAATCAAAGTTACCAAATAAAATAAATTCACAACATAAAATCTATCAAGATCAAATCGTCTGCTGAAAGAAAAAAATAAATAATCGAAACAAATGAAAATAATTGTTGTATACTCTAGCAGTAGAAATAAGGTTTTATTTCAGTTAAAATTTGTACTACTAATTTAACCTCGTGAAATCGTTCAATTTCATTGTCTCTTTTCCTAGCACTTGCAGTTTTCTTAGTTTAATAAGAGGGAAAAGTTCAAACTCTAGACCTCTTAATTTTAATGCATTATTTTTACAAGTATGACAACCAATCAACCACTACTCTCTTTGTTTCCATGAAATTAATACAATGAGAAATATCATAAAGTTTAAAAAAATGATGAAGTTATTAGAATTATGTGTGGATATGTTTTGCAAGGAGAAAATTTCAAATAAAATGTAATGACAAAAATTTTAAAAAGTGTTGGAGACATTACCGAAAATGAAATTTACAAAGTAAAATTAATGAACGACTCAAAATAGAATTATTAGCAAATTTATAAGAATAGAGAGAGTAGCCTTTAGTATAATAAAATTTGCAGGTTCTTTCTTGAGAGACCGTCTTTTGTAAAGAATACCTTATATGTGGAAATTTTTAAGAATTCCTCACAAGGGCCCCATCAATTCAAAATAAATTTTAAAATAAAAATTAAAAGAGTAAAAAGAAGGGATAGAGAAATAAACGTAGGAGCGAGAAAGTAGTGAGGAAATTTTTTTGTTTTCTCATTGGGATAAATTAGATTAGTTAATATTTTCACACAAAATTTAATGTGGTAGAAAAGAAAAGTGTAGAAAGAGATTGGTGGAGAAAATATATTTTTACTCACCAAAATAATTAATTTGATTCAATGCTGAATTTGAATGTTTGGATATTTTACTCCAAAATTCAATATTTGTCTAAATCTTCGGATAATCTATGTTATTTCAGATTTGCACATTTAAACTATATACGAAAATGCTATATTAATAAGCATGAAATCATATACTACCTCCGTTTATATTTATCTGCAACTTTTGCCATTTTGGGCCGCTAAAAATTATGTGCAACACATTTTTTTCTTTCCTTATTTAGTAAAAAATAACTAATGGAATTACATTTTTACCCCCAATTAAGAAATCTAATTTTTAACTTTTTGACTTATTATTTGCCTAATCTATATTATCATTAATCATAACAATTACTCTATTTTAATTACTCCCTCCAAAAAAACCCTCATTTACTCCACCCAATTAAATTCCCAACCAACCAAGCCCAACATTTCTGGGTTCTTTAAATTAGGGTTCTTCATCTTCAACCTCCATAAATGCTTCATCCACCCCCATTTACAGATCTGTTCGTATCCTTCTTCATTCACTGCTTCATCCTCCTGTTTCCATAAATGCGTTTCATCTTCCATAAATGACAACCTCATTTAATTTTTGGAGTCCCAACTACCTTCACTTAATGGAGATGAGACTCCATTTAAGTGGAAAAACGAAGGGTTTTTCATTTTTTCGTAACCCACTTCTCTTTCATCTGATTTCTTTTTCTTTCATTTCCCTTCATCTTCCTTTTTGGTTTTCGACATTGGAGTCCCATTTTCCACCATGATTAACATGGATCCACTGCTTGATGCGTTTTTGGCTACTGAAGATGAAGGGGAAGAAAACTTTATCAAGTGTCTGATACTAGATCTAGAACAAGGTATGTCGTTTCCTCGTGATTTCTACGAGTTTGATGAGGCTTTGAACTACTGTTCCCAAAGAACATACGATGCTTTGGGGAAAGTACTAAAGAGTATAGATGAGGAAGGATCTGCTCATTCTCTGGATCAAGTTGTCCAGATCAAAGAAAAAAAACCTGAGATGTTAGATGTACCCCCTGTAATTTTGGAGAAGGCAACTTCGTCCACCCAATCACCACAAAAGAAAGTCCGTCTGAGCAGGAAGGCGGGGAGGATTGCCCTGCGTAGGATTCGTGGTTTACCTGATGTTCCTCCTCCTGAGTTTGTTGTCTTGTCGTCAGATGACGAAGTTGATGCTAAAGAGAGGCGGATGAACCATATGGTTCAACCCTCCAACTGATAAATTGCGTAAAACATTCTAACCCTAATTGATGTTGTGTGCTGGTTTTTATTTTGGTTTTTTTTTTTTTTGGCTGTTTTGTCGACAATTTTTAAGGTTTGTTGGTTTGTTTTTTTTTTTTTTTTTATTTGGTTGCTGTTGGTTTACTGGTTTACTGCTTTACTGATTTTTGTTGGTTGCTGTTGGTTTACTGGTTTACTGGTTTACTGATTTTTGTTGGTTGCTGTTGGTTTACTGGTTTACTGCTTTACTGATTTTTGTTGGTTGCTGTTGGTTTACTGGTTTACTGGTTTACTGATTTTTGTTGGTTGCTGTTGGTTTACTGGTTTACTGGTTTACTGAAATTTGCATTGTCCCATTGGTTTACTGGTTTACTGGTTTACTGATTTTTGTTGGTTGCTGGTGGTTTACTGGTTTACTGGTTTACTGATTATTGTTGGTTGCTGGTTGGCTGGAGTCCCTCTGTTTAAGTTGCGATGGTTTAGTTTGAAGAGTCCCCATTTTGTTGGTTGGTTTAATAAAGTTATTAAGATCCAAATGATGAAGGGACTCCATTGAATGTCACTTCATAATAGAGTTTTGCTCCCAATAAATGTTGGTGAGGTACCTCTATTATGTAGTGTTGTATTCAACAATGTGAATTTCTCTACTGATGGATTACTTGGCTGCCTTAACTGTTTTTCATTACATTAACATTTTTCAAAATACACAAACATTTGATTGCCTTACATTTTCCATGTAAAAAATAAACAAAAGACACCTAACCATCTATTCATGCATATATTCTTCTAGGTCAACAAAAATAAGACAAAAGAACATCTAACTAAATGGTTAAGTGTGGCAATCAATGTTTCTTTGTGTGCCCTTGTTTCATGTACCCCCTAATCTGCATCAACTTGAGTGTCTTCTGTGGGTATTTCATTTTCTTCAACTTGATTAGCTGGCCTAAACATATTGTCTAGGTATGCCACAGTTTCCACAACTAAATCCCTCATAACTGTTAGTTGAGTTGGTAGAATTCCCAAATTTTGTGCGCTGTTCTTATTCATATGCGGTATTTTGTAGTTGTTTCCTCCTTGTACCGTCAGAATCTTGATCATGCACTTTTGTAATGTCACCCATATGAACTTGTTAACTTCTGGTTTGAAAGTGTCATAACATTCAATCACCTTTGCAACAAGATCATCTAAGTCCTTAGGGAAAGATTGATATTGCAATGATTGAATGGACCTAAACAAGCCTAGATCCAACACATTTAGATCAGGTGATTGTGGTGGTTGGAATACTAGTTGTATGTTGAACCCATGTGCATTAAGTGCTGACCTAAACACTTCATCTTGTGGGACTTGATGAGGCCTTGCATTGTCCCATTGTATGACCACATTCTTGGGGAGGGATGGTGGCCATTTAGTTTGAATACATGGGATGACCTTTGTTAGTAGCATCTCTCTAATAACATCCCTATTTACATTTTGGAGTGCCTTGGTGACCATAGTTCCTGCTGCTCTGTTTTTGCTTGATTTTTTGGCCATCTCTTTAACAGTAAATGGGAAAATACCATACTTCCCATCATGAATGAGTCCCCCATTGTTGTCATACAATGGCTTTCCAATTACAGCCATAAACATAGCTTTTAACTTGAATCTTTTTGATTGTTGTGCCATGTATGGGAGTTGTAATTGTAAGGTTTGGTGGTTTTTAAAAAACAATGATTATTGATGTATGGGTTGTATTTATAACTTGCTTAAACTTCTTTAATGATGCATTTTGGTAGGAATTTCAAAAAATTGGTGCCAAATTTTTAAAATTGTGACTTTTGAATTTTTGGTGGGAAAAATGGAGGGAAAAGGGTTTTTTTTCTAACCAAACCCTCCATTTTCTCTCTCCACCTTTTCCTTAATTACCTATACCTACTTTCTCTAATCCCCCCCTACAATCTTTTGCATTGGTAAATGTGCAACCCCCAAAAGTTGCACATAATAATAAACGGAGGTAGTAAATTAGATACTATCATTTGGAATTTCCTTTAAAAAAATACTCATTGCATGGCATGGCTAGGTAAAAAAGGTAGTGAAGAACTAGGATCCAATCATATTTTAAGGAGCAAGTTCAAAAATACAAAAAGACCACACATATAGGATATAGCATATAGAAGTATACATATTATATAGGCATATAATTATATTAAGAAAATGATTGGAAAAATTTAGTGGTGTGCGTGCGTGCGTGCGTAAGTGCGTGCGTGCGTGCGCGCATGCGTGCGTGCGTGCGTGTGTGTGCGGATCTATTCATAAGCACCCCTGGTACGTGCCCTAGGGATAATTTTTAAAAAAATAAAAAAAAAATTTGGGGGTGAGAATGTGAAACGCGCATTTAGTTTCAAATTATCAAAAATCAAAACACCTCTCACTCACTAATCTCTCTTCTTTCCTTAAAAAATAGTAAAAATAAAAATACCCAAATCAAGCTACTCCCTACCTGTCGCGAGTGGCGAATCCAGGGTTGGAAGTCCCCTGAGGCACTAATTAAGAGACGAAATTTCGTTAGAGGTAAAAACTAAATATTGTTTTTCCGGAAAAAGAACCAATTAAAGCGCAATAATCCCAAGACAAAGCCAAAGTAAAATAAAAGGTAACCAACAAACTACAGTTATTCTAATTTACAATGAAAATATAATCCAACAAAATGAAAATTCCTTAACGAAATGAACTTTAGTAGGAACATTGAAACACATTAATAACAAATACTCAATTATTCAATCCTTTAAAGATAAACAAAAAAAACAAGAAATATTCAAGCATTCAAGATTAACAAATTACACATTTACATTAACCAATATTTAATTATTCAAAGAACATAAGAAAAATAATCAAGATACAAGACATGAATTATTCTAACAAAATTCAAGAATCGAAATTAAGATTAAGATTAAAAAATAAGAAAATCAAGATTAAAATTAAAGATTAGAACATAAAGATCAAGATTAAAAATTGAGTTGAAAGTACCTAAAAAAATAAAAATTCTGATTTTTAGGCTTTTAGTAATGGTTTAAGGAACATAAAACAAGAACCCACTGTAAAGCCGCAGGCGGTAGGGATGAACTACACTCAAGATCGGCTAGTCGGAGGCAAAATTGCAGGCGGGCGGAGGCAGTAGATCGGGAGGTGCAGGCGGCAGATATGGAGTAGTTTTGGTTTTGGGTATTTTTAGTTTTACTATTTTTTAAGGAAAGAAGAGAGATTAGTGAGAGGGGTTTAGATTTTTGATATTTTGAAACTCAATATGCATTTCACACTCTTCTTTCCTTAAAAAAATATTTGGGGGTAAGAGTGTGAAACGCGTATTCAGTTTCAAAATATCAAAAATTTAAACCCCTCTCACTAATCTCTTTTCTTTCCTTAAAAAAATAGTAAAACTAAAAATACCCAAAACCAAACTACTCCCTACTCGCCGCCTGCACCTCCCGACCTACTGCCTCTACCCGCCTGCAATTTCGCCTCCGACTAGCTGCTCCTGAGTGTCGTTCATCCCTACCACATGTGGCTTTATAGTGGGTTCTCGTTTTATGTTCCTTAAACCATTACTAAAACCCTGAAAATCATATTTTTTTTTTTAGATATTTTCATCAATTTTAATCTAATCTTTATATTCTAATCTTGAATTTTAATCTTGATGTTCTTATTTTTTTTTAATCTTAATCTTAATTTTGATTCTTGAATTTTGTTAGAATAATTCAAGTTCCTGTTTCTTGATTATTTTTCGTATGTTCTTTGAATAATTAAATATTTGTTAATGTAAAAGTGTTTGTTAATTTTGAATGCTTGAATATTTCTTTGTTGTTGCAACATCCGTGTGTCAGAGTTTATTTTACGGCCAAAAAAGGATGTTATATTTCCTCGTGGTGCACATGATGAGATTGAGAGGCAACAAGTTATATTATATTAATAATAAATAATAATAATAAGGGGTTAGATTGCATAAATGAATATTCATGTGTGGAAAAGCCACGCTCCCCTCGAGGGCACCTATGTACCCACCAACTCTTTCATTCACATTACACCGTGTACAAATTGTTTGCCCATTGGATTTATTTGGCAAATCACTTTTAGCTTACTAATGTTTGAAAATTAGGGAAACTTTTATCAAATATAGGAAATCAAAATGTGTAATTAATAAAAAATTTAGCATGGTCACCATTAATCATAAAATGAGTCACTTATGTATCGTGTATGTCATGTCAAGTCACATTAGTGACAAAAAAAGATGAAACCTATCACGGAAGAAGTGGAGAAGTTTGGATTTCATCGATTTTGATAATGTATGACAACAATTTGTTGCCCGAAATCGATCGATTGGTCGACTCTACAACCAACCATACTTCGCTTAACTTCATGGATGCCAATTCCGACAATTATCAAATTAAAAAGATCGAGCTCACATGTATCACAAGCATGGGGTTACAAGTTTATAACTATCGAGTTGTACCATTTAAACTAAAAAAATGTCGGGACTACAAACTACAGAATGGTTAATAAGATGTTCGGCAAGCAGATAGATTGTAACTTAAAAATCTATTAAGAAATGATGGTCCTCAAAAGTCAAATATCTACAATTCATGCATGTTGAACATTTAAAAGAGATTTGTCTTATCCTCCAAATCAATGGAATGAAGCACTCTATATTAATTCACTCCAAGAGTTGCATTATTGACACCCTTAGGATATATTTAAAATGAATGAATAATTTTTTATTAATGTGCTAAATGTCTTTTGTTTGTTCATTTATTATGTTTTTTGTTTTTTAGTGATTTATAAATTACAGTTATTAATTAGAGTTTACTTCTATACTGTTTTTACATCAAATTTCATGATAACATCCTATTTCTTGGTCTTCTTAAGCAATTCCTTATATTAAATATAAAATTATAAAGTTATTCATATATTTTTCTGAATTTTAAGTTTTGTAACTTTCTGAACATATAGCCAAAGCTTCGCTATTTGAATCACAAGGTTTATAAATTCTTGTATGAGACGCTCTATCCCTGAAACGCTTTTATGTAGGAGTTGAATTTCCCAATTAATACAATTATTAGCGTATTAATTTCTTATTTTAAGGTTATTTCACTTAAAGTCAGACTCTTATAAGAATAGTTCAAAGTAGTTATATGGTGCATTTATAATTAGTTATAAGAGAGGTAAAGACTTAACTCCACTTTGATGAATATTGGTTAATCTTTAACTTTGATAGATTCACTTCGGCAGATGTTCCTGTTCCTTTCAATTTATCACGCTACATCCAAAAAGTCCTCATTTTTCGATCTACAAAATGTAACAAATTTAAAATGACAAAAAAAATTGCAGTCACAAACTCACAAGTGCTCGGATGCTCTCTAGCAAATCACATATCATACCATATGATCATATATAGTAAATCCCGTTGAGACGCAAGGTAAACCATTTAAAAGGTCGACAACAATAAAATGGACTAAATTCAAGATTTGCATTATGCATGAATTGTTTTTCATTCTTGGAAGACAATAAAGTTGACATTGCAAAGAATATTGTAATATCAAACTAACATTATTTACAACCCAAAAGTTGATATTTTTTGATACCAAAAACAATCTGGATGGGGATACTTGTGTGGTTAAACCATATGAGATGCTATTAAACAAGTAGCAAACAAAAAATTTACAATTAAAATTTAATTTTCCACCAAAAAATTCACATTAGTTTACAGTTAGACTTATCTTTAGCTTTCTGATCTTGCCTTGGCGTTGATGACGTTGCTTTCGCACTGCTTTTAGGAACCTGGAATACCATCATTCTTTATTTTAGTCGTACCCATTCATACACAACAAATATATACAAAATGTACAAAAACAAACTTTGAGCACCTAATATCAGATTCATAATAAATGACGATGCATGTAAAGATCGAATATCTCGTATCATCAAGTATCTTAGGAGGTCTTTGGTATGGGAGGTAGAAATGAACCGGTAAGAATGCTTAAAGAGAGATAATGGTCAATGGAGTTGTTAAGGGAGAGAATAGCGGGAGGAGATGAAGTTGATGAGTTTACTTGTTTATCTCGCATGTCACCGCGATAACAAAGCACATGAATCACTTATGAGTTATGACAAAGTAAAGAGAATATTAACCACACAAACAAAACAAACATTAGATAATGGATTTGCTCATCTGATTTCATTTCCAACCTTCTTGATCACCATAACTAAAAGCATCACATTGACAGTCTAGCAACACGACATCAAAATCTATTAAAGTGCCACTCTGCTTTATGATGATAAACCTTTGGTGTTTATGACATTTAAACCTTTTGCATCACACAGTCATCAGTCCAAGAACAGAATGTTAACATCTACTTCCTATGTTTCTTAAATACTGCTACCGCAAAAGTGTAGCACAGTCAACGGGACAAGGAGTTTTAGCACTGTCACACTCAATGTTGATTGACAAATTCTTAAAAGACACTACATTCATATTGCAGCGGCAAGACACAACAAAAGTTTACCGCTCAACTAAGCATCAATGTCAAAGACAAATCACAAGAATAAACTTCTCAGAATTCACAAGAGTCACGGAATGTCCAACTCACCTGAGGACCTACTATTAGCCTTGAATTTCCAATACCAGAGGGTTGATTAGAAGGATTCCGCTGCTGCTGCGGCTGCTGTTGTTCAAACTCTTGCTGTTGCAAAGCTATTGCTAATTGCAGATCCGAACTGTCAGAAAGCAAAGAAAATTATTTTAAGCCTAACCGTAAAGACCCGACAGAAGCCACCAGACTATTCTCCACAAAAAGAACAGTCCAGAATACAGATAATGAGCAAATTGCACATGAGAATTTAAAAAAAAAAACAACAGGTTGTTAGAAATTTTACTTCATGTCAGAGCCATCTGGTGCAGAGCTATCGATGCCAGCCAGGTAGTCCTGAAGAAAAAATAGTTACAAAAATCAGTACAAAATAAACCAGGCTGATCAGATGTGCTATACCAAGATTTACAATAATAGTTGAAAACTCATAGCATATATATAATCCTCATTACATATTACACGCTCCCCGAACAAACAATCACATCTAAAAAATCAAATCATGTAATTGTATGATTATCTCTAACACCACTCATCGAAGAATATGGTTGATTGGCTGTAAACTTACTTTACACACCATCAGGAACAAACAGAAAGAAAAGGAAACGCATAGATAGAGGCACATACAGCAGTACTAGCCACAGCATTCTGCTGATCCCATGTTCCATTCGAAGAGCTTTCAAGTTTAAATTCTTTGAAATTACTAGTCATAAACAGTGTATCTCCATTGACCTGCAAAAGTTTCATTTTGCATGGATACGAGTTAAAAATCATCCAATTTAGTTTATTTTCAAAAGAATCATGCAATTTAGTCAGAAAGTTGTTCAGTTTTCCTACTCCACAACATGAGTTGCTTGCATTAATTCACAAATATTTTCTTACATAAATTGACAAAAGATTTCAACAAATTGTCACCTGTAGAAAGTTACACATACATTTAGCTAAAAACCTATTAAGCATCTCAGCTCATATGTAAAGGAAGGATGGTAGCATATATCATTTCTTTAATTTCTGGCAACAATTAGCAAAAAACTATGTAATGCTCACAATATAAAGTTCTCATCTTCAACCCAATGCTATGAGAGCTTTATTAACTTTCATGGAAGAGAACGGATGCAGGCAGGGGACTCTTTTCTTTTCTGATCAAACAGCTCGTGAATATTTTTGTTGACCTCCACTTGTTTCTTGTTAATTCTATGACATGTACGGGCTTACAAGAGTGAGTACGGAGTATTAACTAATAAAGAGAGCCATTACCAATTTGTGATCAATCCACTTAAAGCAAACACCATCAAAGACACAAACCAAATCGGAAAGAAATAAAGCTGCAGGTTTCTTAATAAAACAACAATCTGTGAGGGTGATAGACAACATGAATAAGAGGTTAATTATGGGTGTAGATGTAATGAAGGTGTCTGTTGTGGTGGGCACCACATGATATAAAAAGTATACAAAGTCTATTTTTGAGAAGATGTTTGCAGAGCTAAGTCGGTCAATGATGTGACATGCAAACAAACTCAATAAACATTTGTCTCACAAAACATGACTGGATGTTAATTTGCCTGTTACACTATCAAAACACAAACCTTTCCCAACAAACCTCTCATAACAGAAAAACTTATCCAAATGTTTAAATCAAGAGGCCGGTATTATGTAACATATTATCTTATTCAATAAAACCAAAACAAGCATTTGATTTTAGGATCCTGCTTTGGTGCCAGAAGGTTTCCATAGCTTGAAATTGATCAAATGAGAGGTCATTTCAAAAGACAAAGCCAGTATGTGTGAGAACACATTTGATCTATAAAACCTTTTGTTAGTTGCCAACACAACTAATGGGGGAAAACTCTCATAACTTTGGACTGAAATCCATTAGATAGTCTCCACTAGCTCCACTCAG
Source organism: Amaranthus palmeri (assembly GCA_019776075.1). Lineage (NCBI taxonomy): Eukaryota > Viridiplantae > Streptophyta > Magnoliopsida > Caryophyllales > Amaranthaceae > Amaranthus > Amaranthus palmeri. Next base: position 565,513 of record JAAKBH010000343.1, on the reverse strand, counting down.
GTGTCCTGACATTTACATTTTTTCATTTTAATGCACATTACTTAACATTGTTCAGCAATCCATCAAAACAATTAAGTACAAGCTTTTACACTGTCCATTTGATGACCAATTTTTCTAAAAGAACCACCGAGACATTGAAATTAAGTTTTCCATTCTTTTTATCTGTTTTTCCCCTACACTACAACAGGGCCTTGAATCACTACCAAACACACTAAGATATAACATGAAATTCAAATTTTGCATAAATTTGGACAGAAACCAACATAATAGGGAACCAGAAATTTCACATATTTTCAAATTATACAAAATCTTTTATCTTTCAGATTTTATGCAAGAATTATTTCAGCGTAGTGTACATTTTCCCTGTCAAACAAAGCACTTACCCAGAACTCCAGAAGCAATGCTGAACTGCTAGAAAGACAAATTCCCTCCCACCCACAATACAAGTTTCACTTGCTAAATCCTTTAGAAGCAAAGAACATAGACAAGTACTGAGCTTTAAAGTTCATCTCTTCTTTCTTATCTCACAACCCAGTAACACATTTGTAACCACCATTTTCAGCAACTTTTGGTAGCAATAGAGGCATCAATCCCAAAGAAGATGTAAAAAATTTCTCCAACCTTGTTGCTACTGCCCTAAGAACCAAATTTTCTATGTTATGATTTCGCCTTAATTTGAAATCTCCCCTTAGTGATCAAACCCAATAATTAAAATCAAAAATACCAAAAAAATTCATGCAATGCCACGTAAGAGAACATTTAAAGTGTCCTTTCCCTCCCTAAGAATCTATGCAACCAGATCTTCCTCCCTACTGAAACGCAATTGAAAAACAGCCACAAAATTGTGAAAAGAGGTTTATCAACAATTTATCAAAGATCTGACGAATTAAAAACTCCATAGGCTAGGACACTTGTTAGTTACCATAACAAAGAAAGATACTAGAACATAGAAACCTGTACCTCATTCAACTTTTCCCATACTAAATCAGGCTGAGTTATGTATCCTTGATCTGTTGCCAAAAGATATAGTTCACCTTCCAGCTACAATAAATGGAAAACCAGTTTAAATCAGCATTTGCCCCCAAACACCAATTATGAAATGTGATAAAACAGAAAATCACTCTCAAATCAAGACACACCTTAAACATTGTACTGAAGTGATTATTTCGAAAGAAAACACAAAGCTCCCTTTCCTTGAGACCCTCTTGCAAGGAAAACAAGCTGTACAAAGAAGAAATCAAGTTGAAATATGAATATTCTAATCAAAAATGAAGGAGCAGGTCCAGATACATCATTCAATAAAGATAAGCATCATACCCATAAAAAGTCAACTGACTGGCATTGCTTTTCAGGAAGTTGTTGATGAGTTCCCCTGAAATGGAAAGTCATTAACTGAAGAGGAATAGAAAAAAGGCACATATGAAAATAGGCAAAATAAAAACATCCCGTTGACAAAACTGTATGTACCCTGTCTAAGTGTAATTTTCTCCTTTGGACTTGCATCAGAAGCATCTTTAGCTACTTTATCAGCTTGTTCAGCCAGGACCACTTCACCTTCATACACAGGTTCTTGATCTGCACGAACTGTTTCCCCTAGATCCTGTATACATTCCTCCCCTTCATATATAGGCTCACCACCATCAATATTCGACGCAAAAGGTTCAGCTGCTTCAACGCTAGAAATTCCGACTCTAGCTGGCTCAGAATCAAGACTGCCCGCAATGAGATCAGAATTGTCTTCTACATTTTGTTTCTGCAACCCTTCAGTGGGATTTATTACAAGAGTAGAATTGTCTACTTGAACATGAACTGCATCTTCTGCTAGAGTGGGTGGTGTAACTTCATTGAGGACTGATGTGTCAGAGTTGCATTCTGCCAAATCATTTGACAAGAAAACTTCTTTGAGTTGAACATTATTTAACTGTTCATTGTCTTTTTCCCTGTCAGCCATCAAGCTGAGAGAAGCATCTTCTCTTTCAGATAAAGATACATCCCCGTCAGAAAGCACGTTATCACTGCCCGATATAGTAGTCTCCACATTTGATGATCCATGCATGTTATCACCCTCTGATATATTTACATAATCATCAATAGATTTCAGCATATGTAAATTCTCATCAGAAGACACCCCCACATCTCCAGTAGAAGATGGATCATTCTCAGATAGTTTCAGCACCCTCAACAACTCTGCCTCTTCCTCTGCATCTCCTTTTTTAAGGGTCTGTTGATCAGAGAGAGAACTAAGAGATTCTTCAAAAGATTTAGCTTTTGAAAGAATAGGTGAAGGAACACCCAAAGCTGCGGTGGTTGCAGCAGAAAAATCAACCGAATCTTCAACTGATTTGTCCTTTCCCTCATTCTCCATCTTCCATGTTTCCAGAGAAACAAGATCACCCATGAGAGTATTATAAGACTTCGAACCAATTGCTTCAGAGGTCTCATGATCCTAGGAAGCATGCGCACATAGAGATAATGATTGTGAACAAAGAAAAGTAACAGAAAATGGCTCAAAATTTAAAACTCATAAAACATCAATTCACAATATTGTGTGATTGTGTTATCATTCATCAATGTAGAGTCTAACACATTTTGCTTCAGCAATCTAAATGATGATCATGAGTTATTTACAAGCATAACATTTGATTTATGCTCACAAATAACAGGAATAAAGTGTAAAGTGTAAACAGCTTTCACAAATAATTTTCAGACAATTTGAATGAATTTAGCTCAACAAATGGTCAATCCATAGCCTTAAATGCAAAGAATGACCGCATACACATATAGCTTACATTGTAAAATACGAGGGCATTTGGAAATAGGAAATGACTCAAATGAGGAAAGAGCAACTCTCTTTATTTCAAAATTCTCCTGTTCCTTTTCTGTTTTTAACTGATATGTAATATTACTCCTATAGTCCTACATAGTTTTTGAGTAATCATTTAGGGTTTTATCAAAGAGCCAAGAGCTCAAGGGAAAAAATACATTAAAAACACAGCCTCATCCCACCACCAAAATCCTGATCCATAAGTATCGCCATGATGAAGCACCACCTGAAGTGATCAAAGAATCTTGTGTTGATAGTGGGGATCCAATATTTTACATTTCCTCATAGGACAATTCTTCGATGGTAGATCAACTGAAAAACTTATTATTTCTAGTCAATCTATAAAAAGAAAAATCTCAACCACCTTCTGCCTAGTCTCTGAGATCTAGCCCTTACAAAAGTAAAAGAATTTTCATGTTCAGAACTGATTTTTTAACTTATAAATTATCGTGAAACGGATGGCATTACCATCACTAATGGGAAAAATAAAGTAGGAAAAAGAAGGCAAGCCTGTAACCAAATAACAATTGAACGACCATGAATTTAATTACTCCGTGGCCGCCAATTTCTAACATGTTATTGAGAAATTTATGTAGATGAGGCTTTTGGACAAGCATAGTAGCAAACAAGTAGCCTAAAGGAGTAAGAGGAACGGGTAGCCTAAAGGAGTAAGAGGTAAAGGAAGCTGATGAGCTACAATAATGCCAATGCCTAAATTGCAACAATATAGGAGCGGTTATATGAACCAAAACAAATCATATGGAGATGACTAAGAGGAAATTAATGGATCAAAAAAAAAGGAGAAAAACTACGGGATGATAGTAGAAAACTCAAGCAGAGGATATTATAGGATACTGCTGAGGAAAGAGCATGGATGGTAGAAGTAAAAAAATGATAGAAGTGTGTTGTGAAATGCACCTCAAGCAAAAGCAAGAAAGCATGTGCAAAAGACTACATGAAGGCGTGGTTAGAAGATATATGAGATTTCGAGACAAAGATGTCTCACAAAGGCTATACAGGAAAGTGTTTTCCAGTTTGCCAAGCAGAGAGTAATGCAGCGTTCAAGATAGCTTTAAGATGCTCACATAAGATGAGGAATCATATGCTTATTGGATGTACGGTTTGAATTTTGAGTAGATAGCTTGGTTTTGCTAAGGTTTTGTAAGATCCTCGTCGTGAACAAGAAGAGTGAGGGTTAAATACCTTCCATGTGAGGTGGATTTAGGGAAAGTTTTGATAGATTTTGTTGAATATTCCTTTAGGTGATCAACAAAATCCACAATTTAATTGCCAAAAAAGGAAATGCACCTAAAGGAGCCAAGGTTAAAGGAAGAAGATGAAGATTTCTGGCTCATGCTTGCACATTCCACGGAGGAACTCATCAATGATATAGCTCTTGATCATGGTTACATACAATGAAATACGATTTCATATGAGAAAGGTTAACTCCATTAAGGGTTTGGATTGTCTTTGTAATCAAGAAACTCTACAATCAATAATATTTGCTCTCAATTGTTTTAAGTGGGGTTTTATAGTCTAACATCACATCAAAATTAGGATTTCCCCCACCTTTCAACTCGGTGTGTGATTCTTCTTTCACATTCATTTTGCAAACTTTTTATTCATTCAGTGTATATATTCATCATAATTGTGCAGTTTCTCTAACAAAAAGCATACCTGAGGATCAAGCAACCAACCATGGCATAGAGGGATATCCAAAAGATCAAATATGGCACACTCTGAAGTAAACTCAAAATCATCAATCCTATGAAAAGATGGGAAATATAATCAAATTGACAAAGGATCTAGGCATGAGAAAAAAAAACTATGAATAATCGCTACCATGATAAACTATTAACATAAACAGACCTACGAAATTTTATATTTACATCAATGCCAGTGGTAAGCCGGGGAAGCAAATCAATTGCATCAGCAATATTCTGTTGTTGGTTTTCAACATAACCTGCATCTTTATTCTGCATCCCATTACAATTATGTTATAAATTCCAATATTGAATACAATGTAAAATTATTCAAGAAACCAAACAGAGATGATATTTACAGTGTTATTGCTGTTTGACTCGATTAATCTATCAGCAACCAGAGAAAGTAACTTTTCCTGTGAAACTTCACTAATGTCAGGGTTCAAATTTAGTTGATTCCTCAAGAGAAGTACATTACCTACAAATACACCGCCAGACAACTTTTCAGTACAATCAAGTACTCATCGTCTCATCCATCTAACACATAATATGCATGCTCAAAAGTATATTCTATCAAGATTTCAATGCCATATCAATGTATCTTTAATACTAATTTTGCAGTATTGATTGTGCAAAACTAGGAAACGTCTCCTCAATTGTCCTATATATCTTCTATCAGTGTCGTTCCTAACAATTTTTGGACCCTAGGCGAAAAATAAAAAAAGGCCCTTAGTCATGCACTTAACTAAGAATTCTAATGCTGCAAGTTCGATTTTTGATTGATGTTACTTATGCCAATACTGATTTAATTATAAGAATTAACTCAAATTGGGCCCCTACATGAGTTGGGCACTAGGCGGTTGCACCTCAAAACTACCCTCGGGAACGGCCCTGTCTTCTATATAAATAAAAGAAGAGTATGTTTGAATAAAATTTTGGGAAGGGGGAAGGGAACGGGCAGAAAGAGAAGAAAATTTGATCTATTTTCTAACAAATCTTTTCAATACAGAAAAGATATGATTTGTACAAATTGTGAAGGAGTTCTCCCACCAAATCCATTCCCTCTATTTCCCACCCCTCCCCTTTAGGTATCCTATGGCAGGAAATCAAATATCTCCATTTCCCTCTATTTCTTTATCTTTCATTTCATCATCCAAACATTATTGATTCAATAAATTTATGTTTTGTTCCATTCACCATCAAACAACCGAGTGTAAGAATTACAATTAAAGTTACATTACAATTACTAATACAAAGTCAACAACAATTTCAAGAAGGATTATGTACTCATACACGTGAAAACTCAAAGCCATCCACGTTTGGATGTTCGGAAATCTCTCAGTCACTTATCTACATATATATCTTAAAACGGATATTTCCCCGCTTTTAACAAATAACATCGCCCTAATGTACAAATGGTTCGTATTATAACGCAATCAGTACAAAAACAGGCAATTGAAATAGTATCCACACGGAACGGAAAGACATTACAGATCAAAATCATCCTAACAAGGAGTAGTAATTACACAATCCACAATCAACCGCTTTTCCTAAAATCAAGGCCAACAAAATCAATAAATCGAAACAAAAACAAGCTTCCACATACAACATTTCAAATCAAAAGAACAAATTAGGTTACCACAACAGACTAACAAATGATCGACAAATCAAATAAAAAAGGCAATTAAGAAGAAAATAAAACCCTAGCAATGGAGGAGAAAGAAAGTAGCGATACAGATAGCGAGGAGTGGGCAAGGGCCATTGTCATTTTGAAGGATGATGGGAGTAGAACGATTGAAGAACTGGATAGTCTTGGTCCTGTGAAGAACGGAATCGGCGATAGGTTGTTCATCGCTTCGTTGCTGTTCATCTGAAGATGCCATGGATGACCTCAATCTTGGTTTATGGAAGAAAAAGAGAGGAAAAAATGGAAACTTGGGGAGGAAGGAATTGCTGGAATTGGAAATAAATTGAAAATGAAAAAATAGTTATAGTAGGTGCGGCCGTGCGGGTGAGTGAGTGAGTGAGTGAGTATCGGGGGCTCAGAAGGGGGGAGAGGAGACGCATAGATATCGAAATAGCCCCCGTCAATAGCAAACGGCCTAGTCAACAGTCAATAGTCAATAGTCAATAGTCAACAGTCAACAGTCAACAGTCAACAGTCAATTGTCAAAGGGAATTTTGGAGGATAAATTTTCATAGGCTGTTTTTCAATTGGCTTTTGGCAGTTGGCGGTTGGTTTTTTTAGTTAGCTTGTTTGACCGGTTAAAATATTAGCTAGTTGGCTTTAAAGCTAGCTAAAATAGTTAGTTGTTTGTAGAGTTGTTTAGTAAATTTTAGTATTGGTTGTTGGTTATTTATTAGAAAAAAAGTTGGTCAACAAACCAAAAGCCAACTAAGAAAGTTAGCTGAGCATCTTTTTCATTTTGGCTTAAAAGCCGGCTTTTTAACTGCTTAAAAGTCATTTACCAAACACTGTTTTTTGGCTGTTGACCAAACAACAAGCCAAAAGCCAACCAAAAAGCTTAGTCAAAACTCAAAAGCCATGTACCAAACACCCACGTAAATTAAGAAAATGAAATTTTTAGAATAAATGGTAATCTAACAAATAAAAAAAAATAAAACTAGTTTAACTATGAAAATTTTAAATTCATCAAATTGATATAAAATAAAATTAGAGTAGTTTTTACTTTTAAAAATGTGAATGTACTCAGGGGCAAAGTCAGAATTCTGAATTTAGGAGGGTCAAATAGGCGATATACTAGCAAATTATTTACTATATAAAAACTAGTTTAACTATGAAAATTTTAATCATATAGATTGTAGAGTGAAAATAACTTGAACATAACAAAAGGCATATTTAATAAATAAACTTAAAACTTCTCTATGATTATTCTTTTTGAAAAAAAAACAAGTATTTTTAACCGCATATATTTGCATAATAAGACTAAAAACAAAACACTATCAAAATTAAGAATTAAGATAGCAAAAGTATACACACATTAAAAAAATGAATGCAAAATTATGAAAGATAAAAAGTAATGACATTATAATATAAATTTATTTATATATCAAAAAATAATAATTTAATTAGGATTTGATCCCTTAAACCTAGCTAAGTTACAAATACGTTACTCTAACCATTGGACTATAGTAGAATTATTTTTTGTTATAATTTTTTCAATCTTTAAACTGTACACCATGTATCATATATTAGTAAGAGGATCAAAGCTAATAACACAAGAATCGCATATTTAACTATTTTTATAATGCTTATGGTCCCTAAATATATTTTATTAACTTTATTTGATTTTTTTTAATGTTTGTAACGTCCTTTTTTTCACTAACTTTATGTTATATGTTTATTTTTAATGCTTACAGTCTTCATTTTTTCTTCATTAATTCTATTATTCAATAAAATAATATCTTTACCATCTAAAAGACTCAATTTTTCTTAATTGTCGTAAATATTTTTTATATGAGAACACCAAATAGGAATGAAAGGAGTATACTAGTTTTTATAAAATGAATATACTAATTTATGTATCATAAAAAGTCAATTATAGCATCATCTTATCAAATGGGAGAGAAAAACATTAGTGACATGATCCTCATGGTCTAAACATTAGTGAATATACTAATTTTGGAGACAAATGTTGTAACTATGGTCATTGGTTCAAGATCTCATTAAACTCACTCCTAACTAGCTTTTAGATTTGAGTAATTTAATCAGAAAATCACCCATAAATGTTTAAAAATTAAAGAACACAACAGTTTAATAGCATGATCCTCATGGTCTAAACTAGGGATGGTCATGGGGCTGGTCCAACCAGATTCGGACCCGAACCCCTTTTAATTTTTTAAGATCCAGACCCGGATCTGGACCCTAAGGGTCCAAAATTTTCAGACCCGGACCCAGACCCTACGAATCTGATGGGTCTAGGGTCCTTAGTGGGTCTAAAAAAGGTCTCTTTGATTTGTCAAATTTGAAACATTTGTAAGTCATTATATTTTTCGTATATTTGTAAGAGAGTTATTATCGTATTTTACAAATATTTAATACTAATTTAACATCTAATCCCGTATAGTGTTACCCATATACGCTTAAACCCTATTATAAACACTAGTTCGAGTCTATAAAATAAGGATAATTGGGTTAACACTTAACAAGTAGCATATGATTTATTAATATACATTATGATTATATGAAAAAAATAAGTATTGGGGGCGGAATTCATATGTAGAAGACAAATAAAAATAGACAATTAAATATTTATAAGGGTTTGAGGGGCGGGTCCAGGGTCCGGATATTAGACCTGGACCCGCCAATTATTTTTTAGATCCAGATGCGACCCGGTTCTGATGGATCTCAAAAAATAAGACCCAGACCATTAAAAAAGGGGCGGGTCTAACAGGGTCCTGGACCCGTGACCTTCCTTTATATCAACACTTCTAAATGATCGTAACTCAAAATGTTAATTTCTTAAAAGCTACTACTTTCGTCCCTATGAGATTGTAGCAAAGAGAAAAATGGTGAGAATTAAGAAAGTGTTAATAAAAGACGAGAGAGAATGAATTGTGTGGATGAAATTAAAAAGAGTTATTATGTATGGATGAGATTAAAAGAAAGTGGTGGGTCATAGTCTAAAAATAGAAATTTTGCAATTTAAGTGGGACAGACGAAAATAGAAAATGCTGCAAATTCATAGGGACGGAGGGAGTACTTATTACTTAGGTAGATGTGCAAGTCAGCAAGTGTAATGTTTTTTTTCAAATACTTCAATTGACACATATTTCATTTAAATACTACCTCCATTAAATGTTATGTGCAACCGCAGTACACTTTACGGTTGCCAATGCATTTTTATAGAGCTTAATTAGAGGAAGTATGTATATGTAATTAAGGGAAAGAAAGAGAGAGAAAATGATAGAAGTAGGGCTAATTAAGTAAGAGAAAGAAAGAGAGAGGAAGTAGGGATATGTAATTAACACTATGTTTGGATAGCAAATTAGGAGAGAAAAGAAAGGAAGGGAAGGGGAAGGAAAGGAAGAGAAAGGAAGGGGAGGGAAAGAGAGGATAAATACTACATGTTTGTATAAGAAGGAAAGGGAGGGGAAAGAAAGGATTTTATTTTCCTTCCAAATCTTTCCTCTTATGGAGAGATTTTGATGTTAACAAAATGAAGGGAGTTAATCCCTCCAAATCCCTTCCCTCCAAATCTTCTCCCTCCCTTTTTGCTATCCAAACAAGGGAATTTTCAGCCCTCCAAATCCTTTCTTTTCTTTTCCTTCCATTTCCCTCAATCCAAACAAGGCCTAAGAGAAAAGAAGGAGAGAGAAAATGATGGGATATGTAATTAAAGGAGAGAAAAAATAATGGGATAGGTAATTAAATTTGTTATTTTTTACTAAAAAAGGAAAGAAAAAAGTGAGTTGCAGATAATATTGAGCGGACAAAAATAGAAAGAGTTGCAGATAACATTTAATGGAGGTAGTATATTTCTTTTATGTTATAAATATATATTGTTATATCTAAATATACACATATTGTTTTACAATGTAATAGGATATATCTATACTATATACTAAAACAAAACACAGCTGACATAAGCAACTTAAAAAATTGATAAGTTGTCATCTTCTTATGAAATTTATGATGACATTGTGTAATAATTAATGACTATAGGAATATTAAATGTTAAGGATGTTTATAAGATTAATTTGACCATTTTTGAATTGTCATTAAAAATTTAAGTTGGAACTATAATATATTATTAAAATTTAAAATTCAATGTGCTATTAAACATAATAGTAGTATATAATAATGATGCATAAATTATTATCATTGATTTATATTTATTTAAAAAAAACATTCATTCATTTACAAATTAATTATATTATTTTAACTATACTTTTAAAAATTGTTATAACTAATGCAAGAAAGAAAGCGTAATTGCGTAAAGATTGACAATACTAGTAGAAAAAACGTCAATGGCTGCGGTTTTTTGACCGTTATTGGCTGCGGTTTTACCTCGCAGCTCTTGGAATAGCAGCAAGTGAGATTTTGTTATTGGCTGCGGACATTACAACCGCAACATTTAGTCATTTTTCAAAATAAAATAAACGAAATTTCAAGAACATAAAGAGATCAAAAACGAAATAAAAAAACGAAATTTCAAGAACATAAATTACAATGAACGGAATAAAAAACGAAATAAAAAAAATTCCAGATCTAGAAATCTAGAAATCAAAAACGAAATAAAATACAATGAACGAAATAACAAACGAAATTTCAAGAACATAAAGAGATAAAAAACGAAATAAAAAAACGAAATTTCAAGAACATAAAATACAATGAACGAAATAAAAATCGAAAAAAAAAGTTCCAGATCTAGAAATCTAGAAATCAAAAACGAAATAAAATTACAAGAAAATAAAGGAACAGAAATTACAAGAAATAAACACAAAATAAACGAAATAAAGAAAACAAAATACAAATTACAAGAAAATGAACAGAAATCTAGAAATAAAAACGAAATACACGAACAGAAATAAACGAAATCAAGACAAGAAATAAAGAACAAAAACAAAAACGAAATGAGGCTTCATCTTCATTTTACCAGGCTTCATCTTCAAGAACAAAAACGAAATTTCAAGAACAAAAGCGTTTTTCCAGACTCTTCTTCTTCAAACGAAATTATTAAGGTTTTTTCATGTTTTTGGGCTTAAATTTTTTAAGAAATGAGGCGCAAATCTGATTTAAAGAAGAAGATTTTTAAGATTTTTTTCATGTTTTTAGGCTTAAATTTTCTAAGGGAGATAAGGTAGAGAAGAAGATAAGGGTTGTTTTGATTTTTAGGTTTTTGATGAAAGGAGATAAGGGAGAGAAGGAAACACGGCGCCTCAAATGAGATTTTTAGGGTTTAGAAAAAAAGTTTCAAGTTTATAAATAGTAGGCGCGCGTTTTGGGCTTAATTTTTGGGCTTGTATTATTTGCTGCGGACCTAATTCAAACCACAGTTAATACCTTTCACCATTTTTTAAAGTTATTTGCTGCGTATCTACTAGAAACCGCAGCCCTTAAGCTTTTTTTTCCGCCTTTTTTTCCTTCCATTAAAGGCGCGTTTTTATAGGAACCGCAGCTAATGTTTTGTAGCCAATAACTTTTTTTCCACTAGTGCAAAATCAAAACACACAGAATTTACGTGGTTCGCCGACAATATGCTGACTACGTCCACAAGCAGAGTAGAGGAAAAATTTTATTACTAGAGGAGACCCAAAATACAGATATTGACTAGGTTACAGAAAATTAGAGATAAATTACTCCAAAACAGAAAACCTTGGTCAAACAGATTTTTGGATGATACAAAACCTAATCCCCACTCATTTTATAAGGAGAATAATAATAAGCCTTTGTTATTCTTCCGACGTGGGACTAATCCCAAAGACTCCTTTTATAAGGAGAATAATAACATGCCTTTGTTATCCTTCCGATGTGGGGACAATGAGAAGCTTCAATCTTCCAATGTAGGATTTGTGCCATAACTTTACAGTTATTCTTCCGATATGGGATTCAAGGCAATAACCTTAAAATGTTCACTAAAATGCTAATTATATTATAAATGCAATTTACAATGCCTCAATGCTTTATCATTATTATAATGATAACTATAAAAAAATTGAATTTTAATTTTCATGAATCTAATAAAATGTGTATTAAGAAATAATTGAAATTAATGTAATACTAAGCCCTATTCAATTTATTTGTTTTTTACATTAAAATGAAAAAGAAACGTGCATCGCACGGGAATCATCTAGTATCTTAATAAATATGTGTACATTATTTTATTTAAAAAGTTATTGTTATAAAATTATGAAAATTGAACATCAATAATTATGAAAAATTAATATTATAAAAGAATGAAAATAGTAGGAGTAGATTTTTCTTAGTGAAACATTTCAAAAAAATAGATTTTTTTAGTGAAATAGGAGTAAGAATATTGAAATGATGAAGTAATAAAAAAAAATAAAAAAGGGAAAAAACATGAAAGCAGAAAGTAACCTGGAAAAGCTGAAAGAGCCCTCACAGCAACGCGTCACACATGGAATAGCCACGTGACAGGTTCAAGTAATTAATGTGTTGGCATCATTTTATTGGATAAAATTCGATATAATTGTACGGATATTATGGCCCACTAAAGTACGGAGAACCAATCAGCGACGATCATAAAATTTAAATTGTGTAGATAAAATGTTAAAGTGTTAATCAGAAACCGGCAACCGACAAAACTGTCTCCTGTTTACTCACTTCCCACTTCTCTCCATTTACCATTTTACTAGGAGTATTTTTTGTACTATCCACCTCCACCCCATTAATCCCAAATTCCACTTTCACTATTTTTTACTCATCTGTCGTCTTTAATTTGCATCAAACAGAAAATAAATTAAATTTAAGAAAGTGATAATAATTAAAGAGAAAAAATGAAATGTGTGGATGAATTTAAAGAATTAAAATATATAGATGAGATTAAAAGAAAGTATTGGATCATAGTTTACTCTGTTTTCTTCATTTACAAAATTCACGCTTTTCACAAAAACAATCATTTCTCATTGCCACAAATTCAAATGGATGAAATTGTATGAATGAGTATCTCGATGATGAAACTAGAAAGTGCAAAAGATATTTAAAATAACTGAATATGAAGTGCTATAGGAGACAATTCATGATAAGTTGGAAGTGCTTATGGTTCTTCCGAAGAAGAGACTTCGAAACCTGCAATACAACGTTAGTATCGTTCAGGATTAGTTTATCGAAAAGCCCCTTCAACGCTCAAGTCAGATCGGAAAACAAAAATCAAATAACATATGACGACTAAATGAAAGCAATGTCAGCGGATTGTTGGATGAGTTTAGATCAATTAGATATGTATTTGGTTAAGTATAGATTGTATGTGAGATGGATGTATATTTTGACAGAATAAAGGTAAGTAAATAAAAGCTTAGGGTTAAATTGATTTACTATGGGGTTATCCAGTGGCGGACTTATGTTTGGGCACACGGGGTCACGTGCCCCTAGGCGTTTTTTTAAAAATAATTTAAAGTAGTGGTCAGTGTGAAAATGTAAAATTAATATTAAAGTCTTTTGATCATAAATACTTACTCATTTTAGTAATTTTATCTTATTTATTTATTTTGTCCCATTTTTCTTATGGTATTTCGTATTTAAAATTTTAGCAAGTCTTGTATGAGACCGTGTCACTGTGAGATCGGCCCATACAAGCAGCCTTTAGCAAGTCTTGTATGAGACCGTGTCACTGTGAGATCGGCCCATACAAGCAACCCATTAGTAAAAAAAATAAAAATAAAAAAATGAAAACTGAATTCCCACCTGTATGAGAAGCTTTTTTAAAAAAAAAATTTAGGCTAACCCAATTGAGATCGTCTCACAGAGAGACGACGTTAATAAAGAACGTGCACTATAATAGATCAATTCACTATTTATTTACATCATGCATATTATTTTTGGAGTATAACTTTTTTTCTCTAATTACATTATTTTGAATAAAGTGGAATGAACTTAATAAATAAATTCAAATTGTTATTAATTCAAGTAATGCATATGATTAAGATAGATGTTAATTACAACAATTTTTTATTCGAAAACGCTATTTAATTACGAGAAACTTTTTCAAGAATAAAATAACAATTTTGATAAATTTATTGTGATTTTACTCGTCATTTTTTCAAATTGAAAAATATTAGTTGTTAATTTTATAAATAAAACAACGCTAAAATTTTATACGTTAGTTGGTGCCCCCTAGAACTACGAATCCTGGATCCGCCACTGGGGTTATCTATAGGAATTACTAAATGAAAGAACGTAACTATTGAAAATAAAAATAAGTATAAATGAGAAAATTGAAGAAAATACTTCAATTTTTTAAACCCAAAAAATTTAAAATTCTAACTTAAGCTAAATAGTAAAAAAAAATAGTGGCCATTGCATAAATCAAACAGCCAAGTTTAGGATACATTCAGATGCAACGTACCTGATTAGCGTCGTACAGGTTCCAAATTACTGACTACCTAAAAATAGCAAGTTACAGATCGAAAGCCTAATACCCTGATTTTTTTCACTCTGCCAAATCATGTGAATGATTTTTAGGAAAATAAACAGTGCCTTTTTATGATTTTTTGTTATAGGAGTATTTTTCTTTATTAGTTTGTACTTCATTTTTTTTAATGTATTTATAAAAAGATAAATTTTACTTGTAGCTAATTTTAAAAGTGGTACTTTCATTATGTTTTTTTTTTAAATTTTAATTGTTACACCACTTTCAACAAGCTCTCACAAACAACAAGAAGTGATATCAACTAGTGGAGGAAGTGTTACTAATTGTCATCATCATCATTAATCCAATATTCCGTTCGATGGATGATGACGGACAATTCATACCTGTACTCCCTTGAGAGGGAATACTAGAAGAAAGCGATCAATTTTACCCCCAGACAGTGAGAACCTAACTTAGAGAGGAAATGGTTAGCACTGTTGTTTGAAGATCAAAAATTACATGCAGTTAAACTAAAAAAGCTAAAACAAAGGTTGTCATAAAATAATAGACCCGATGGGTAAAAAAGTTGGGATAAAAAGGGGCATGATAGTAAACAGCTAGGCATTAAGGTAAGTAAGACAACTAGATAGACATTACAAGTATGTACTTATAGCCCGATAAGGTATTCGGGAGTTTTAGATTAAAACTTTAACATTGTTAATTTTTATCTAACTAAAGTAAAGACTCTTCTATTAAATTAAATATACTACCAAATATATAGATAATATATCAAAATTGTGCAACAGATTTTTAGAGAATTTGACATATGATTAAATTTTGGAGAGTAAAAGAATATAAGTTAGGGTTTCAATAGTTTTCTAATGGAATAAGTCAAAAAGACTTTTTAGATATAAGCTAAATTTGTATGGACTCGTGGGCATTAAAATAGTTATTTTCTCTTTTAATATCATCTACGACTTATTTCTTCAAGGCCTACTTATTATTATCTCTTATTTACCTATTACAAATTAGTCGCAACTAAATCGATAGTCACTACAACAAATAAAACCTTTTGTGATATTGGATTAAGTGATATTGAAAAATGCCACTAATTTATATTTTTAGTGTAATAGTTATTGTTTTTAATTTTAAGTTATACTAAAAAGTGATTGAGTGATACTTTATTTGACCTTTAGTGGCATATGTAAATGTTACTTACTATAGTCTATAATGACGTTTATGAAATGTCAATAAATCTTATGTCGCGAAAAGCTTTAGCATGATTTTTTCTAATGCTACTAAAATGTTACTTACTATAGTCTATAATGACGTTTATGAAATGTCAATAAATCTTATGTCAGTTGGGGGTGGGGGTGGGGGGGGGGTTTCTTGATTGCGTGTCTCTCTCCTTACTCCTTCCTTGGGGGAACGGGTATAATTTGTCCGCAAATTTCAGGAAAAAAAACCCCAACCCGATTTTATGATCCGAGTCCGAGTTAGAGATGGACCGGAGTTGGACCATATAAAAAATCCGACACTCCGACCCGACTCCAACCCTGAAGGACATCCGACTTTGAATTCGACTTTTACACCAATATTTTTATTTCCTTTAAAACTTTAGACATGACTAATTCAAGCTCTCTTTTATAATTGTAATTTTCGATTTTTAAAAACTACTTGGCATTTTTAATTAGCTAGATTAATCAATCTGAATACGACAAATCAAATCAAGAGAAATAAAATACGTCACATCAAAATGTGAGAAATTTTTTGTCGTAAGATTATTTCTCTTGTTAAATTTGAATTCAAAGTACATTTTTTTGTCAAATTGTATTTGAAAAATATATTTTGTTAATTTTGTATGCTTTAAAATTATTAGTGCAATATAACAACGATACTGTTTGATAATAATCCGACTCAAAGTACATTTTTTTGTTAAATTGTATTTGAAAAATATATTTTGTTAATTTTGTATGCTTTAAAATTATTAGTGCAATATAACAACGATACTGTTTGATAATAATCCGACTCCGTTGGAGACCCGAGAATCCGAGAGTCTGAGTCTGGGCAAATATGGAGTATGCATGATCCGACTCCTAGTGGAGGTGTACTGAAAAAAAAGGTCCGACTATTATCCGGAGCAAAGTTGGAATATGTATAATCCGAGCCGAGTTCGACTCTTTGCCATCCTTGATTAATCACGATTATACTAAAATTCAGAAATAAATGACATACAATTAATACCTGTAACTCTATCAAAGATCATGAAATGCAAATTAATTCACGAGAACAAAGCAAGACTTTTCTTACCCTACCTAATAAACCCTATAAGCTATAAGGCTATAATGCTAATCACATACCCATATATCATAATCGCTAATTCGCCCCACTTTTTTATTCCGTTCTATTAAATTTGTCAAAAGTTTATATTTTAATTTTTATAATTCTCATTCAACCTAATTAATTTATTTTTTCATCTTATCTATATATATTTTTTCATTACTCCACAATTTTCATTTTTGTCTTTTTTTTAATTATCCAACCAAATGAAGTATCAACTTTTTGCTACTGAGTACGTGTGAGAAAATATTACTATTACTAACAAGTATCATAAAACAGATGAGTTATAAAATATATTTGGTGGGACAGATAGAAGGAGCCAAGCAATAAAAAAAACAAAAAAGAAAAAAAAGAACCGACCAATGGAGTGGACAATGGGGTAAGAAAGAGTTCCAACCACGTGTCAGTTGTCACCTACTAACTACAATGGGAATAGCACCAGGTTCAAAACGCATCGATGTACGAATCATCCACTATTTCAAGTTGGACCTAAAGAGCTTAATTACATCTATCCACTTAATAATTTATTTGGATAAAATTAAAATTAATAATTTTTTTTCGAAAGGTAAAATTAATAATTAAATAATAAATAAATGTAATTATATTTTAAATACTACTTCCTCCAATTCAAAGAAAAAAGACATTTACTTTTTAACACTATTTACTTATTACTTTTAATTTGTATTTTATTCTTAATATATAAATTTAAATGTAGTCCAGTGAAATCTTGTTTGATTCATTTCGATGCAAAAACTATTAATATCTATTTTTTATAATGTTTCGTTATGTATAATAAGAAATATTAAATATTTAATAAGTGCATTGAATCATCATCATCATCATCATACTTGGTGTATTCTGCTCATATGAAACTATAATCAGGGTTTAGGGAGAGAAGAATGACGGTGACTCAAACCCATAAAGAAGAGTGCGGTCAAAGAGTATTATCGATAAGTGCATTAAATAATATGAAAAAATAAAAGCTCATTTTTAGTGAATTGAAAGGAATATTTTCGATAAATAATTTATTCGGTGGGTAAATAAAGTTTTTGGAGCCGGATTAGATATAAATAAATCCAACCAATGACGACTCCCAACTTGCACGATCTACACAATATTCTGTTTCTTCAACTTTTTTTACTCCTTTTTTATTTTATGCTTTTTCTGGCTTACCTCTTTTTTCCTCAGGTTACTAAAAGAAGAAAGAGATGAGGTTTTCTCTCTTCTCCATCTTTCTTTTTTTTTTCTTTTTTTTTTTATTTTTTTCATAATAATATAAAGTGGTGGTAGAAGAAACAGGGAACAGTAATGTCTTTAATTTTTCATTATTCTCCCCACAAACCCACCAAATAAAATTTTCCCTTCCTTCATTTTCTCTTCTTAGTTCTTCCCATCTAGGGTTTTTAAAGTCTCTGATTTTCCTCCTTTTAATTTTAAGATCTACTAATTTTCACTTTTTTTTGACTTATTTTCTCATCTGGGTCATCCTTATTTTTCTTAATTAAGCTGAAATTAATTAAATCACAATCTGGGTTTTTTTTCTTGATTAATTTTCTTATCTGGGTCATCATTATTTTTTTAATTAAGCTGAAATTAACTAAATCAAAATCTGGGTTTTTTTTCTTAATTAATTTTCTTATCTGGGTCATCATTATTTTCTAAATTAAGCTGAGATTACTAAAATCAAAATCTGGGTTTTTTTCCTTGATTAATTTTCTTATCTGGGTTTAATTAATTTGTTTGATTTTTTTTTTCCAAAAAAAAAAGAATGGTGAGAGGAAAGACTCAGATGAAGAGGATAGAAAACGATTCGAGCAGACAAGTAACTTTCTCGAAAAGAAGAAATGGATTGTTGAAGAAAGCTTTTGAACTTTCTGTTCTTTGTGATGCTGAAGTTGCACTCATCATTTTCTCTCCTACTGGCAAACTCTATGAATTTGCTAGCTCAAGGTAATCCCTTTCCCCCTTTTATTTTTTTTTCAAATTAATATTTTTTTAGTATAATTTATTAGTTAATTTCACGAGTTATTAGAATCAAAGTCATCAAACCAGTACCCAGCAAGTAAGAATCGTTTGAAAAATATAGCGGACAGATTATATTCGCGCTAGTTCCTATATTTACTCAAATTCTCCATAAATTTTTTGGTAATATATATATGTAAAAATTTAAGTAATACGCTTAATTATTGCTAAATGACCTAAATTAGCCTAACTATTAATTAATTTTGTACTTCATATTTAGGTTTATACATGATTAAATCATAGTTATAGGTATTTTGAGTGAATATGCAATAGTTGAGATTAATATATATTATTAACAAATTTTCTTATATATAATAATTACATGGTTAAATAATATATTCTCGACTTTTTAATATTTGAACTATTAACTTAAAATTTTGGTTGAATTTATTGTTAATTTTGAACTTACCCTATTAATTAGTTCTTGTATTTTTTGGGATTCAACACCTAATGTTTAGATATCAATGTATAAAAAAGCAAATAATTATTTTTCTTGGAGATTGTATTGATCTTTAATTTACTAGCTTAATTTACTGATTGGTTCATCTTTTCACATTAATTCAATTATTTTATGCATATAAAAAAATTTAAAATTTTTTTTACATGTAAAAAAATTTTTTTTAAGAGGATTTGTAGAATCTTTGATGATGCTGGAAGGTGGTCCTCCATTGTACTATTATTACCAAAGTTAGCTAATTAGCAATGGTATTGCAGATATATGAAGTACTTGATAAGTGGGACATTAATTTCAGATAGTACTACTAGCTACTCTACTTCTACACTAGCTAACCATATCATTAAGGAAAATATCATCATTTTTTTCCAAAAGTAGTATAAATTCAATTATTTTTTCTTTTTTCAAAACTTTCTTAAAAATAGTACAAATATTGAAGTTGTTGTATTTGGCTTTATAATAAAAGAGCTTATAGAGTCAATTATGAACATATAAATACACTATATCTCGAGTGGGAGACTCCTTTGGCTGTGCTATCTTTTATGAGTATGAGTCATTGCTGTTCTTTTCTTTACAGATTCTGTTTATAGTTTTTCTATGAGCGAGATACACTGGGTAGAATAATGATGTAAATATATTATATATCTCTCAAATATATCAATGAAATTTAGGAAGCTAAGTAATTGGATTTTTACATGTGTTAGTATATATCATCATATACATACTTAGTATATTTGAAGGATCTATGATCATGTCTGGCGAGGATTGAATGATGACATATCATTATCATACCCAGTGTATAAAAGAAAGATAAGGTTAAGGTTGTATATAAGCTATGTGTGAGTGTATATATATTGTTAACCATTTGTCATTTTGCAATACTTATCTTTCATTTCTTTTCAATATGTGTGTTCATTTTAGCAATATCCCTCCACTTAACAAATTCTTATATTAGACGATCTGATCGTGGGACGTTCTTGTATTTGAGTTGAATAGGTCAATTATTACAATTATTAGCATATAAACTCTATATTTTGAAGTCTTCTCACCAGGATACACTTTTTTATAAGAGTAGCTCTTATACTTTTATATTTTATGCTTAAAGAACTAAGCTAAATCTTCAATTTCAAAAAATCTTGGATTATTTATTTACTAGTATATTCATTTTTTATATATATGAAAAAAATACCGTCAATTGCCTTAAAATGTTTTTAGAAATATTGGAAAGTCTAATTATGGGATTTCGAAAATGTTTTGTTTTCAAGATATAGTGTATGTTTTAAGGATTTATCTAATATATGTTACAAAGACATATGTTAATAAACACTTATAATAACTTTGCTTATTAATTTTACTTCAGATGATTCTTGTAAGTATTTTATACTATTTTTTATTTACAATAATTAATGTAGATAAGAAATTATTATATTCAAGAGAATATATAAAAGAATTCTCTTAAACTGTATTGATTAATTAATGAAATTATTAATATTTCTTAATTTATGTCCGTAATACGATATATATCAGACAAACCAATATTTTAGGGAAATTTCACATGCTGGCATTTGGTTTTCATGAAATGACAGTGGTAACGCTTTTGTAAGAAAGCCATAGCATTTTCCGTTAAGTTCTTGTTAAAATCCGTAAATCGATCATTTTGTAAGTTTTTTCCACATGGTACCATACAGTTTTTTAACTAATTTTGAAAATCTTTTACACTACTTTTACCAAAAGCACTTGTAGTACTTTCTTGAAATGCTCAATATCATATGAAGATGAAGATCGTCTTTCCAATAGCCAAGTTAATTTTATGCATTCTATTTTTAGAAAATAGAATATATTTGGCATGTGCCTTGTTGTCTTGAACTTTACTTAATTAAAATGAATAATATTTTAATTTGAATTTTACATGTTTTAATTTATTAAGAAATGTCAATGTTACTAATGTCCATTTTGCAAAAAAATCCCCTTGATGCCCATTTTGAACATGAAAACAGCTATTTGGTATTGAAATGGAACAACAATTTATCTTATGCAATGTCTTATTTATAATCATATTTTGATCTCCTAATAGAAAGGTTTAGTTTTTTGTTGTTAACTTGAACTTATTGTCTTGGAGTTTTTCTTTTTTCAAGTTTAGCTCTTTTTAATTCGATCCTTTCATTAGAATATATATTTCAGACGCAAAAATTCCGAAATTGATAATGTTGTTTTTACATGTTTTTATATAGAATTAATTTATTGATGAAGAAGGTTTTTTTGGAAAACAAGCTCATTTCATTTGTGAACCCAACTCAATAAATACATGAATTGTTTATGACTTAAGTTTATTTTATTAAACAAAATAAAATCAAACAACTCTTAAAAAAAGATCTATAAATAAATAAAATCGATCAATTCTTTTATGGTAAAAAAATCTAAAAAACATAAATATATATATATATATATATATATATATATATATATATATATATATATATATATATATATATATATATATATATATATATATATATATATATATATATATATATATATATATATATATATATATATATACTTAAAAAATTTGTTTAGATTGTTGAATATACTAATATTAACAATTCTTAGCGACAATGAAGTTGTATAATTAATCTATTGTAAATTAATTTAAAATTGTAAAAATTCAACCATATTTCAAAATTAATTTTTTTCAAACTTTTAAAAATATATTTGATTAAAGAAAGAAAGCAAAGTGAGCTTAAAAATTTATGTGAAAAAAGCGCAATTATTTCTGTAAAAAAGCAAAAAAAATGTAAGAATATAAAAATTGGATAACTAATATCCGATTAGAATTAAACTGGATATATGGATTTTGAATATCCCAAATTTTCAGATCATAATATTTTCATGATATTCACTAAATCTGCAATACTAGATATCAAGATTTCTGATTCCTAATCGATCTGATATTCATTTTTGAACACCTTTAGTGTTGAGAATGAGAATCACACTGAAAAGAGAGAAGCAATTTGGGAGGCCGAGTTTCAGGTGTTTTGAGGGAGGTGTTAGAGTATATAACATATCTTGGCTTCTGATACCATGTCAAAGAATCAACTCAACCAAAAGCTTAAGCTGATGGTTGAGGCCCTAAGATTTGTTACTCTAACAGGAGGGAACTACACAATTTGATAGGAGTGTCATGTGATGTGATGGAGGGAGGGAGGTCGTATATGAGGAAGGTATACATTATACAATGAAGAATGTAGGAACCATGAGGTATGGCTAAGTTTCAATTGAGCTTGTTGGGAATTCTGAATTAGTAGTTAGAGTGGGAGGAAAAAAAGCATATATCATCATCAGACTCAGTGTGTCCCATATATTGGACCATGAGCATAGTCTAGAAAAAAAAAAAGCGACAATTCATACTCATAAAAGAAGTTGCGACAAAAGAGTACCTCAACTTGAAAAATCTCCCAAAAAAGGATACTACATACAAGAAAGAGAGATTACAAAACATTGAGAAATGAAGGTATAAAAGACAAAATATTGGAGGGGATTGAGAAACAAGGAACATTTTTTTGAGTATAATACAATTTGTTTTATTTTTTAATATAATCACATAAAATTTATTGTTTACGTTATTTAATGAGGATCATCCTTTAAAAGATTTAATGATGTATGGTTTAATTTTTTGTAGAATAAAAAATTTCAGACTTTTAAAATAAAATCACCTAAAGATGTAATCTTTAATAAAATTATTTTCTAAATTTTATATTTTTTTTATTTTATTTAACATAAATAAAAAGTTGATGAGATAGTCAGAGTTTTTACTTTTTAGTTTCTAATCGGCCGTGATTTGGTAAAATAGTAGCAATGATGTGCAACATGAGAATATTTTTTTTGCTTGTATTGGTAAAAAAAATTAAGCTTCAAGTGCACCTATTTTAAAAAAGTACAAATTTTAGCATGAATGGGTTAGAATTTTGGATTTTTATGGTCTTAGTAAAACTCGCTGTTTTAAACAACGGATTTTACTGCCCAAAAAACCTTTAAAAATCTTTTTCTTCTCTCTGATTTTGGTTTTCTTATTTTTTTTCTTTTTTATTGAATTAATGTTTAATCGTAAATGAAAATGAGTACAAAATTAAAACTGACTATTTTTGATAATTCAATAATTTTTTATCACTCAAAAATGATTATAATGCAAACATAATTACTTATCATAATTAATGCATTAAAATTATTTATTCCATAATTCTAGTATAATAATATTCATAGTAATATTTAAAAATGTTGAATCATATTTATTTTGTAAATCTTCAACATTTCCCACTTTTTTTTTCCCTTTTTTGCCACTCCTTTTAATTATACTTTTTATTTTATGTAAAGATTTATGTTTCATTATCTACCACTTAAATTAAACATGCATCTTCTACTAAAAATACATTATTTTAATGTGAAAATGTTAAAAAACCTCTAGAATTTAGATGGATCCTTTCCCTATCAAATAAGCATTTTTGATGTAAAAGGGAAAATGGAGAATCTACCAAAACCTTACCCTTTTTCAAATAATCACTTTAAAATAGTCGCTTGTAATTTAAAACTAGTCAATTATTCATATTTGACTATTTAAGGTTATAAGTGATCAATTTAAGACTATAAAATGATTAGTTTAGGTTATAAGTGTAAAGTAATTAATTTAAGATAGTAAGCGATTACTTTGAAGTTATAATTGGTCATTTTAAGATTGTAAATGATTAGTGTAAGGTATTGGATGACCGTTATAAATAATAAGTGATCACGTTACCGTAATCACTTTAAAAGTGTAAGTGATAACTTTAAGGGGGTGTTTAGTACAAACTTTCTAAAACCAAATAAGAGATTTAATTACCCTTACTTTACATTTTTTGTTTGGTATAACATTAGGTTAACCTAATCCCTTTCTTGAGGGTAATAGATATCCTTATTCTGTTACTACATATTTATGTCAAGTAGCAGATTCTGCTGCTATTTTTGTAGGTGTTATTATGATTAAGTAAGTGTTTCCCTTATATATTGTTATGCCAAACAACATATAACTACATGCCTTACCCTTGCACTTACCCTTACCCCTCTTAGACTGTTTGAGTGATCACTGCATGATTATAAGTGACTATTTTAGATTATAATTGATCAAAGTATGGTTGAAAGATAACGTGAACCTCAACTTTTGTTGGAAAAGATTTAAAAGAAAACAAGTATGGTAGAGTGACAAACGTAAGAATACTACATTGCTTAAAACTACTACATTGATTAATCATAAAAATTGCCTAGAGTGATAAACGTAAGAATACTATATTGCTTAAAACTACTACATTGATTAATCATAAAAATTGCCTATTTATAGGCTTACAAAGTCATAAAAAAATACCTTAATTATAGAAAACTAACTCTAGAAAAATAGTTGAACATAATCCCACTAATTCCCATATTTTTAGCAATTAAGTTGATGGATCAAAATGATGCCACTAACTTACATACTTCTAGCAACTAACTAAAATAAATAACTCCTAAATAATAGAAGTAACTATTTTAATTGTAATCAAATCTCAACACTTTCCCTTGATTTAAAATTTTCCTCATCATTTTCATGGAGCATCTATCATCATGATTTGTGAAGCACTTTTTTTCATACCATGACACACTTTTCGTCATTATCACAGTTACGTTGATGCACATTATCACCAACTCTAGATTCTTTAGAACACTTTTCTCTATGGTGCATATTATCACCCTAATTTCTAGAACAAATTTTCTTCCATGACCACTTGTGCCATTATTTCCTTCTCATCATCAATTTTTTTTCTTTGATGCACTTCTCATCAACCTTCACCTTTGTTGATGCACTTCTTAGTTTTCACCGACTTTTACCCTTCTCTTTTTTAATTGCTCTAATCTACTCTACCTTCTCTCTCTATCTAAACCTCATTATCCCGAATCATAAATCTTAGCTCTGATACCACAATGTTGGGAAAAACTTAAAGAAAACAAGTATGGTAGAATGTTAAACGTAAAATTGCTGTATTAATTAATCAGAAATATAGCTTATTTATAGACTTTCAAATTCATAAAAGCTAGCTCAATTATAACAATTATAGACAAGTTTTTTTTGGAATATTATAGAAAGTTTAATTAAGGTGAATTTGAAAATAGTAATTCAACTAAAATGAGCTTACTAGTAACAATTATAGATAAATTAATTGAAATTTTTTCTTCTACAAAATTCAATCTTAGTGACTCTAGTTTAGTTTAATTAAGGTCAATTTTTTTTATTTATTTTGCTGAATTAAACTTATTTTTTATATTTATATATTATTTTATGAAATATAGAACTAATTTTATATGCATTTTTTGGAAAAATCCGACTTTATTAAAATTACCTTAATTTTACTATAAATAATAGTTTGAAAGTAGAAATTAGTTGAAGGTTGGTTTAACTTCTAATACTCCAAAATTGTATTTTTTGTATCTTTAAAATTTGCTACATAATATTGACAAATGTATTAACTATGATTTATGGTATGTATGTATGTCAAAGATTTTGGATTGAATATTCCTTGCAATAAGTTAAAACAGGTGATCACTTGAGAGACCGTCTTTTGTAAAGACAACTCTTAAAAGTCCAGCCTAAATATATATTTAGAATTGTAGCAACATATATTTAGAATTAGACTGAGCTTTTGAGAGCCGTTTTTATAAAAGACGATCTCAAGTAAGAATTTGTGAAGTTAAAATAATTTGTTTGTTTTAATTATAAGAAAATAGAAATGATCCATTTTAGTGGGTTGGGGGTGTTGCAGTGCAAGCAGGACAATAGATAGATACCAAAAGCATATGAAGGATTTGCGGGGAGTGAAGACCAAAGTTGTAGAAAGAAATGTTCTGGTATATATACTTATTCTCTCACCTTTTTTTCTTCTTATTATATTATTTGTTGTGACATTGTGAAATTTTTTAAAAAATTACACCATGTTTAGATAATCTAATATATGAAAAGGAAGATGAGGCAAAAAAAAGGAATGAAAAATTATTAAGAGTGCGACAAACGACTGATATTTGATAGCTGATAGCTGATTACACTGGTTGTTTTGACCAACTAATTTAATTTGACCAGCAAATTTCGAACCTGTGAGCAGTTTGTTCAAAAACAAATTATTCATAACAATAAGTTGTTTCAATTAGCTAATTTACCAAACATTAGAATTGACTGATTTGATCACCCAACCCTCTAATGGTATCAAAATAAACTAAAATAGTACAATTTGAAACAGCCTTCTTTTCTACACAATACATTTCCTTCCATTTTCCTTCCTCTTCTTTAGTTGTCTAATTAATGAGGAAAATGTCGTTTTCCTTGAGCTCAATTTGTTTCTACCTAAATATAGTGTTAATGACGTTTAGTTCATTATATATTGACTTTCAAACTAGAATATATATTTTGTATGTTTGTATCTCACTCGAGTAGGCTAAATTTTAATGGAGTTTGGTAAAAATATAGTTTAAGCGTAGTAATTAAGAGCTTTCTCTTTCATATTTTTATGTGTTATCAATTCTTATCACTTAACTAATGAATTAATTATTTCTCCTTCTTATACGGATTCTCTATCTTATTCCAAATAAAAATTAAGGTGTGTTTGGAGGGAGATCGACCAACGTAAAAAATAAACAGAATTAGTTGGGTTATTGGATCGAGAGTTGGATCACAAATAATGAGACGTTTTTTGCATAATAAATAATGCAAGAGGGAAACAAAAGGAAGGGAAGGTAAAGAGAAAAGGGAGGAGAGAAGAAGAAAAGAAAAGGAATTATAACACTACTAAGGGGCTTATAGGAAAAAACATATTCCTTTCAAATCCGAATAAAGTGTTAGAGAGCTTGAAGTAAGTACCAATGTAAATTAAAATAATGCTGACCTTTTGTTAGTGAAGGGTAACCAAGTTAACTAAAAACTATATATGTTTATTTGCATGCACTAGTGACATAGTGCAATACCGATGCAGAAATGTAGGAGACAAGTAGGAATCATGAGGTAAGGAAGTGTATCGTTGCAATCAATAAACTAAGACAATGTAAGTGTAAATGATGAATTGACAAATAAAAAAACATAAATAAATCACGCCCTTTAATTATATTATATATTTAAAAGATAAAGAGGTAAACTTATAATCTTGAAGGAATTACAAATGGTGATAGTCTCAAGCAAGCAAGGGAAGCTCCAAGATAACTTTTTCCTTAATGTAATAAGAGATAAGGAAGGGCTATTTATAGGAGAAGGAAGTGGGGTTAAGTGTGGACAATAAGGTAGTAGCTAAGATGAAGTGTAAAAAGATTATAATTGATTATCAACTAAGTCCACATAATACGGACGGGCTTGATAAAAATTGAATATATAATTAAATTGTTTAAATTAAAGTTACACAATGAAGTATTACCATTATCAATCAAATCAGTTGAAGTGATGGATGAACAAACTGAACTCATTAAGGTTGAACCAAGTAACTTGTACAAGCTATCACCAATGGATCGACACAAGAACAATTTGAGACCCTTCAAAACCTTATAAGCCCTACCTTTACCAATAAACCCAAGACCATCTTTATCTAAATCAGCAAGGAAAATGATGTGTTTCTTCAAGTTGGGAACACGAAAAACTCCACACAACGTTCTAACAACACCATCAAACATAAAACTAACTATACACAAAATACCAACATAAATACCAATTGTCAGACAACTAGCCTTATTGCATATAGTTTGAATTTTGAAATGAGAAAAATTTATTCAGATAACTATTTATTCCCATAACTCATCATCATCATACCCAGTGTTCCCGCACATAGATAAATCTATGGTCAGGGTCTGGGAAAGAAAGATCGACGTCGTCTCATACCCATAAGGAGAGGGCGGTCAAAAGAGTCTTTCGGCTCAAGAAGGTCTTCAAAGATAGAAACCTACAAATATCCGAAATCCTGCATCTTACACCCACGTTAGCCAAGCATGGGAATCAACTAATATAGTAAGTGACTTACACAACTAAAAGGATACATATAGATAACTAAGAAAACGATGCAGGTAGAAGAGGCGGTAACGAGCGATGACGAAAGGCAAAGAATAGAAATAGACAAGTCTAGTAATCTAGGACGTGGATAAGGCGCCGCCATTTGTCCCTATTCCCATAACTATTTAGAAAATTTTTACTTCTTTATTTTGTGTATTACTCATTATGAGTTATATTTCAATCTTATAGCAAGTTCATTTTGATGCAGCAATACAGGGAAGATGCTAGTGAACTCGAGAAGAGGATTAAAAACCTTGAACTTTCTAAACGGTTGGGAAATCATCAACAAATTATTATCTTGATGATATTATTATAATATGATTTCATTAATTTTACGATTGGTTTGTAGGAAATTATTGGGAGATGGTTTAGATGGATGCTCTATTGATGAGCTTCAAGAGCTAGAAAAACAGCTCGATAAGAGTCTTTCCAACATAAGAGCAAGAAAGGTACGGAATAGCGATATAATACTCTTCTGTTTCACTAATTTTGCTACATATATTTCATTGCAAACTTGATTTGGTTTGTTGTTTATGGACGCATATAACGAAAACAAAAAAAAACGAGTACGAGGAATGAAATGTGTAGAAAGGCCATAAGGGTGTCTATTTTAGTCATTGCTTGAGTTTTAAGGTTAGGTGTATTGGATTGAGTAGCTTTCGGTTATATAGTGTATATATGTGTTGTCAAATTCCAATTGATTGGTTTCCGTTATTTCTAATGAGATAAAAAGAAGCGTTAAATTTGTAGATAGGATGAGTGACAAATTGATTAAAGAAATAAAATGTAACAAAATCAATAATCGATGAAACAACTAAATAAATATCAAGATTGAAATCAACATTAAAGTAAAAGTTCTCAATATAACGCTACACATTTAGGGGGTGTTTGGCAATTGGCTGTTGACTGTTGGCGGTTGTCTTTTTTAGTTGGCTTGTTTGACCAGCTGAAAATGTTGGCTGTTTTTGTTGGCTTTTAAGATAGCTTAAAAAGTTAGCTGTTTGTGGAGATGTTTGATAAATTTGAATATTGGCTGTTGACTGTTTATTAGAGAAAAAATGGGCCAATAAGTTAAAAGCCAACCCAAAAAGCTAGCTGGAGCAACTTTTTCATTTTGGCTTAACAACCAGCTTTTAAGCTGCGTTAAAAGCCATTTACCAAACACTTTTTTTGGCTGTTTAACCAACCAGCAAGCCAAAAGTCAAAAGTCAATTGCCAAACATCCCTATATGTTGTTGAACTAACCAATTTGAATTTTTTTTTTTCAGAATGCGTTGTATAGAGAGCAGTTGGACAAGTTGTATGACCAGGTAAGAAAATTGTTCACTCTATTAATTCAGTTCATGCTAATTTCTGTTTATTAATAAAAGTCGACGAGTAAAAGTTAACAAATTCTATTAACGTTCTGTGTAATTTTAAAAATTATGATATTCTTCTAATAATTTTGTATCTTCAAACGCTTAATATATACCAAGTAATTTAATGTTAAGA
Organism: Amaranthus palmeri; assembly: GCA_019776075.1. NCBI lineage: Eukaryota > Viridiplantae > Streptophyta > Magnoliopsida > Caryophyllales > Amaranthaceae > Amaranthus > Amaranthus palmeri. Next base: position 535,548 of record JAAKBH010000343.1, on the reverse strand, counting down.
CCCCTAATTTTTCGGGGGGGTCCCGTGCGGTCGGATATGTTAAACATGCTCAGAACCACCTATGATCAATGAAGATTTATATTTATGGTCCATTTGGATGTTGGTACTAAACGGTGGTAATTAAAATAACTTAGTATCACATTTCTAAATGGTACTCCTAATGTATTAAAATGCATTTTTTAAAGAAAATGAGATGAATAAAAGGAAAACAAGTTTATCAATTAAAATTTTCAAATTATTTTCTACAAAAATTACACTAGATTTTCATTATTATTCTCGCCATTTAATACCGATTATCAAATGAGTTAGTTTAAATTTGGTAATATGAAATAAATTAAGGGGGTGTTTGGCATAAGAAAATAGAATTTGTGAGACTTTAAAGATGAGACATTTAAGATAAAAAAAAGTCTCATTCCTTGTGTGACACGTTAGGAATTTGGAAGAAATTGATGAAAATGAAAGTCTCAACTTAAATACCATCCTCCCCCAAGACATTTTTCTTGGGGACTTTCATGACTTTTAGTCTCAACCCCTATCCCCATTCTGCTTAAAACAAAGACTTGGACTTTTTTTTATCCCAAAGTCTCATTCCCTACTTAAAATCCCGTATGCCAAATAGGCAAATACCCCTTAAAGTCGTGTTGATTATTTGCATTAGGGTGTAGAAGTAGAACTTATTTTTATGTTTATATTTTTGTTTTGTATTCTGAATTTGTGTAGGAGAAGCTCTTACTCAAAGAAAATGCTCGGCTAAAAGAGAAGGTAATTGTTTTCTTCCATATCCATTGTTTCCCTTTGTTGAAAGTTTTATCAAGGTCGTATCTGGTATTACCCCTTAATATATATCTTTTTTATTTTTTATTACCACCTAATATTCAAAAGTATTTTTTATTACCACCTAATACTAAACATGTTCTGTTTTGGTGTTTTTTGGTGAATGAAATTTTTTTAATTTGCCAAAAAAAAATATTAAAACATATTTTTTCCATTCTGAAATGCTCGGTACATAGGGTTTTTGACAATATAAATCGTTCAAGCTTATTTTATATTTCTACATTGCGGTTAATGTATAAGAAAAAATGCAGTCAAGTGACATCTTATTTGAATCGTCTAATCGCATACTTTAATAATATTAAGTTTTTATAATTTTTAGACGTGTATAGTTCAATATATAAATGATCAAAATAACTCATTTTATTGCGTAAAAAGTCAAATACAAGAAATATAGTGGACCGAAAGAAGTATTTTTCTCTACCACCTAAAAGTTATCTCATACGCAAACATATCTTTTATTTGTTTTACATTACCACCTAATTAATACTCCCTCCGTTCCAGTTTAGATGTCCCATTTGACTTTTCACACATGCCGAGGCAACATTTTAACCCTTAATATCTCTAATTATTCTTAATTAAAAATTATAAAAAATTGATATTAATAATCATTGTATTGAGACGAATCAAACAAGATCCCACATGACTATGTTTTAACTTATAGATTAAGAGTAAAATACAAATTAAGAGTGATGAGTGAATAGTGCCAAAAGTCAAATGGGACATCTAAACTGGACCGGAGGGAGTATCACATTTTGACAAAGTAAAAGATAAACACGATAAATATGATTAAAAACTTGATCAAGTGAACTTTCTAGCTAAATCACGTTATATTAACATCACCAGTTTTACGTATCATTTACGGTCCGTTTGGTAGGTGGTAATAAATCGTGGCAATGAGAATGAAAAACTAGTTTAATTTTGGTTAAAAAATCTTCTGACTATCTTGATGGCCATGCTTGACAACCTTCAATCATCTCATTTTGTTCATAAAATTCATTCCAATGCATTACCAATGGGAGAGGTGATATTAAGAGGTAATAGAAATTTGTAAACAAAAAAACTTTTTTTTGATCAAAGTTTCATTACCATGGGAATGACAAGAAAGTTTTGATGAAAATTTACACTATAAATCATTCTCATTACCACCATTTAGTACCACTAACCAAACGGGCCGTTAATACCATAAACAAAGAGGTGGTTGTATTTCTACCAGCATTAACGTATAGAAGCTTATTGATTTGAATGTGTTCAGCTTGAAATGTGTTCAGCAGCTCCAGTAATTGATGAGCAGAAGGGCGTGCAAGACGTGGAAACAGAACTATTTATAGGACTACCCGAAAGCAGAAACACTCAATTCAACTAATTAACTCAGAACAAGAAAAAGTTATAAATCTTACTCCATTAACATCATTTTATTTACATCTCTGAGTTTGGTTGGTAAATAATGTATCCCCAGATCAGATCAACAAGTGTGCTACAAAGTGTTAAATGATTTGTATTTTGGTATATTATTCTGTGGCCATCCTTCAAGTTAGAGTATATAATATATTTAAGCTAATGGGTTGAGGCGTTATTATATGTTATACTCTTATAGCTCTGATACCATGTCAAGGAAAATAATTCAATCAAAAGCTTAAGTTAATGGTTGAGGTCGTATGATATGTTATATGCTCTAACAGCTTTGATACTATGTCAAGAAATCAACTCAACCAGAAGCTTACTAATGGCTAGGGCCTCATGGTATGTTATTATTGTTATATACTCTAACACTTAAGAACCCTAACTTTACGTATAAATCTGGACAAATTCTTAAATTATGTTACTTGTATTCTTTATTTTGCTTTACGTACCCCTGCTCGATCCTTGATGCTCGGGTATTAATATGATACTTAGACACTTCAATTTAGGCTAAAAAATGAATATTTAGATGTATTCGACACTTGTACACGCATACCAGTAATCAGTATCCGAGTCTAAGTAACATAGTTTTTAAAAGAGACAGTCTAATAGTGAGACCATATCTTTTTAGCTAATCTATGTACATTTAGTATGTTAAAGTTTTCAAATATAATTTTGATGTGATCAATTAAGAAAGTTGGTTAATTATATATGCCCGTCTTATATATGGTGAGACAATTTTGTACAAAATGAGATGATAAATCTAATTTAAGTCAAATTATATTTTCTTAGTTTTTTATTCAGTTCAATTATTAGTCAAAATCAATTCAACTTAAGAGGTTTTTCAAATCGGTTTGAATTTAAACATCTATAAAAATTGGTTGATATATTACTTTAATTGAAAGACAAAACCAAGGGTATAATTATCTTTCCAAGAAAATTGACTATATTTTTTTGTAATTTGTTGTGTAAAACGGTCTTTTTAAGAAATAAATTAGATTTATAAGTTAAATAGCCCGGTAAATACAAATTAAAGAGAAAATAAAAATATAAACTTTTTATTTTGAAATCGTCTTATGAGAGACGGTTTTACTTACGTTTGTTTTTCAAGCATGGAAAAATCGAGACCATTGAACACTGAAGGCGTTGACCAAGTCAATACATTCATTTAATTATTGCATTAATTTGAGGCGTTGACTATATATTCCACGTAGGATATTCATACAAATACTTTTATCTATAATGCTTAGCCATCATCATCATCATATATTGTAACCAACAACATTCTCACAACCAACAACCCCTCTTTAATTTTTAAAACTGCTCCTCCTCCTTCTCAACCTTACTCTCCCGGTTACTTTCTCCGGCGACGGACGGCGGTGAGTCGGCGGCGCCTCCATTTCCCGGCAAGTATTTTTCCATCTCTTCTCTATAATTATCAGGGTTTATTTGTCTGTTTATTTGTTCTTGATTGTAACTTGTATGATTGATGATGAATCTACCACATGCAGTACCAACAAACATTTTCTGCAAAAATTATTCTTCCCCATAATTGTTAGTTAAACTTAATTAATAATTATACCCTTTATATCGAATTAACTAATAATATGTGGATTAAAAGACAAAAGAAAAGTCATAGTCTATCCGTTTACCCAGTTTTTTCCTTAATAAATTAAATTTTAAAAAAATAAAAAAAAAAAATAGACTTTTGTTACAAAAAGGCTGTATTTTTGTCATGGGTTTCTTTAATTCTTAGCCGGCTGTTGAACAAGTTGTTGTGTTCTTCAATAAAAATCAAATTTATCAATCAAGTTTGAATTTTTCCTTTCTTGATTGGACTCATAATTGTTTGAAGGTTTGTACTGTATTTTGAATTTGATGATTTTCTTTGTTTATTATGTTGATTTTCATTTTTACTTGGTTTTGTGCAATATTTTTTTCTGGGTAGTTTTGATAGGGATGAAGGCTTGTAATTGTTCTATTGTATATAAGATTATTTCTATATGCAGAGCTGAATCAAAGGGGTTTTGTTTAGTTGGGTATCCTGCAATTTTGTTGCAATTCAATTGATGTGAGAATGATATTTTTTTTTTTTTTTTTGTCTTTGAAATGAATTCTTTTGCATTTTGATGTTATATGGTGCCTATGATTGGTGGGTAGGTGATCGTTTTTGAACAAATTAGTTTTCTTGGGTTTTCCTGTTTGTGCATGGAATTTTGCAGTTATGAATTATGATAGTCTTGTGGAATGGGATTGCTTTGGGTTGGCTATGTAAGGATGGTGTTGTTTTCTTGCTCCAAAATTTCCTGGTGGGGGTGGAGAGGGGGGGGGGGGGGGGGGGTGCGCGGCTAGTGATACCACGAATGGGGATATTGATAACTATGATGTAGTATTGAATTACTGAGACATTGTTGTGTGTGTTTTTGAATATTGGAGACGTTGATTTGTGTTGTTATATTGAAGTGTACATTGATCGAATATAAGATAGTAGTATGACAATTGGGTCGGGTTTTATGAATTCTTTGAAATTGAGTGGAGTGGAACTATAAGACCGAACTGAGTTGGAGATTGACCATAATATTTGGCATTTGAAAATGTGCTCTATAAATCTGATGACAAGTACTTATTTGGAAGACTTGGCTTCTTTTCTATAGAATATAGTATATGTGAAGATTTTCTTTACTAATGTTGGTAGCCAATTTAGGTGTTTGTGGGATCAGGGATGTGAGTATATAAGTTTAGCGTTTGTAATTCTCGTTTTCCACATTTCTGACATGTATGTTTAGAGTTGGAATGCAAGTTGTTCATATAGCTCAATGCAAACTACGGTAAAAATAGAAGTTGGTACTTTAGGGTTCCCATCCCAGCCTTCCAGGGTAAATAGATCACTCATGGTTTGGGATATTGAAGTTTGGTGGCCATTGAAGGTTCTAAATATATATGGTTCTCATGTCTGTTTGGCTGTGGTTTTTCGGGAGGGTCAAAAGCTACTAAAATTTCTCAAGCAAAACCAAACCAAGAAGAAAACAAAAGTGACAAGGGACCGAAAATAAACTACCCACCTGACCAAAACCCAACGTGCTCTGCACAAACCTAGCCTCTCAAAGCCACCAAAACAAACTATACCAATAAGGCGGGAAGCTCAAGAAAACTAATCTAAGCACCAAGATAGAAGAAATAAGGTCAATTCTCTAGAAGAGATAACAGAGGCAGTATGCAGCACACACTCTTACATAATAACCAAATAAACAATACCCACAATCATCACCTTGTTCGCGCAACACCCATTAAGAGACTTTAAGAAGCAAAAAGTAGCAGCTGCCCAACCACAGTAAGCATGTTTAGCGTAGCAGCATACCAAAAGGGATTGACCGTAAGATTTGCAACCAGGCAGACATCAACTATAATACAAGACTTGACTTATGATGCTCAAATCCCCTTCGTCCCCTTCCTTTTGATGACATCATTCTAGGACTTTTCTATTTTTACCCAAGTGCAAACATATTCAAGTTTATGTCATCTCTGTTACTTATGAAAATTTAAGCATGTTAATGTCACAAGGCGGCATTCTCTTACCTTTCCTTTGTTCTATGAGTCATTGTTGTGTCCATTACTTGCTAATCGTTCTATTATTAGTTACGCAACTAGCTACAGTCTTGTCTTCACATGGAGATTATGCTTAAAATGTATGAGGTGCCTGCTATAGTATTATATAATTATACTTGCTATGAAATCTTGTAAGTCGTTATATTTAGGTCCTTTGTCATCGAGACACTACTTAATGAATGGTCGCTTTTTTCTCCCTTTTCCATTTGTTTACAAGTTGGGTTATTTAATCTCTAAAACATAAGATGTTCTTCTGAGGCAAAGTTGTTAATTCATAATTACGCAGATTATTGAAAGAGAAAGAACATGAGCTGTTTTGGCTGTTTCGGAGGAGGTGCAGATCATAGACCTATAGATAATGGAGGTCGTTACATGCCTCGAAATATGGCAGGTAATTTAATACAATTAGTGTGCTTGTATTTTTTTTGAAATATGGCAAAGTTGTTTATGAATAATTTATAACAATTGTTTGTGTACATGTGTTAGTAAAGTTATGTAATGTTATAAATATGTAAGAAAACTTGATATTAGAGATGTAGGACGTTCCTTATTCTGTTTTACTTTTCCATAAACTCTTTTCTAGCTATTTTTAGATTCTTTTGGTATGAATTTACAATCCATTTGTAGGGAGAGATGGAAGTTATCAGTTAGTCGAGAACGCACCAAGCAAGCCGCAAGTGTGTTTTCAGCCTATAGCTGTCCCTCAAATTTCCGTAGATGAACTAAGGGAAGTTACGGATAACTATGGGTCTGATGCTTTAATAGGAGAAGGATCATATGGTAGAGTATATTATGGGACGCTTAAAAATGGTCGTGCCGCAGCAATCAAAAAACTAGATGCAAGCAAACAACCAGATGACGAATTTTTGGCTCAGGTTGAATAGTAGCAATCTTATTGGAGATTTTGACCTGCAATACTTTTCATTTAAAAAATTTATGACCTTTCGATTTGCAGGTTTCTATGGTTTCGAGGCTAAAACATGACAATTTTGTTGAACTACTTGGTTACTGTGTCGATAACAACTCGCGTATTCTTGCCTATGAGTTTGCTTCAAATGGATCTTTGCATGATATCCTTCATGGTAATGCCGGATTCTGGATTCTCATGATTCGTGACCTTTAGTACTTTGATTCTGTGTTGCCTCTTTTCTTTTATGATCACGGAAATCAGTTGGTAGTTTGCGTAATGCATGAAATTGATTTAAGGTGGCCTTTTGTTTGTTGAATTAGCAAAATAGTAGGAAAATAATAGCGTTGAAAGAAAATAAAAAGATAGTTTAAGCTTTTTGAGAAGCTTGTTCTCTCCCAAGAGTTGCAAAACATACTACAAAAGTGTATATTTTCGTCATGTTTATGTATTGTAACATTTTCTCTAGGGAGGAAGGGCGTAAAAGGAGCACAGCCTGGACCTGTTTTATCATGGGCACAGCGGGTAAAAATTGCAGTAGGTGCTGCAAGGGGACTTGAGTACTTGCATGAGAAGGCAGTTCCTCACATTACTCACCGTGATATTAAGTCGAGTAACATACTGATCTTTGATGATGATGTTGCTAAGATTGGTGATTTTGATTTGTCAAATCAAGCTCCAGACATGGCTGCACGACTTCACTCTACTAGAGTTCTCGGAACTTTTGGATATCATGCACCTGAGTAAGCTCTGCTACTTTACTTTCTCTTTGTTCCGGAGTTGTTCTATTGTCTGTGGAGGGTCTTATTAACATATTCCACTCACCGTGTAAAGATTATTGCTGAGTCTGTTTAGTTTTGACTTGATATCGGAAGCCTCATCCTAGCGGACCACGGATAAGGACAATAATTTTCCCTATTCCTTGTAGAGTGGTGGTTGTGGGTTGTTTGATTTGACTCTTTACGGTGCTATTAGAGATTTTAGATGGAACAACAATTTAACAATGCGAAAGCTTTAATCGAAACAATATGGAGTCGCCTACATGAATGAAATGAAATCAACGTGGAAAATCGTTGCTATGAAAGATAAAACATATGACCCTAGCTAATACTAGTTTGCAACTATAATATCAGGTCCAATGAACATCTACATATATTATCTTCCTTTTCATATCCATAGATTAGCATATGCTTTTGCAAATCTCAAGTTTAATCAAGTCATTGTTTATTCGTATTATTTACGTCATCATGACCTACGCTTCCTCTTCTCTGCTTTCTAACGTGTGTACTTTTTAATACGTTAACAATTCTCTCACTTTTTAATCGTACTACATTATTTGCTCTTGTACTTCTCTCATTTTCGACTTGGGGCGCTCTTTTGCATCCGTAGGTATGCCATGACTGGGCAGCTGAACGCTAAGAGCGATGTGTACAGCTTTGGGGTCGTCTTACTTGAGCTGCTCACTGGTCGTAAACCTGTCGATCATACCTTACCTCGTGGACAGCAAAGCCTTGTGACATGGGTACTTACTATTTTATTATATACTTTAATTAATGATTTGGATTTTGCTTCTATGATCAGGGTATTTAAATGCGATAATCTTGTATTATATCAGGCTACACCTAAACTTAGTGAAGACAAAGTGAAGCAGTGTGTCGACCCAAGACTCAATGGAGAGTATCCCGCCAAGGCTGTTGCGAAGGTATCTTTTTTGATGCGCGAGTCATGTTACTTTTACAAGCCTTTTTTTCAATTAACTGCTTTTGGACTCTATTTATTCAACGAGGTGTTCCTCAAGCATGTTTAACCAGTAAATATTTGCAATTCCACATAAACCCTGAAGTAAAATAACAATAGAGAATCATGGGTTAGTCTAGTGGTTGAGGGCTTTCCCTTTCACCCTTGTGATAGGATTTCGATTCTCATCGCCTACAGGAACGATGAATTCCGTCTTCTCCTTGCCTGTAGGCCATAGGGATTCACTAGCTTATGCTCGAAACAAGTTTCTATTGATGGAATATTAGGTAGTTTTTTGATTTTGTATGGACTAAAAAAATTGAGCTACTAAATAATCATTTGTTCTTATTTATCTAAAGTGCAAACAATGTTTTCAATTAAGGTTCAATCCGAAACAACTTTTTACTATATAAGGGAAAGGTTGTGTATACCGTACCCACAAAACCCCGCCTAGGAGGGTTCCACTTGGATTAGGGTAATGACATGTTTTCTCGATGGAAATACGGTAAAAATTCGACATTGAAAACACCCTATTTGTAGCCTGTGGTGTGCTAATAATACATTGGGTCCTCATGCAGATGGCTGCAGTTGCTGCACTGTGTGTACAGTACGAAGCTGATTTCCGGCCAAACATGAGCATCGTCGTAAAGGCACTGCAACCGTTGCTGAACGCTGCTCGACACGCTCCAAGCCCTATTGTTGCAAGCTCACGAACAATCTGACCGCTCCTCTTCCTCGACGTTTTTTAGTCTTAAGATATGGTTATGGACTATGGTTTTCCGTAATGGAAGGTACAAAGAGAAGTAAAATATCTGGAAAATGTATAAATTTAAGTTTTGTGCAGTATTTTCATTGGGTTGGATAATTTGTGATGCAATAATTGGTTTTTTTGTGTGGTCTAGACGTTGCCGTCACATTATTTCAAGATATAACCCATTATTCATACAATAATTGTTTGATGTATCATACATAATCTTATTCATCTTATGTGTATACAATAATGCATTTCAATTTTTCGTCGCCTTCCATAATCAATTTGCGGGATAATTGATGTGCGTATTTTTCTTTGTCTTTTTTTAGAGGGGATACGAATATAGTTTGTCTGTAATGTTCCTCTCTCTGGATGCTGACTTGTGCGGAATACTAAATTTTTCCGTGCTCTATCTCTTGCCAACTCTAAATCCCGTTGATTGCACAATTTTGACCTAACTACGATCCCATCATTGTTACTTGCGATCGAACGCTCGACCACGCATACCTTTTGCCTGATCAAACCACTCCTAATATGGATTAACTCAAAATAATTCATACTATTATTAGGATAACCTTTTGAAAATAATCTGAATTATTACTAATCTTCTCGAAATACCCCTAATTTCGGTTCAATCAAATTTTATTTGGCTGAAAAGCAATGAGTAGATATCTCTTACTATGTGTGACCCATTGTTGGTATCGTAATATCAAACGTGTTGGTAAATCTACGTTCCTTGAGGACAAGCGAAAATGTTAGGAAAAATTGTCTAAAATAATCTCATTTATTGTCGAACTGCTATGAATAATCCCTATAATTGATTGTTTTTAAATAATCCAACCATGTATATTGTTTGCTGACAGTACCCTTTCTTCATTTTAATCGGTTACTTTAGGACTAGATACCTACTAGCCGTTACACTCACTTTTTCTTTCCCCTTATGCTTCTTCGTTGGTCTTACTGTACTCCTCTTTGATGGTAGATATCTACAATAGCTTGTTAAAATGTAAAAAAGAGCGTTGTCAGAAAATAATATATAAAAGTTGGATCATTTAGAAATAATTAATAGTAGGGATTATTCACACCAGATAAACAATACTCCCTCTGTCCCATTTAATTTGCAACATTTTTTATTTTGGTCCGTCACTTAATTTGCATCATAATCTTTTTTGGACTATGGCCCACCACTTTCTTTTTAATCTTATCCACACATTTTAACTCTCTTTTAATTTTAACCATACAATTCATTCTATCTTTTCATTTATCACTACTTTTTTTAAAACAACCATCTTTCTCTTTGATGCAAATCAAAGAGGACGGAGAGAGTAAATGAGATTATTTTGAATAATTTTTTCAATATATAATTAAATAAATGCATTTAAAATGTGAATACAAATGTATTTTTGTGTGTGATATAAGTCACATTTTGTACATTTACGGTACGGTTGTCTAAATCTAGGCATGCATCTCCTAATCTTCTCATAACAAAACTTTTTTAATAGAATTTTACCATTTGAAAGGTAAATAAATAATATTAGGCTTTAATATTTTTTCATTATATACAATATATCCCACTCACAGCGGTAATAATTTCTCAAAAGTAACATATTCTTTGTCACTTTGGATGCAATTTCATTACTCTGATATTCTTTGAGCTTTCATGTACAATACTAAATTTGGTTCAATACTATATAACTACCATCACGTAATAATTTCATGTACATAGTTGCAATAATTATTACAAAAAGCTTACACAATCTATACCTATATAAATATTAGTTAAAAGAAAATGGTCGGTCTAATACTAAAAATTGTAGTATAGTTAGTTAAGTGCGACCATATTGTTTTTAATTCTAAACTTTATTAATATCAAATTTTTATAATTTTAATTATAAAAAGTTAAAGATATTATGTATTAGATTAATGAATATTGACATGATAAAAATAAGAGGGAGTATTATTATTTGTGCTGTGTGGAATATATTTCTTTATTACAACTAGAATTAAGTAGGAGTATTATGTTTTGATAATAGCTGAATAAAAAAGCCCCCAAACAAATTTTGAGAACAAATCAAATTGATAACACAAACTCTTATAGTAAGTCTCATGGGAGACGATCTATTCTATAGACGGAATTCATGAAGCCCAGGCCAAAATATAACATAGTATATTTAGGGTTATAATAAATTATTTGGGGTTATAATAACTTATATTTAGGGTTATAGAATAGTATATTTGAGGTTATAATACCTTACATTTAGGATTATAACATAATATAATTGATATGATAATAAAAAAAATCAGTTAATGGAAATGGGCTGGCCCAATTTTGTGGTCTATCCTATAGACCGTCTCTTGTGAGTTTTGTGAAACTCTTAAATGAAACAGTCTTATTGTCAGACTAGTTTCATTGTGAGACTATTTCAATTGGGCTGACCCATATCTATATAACGCGTTTAAATGAGTTTTCAATATAAAATTGATCAATTAAAAAAATAGACTAATTATATGAGTCTGTCTATTGGTAAACAGTCTCATACATACAAGATGAGTCTATTGATAACGAATGGCAAATTTGGAATGTTCTCTGATGCAGCACTCTTCTCAAGTTCTCATATAATATACTTCCATTTTATACGAGAAGTGAGCGAGATTCGAACTCATAATCTTTTAACAATGAACTAAATATTAAAAAAATCTAATCTCATCATGATCAAAACCTGAAAATACATTATACTTCATCAAACAATTTCTAACAAAAAAACGTCAAGGTGAAACATTGGCTATTAGGAATTAAGGATATGTGAGTTTAGATACATTCATTTAGGTAATGTTGGAAATACTTCACATGTGAGATAAGATCCCACATCGATAGAATAGTGGGTTGTTGACTTGTATATATAGTGGATGAACTAATCTTCCTATTGGCATATGGTTTTGGGAAACAATGAACCTCACCGAGTGTATATGCAAGTCAACGCTCTTACATTCATTTATGTGACGAATTGTCACGGCCTAATAGGTAATCGGGTTGATTTTGAATTAGGTGTTACGAGTCAGTTTCGGGTTTTACGTCAACATTATTTTACAAGATTTTATAGTCATTTTGAAGTCGAAACAGAATCGAATATGATTATAATATTAAATAAATATCGAATCATTGAATCTGTTTTGAACACAAGTATCTATATGTAAGTTAAACTAATGCAGATATTGTGTTAGTTGCTGTTAGGTTGTTACCCTACATTGTTAAATATGAACCATGCCTTCATATAAGCATGTGTAAAATATGTATTCAGTGGCCCCAACCCTATTCCAATTATTGTCGTTTCGATGATATAGGAGTCCGATTTGGGTGCTGTCATTGGCTGGTAGCCTATCAAAAATCGACCTATTCATACATTGTCATTTACAAACATTATGGACTTAATAACAACAAAATGAAGTACTACTCTCTTTTATCTCATTTCCCATTATTTTTCATTTTAGATTTTCTCTCTAATTTTGTAGTATTATATTTATTTTTGAAATAAATTTATTACTCCATCTGGTTTTAAAAATTTATCCTATTTGGGTTTTTCACGCATATTAAGAAAAGTGGAATCTTTGTAGTAAGTGAGTATTATTTTAATTAAATTGTTGTGTGAAGTAATGATTGTATGGGTATTATGATTTATGAGAGAGAAAAGACATTTTATTTAAAGATTAAATAAAGAAAAAAAAGCAATAATAATCATTGTCATTAATATAGAAAAAGTATATTTGGGAAAAAAATTTCCAAATGCAAAATATTCTAAAGTGGACAAACATTTGAAACTACCGGTTATAGTAAGGTAGACAAACATAAAACAACGGAGGGAGTATATATTATTTGAAATAGTGACATTTAAATTAAATGTCACTAAATATATCCCACTAAAAACAAATTATGTTGTCGTGTTTAATGCCAAGTCAAAAGGATAAACAAGTATAAACATTTTTATTTAAGTATATTAACATTAATATACAATCTATATAAAACATATACTTTGTGCAAAGCCTAGCATTTGTTAATCTAGCTAATTGGAGCAATTTTATTTTTGTAAATCTCATTGTTATTGTCTAATTAATTTTTTACATGATTACCTTTGAAATAATAGTGAAGAGCACAATGGACCCATTTCTCTGTCAGTATTAGCATTCATTTTTGCCTAATACGGTACCTAATAAACCTAATTAACATAAATTCTCAAATGCCAAGGTTTATTGGCTTGATCCAATATACAGTTTTATGCTTAAATCGATCACTTATAATTTTAATAAAGTGATTACTTACAAATTTAAAATGATTGTTTTTTAAAGTTTTATAGTATCAATTAAATCTTAAAGTGATCACTTGTAATTAATCTCAAAGTGACCAATTAGAGAAAAAAGGGTGACTGTATGGATTCATCATATGATGAGGTGGTCTCATACAAGATGAGTTGAAATGTTAGTTAACTATTTCTTGTTTTTAGTTACATCATTTCGTCTTCATGGGTGGTGTTAATTAGGATAATGTATTTAGACATAATTGGTTATAAAGCCTAAGAGTGCTTAAAAATGCAATAAAAAAAGTGTATAATTATAAGATTGTAAATAAAATATGAGAAAAATTATTTAGTATTAATTCTCACGAATCATGATCAAAGATTCAATGTAGCAATCGTGTTTTTGTATATGGTTGAATTTAATCTGAGAACTTAAAAAAAATCAAGAACTCTACATTTAAGCTAAAACAGCAACTTTACTTATTTAATTGCTTTAAGATGATAACCGATCATTATAATGTTATTATAAAAGTAATCACTTAAGATTATACAAATTATCACATTTTAAAAATGTAATTGATGTAACACTCGAATTTCCTTCCGTCCTGCACAATTTTGGTTTCATTTAAGGGGTCGGATATTCAAATCGTGAAGGGCGAGAGACAATTCAGGTGCTACAATTGATCACTTGAAAATCATAATAAGTGATAAAGTGTATTTTAGGTTAAACCAATAAAATAGATACTCACCATTTTAAATGAGAATTTATGTTAACTTTATTTTGGTTTACGAACGCTAGCTTATCCCCAATCCCTTTTCTTTTTGAATCTCTTCTTCCAATTTCTTTGTAATGGAGACACAAAGTAGATTAGGAGTAGCTTACAAGCCTTAGCATTAAATCTTTTGCCTTGTGGGCACCTTCTTTGTTTTTTTAGAAATCCTTTTTTGTTGTTAGTTCATGTTCACCTTGTCAAATATTACATATTTAAATGTGATTATATTTTAAAATATCTTAAATATTTATCTTTAAAGAATAATCATATAACCAATAAATAAAATTTTAATATAAGTTATAATTATCAAAATATTTGTAAACAAATTAGTAACTAGCTAAAACTAAAATTCAATGTTTGAAATAGATTTTTTTTGTGATTAAAACTAATATTCAGTAATTATAATTGATTTTTACATATTAAAATTAATTCTAGCTAATTTTAACCTATAAAAATTAATTTTTTAAATTTAACTAATTTTTAAGGTGAACCATGTTCTAACATTGTTGAGTTTTTGTTTTAATTGTAGTAATTAAGACAACACATTAGTACATTGAGAGGGAGTGATGTTAAGGGCAATTACTCTTTTGGTCCCAAATTAGCCATATATCAACACTAATTACTAAGACCAACAAAATGAAACACGTGTGTATCTTCAGTCTTTGACATTTCACTTTTTAAATTTTCATTTTTTTTTGGTTTTATTTTATAATATTTGATTTACATCTCAAGTCATCGGAATTAATGTATTTGTTTTATTTTAAAATTTTAATGTTTTAAATGGAAAAATTATAATTTAAGATAAAAGGTTCATTTGTCTTAAAAAATATTGATTTTGTTGCTTGTATAAAAGAATAAAAATATAAACCACAAAGCCTTAAAATTTTCAATTCTACTCCTTAAACTACTAAATTCTACTCGATTTATTATTATTATTTTTTTTGTCAAACGATTTTTCTATTAACACAAAACAAAAGCTTTACAAACAGGGTATAAAACCCAGATATCCAAGAATTTCCCTATCAATTGCATCAATATGAAAGTGGGACCCATCTTCTAGGAAGAGTTTTCCCACCTCACTCTTCATGTGCACGGGAGACAACGATATATCTCAAGAAATTTAGCAAGTATTAAGAAACGGAGGAAGTATTTCACTTTCCATACGATTTCCTCCAATCCAGTCAAGAAATCGAATTTTATTTCAGTTATAATTTAAATAAATAATTAAAAAAAAATTCTCCAATAATAAATAAGTACTAGGAAAGGCAAAGACCCAATTGGGTGAATCAACATTAAACACACATCTTTATTTTAAATTTTGACCCGAATCTAACCCATTTATTAAACAGATCAGGTCGAGTCAACCCATTTAATTAATTGGGTAAAAAGTCTCAACCAAAATCTACTCATTTCAGGTTGAATTCAGGTCGAATTATCAGATCGGATCAACTTTTGCGAGCCCTACTAGGAAAGCCAAAGACCCAGATGGGTGAATCAACATTAAACACGCATTTTGTTTTTCCCTGTTGGTTGTTTCAAAAGTAGAAATAAACTAAGCCTTACTTCCAAGTATTCTCCAAGACTTACGACTTAAGATCCAGTTAGTTACGGCTAAGTTAAGCAACCCTATAATTAAGTCTTGAAAGCAAGTATCTTTCCCTTTCTTCTACTCTTTTCTTCCACATATATCCTACATTCTTCTCTTCATTAATTTCATTATATTCAAATTTTCAAATATTGGCAATTTCATTAAAATTATTAATAATGGGCACTTTAACTGCCTCTATGTTAATCCCATCAAAGCTTAATAAACCTTCAATTCATGATCATAAACTCTCTGTAATTCCTTCTAGAAGCACCAGATCCCCTTTCAACAGAACCCAACCTGTAAATCACTCTTTTTCTCTGCTAATTAATCTTGATGGTGTTTGACAAATTAGCTTATCGAGCAAATCTAGCTTATTTTGATATAAATACAAGGTTGGGTGGTCAAACCCGCTAATGTTAGTGTTTGGTAAATTAGCTTGTTGAAACAGCTTATTGATATGAATAAAATGTTTTTGAACAAGTTGCTTATAGGCTTATAGCAGCGGGTTCAAAATCAGTTTGTCAATCCACTTAATAAAATCAGCTGGTCAAATTAGCCATTATAATCGGTTATTAGCTATTTGCCAAACACCCTCCTTGTATTTAAATGGGTTTTTATTTTTATTTTGTGATGTTTAAGAAATTGTTCCTATTATGTATGATTGAATCATGATTGATGATCAGGTGATGAGATTGTTTGGGCCAGCAATATTTGAAGCATCAAAATTGAAGGTATTGTTTTTGGGATTGGATAATGAAGAAAAACACCCACCAAAGTTACCAAGAACTTATACTCTTACGCATAGTGATATCACCGCCAAGCTCACGTTAGCCGTATCTCAAACTATAAACAACTCTCAGGTAACATTAGCCTTGACTAAGCTCTGTATTTTCATATTGACATATTGTACACTTTTTGGTTTCAATATACTTATTGAAAAATTACTTACAATAATTTAATCTACTCGTTATTTTACTATAATAATCATACTTATTGAATATTAATTAATCATTAATAATCCCAACTTTGAGGGGTATGTTCGTAAAGTAAACCCGGTGACCGGATGACTTGCTATAGCAAGTTTTATTTTATTTTTTTTAAAAAATAAATTAAAGTAAAATGTCAAAAATAAAATATTCAAAAAAATTTATGATTTTTTTATTATTTAGAATTTTTTATGTAAATTTTCAAAAAAAAATTCTCTAATTTTAAATAAATTTTTAGTTTATTTTTTTGGTGAAGTACCTGCTATAGCAGGTCATCGGATTACCCAAGTTTACCTTAGGCAAATACCCCTAAGTTAGGGTTATTCATGGTTAATCAATAAGTGGGATTATAGTAGGAAAATCAGGGAAAAGTTAGATTGTTCTAGGTAATTTTTTCTACATTTATAACATTTGACTTTTTACGCAAGTTGATATGTTATTTCGATTATTTGTCTATTGAATTATTTGACTTTTACACAATTCTATATGTTAGTTTGATTATTTGTTTATTGAATTATGCATATCTAAAAATTGTATATTGATTAGACGATTTAAATAAGATCTCATACAAAAGAAATTTAATCATATATAAAATAAACTTTAACGATAAATAATGTGAATAATTGTAATGAAGTAAGCTTTTAAAAAATCCTCCTCGAGTCCCCTTCTATGGAAATTGCAAAAATTAACCTTAACAAGTTGTATGGTTGTAGTGGCCTAGTGGGTAATATATGATGAGAATGTTAATCGAAAATTTGTGTGATTTTAGTCCCCTTCTATTTAAATTGACATTTACTTTGTGTTTTATGTTAATTTAAGTAATTATAATAATTAATATTATTTGCAAGCTAAGGGTGTTAATTAATATGATAAAAAAATGCAGTTAGAAGGATGGGCAAACAAATTTTACAGAGATGAGGTAGTAGCAGAGTGGAAGAAAGTGAAAGGAAAGATGTCATTGCATGTACATTGTCACATAAGTGGCGGCCATTTCTTCTTAGACTTGTGCGCTCCTTTACGTTTCTACATCTTTTACAAGGAACTCCCTGTGGTACGTTTCTATCATCCATCCCTTCCTCGGATACTTGCAGGTGCCTCTCTTTTTGAATATCTTTTTTGAGTCGAGGGGCTCTTTCACTGTACTCTCCTGTATGGGTATGAGTTGCCGTCTATCTTCCCTCCCCAGATCCTGACCATAGTTTGTCTATGAGCGGGATACACTGAGTACGCTGGTGATTATATATATAATCCTTGTTAGTGTTGACGCTAACAAAGATCTGTTGTGTCCGATTAACCTTTGGTAGAAAATATTATGTGTAACTAAGTGCACATGATTTACGGTCATTTTGATATAATCTATTATAATCCGAAATTAAAGATCCATAAATCTTTGGCCCCAATATAATAAAAGTGGTATTAACATATAATAGTACTAGATCTTTTTATTACTATTTGTGGTGATCTTCAAGCCTGAATTTTGGTAAACAGGAACATGTGATTTGCCTATTAATTATAGGTTGAGACAGTACACATTTGGGTGGGGTTCAACAATCAAATATCTGTCAGAGTATATAACATATTTCGGAGTGTTAACCATTAACTCAAACAATACCAACATGTGTTTTACATGGATACAAAAATGGGTCATGTTTATTGGGAGTTTTATGTCTGTCCTTTAGAATATGTTATATACTCTAACAATATTAACATATGAAAACATGGATACAACAATGGGTCATGGGTCATGGGCTATGGGCATGGGAAGCTCTATTTTTGTATCTTTTTTTGAGGTCGGAACCCACTAATCTCTATTCAATAATACATCGGGTTAGACTTTTAGATCCGTTGTGTTGAATTTGATTTTTTTTTTTCGGGTTTAATTTGGATTTAAATGAAATAGATGATTAAGGTGTGTTGAAATGGACAGGTACTGAATGCATTTGTACATGGAGACGAAAAACTGTTCAACAACTACCCAGACTTACAAGAAGCTTCAGTATGGGTGTATTTTCATTCAAGCATACCAAAATTCAACAAAGTAGAGTGTTGGGGCCCGCTTAAAGAAGCAATGGACCCCACATCGAAAAACAAGATGAAGATAAAGATGACGATGAAAAATCAGCAACAGGAAATTCAAGACGTAAATGATCAAGAACAAGAACAAGAACGAGAACGAGAAGAAATCGAAGAAAAAAAAATATGTAAAACAAAATGGGAAATGATAGAGCCTTGCACGGAACCATGTAGATGTTGTTATCCACCTACAAGTTTGATACCGTGGACTCCTTCACACCCAATAACTGATGCAGATAACCAAATTCTTAAGCTTCCTGGTAGTGATTTGTCAATTCCTTCATCTGGGTCCCGCTAAATATACTCCATTTTCATTAATATTTATTAATTTGTATATATATATGGTAAATTATAATTAATTAGTAGTAATTAGTAATTAGTAACTAGTATCAAGAATTTGGTGGGTTGATCGAGCGTTGTACGCTCATCTGTTCTTTTGATTTTGCTGCATTATAGCAAAATTAAAGGGGTATAGAAGTGTTTGTGTTAATATCAAACATGCCCTTGGTTATTGGGCTGAATGTTTTGGGGATTGTGGATTTAATTTCTTTAATAGTGTACATATATTTTATTTTTTTATAAGAAATTTAGGAAGTGATGCAATCAAGTAGGATTTTAATTTCATTTAGTTTGAATATGTATATAGTTTTCTGCCGTCAAGTTTTATTGATGTGAAATCCAATTTGTTGGTTTTGGGTGTTGATTATCAATGTATTAGTGTTTATACAATTCAATCATGGGCGGATTCAGGGTTTAAACTCCCAGGGACACATCATTATTATTGTGTACTTAGTGTATCTGTTCATAGGAAAGCGACAACCCAACCCAGATCGTGGAATATTTCATTCCCACAATTTCCCATATCCTAAACTACGCATCATCATCATCATCGTACCCAGTATATCCCGCTCATAGAGGACTATGGACAGGGTCAGGGGAGGGAAGGACGGCGACAACTCATACCCGTAAAGGAGAGCACGGCCAAAGGAAGAGTCCCCGGCTCGAAGAAGACGAAGATATTTACCTGCCACGAGAGGTTAAAAATAACACATAATAGATCTAATACGCATGTAAAACAAATACAAAACTTGAAAGAAAAAAAAAACAGACAAAACACACAAGGGACTAGAGCAAGCAAGAAAGCATGAACATCGCTAACGACTCTAAGAAGAAAAGCTGAGGTCTAAACCTGGATACGGCGCCTCCAACTACTCCTATCCCTAGTCAGGTCCTCAGAGAGGATTAACTCCCGTAAGTCTACTCTAATTTGCTCCTCCCAAGTTTTTCTAGATCTTCCTCGACTCCTCTTACCCTCTACTATAATGTTTTCGACTCTCCTCACAGGTGCGTCAAAAGTCTTTCTCTTCACATGTCCATATTCTAAACTACTTCATACAATAAACAACAAGAGGCGCTAATTGAAAAAATAAATTACACCCAATTAAGATGATAATCACAATAAAATGTTAACAAGAAAAATGATTAGGTTACCCTAAGAGAACAATTTAGCAGAGTATTAATAAAGGCTACACATTTGCTCTAAAATTTAGAGGAAAAGATACTGAAATTCGAAAAGTATGAAGTTTCGTTTTAAATTTTTAAGGCCAACATCGGTAGCTAAACTCGATTGGAATGGAGATGAAATTATGGTCGAGTCCAAAATAAAACTGAAATGCATTAGTAAAATTGAGCAAAATACTCATAACCCAAATCATAGTCAAAAAAATAAGCCCACAATCCATACTATTCAAAAAAAAAAAAAAAACAAAAAATTCCTCCTGATTTTCTCTAATCTTGTTATTAATCACAATCCATACTAACCCGAATCAAAATTTTCAATAGCAATAATAACTACACTTCCCCCCTAAAATTCTCCAATCTTATTATTAATTACGTCCTCCGTTCATGATACTTGCTACTGATAGTGGAATTTTTCCACACAATATGTCACACTCAGTAGCAAGTATTATGGAACGGAGGAAGTACAATGCCATTATTTACACCGATAACACTTTCAATATCTCCCAAGCTCTTTTTCCTTTAAACCCATTACTTTTCAACGATTTCATAACTTTAGGCTAAACCCTTTTCCTCAAAACTCCTTCTCTTCCTCCCAAATTTTCACCATTAATGGTTCCTAAGGTTAATAAAATGGTTCCTAAGGTTAATAAGTAATAATAAGTAAATTAGTAAATGTAACTTGTTGAGAATTGATGTATTAAATCAAAAAAACACTAAACTTTTGGGGATCTCAAGATCATACCTGAAGTGGAGTTAAATCAAGAAGCTAGTGTAGCCTTGTAGTTGGTTCAGCAGCCAGCGTTTAACAAGCAAGGCCAGCCCTAAGGGTGCGCAAGAGGGGCCGTCGCCCAGGATCTCAATGTATTATTTCGCCCAGGGCCTCCAAATATCTAGGACCAGCCCTGTCAGCAAGGAAGATAAAGGCAGCGAGCTTGACCAGCAAAGGAAATGCATTCGGTTTTTGGGTTCTAGGGTTTGTTGTCGCTGAAGAAAAACTGATCATTTGTAGGGTTTGTTGTTGCTGAAGAAAGTCGCGCATGGGTGTGCAATAAAGCAACTATCAAAAAAGAATCGGCCATGGAAAGCACGAGCCACCATGCGCCCCCAAGTAAATCCGCCCCTGAATTTAAAATTCAATTCAATACGAGAAACTAATATTGTGTCATGTTATTGTTCAAACAAGTCTTATATCACAAAATTAGAACATGATATAACCATAGAACTGAAAGAAAAAAACAAGTTAATCCATCTTAACGCAAACGAAAAACGTTAATATAGTGTTTCGAATTCTTTTACAGACCATTTATGTACACAAGGTTCTAAATGTGGTGCGAGACAAAGTTTCAGGTTTCGTGCTTCAATAATCCGAACCTTGTATACATATAAACAGTACTTAGTGGTCGCGGATGGCTTATCACTTCAATTTCAAAACTACAGCAACGAAACTTATGTCTTTCAGTCGTGAATCTCCGCTCTCAGACATGAACAATGATAACATAGGAAAAAGAAAGAAAAATGGATGATAGAAGAGCGATGATTGTTCTATTTACAAAAACGATTGAATAACTAACACCGTGATCTACAGGCAACAGCAATTTGTGCCCCTATAAACAGTTTATTTTTCTGTATTCTGTAGCAATGGAGTTAGCAAGGGTGTAACTCCGATTTCTATACATGTAACATATAAGAGCGATTTCCACAAACTATGGTACAAAAATTCTTAGTCCCCACTTGCTTGAGATGTAAGATGAGTATGGCAATCGGTCTAGCAAGCTTCCAAGTATGTTGTAAGGCATTCCGGAAATGGACACTTTTGTCGTCACTCTCCGTTTCTCGTGGAACCTTGTATCGAGACTTCAAGAGATGAGTGAACTTTTGTTGCTTATTAAATAGTGTGTTTTCACTTTCAACGAAAAGAAGGCAAATGTGTAGATGTCACCGGATTTGAGCTCTTCCAAGTGAAAGAAATCCAAGCTCACTGTCGGTGTTCTGCGTGTATAATAAGGTCTCGTTAAGATATAGCAAAAGAGAGCAGAAACATCAACATGCAAAGTTCTCGAAAGGCATGATAGAAGATTAAGGTGCGACGATATTGGCAATGCAGTAACAATATAAGAATCGGACGTGGCAGAAATTATCTCTTCTCATCCCCTCGAAACCAAAACCAACTTTAATTACCATCACGCGTCTAGAATCATCCACATGATCGTTATTACTAAGATCATCATCATCTACCACCAAAAATATCACCAAAACGACCACAACAATCGCCGAGATACTAGACACCATAATAATCCAAAATTCAATGCATCACGTATTAAAACAATACAACGCCAAACATCGTGAGAAATTCATTAACCTAAAATACCATCATGTTGCATCGTTTAAAATGTGGCTCGCCCATAATTACTAATAATACAATCTTAAAAAGAGCATATAAAGCTCTAAATACGATCAAAAGAAATCCATGTACTTTTAGGAACCATTAACATAGTTTTTAGTATTAAATGGTAATGGAAAGTGTAATTTTGGTTGGAAAAGCCCTTGACAAGTCTAATGGTTATGTTTATTCTACTTTATCATCTCATTTCCTTCACAAAATGTATTTTAATGCATTACCATTTAGAGAGGCATTATTAGGTGGTAATGGAAAATTGTGGAAAAAAAAAAAAAAAACTTTTCTATAATTAAAATTCATTACCATGGGATTGGTATGGTACATTCTATGAAAACTACACTACAAAGCGTCCTCGTTACTACCATTTGTACCAACAACTTACAAATGATGAAAAATGACTCGAGTAGCATATCCGGTCAATAAGTATAGGGGTGAAAACTATATAGTTCCACTCGTCATGTGTGAACACACAAAAAAAATACATTTGGCATAGAGTACATAACTAACCTGAGACTTCGAAGAAGGGAAGACATTCCAAAATCTAAGTGTTTCATCTCCTGCTCCAGTTACAATGGTCTGCATAAACCCATAATAGAAGTTTCAGAAAAAATTTAATAATCCATGAAATTGCACTGATAACCTTTTACATCCATCAACTCAACGAGAAGAAAAAAGAGGTGTGGGTTTTAATATTAAAGTGAAAAATAATGAAAAGTTACCTGTCCATCTGGTGAAACTGCAAGATAGAGAACCCTATATGAATGTCCAGTAAGAGTTGCCAACTGTCGTACAAGAAAAAGAGACATTAGAAAAAAAAAATGATTTTAATAAGATAAGTTTCTGACCGTAGAATGATATATAATACCTTGGACATGCTAGGATATTTCCAAACAATTATTTGATTTTGGGAGTATCCATGGGTGCTGACAAGTTCATTTACATTCTTAGACCAAGCAAGATTGCAAACCTGCAATAGATATAAGATCAATCTATCAGAAGTGAACAATCAAAGATCAGACTGTAACGCACATATTGTTAAAAACTTCGAAGAATAAATGAGAAATTGTTATTGTACAATAAAATTTATGTATAAGAAGGCTAAAGGTCATCAAAGAAATAAAAGAGTAATAAATTACAATCTCGGTGATCTTGGGTTCAATTCCAACAACAGTACTCGAATGCAACCCCAAGTATAGAGCCAGCCACTGCTTATTTATGGTTATGATTCATCATCCAAAAAAAAAGAAAAAAAAAAAACAAGTGAACTCATGTGCGTACAATAGAAGGAATGGCGAGCAGCATTGCAACAGAAGCAAGGTCATCGCCATCACTATCTTCTGGAAATTTGGCAACATGGGTCCCTGACGTGAAGAATAAAGGAAGCATGTGCATGAGCATTAACTATCCTAATTAGAATAGCATTCCAATTTGATATTTTAATTAGCTTCAAATTAGTATTCTGATTAGATTAGGGTAATTAAACTAGTTATATTGGTGGTTTTGTTTTAGTAGTATAAATACATAGATGTAGAGGTGTAAAATTCAGATGGCGTTGGATGAGTTGAATACAACAGTTTTTCAAGCTATTTCTGTCTTTTGGTGAGTGAAGCCAATTGTTTACAAAAACCAATTGATCTTATTGTGAGCGGAGAGAGAGAGAGAGAGATTGTCCAATTGGTATGGTGTTGAGTAAACGTTACAAACAGCCCACTTAAGCTATTTGTTGTTGCAGATGAGTAATCCCTCATCTCTGCATTCACACGTTAACTAGTTGAGTAATCCTAGTGGAGGGTCCATATTTGGTATCACAACAGATTAAAGGAGCTTCGCAAAGCATTTCATGGGACATTTGAGTTAAAGTACACGGAGATGCGAAAGAATCTTAAAATTTTGTTTTCGCAAGTTAATTTTAGTTTTTTTGTGGTGATTTATTCTAGGTAATTCTTTAGACTTATTGATCTTTTGAAATAGTTAGATTAGCATTGCAGAATTTACAGAAGAAAAAAATCATGAATAACATTGCATGCAAGCATAAGATTATGTTATCGGTGAAGCAAATTAAAATTTGGAAGATATTTTGAGCAAATAAAAATTAATCCTTTTGCCTGAAAGTGGTAACTTTTGTTGCTAATTAGGTTTTTTCTTAAGAAAAAAAAAATAGTCAAAATGAATGTTTAATTGGTTTCAAAATTTTGGAAGTAGCAACAGTCCAGCAACAGGCGACATTCTTGCAATTTTTGAGCGGATCTTACTCAGATATTCTAGGCAAGACTGATTGTAAAGCATTACTAGGAAGATTCAGAATTGTTAAAGAGCAGTGCTGTGTTTACAAACAACAAAGCTGATTCAGAGTCGGTTGAAAATAGTGTGTGTGATTCCTTACTTTAGTTTCAGCGGGTTTTTATGGAAATTTGTTGTAGTTCGTGTGGGACTTAGGACACGAGATTGTATTCTTGGTCTTATTGCTGGAGAAGTCTGTTTTCAAACTTCCTAAAGAACAAATTTCCATGAGTCGAAACAACTTTGGAAATTGTTCTTAAGATAATGAAGCTGAAAATGTTGATGCAAACTCAGAACACGTTTAGCTGAGGTTTGTGGAAATAGTTGCTCATGAAGAGATTTTCAAAGAGGTTCCTAAAGATGTTATGGTTGAGCTCAAAGAAGTTGCCCAAGATGGTGTGTTTTAGCTCTAAAAGCATTGACATATGTTGTACTAGAATTTAAATTAAATGCAGATGAAAAACCTAATTGGTGGCCTACAATTTTTCATATGTTGCTTGAACCACCAACGTTCATCCCTAATTACTTATTGCTTACAAACATAGATGAGGAACGTGCTGAAGCTTCTATGCCAGAGAGGTCTGATGCCATTATTGAAGGGTTGGAATTTAAAGTGCACAAGGACTCTCAAGTTCAATGCCTAAAGGTTTGAAGTCTTTGAAGACTTCCAATGAAAGCTGAATTAATGAAAAATGGGTTACTTCTTGAATCTCATATTGCTCCGTAAACAAAACTCAAGTATGATTTTTTCTTGCGGAAGGGAGTGTTGATCATGTGCATGGACTGTCCAAACCAGATAAGTATTCTAAGATGTTTTTCTAATTAGGTTACGATCAGTATTCTAATTAGATTAGAATTAGTTCTTCCGGTTAGATTAAAATTAGCTTATACATGTCAATTGTCAACTAACTCTCTCAATCAGTTATTTTACCAAACACTATTTTAGCTTATATGACTAAATGAATCAGCTAATAAGTTCAAACAGCTAAAAATCATCCAACCAGCTCATTAACCAAACACTCCGATATCTTCAATTAATGTCTCCAAAAGATAACCCCATTATAGTAAGACAAAGTTTCTCACATTCTCACATTTTCTCATATTTCATATCTCAATCCTCACATTTTCCAAAGCTCATCCCTCCTTCAAACTTTCTCTTACTTTATCTCTCTGCAGTCAGCCAACAACCAATTTCCGTGCAAATAATATGTCATTTAAAATCTTTCACCAAAAACTAATATAGGAAATCTACAACCTAAACATTGAAACCTACTACTTCAATTCACATAATTGTTTACTGAAAAAAGACTATTGGATCCTTTACGCTATTCACCAAGACAAAAGACACACACACACACACACATGAAGAAAAAACTAATGAACAATCTTTAGCTGATGTTTGAAAAGAAGTGGCATATAGAGCTCCTTATTGACAACAAATGAGGTCAGTAACTAAGAGATCTAACTAAAACAGTCATCACAATAACCACCCTGTGTTTAAAAAACCCCAAACATAAAACATCATGGTGTCTATAAGAGGACTTTTACGTAGCCAATCTATTATATGTAAGTCCTCTAAGAGCTTCTCTAGACTCAAATCTTTTCTAGCACCAAAATAGAAATGTACTAAAATCTTCATCCTTTTTCCAAACCATAAATTAATTATTATTTTTTTTTCCGAATAAAATTTGTATCTTAGAAGTTTTTTACTGCCAAAGTCGAGAAATCCTACAATAATCTACAACGTAATGCCTGGAGACTTGAGAAATCTCAATCTCATAATAGAGCTACCTAAAGTAAATGTGAAAAAGACGTCGTATAAGTTTCACCAATGATCTCAAGTGCAACTGGGAAGAAATGGCTATAGCTAAATACTTCTAAATCATTAGCATGACTGAGAAGTTTCACAACTCAAAATATTTCATATATAATGTTATGAAGAGAAGAAAGCCCGAATCCAAGAACACATATTAAGGAGCAGTGTACAGGTAGGAAGGAATAGAATTGTAATAGAGGACGCAAGCAACATGTGAAAAACTAACCTGACTACCAGTGTCCATGCATCCCAACTGTGAATTAGTAGTTGTATTCCAAAAACGGATGCATCGATCAGCAGTACCACCTCCGGATGCCAGAAGCCCGTGTAGATGGGGGGACCAAGCAATTGCCTTAACTGCCGCTGTATGCTCTGAGTACTTTAATACAGGTTGAGTTGAATGTTGGTTCCACACAAAAAGCTGAAGGCAAAAAGGCATTATAAATGTAATCCAACTTACAACGCGAAAGTAACAGTTACAAGACACAAGAAACAAAGAGACTCACTCTGTTATCATTCCCTCCTGATGCTAGCTCACGATTGTCATATGACCACTTAAGGCCACAAACCTATTAAAACAAGTAGCTCATCAGGTCCTTTACAAAAAGTAAATAATGGTCTTTAGATGGCCATTTTTGGATATAAAAAAACATCAAAGACTCCAAGACAAAATTTAAAGCATGAAAATATAAGAGAGAAACAAAACCCAAATGTTTAACAATGAAGCTGTAAAATACAAACCTCGGACTTGTGTCCAGTTAATTTGCTGACATAATCATCCTGAGCTCGTATATCCCTAAGGAATATATTCTTGTCTCGGCTACCAGAAGACAATACAGATGAACTCCATGCCAATGCACCCACACGAAATCGATGACCCTCCATAGTTCGAACCCTTTTACAGCGTGAAGCATCCCAAATCTGGATAAGCATTTCCACATATCAATGCCACTATTCCGATACACAAAGCAATCTATATAAACTATATTATAATTAGCCAGGTTAACATCGATTATAATAAATGGAATGGAAACAATATTATTCAGTTAAAGCAAGCATTAATTACATGGACTTTTCCATTGTTTGAACCAACAGCCAGATGAGTCCCTCGTTGAGCCCATCCAACGGAACAAACACTGTCATCAACCCCCAAATCACATAATTTAGTCACCTGCACATACAGTCATTCGAATTATGGCGACAAGCGGACAAACTATATCAGTGTACATCTAACAAGAAAACCTCCAAGGAAAAACTATACATAGATATCAATCAACGAGCTTAAACCAAAAACCCTAACAAACAAAATCATTTTAATAACAAAACTACAAAACTCATCAAAATCTAAATCAACATATAATATTGCCCCCAAACAAATAAAACATCTTTCAAAAGAGATCAGAATTTTAAGAACATACCTTGCTACTGCAAGCGTTCCACAAATAAACACAATTGCCTAATCCGACAGCAAGTACATTGTGTGAAGACCAATCTACCAAGTTCAAATAAAAATCATCCTGCAATGCTGGGGCATCTAATACCTAATACATAAAATCATCAAAATCCAACACTATCAAACACAAGATCAACAAGTACCTAAAAAAACTCCCAACCCAAGAAATAAATTCCAATCAAATCTCACCAGCTAGAATACAACAACAATCAAAGATCCAAATTCTTGAACAGCTACCTTTTCAATTCCTAAACTACCAGTATTTGAACAGTCAGACAAAAAAAAAACATCCAAGAAAGGAACTTTCCGTCAAATTAAAGTCAATTACTATCCCCAAATCATATATTGCCTCACAATTGGACAAAATTAACCCATACCCAAATCCAATAAACAATTTTTAAGTCAATCAAACAATGAATAATACAAAAAAGAAACAACTATAATTTAGCAAAAAAAAGAAATTTAACCTTATACGGTGATCTGGGTACTTTCCTAGGAGTCTTAACCGGGCTATAACTAACACCCGGAAGAGCATCATCAGGACCAAAGGGTATCAACGACGGCAATGCCCGTTTAGTTTCGGATTTAAACCGGAAAATATTCCGATTAGGCGGGCCTTTGTCAGGCGTACCCGGGAAGAAACACCCAGCATCAGGCCCAAAAAGGGCGGCCCGAAGAAGGGTGGTATAAGTACTATTAGAATCTTCCCGAACCCCATCGGATTGCTTATTACTCTTAGGAGAAGAATGGGAAGGACTAACATTGAAAAGAGAAAAATTAGAAGAACTTCTAGAAGGAATAAATCTATCACTCAAAATTGTTCTTGAAGGAGATGGATAGTGATGAGAATTGATCATACGATCGATGATTTTAGATGGGGTAGCGGGCCCCTCATCAATTTTATCAAAATTAAGGGAAGGACGAGCAATTTTTGATGGGTAATTGATAAGAAATGATGATTTTGAAGATTGTAATGGAGGAGAAGAATTGAGATCTTCCTCCATTGATGAAAAAAAAAATGATGTAGATTTAGATTGATTGAGGGAAATTAGATGGGGATTTAAGGGAAGAAAACAAGATCTACACCATGTGAGGAAGAGTTGGTAAGAGAAAAGAAAATACAGGGAAGAAAAATGGAATTTTCACCTATGCAATTTGTCGACTGACTGTTAATTTTTCCCGGGAAAATTAGGGTTCTTTGATGAGGGTATAACTATGCTTTGCGGGAAATTTTTTACAATTTGGGGATTTTTTATAATTAATTTTGCATTTGGGGATTTTGAAAAATTAGTATTTGGGGATTAAATGGGACCCTTTTGATCAACAAAGTCTATTTAGTGAGTTATAGAGAACTTTTGTATTTAAAATTATTTTTTTTTGGATTATTTGATGAATTGTCCAACTAAAAACTTTCTTAATTTGAGTTTACTTTTTGCTTTGAGTGGAGATTAAATAAAAAGGGAGATGATAGGTTGCCATATTTATAAGATTTTATCAAATTTTCTAAATGATGAATGTTGGTTTTTGTTTGTATTGTTTATAAAAGTAATTACTAATTGTCATGTAATGGATGAGTGATAGGAGCAAGATTGAGATAGATTTAGTTTGCATTCCGATGTGTTCAGATTTCAGGTCGGTTTAAAATCGGGTTTTATGTTCACATTGATTTTTACATAATTGTAGATCTATTTTTAAGTCGGGTCAAATCGGGTTCGGTTATAAAGTCGAGTGTCTATCGGATCATTGGGTCTGTTTTGAACACCTCTATTTGCATTCGCTATATGATAATATTATTGTACGCTCGTCTGTTAATGGTAATTTCAATTATATAAATGGCTTCAGACCCTCTCTTGAGAGACCGTCTCTACTATGGACGTCTTTAAAGAGCCCAATCCATATCTCTCTTTTTTTATTTATCAACTGGGCCAGCCCCAAAACTTGAGACATCTATTGTATAGACGATCTGTCGATTTCAAGTAAGAATTTGTGAAGTGGTTATCTCAATTTTATTACCTTAGTTATTGTTTATTCTAAAATAATTTAAATTTGTAGGAGTATCATTTAAAAATGGTAAATCAATGAGCTACTTGTTGTTTTGAGTTTTAGGTATTAATTTATTTCTTAAAAGTAAATTAATGATGTGATGTAAGATCTTGTTTGATTAGTTTCAATACAAGGATTATATTAATATCAATTTTTTATAATTTTAAATTAAATTTAAGATATTAAGGGTGAAAATGTTATCTCGGCCGGCAAGTGTGAAAAACTAAATGGGATCATTAGGCTGAATAGGAGGTAGTACTAAGCAATCTTTTTAATTCCTTAAAAAAAAGGGTAATATCTAAAGCAAAATACATACTCCCTTCGAATCAGTTTAGATGTCCCATTTCCTTGTTTGGCAAAACCATACCAATTGTCTCATTTCTTTTTTTATCTATCCTTTTTTTACCTAAATACCACCATTTTTCCAATTTCCAATATCCAACTATCACCTTTACAATTAGTTTAATCAATTAAAATACCCAACAACCACCTTTTTAATGGACCCCACTCAACCCTTAAAAATCCGTGAAATTTTAAATGGGACATCTAAACTGATTCGGAGGGAGTATATTTTAATGAGAAATTATGTGATTTCTAGTGATAGCAATTAATAGAAATAACATTAAAAATGAAAATAACACATTCACATTTAATGAAAATAATAATGGGTTACTTCAACTTTCACGATTGAACTAGATTGTAATGACTTTGAGAAGTACATTTAGTAATGTGACTTGTACTTTGTATCAAGGTGTATTTGGCATATTTATCTCAAAAAAAAAGGTGTATATGGAAAATAAAAAATTGAGATTCCAGAAAAAACTACTCCAAGAAAAGTTAATTATTACAAGTAGTTAGCATCTTATTCCTAATTTATTTTAATATTATTTGGCGAGGGTGAGTATGTTGATTATACTTGTTTATTACATTTTGCCAATTAATCCTCTTCTATCTATCTATACGTTATACTCCCTTCGAATTAGTTTAGATGTCCCATTTGGGATTTTACGGATTTTAAGGGTTGAGTGGAGTCCATTAAAAAAGTAATAGTTGGGTATTTTAATTGATTAAATTAATTGTAAAGGTGATAGTTGGGTATTGGAAATTGGAAAAGTGGGGGGTATTTAGGTAAAAAAAAAGGATAGACAAAAAAGGAATAGCGAACAAACTATTCCGAGCAATTTTTCTTAAATAGAAATAATTTACCTTTAATCTAATATATATATTTTTTTTCAAAATGAAAAATAGCATAAATTATCTCAAGTGGAAGACACCACCTTGAAAATTGTTTCATTCCCTAAAAAGAAAGCATGTCAAATATCAATGACCCCTCCCTCCCCCTAGACACGATTATTGTAATTATAACATTTTGGGTAGACATGGTCCCAATATTTTTTTTTTTTTTTTTTTTTTTTTGCAAAAATGCAATTTTATATACAATTGATACTTAAGTGTCATGACGATAAAATAGCCAAGAGATCAAGAAAAGAGCTAATCTTGTGGATCGTAAAAGATCGTCTCACTTAAAAATGAATAATAATTTGTGTTAGTTGGACTACTTATAAATTTACATATGAGGCAAACTTTATTTAATTTTTTTCTAGCTGCTCGATCCTAGTACAACTTGTTTTTAGTTAATCTGAAGGTGAATTCTCCTACATTATCTTGGTGCTACTCATCTCTTGTTCGAAGGTTCTTCCTCCTACTATGAGATTTAATTTTATTGCACACATTTCTCCTATTCTCTTCCTTGAGGGGGTATGAGTAAGATATGTATGCTACCTTTCCCTATGAACCCAGACTTTGTGCGGGACACTAAGTTGTCCTGATGACCAAGACCAAGATCAAGACATATGATAGAAAACATTGTATGAAATAGTCACACTTTTATTAATTATATGAAACGAAGGTAGTGTTGTTCCTGACACGTCTACATTTATAACGCTTAATATAAAAGATTCATCTCTTTCATTTTTCCAAACACCCTATAAAATTCAAAATCGACATAAGGAAATATTACTAAAACGAAGGGCTTTATTTATTCCAGGTCTATAAATTACAGAAAAGACATAAGGGAGTATTAATAAAGAGAAGGAAATTGGAAAATTCATGGGGAAGAAAATTTATGATCATGTTCATATTCATTTGGGTATGTACATGGATGTATTTTTGACTTAATTTTTATTCTTTGGAAAAATTACCCAGAATAATACGACCTTTCACTGATTTTCCAAGAATAATACGAACTTTCAATTAACCACCAATAATACGAACTTTGACATGCATTTTTCGCTGGCATACATGACCTATTTATAACCGGTAGTACAGGTCTTTTTTTGACCGTTGCTTAGCAAGTTTCAACCGGTAGTACGAACTTTCAATTAACCACCAATAATACGAGATGAAACCTGCTGAGCAACGGTCAAAAAAAGAACTGTACTACTGGTTATAAACTGATCATGTATGCCAGCGGAAAATGCATGTCAAAGTTCGTATTATTGGTGGTTAATTGAAAGTTCGTATTATTCTTGGAAAATCAGTAAAATGTCGTATTATTCTGAATAATTTTTCCTTATTCTTTTGCATAGCTAACACGTTGTTCTTGAGTATACATAGCAGCTGGAAGAATTGAGGTCAATTGTGACTTTGCCAGCTGAGTCCTGTCTTCATGATGCATTGATCAACATTAGAAAATTATATAGTCCACTCTCTTAGAAAGTAAATATCTATTGCGTATACTAGTTTATAACTTTTTTCTAATTATGTTATACTCCAACCAATTTATTTTGGTTGTCTTATTTAGTTTTTCATACTTATCGAGGTAATATTTTGACTTTTAATATTTTTAATTATGTTTAAATAAAAATTATGAAAAAATGGTATGAATAATCTTTGCATTGAGATGAATTAAATAAGATCTCACGTGATTATATTTTAACTTATTGATTAAGAATAAAATTAAAATTAAAAGGAATTGATGAATAGTGTGAAAAAGTAAATGGAACAACATAAATGAATTGAATGGAGTACTATATTCTCTCTTATAAAGTCAACTATATTTTACAATTTACTTTTATCACAATATAATGTAAAATGGTGCTAAATGGGTTAGACTACGGAGCATTTTTTATAATATACGTCCTACAATATTAGAAATACTTGCACTATTTATTTATCTTTCTCAATTTATGATTAGTTTTTAACCTAGCTATAAGTTAAAATACATGTCAAGAGGGATTTTGTTTGATTCGTCTCGATGTAAAGATTATTAATATCAAATTTTATAACATTTTATCATACATAATTAAAGATATTAAGAATTAAAATAGTGCATTAGATCGCGTGAAAAAGCAAATGTTGCATGTATTGTAAAATAGAGGAAGTATAGAATAATATTTAATAACACAAAAATTAAACATTACAAAAAATTGATACTATCATATTAATAATTTTTGCATTGAGTGAATCAACAAACAAAATCTCACTTATGTTTTAATTAACTTATAAAGTGTAAAATAAAAATTAATAATAATTGATAAATGTAATCCGACATAAAACAATATTAATATAAATATAGGAACTAGATATAAAAACGTTAAAATGCAATGGATTATTATAAAAAATTTTGAAGTACATGAATGACTGAAGAAAGAGGGGCAATGATAATCAAACTCATAATCTAACTTGGAGAAAGTGTTACATGCTTTAACTACGACTAGAAAGATTTTAAGTATGTTTAACATGTTCGATCGCACAGACCCTTAAGACATTAGAGATCTCAATATTATATTACGTAGTATATTTGTTAAGGGTCAAAAGTACAAAGTTGTTAGAAAATTTTCACATTTTTTGAAATTGCAACAAATTTCAAAAATTTTATTTTTTCAATTTTTACTCGACCCCCAAGTTTTGAATAAAGTTAGATGGTTGAATCTTGATAGCTTGCACCATACTCTTTTTTAAGGTACGTAGTACGCCAAAGGCAAAGGCCCAAAAGTATCGCAATTAAAGAGATTATCAATATGTAAGCCATGATGGACTTGCCCCCTTTTCCCCTCTTCTTTATTGTATTGTATTTTAGCATTGACATATATTAATATAAGATGATAAAAAAAATAAAATTAAAGATATCATACATTAGAAACAATCAATTTAACAGTTATATGTATAAATTAACTCTGTAATTTGGGAGATCGACAACATTATATTTTATTGTATATTATAGTCTCTAATTTACTCAATTTAACTACGAATAAATGCTAGTTAAAGATACTTTAATGTTAGAGATATTGGTTAAGATCAAATGTCATGTCATTTTTCATTAGCCAATAAATATGTTTCATTTGACAGACTTTCTTTAGTTGTGACAATTGTAATTTCAAAGCTTGTAAGTATAATGTATGATGTCATTTTTCATTAGTCAATAAATAAGTTTTATTTGACAAACTCACTTTAGTTGTGACACTTGAAATTTTCAAGCTTTTTAGTATATGTATGATTATATATTCTTTCCGTTTCTTAAAGAAGTTCTTATTTGCTATTTTGGGTGTTTATTTGTTGTTTCCATAAAAAATATTACTATTTCATTTACCACATATCTTCTCCTATGTTCATTTTAACATTTTTATATATCTTATAGTCTACACATGTTTCGTTTCCACTAACTTTATAAAAATATTTTTTTATTAGTTGTGGTCTCGATTATTTTTCTACTAACTTTCTTTTAATGTTTCTTAATGTTTGTGTACCTTATGTTTATTCCATCAAATTTATATTCAATAAAATAATACTCTATCCATTCCTTAAGGAAGTTCCCACAAGAAATTTGCATGGTAATTAAAAAATATAATTTATTGAATAATATATTTAATATAGGAAAAGTGGAACCGTTAACATTTAAAAAATATATTAAAAAGTTAGTGAAATAATATAAGGACCACAAATAATAAAAAAAAATTATTATAAAGTTAGTGGGAAATATGTAGAACATAATAAATATAAAAATGTTAAATTGAAGTTAATGAAAAATATGTGGGAACCATATACATTAAAAAATATTAAAACAAGAATTAACAAAGTTATAATTTTAGTCCAAAATTTATTATGTAAATAGAAAGATTCTCTATAAAAACAACAAATGAAACACCCAAAAATAACAAATGAGAATTTCTTTTAGGAATAGAGAAAGTATATACCTTATCTAAAATATTCTATTTCATTTACCTTCAATAAAGAATCCTTATGAAAACTTCATTAAGGAACGAAGGAAGTAAACAAAATCATTTTAAGAAGCCATATTAAATTATTATGGACTATTTATTAATTAATTTAGGTGTACTTAATTAACTATATTTATTATCTGTTAATCGCATTGCGTGTACGTTTTAGTTTTTAACATCAAAAGATAATTGATTGTTATCATTCATTTCCCTTTATAAATATAGAGGTAGTTGTTGGTTACTTCGTCTCTCCCTAAAATTTGCACTTGTTCTTTATCTTAATTTGTTTAGTAAGTCTCATGGGAGACGGTCTATCCTATAAACGGATACCACAAAGCCCAGCCCAAACCAAAAATAGCAAATTAAGTTTCTAAGAGAAAGGAAAAAGGAAAAAAAAATTGATAACCGCTAATTGGATGGGATACAATTCTTTCATTTCTTTTTTTTATTTTGTTTTTTTTAAATTTAAAAAATCAATTAATGGGATGGGAAATGGGCTGGCTCATTTTGATGGTCTATAGGATAGACGGTCTTCCCTAAGATTTTGTGTAATTTGTTTCGGTTATTTTACTTTATTTTCTTTTTTTTTTGCAAAAATTTCACTTTTATTTTTATTATTCACTTGTTTTATTATCTCATTTTCAATTTAATTATCTCAT
The DNA here is from genome assembly GCA_019776075.1 of Amaranthus palmeri. Lineage (NCBI taxonomy): Eukaryota > Viridiplantae > Streptophyta > Magnoliopsida > Caryophyllales > Amaranthaceae > Amaranthus > Amaranthus palmeri. The sequence goes on along the minus strand of JAAKBH010000343.1, from coordinate 499,217 downwards.
TTTTTGAAATAAAATTTGTTCCAACGCATTAGCATTGGGAGATGTAATATTAGGTAATAATGAAAATTTGTAAGCAAAAAAACTTTTTTGTGATCAAAATATCATTAGGGAATGACATATAGTTTTTTTATGAAATTTTTCACTATAAATCATTCCTATTACCGCAATTTAATACCACTAACCAAGCTGACCGTTAAAGCACCCCTAACTAACACTACTAACAGATGCCATACTTCAGACCAAACACACAGACCCAGAGCAGCACTTTACACATTCATGTAGCACTGGTACACATTCGCTTTAAATGGGCTTTGATTTAAATGGGCCGGATCTATTTTTATTATTAAAAATTATTTTAATTTTATGAATTTATAAGAATTAAAATTATCATTTATAATAATCACATTCAAAATTTCTTAATAATCTCATTGACATTAATAATGTTAAATCACACATTAATTATACTATTTACAACCGTCCGTTTTCGACCTTTATTGAGCTCTTTATAGTCCGCTACATTAATTATAGTAGAGTCCGTTTTTTGCCAAGCCCTTACAAAACCCTTAAATACAGGCCGGATATGGGCTTAGAATAGAGTCCGGTCCATTGAATCAACTTCTGGATTGCAAAAGATGATGTACTAGTGTTCGTCTAAACACAAAATCTCATAAGAGACGGTCTATAGAATAGACCACAAAATTGGGCAAGCACATTATCCCTTGACTTATTTTTTTATTATAATATCAATTATATTATGTTATAATCCTAAATGTAAGGTATTATAACCTCGAATATACTATTCTATAACCTTAAATATAAGTTATTTTAACCCCAAATAATTTATTATAACCCCAAATATACTATGTTATATTTTGGGCTGGGCTTCATGGATTCCGTCTATAGAATAGACCGTCTCCCAAGAGACTTACTGTCGTCTAAAACATTAGCTAAACTCATCAACACTATAAACTAATGCAAATTAAGTACCAACTAGCACAAATTTAAATCAATTTTAGGTTTATTATCACGATTACATTTAAAAGAATCATTAAAATATGATTTCTTGAGGTGTGCGTGCGTAATATTTAAAATGGGCCAAAAGTTGGGAGTTTTGAGTAATAATCAATAGTTGAGAGTTTTATATTTAAACCGCGAATAGTTGGGTGTTTTTAAAGTAATTTTCTCTTTTTTATCATTTAAGAATTATAATGCTAACTATAATATATAAGGTTTGTATTTGTTAATTTTCCAAACACCTTTTTTAAGTTTAAAATTGACCTTCTATAGAGAGGGCCCAATTTCATTTAGTTTGCATAGGGCCCATATAATACTAGGAACGACACTAATTCTCTGCAAAACTCAACATTTGGACAGCCCAAAAAGAGAAAGTCTTAGTAAATAACGGTTTATTTGTGTGGTTGATAAATCATCCTTATGTGGTAGGATGTGATAGGGTGAGAGATTTGTTGTTTTGATTTTGTTTATTTTAATATTATTTTTTTTGTCTTTTTATGGTGATTTACAAATCACTGCATCTTCATGTTGCTCCAAAATCTGGGATCAAAACCTTGCGGGTTTAAACTCTACGGCCCAACCATATGGAATATGGGCATGACAAATATTTGGCCAATTTAGTAATAAAAAATAAATTGAAAATTTTGCCCATCCAAACAAGTGATAAACTTAGCCTAGAATTCAATTTTATTGAATATATTATCACCATTATATTAAGTATATCTCGCTCATATAAACTATAATTCAGATTTGGAGAGGAATAAAAGATGACATACAATATCTTTATTAAAAGAGATAAAAAAATTACGATCACCGAGATACACGAGTCAAAAAAGATTTGAGGAAGAAAAAGGAAATTCCAAAGAAAAAAGTTCAAACATGGTATGTAAAGCATGAGAATGTCATGAAATATGATGTTAAGAAAAAGTTTAATGTTTGATAATGATTTGCATTTAAAATAAGTGATTATAGATTTCCAAAGATTCATATTTTTACTTAACATTAGTTTTAAAGGCAAGTTAAGGATCTCATGCTCACATATACATGTTTAATATTTGAAAAGCAAATCATTTTCTATATCAACTTATAACTTTAACAATGAGGTTTATAACATATTACACACAAGACAATTTAACAATGTTGTGTTGGGGTAAAACAAATTTGAAGACCAAAAGAGCAAAATTTTGCCTCTAACAGAACGGTCTGTTTGGTTGCTGGTACTAAATGGTTGTGATAATGAGAATGATTTATAATGTAAATTTTCATGAAATATGTCATGTCATTTCTATGGTTATAAAAAGTTGATCATATAAAAATTTTTGGTTTATAATTTTTCATTACCACCTTATACTTCATCTCAAATGGTAATGCAATAAAATGCTTTTGTGAAGAAAATGAGACAATTGAAGTATAATTTCATGAGGATTAAACTTGCCAAAAGATTTTCTTACCAAAATTATACTAAATTTTCATTACTACTTTCACCATTTGATAACAACTACTAAACGGTGCAAAACTTTTATTGTGCGCCTTATGTATAGTAAATATATTTATTTTATTGATAAACTTAATATATTTCTTTTTTTTAATTAAATTTCTCATATACGAAAGAAAGAGGGCGTACTGTACGGTTGATCACCTTGCACACCCTCAGAGATCCTCTGATTGGTAAAATATTTTTGGTGAATATAGAACACTATATCACAAAATATGAGATAGTGTGCAAGTATATAAAATGAAAGCAAATTTATTAAAATTTAACGAGCTTCAATCTTTTCTTGATGGTTAATTTTTTTCGATTAATGAGCAGACCTAGAATTTTTTTGAACACAAAAAATCAAAAAGAAAAAATTACAATAAAGAAAGGGATCACTAGAATTTAATGTGTTGACTAGCTCCTGGTAATACGGATGATTTCATTGTCAATGTTACATACTTCGGCCGTGGTAAACTAAAAATCTTTACAATGTGATCGTGATACAATAATGCACCTGGTTTTTGCACTATAAGTCAAGCTCCGAACTCGTCCTTCGACGCCAAATCATGCTTGTAACTCAAGTCAAGACACACATACAAAAATCATGATATTTCATTTAGGAAAATGTTGTATAAAATCCATTTCTTTCTTGACTTTACCACATAACCATTTACTCAAAGAAAAAGCAGCATGCCTAACAACTTTTAAGTCTTAAGTTTACGCATCATTTCTACAAAAATAGTCAAACAAAAACACCAAAACTTTTTATGAAAGAGTGTCGCTCTTTTTGGCGTAAGGAGTTGATTCCTCATGGTGCTATTGTCTATCTCCAACCCATTTTTTGTCTCCACAATTTTTTTTAGCCGCATTCGATTTCATCAGTTGTAAAATTAGAATTTTACTTTATTTTTTTTGAGTCGGAGACTCTTTAGCTGTGTTCTTCTTTATGAGTATGAGTTGCCGCCAATCTTTCATCCCCAGACCCTAACCATAGTTTTCTATAGACGTGATATATTATGAGTGTTGTCTAATCGTTTGAGAATTGGGACGTGTGAAGTGGGTAAGATACTAAGGGAGTACATACATAAATTTAGCTTTTATAAACTGCAGTACTTGCTAGTTCAGTATCTCTTGCTATATTTGACCGTTTATAATAAATATGTAAAATAATGGGATCTTCTTGACAAAGAAACTAAAATAACCTCAATTATGAGAGGAGTTTGAGAGAACAAATTTAAAAAATTAGGTAAAGGAAAAACGTAAGATAAAATAGACTTTTATATATATGGTTATTTTTTTGCAAAAAATATTAATATACTAGCAAATAATTTGAAACGATTAAAAAATAAAACTGTCACAAGTATTATGAAACAAAAAAATTATTTAAATGGATTAGTAAATTTTTAAGGAAGAACTACCGTAAATTACACAGTTTTTTGTTAATTCTTTATAATGATACTTACTATTGATTACCCATGAATAATACCAACTTAAATGAGTGTTTTCCTAAAAAAATCCCTAGCATGTTAAAAATCAAACTATAGGTAATTATAAGACAAAAAAAATTGGTATATTAGTTAATAAACTAAAGTTAGTATTATTCTAGGAAAATATCCCACTAAGTTGATGGTTAATCAATAATTGATATTATTGTAGGAAAATTAACAAAAAATTATATTAATCACGGTAATTTTTTCAATGTTTAATTAATCCAATCATCACAAACGTTGATGTGAAGTACATGTTGTTCAACTAAAGTGAAAATGACTCCGTAAAATTATCATGTACAATTATTTATGTGAAATCGTAGATAGAAATAATCATGGCCGAAATGGTCATTTCTTAGTGTCCCGCATTTATTGAATTTGTTTACTAAAATTAGTGTTTAAGACCAAGTTTTTTAAATCAGGTGCTTTCTTGAGAGACCATCTTTTGCAAAGACGACTCTCAAAAGTTCAGCCCAAATTTATATTTAGAGTTGTAATAATATATAATTTGAATTAGACTGGGCTTTTAAGAGCCGTTTTTACAAAAGACAGTCTCAAGTAAGAATTTGTGTTTTTAAATTGAATAAATCTGGAAAATAAATATGGGTCTGGGTCCAATATTTAGATACCCAAACCTAATTAAAACATGAGCTATGATCTTAAAAAAAAAAAAAAAAAAAAAAAAAAAAAAAAAAAAAAAGAGCTATGAAAATTTTTTTTAACCATTTTGGAGCTTAAACGTACTTGAACTTATTTTTGACCTAAGCTTGACCTCTAGATTCATTTTAGAACTTAAAAATATAAAAAGTTGCAAGAAGAACACTTACATTAACACTCACCAAACTCATTTGATTGAGTTTGAGTCCAATACCTTACGTGTTCGAGTATGATTGGATCCGATCCATGGTTATTTATAGCTGCTGATAATAAAGGTTGCGTTTGAAAAATGACTTTTTATTTGGATTTTTATTGACTTTAGCTAATTGGTTGGTTGAACTCAAGTAATGTGTTTTGTAAATGTGTTTTAACTCAGCTAAATCAAATGTTTGTTTGATTATCTTTTTTAATGATTATTAGTTTTATTGGTATATTTTTTTTCTAATAAACAACTAATATTTATCAAGCATTATCTTAATAACTATCTTAACAACTAACCAAAAAGTCAATCCTATTTGCCATTTTGAGTCAATACAAGTTTCAAATATGGTGAGATGAGATTAAAATAGGAGTGTTCAATGGGTCGGGGCCCCATTTTAAGTCCTTATTCGGCCCGTTTTTAGAAAGGCTTGTAAGGGTCGAGCTGAAAACGGGCTATACTATAATTAAAATGAAGCGGGCTATATAGGGCTCAATAAGGGTCGAATACGAGCCGTTGTAAATAGTATAATTAATGTATAAATCAAATATTATAAATGACAATATCAATAAAATTGTTAATATTTTTTCAATCTAATTATATTAAATGATAATTAAATTGTTATAAACTGATAAATGGGAATCAAAATAATTTTTAGTAGTAAAAATGGATCAGGTTGGGATGGATCAGACTTTAAAAGCCCGACCCATTTAAAGCCCATAAAAATTTCAAAGGGTCCTTAACCCATATTTACTTAAATCCGGCCTGATCCAACCCTTATCCGACCCATTAAACACCCTAGATTAGAATAGCCAAAAAAGTGGTTAGACTAGGGAAACATAATAGCAACACAATGAATAGATAGTTGATCCCAAAAGTAGGAGAAATGCATATGATCACAATTCACAATATTGGTGTTTTTTCATATACAAGTAGGAGTATATATGTTTCTTTAACCCATGATAAGTATTAGTAAGCACGCCCCAATCTCCTTTTGTCATATGAATGATCATCATCACCCTCACGCTCCAAATCATTTCCCTTCTTCCTTTATTAACCTCACTTTTCACCTTTTCCACCTCATTAGTCAATACTTTCACCTTTTCTTTCTTCATTGTGTTTTTCCTATTTTTGATTTTCTATACTTATTCTTCACCACAATTTATACCTTTTTTAAAATTATAGTTATTTGACATTCGAGATTAAGTTTGAAAAAAGATTGATAGACTATTCATATCAACAAGGTGCATCTTCTTTTCATGCGAGTCCATTTGCTAAGAACTCCACAGTTAATCGTGCTTGGTGGGGAGCAATCTTAGGATGAGTGACCTCCTGAGAAGCTTTCCCGAGTACGCACGAGTTAGACCAAAGTGCGTTAGAATTCTTGTGTTGATCTGTGGGCCTGTCTACAATCTCCATGAGTAGTCACCGGCGGTCCGAGAGGCCGGAGTGTTACAGATTGTCTCTCAATAAAACAATTTAAGACAAACAATTGATATTTTCATAATTTGTATTAATTATATTATTTAATCTATGTATGTAGCGTGTCTCAGAATAACACTAAATCTGACACAATTTATGTTATAATAAAGACTCTATTATATCTAGCTAATTAGCATTGACATGGGTTTGGAGTAATTATGATTCCATGAGAAAGTTTAATTGTTTGGATCCGATGTGATTACTCCAATTTTTTTTATATTTGGTTCTAATTAGATAGATTAGTAATATTGTGTAATTTTGTGATAGTTATATTCATTCGATAAAATTTTTTGGGCTTCACTAAATCTATCAATTAATTACAGTAAATTTATGACTAATCGATAATTATTTGAAAAATAATTTTCAATGGTGCAACAATGTAACAACTTTTCAATAAATCAACAACATTCCCAATGAATTAATTATAATAGTCAACTAAAAATATTAATTAGCAACTTAACTTAAAGTTGTCCCGATCGATAGTAACATGTAACCGACTCAAACTCAAAAAATAAGGTCTGCATCCTTATTTGTATCCTGTAAAATCAAACCAATTATAGACCAATGACAACACGAGTCCAATTAACACCCAATTCAAACTTCGGTTGGCACCGAACTGATACAAACCCATTAACTCAAATAACCAATCTTAAATCAATTTGTCACTTATCAATCTGACCAGAGCGTGACCTCTCATGCCATAAATCCAACCGGACCAAATAACACCCATCTAAACCAATTCAATGACCCAAATAAACACCTGAACCCCAAACCAATCCAACATCATATATCCACAATTCTTTTCCTCAACTTTGATCACACTTCAAGTTGACTAAATCCCTCTAACTAAAAGAAGAAACAATAAATTTCTATTCCATGCAAGACCAATACCTCTTACCAAAGTTAAACCAACAATTAATTCAAAAAACCAAAAACAACATAGAAAGTGACCATTCCTTCACACAACCAAATGAATGAATTACAATTTACATGCAATACAAACCCAACCAAACATCCCTTTAATGTCCAACCCCATAATCATTTGCCATTCTCACAATCCCTATAAGACCCCAAATTTACTCTTTTAACGTAAAAGCTATATATCATGGCCCAACTAACCTATATTCTATCCCAATTTAACTCCTTTCTATGGATCATATACAAACCTCTACTTTATTTTCCTCTTCTCTTTCTCTGTTCTTCTATAACAACCTTTCCTTCATTTTCTCCCATTTTTTCCTTAAAGTTCCCTACCTTTCTCTAAAAATCTCTTCTTTTCATGAAAAACCCATTTCAAATCTGGTCTTAAAATCTTAAATCACCCATTAAAATTAATGGGTTCTATCACCCAACCCCAATTTTTTCCGATTAAGACTCTGACATTATTATTGTTATTATTATCGTCCCTCTCATCTTTTTCTTCATCAAATGGGTTCGATATTCGATCGGCCCGTCTTCTTGATCTTGCCATTAGAGATTACACAGTTGAACTCTTTAATCAAAACAGCTTCAAAACAGGGGAAGTAAATAGTATTAATTTACCAGGAAATTTTTCAGGAATTAAGGTAAATACAGTGAGATTTAGATGTGGAAGTTTAAGAAGATATGGTGGTAGAATTAATGAGTTTTACTTACCTAAAGGTGTTATGATAAATCCTTGTGTAGAAAGAGTTATATTAATTAGACAAGAACTTGGGTTTAATTGGTCTACAATGTATTATAATAGTTATAAGATTAATGGGTATCAACTTGTTACACCAATTTTAGGGCTTTTAGCTTATAATGGTGGAGATGATTATCAAAATATAACAAGTCCGGACCCGTTTGAGTTGCGGATCTATGCGGATCTAGATCCAATTAAGGTGGATTTTACTAATATTAGTAGGGTGAATACAAGGGCTATAATGGGTAAGATGCCTTATTGTGTTATATTTGAGGGTCAAGGTAAGGTAACATTGACAAGTATGGTGTCACCACATGTTTGTGAGGCTAAAAAACATGGGCATATTGGGCTTGTGATTGAGGATGATGGTGCGCCGCCGCCGAGTGAGTATAGTAAGGGGATTAGCCGGTGGAAGGTGGTGGTTGGGAGCTCGGTCGGGGCGGCGTTGGGGGCCTTCTTGTTGGGGTTGTTGTTGATTGCTATGTTTGTGAAGGCAAAGAAGAGGAATAAGTTGGAAGAGATGGTGAGAAGGGCTTATGAAGAGGAAGCTTTACAAGTTACTATGGTTGGGCATGTTAGGGCTCCTAGTGCTCCTCCAACTAGAACTTTGCCTATTATTGAACATAGTTATAGACCACCTTATTTTTGATACTAATTGTGTCTAAAACTAGTTGATTTTTTTTGACTTGTGTAGTTTGCACTTAATTATGGTTCTTTTCTAAGTCATTTGTCGATTTTGTAATAGTGAAAGAGATTTTTTACGAAAGAGATTGTTTATAGTATGTTGGATTGTTTCTGGTTTCAAACTCACTAGATTGTGACAATATGCAAATCGTTATTTGCGTTAGTGATGGTTCAAGAGTCAAATTAAGTCTTTTGCATGGGTCTAAAGATGGAAGTGGGTCGAGCTGGCATGAGGCAGGACGTGTGGATGGCGCATCTTGACACGATAACTATGGTTGACTGGGTTCAATCAAATGATCGAGCTAAGATGTGTGGTGAGACAAGTAATTTGTAGCTTATGCTGATACAAGCTAGCTAGCAAGAGCTTAGCGAACAAAGATTTGGCTCGTGCGAGCAACTTATGGAAAATGAGCAGTCTACAGCCACAGGATTTTTATGATTGAACAAAGCCATGAACATGCTCGGACGAGATCGGGCTCTATGCCAAACTCACACACATGAAGACCTTTGGTGTGCCATGGTTTATTCCTTTGAGATTTTAGAACTACAAGGGCCTTAATTAGAGTTAAGAGCAAAGCACTAGGAGCTATGTAAGGGCTTCATTCTAGGGTCATGTAACGTAGAGATAGATGTTTGTGTTTGAGAGCAAACACTTTAAGTGTTGCTACATTGAGGAAGTTTGTATTTAGTTGTAATATAATGAATTCACATTTAAAGAGATACATTTTTATTTGATTGTAGAAAAGGTTATCAAAGACATCTATAAATACTGATTTTAGGGCCTAAGTCTCACAGAGTTAAACGATATATGGTAGAAGCTGCTAATACCATGTCTTAAAACCAAAACAATCAAAAGCTAAAACTGTTGGTTGAAGTTTCAAGATATGTTATATACTGAAAAATGGCAATGAAAATTCAGCAAGGAAAACTACTTGACAAAGTTTATAGACATGCTTAGTGATTTTTGTTAATGATGGAATGACATATCACATTATGTGAAAAAAAACTCATTTTTGTTAGGAAAAATTACCTAGAATAATCCGAACTATTCATGATTTTCCTACAATAATCCCACCTATTGATTAACCATGAATAATTCCAACTTTGAGGGGTATTTTCCTAGAGTAAGCTTGAGTAACCCGATGACCTGCTATAGTAGGTAATTCACCAAAAAAATAAATTAAATATTAATTTAAAATTAGAAAATATTTTTGAAAATTTACATAAAAAATTCTAAATAATTAAAAAAATCATAAATTTTTTTTGAACATTTTTTTAACACTTTTTTGACATTTTTTTAAAATTTATCTTTTTTTAAAAAAAAATAAAACTTACTATAGCAAGTCATCCGGTCACCGGGTTTACTCTAGGAAAATGCCCCTCAAAGTTGGGATTATTCATGGTTAATCAATAGTTGGGATTATTGTAGGAAAATCGTGAATAATTTGGATTATTCTAGGTAATTTTTCCTTTTTATTATCATCGTTTAATATTAATAATCAAAGGCTGCATTATATATAAAGAAATCAAAAAAAAAAAAAATTCTTCACTATATCACTAGATCTGGCTATTGGTCAAAAATAAGTCTTTTGAATAAAAATAGTCAAAATTCAAGCTTCGGGGCAAACTTTACTCCCAAAATGAGCGTATATGGCTCAAAAGCTAGGTTCAATTCGTTGTTAATAACAACAAACTTATGAAGCAGGTCAAAAAAATAGTTAAGTTTATGTTCGCTGTTACTAAACAACGAACAAAAGACCTTTGCTTCTCTGTTACTAACAGCAAACAGAGATTTGACCTGCTTTGACCAGGTCTACTTTTCTTCGCTATTAGAAACAACGAACAAAAGTGTAGACTTTTTTTTACCAAAGTCAAATTCAAGCTGTTAGTAACACTTGACTTAATTTTAACTGCTGCCTTGGTTCGCTGTTATTAACAGCAAGTATATATCAAACCTAACTATGGAGGCAGTAAGCCAGTGACACTTATTTTAAGACTAAAGTTTGCCCAAAGCTTGAATTTTGACTATTTTTTGTTTAAATGGCTTTTCTTTTTTCAAATTTTCCACACTGATTTGGGCTAATAAACTTCAGGTCACATTGGCTTGACCTCAATATTCAGATCGGGATTATAGTCATACTTGTTGAGGCTTATAGTCTTCAATATCTTCACTATTTTAGTATTTTTTTCACTCTTATTACTTCTAAATCTTTTTATTATTTTATCTTTTATGAAGACCCTTTAGAGTCGAGTTGGGGACTCTCTAACCGCACTCTCCTAATGGGTATGAGTTGTTGTCTATTTTTCCTCCTCAGATCCTGACCATAGTCTGTATATAAGCGGGATACACTCAGTGCCGGCCCTGGGCAGGGGCGAGCTGGGCCTACGCCCAGGGCCCATAAAAAAAAAATTCCATAATGCATTTGCCTGGATTCGAACCCGGAATGCGTGCAAAGAAAGCAGCAAGATTTGCCATTAAGCCACATCGAATGTTGTTGCAATTTTTCATCGTTTAACATAATTATACTAAACCCACTGTTGTGATAAAGCCAACACGCACATACATTTAATATTATTTAACAATTATAATACTTTTAATATTATTTAAAAATTATAATATTTTAAAATATTATTTACAATTATAATATATCTAATTATGTTGTGGTTTACTTGTGTGACTAAAAATCCAAAATTTATGATTTTTTTTCTATTTAATTCCTTCTATTATAGTACATTTTTTGGTTTTATATTTATTGATTTTTCCTAAACTTGTGAATATATAATATTTTCTCTTTACTATTTAATGATAAATGTAATTGTGAATTTGTTACATGGACTTTGGTCATTTAAAGTTGTACTATTTTGATAAAAATATTTGATTGATCGCAAAGATAAGTGAATTTTAAGCTGTGCAACTCCATTTTTCAAATCACATTTTTTGTCTTGTCTTTGTCAATATAATGCATTTTCATTTAACTATTGCTTTGCAAAGTGCAATAATTAGTATAAGAAAACTTATCTTTGATTTAGACATTGTTATAGTATATATATCTCTGTTTGATTTTATATTTTGTATTGATGCGTACTTATTTTTCTCTTCCAACATTATAGATAAAATTCTCTTATCTATTTTTTTATATTTTCTTCGTTCTATTTTAATTCTATCTAATAGCAATGTGTTCATTGAAGAAATAACATTATCAATTGTAAGTAATATGAAATGAAGATATGATATAGTTAGGGCCCATAAATTATTTTCCGCCCTGGGCCCCTATTATGTCAAGGCCGGCCCTGGATACACTGGGTATCATAATAATGATTATGATAATGATTTTATTTTTTATGACATCATCTCTATGAATAACTTTTATAATTGTTAATTAGGCCTTTATTTTAGATTTGATTATTTTTAGGTTGAATTGTTTGAGTCAAATTATTTTTGAGTCGATCAGATTATTTTTTATTCCATTAAGTTTGAATTTACTTAATCGATCAATGGTTTTAACTTTTTATTATTAAATTTATTTAAAATAATGTCATGCATGATTGTTTTTATTTTACGAAAATTTGCTCAAAATAATCTCAACTATCATCCGTTGGCCAAAAATAATCCCAACTATCAATTATTTTTTAATAATCCCAATTATTTTCATAATTTGTTGAAAACATACCCACCCCCTTTTTACCGGTTGAAACAAGTAATTTTTTCACTTAATTTTCTTTTCTTTTTTATTTAACTGTTCAAAATAACCCTTTACCTTCCTCTATTAATCAAAAAAGAAAGAAAAAAGCGCAAACGTTATATGTTATAGCCCGTTAAAAAGGAGGTGGGTATGTTTTCAACAAATTATGTAAATAGTTGGGATTATTAAAAAATAATCGATAGTTAGGATTATTTTTGGCCAACGGGTGATAGTTGGAATTATTTTCAGCAAAATTTCCTTTATTTTATAGATGATTTATGAAATTATTTATTTGTTTATATCAACAAACTAATATACAAGTTTAATGCTTCAACGAGAAAATATTAGATGCATGTCAAGTCATTTTTAGGTCACGAGTTAAATTTTTTTCCAATTATAATTCGTTAATTTTTGGTCAAATATTGTATTAATAAATTGGTTTACAAAAAAAAATTAACTTGTCTACCACTAGATTAGACCAATTCTTTGTTTCTTCATGGTAGGTTGAGGTTAGTACAAGACACGAAAAAATCAAATCCAATTTGTTCCAGATTTAGAATACAATCCCAAAATAAAGAATATAGACATTCTTAGTAAAAAAAAATTGATTGGTTGGATTATAATATACAAGACCCAATTTTTGACTCTTATTTAAAAAAATAAAATTTATTGGTTCATTACAATAGACTAAAAAAATAATTTAAAGATATAGACTTTTAATAGTTAGTAATCAAATAATCCTTCTGTCCTCTTTGATTTGCATCAAAGAGAAAGAGGGTAGTTTTAAGAATGTGGTAATAAATAAAGTGACAGAATGAATTGTGTGGATGAAATTAAAAGAGATTGAAAATGTATGGATGAGATTAAAGAAAAGTAATGGGCCGTCACCCATAAATAGAAATGATGCAAATTAAGTGAGACGAACCAAAATAGAAAATGCTACAAATTAAATGGGACGGAGGGAGTATGTTCTATTCATAATTAGGTCTTGTCTAATCGGTTAAAGCAATTATCATTTTTTCAAATAAAAAATTAAATTTAATTTCCTTTTAAATTTCTTCTTCTCTCAGCATGCTATATAATCCAATTAAACTCGAGTTAAATATACTTGTTGCCCAAGTGGTTAACAAAAATTCAATGGAAAATAGACTAGAAATTCATTTCATTACCTCAATACTAACAAAGATGTTGGTTTCATTTGACTCTTAATAGCAAATGTCATGTGCAAATTCATATAATAAAGACGTGCACATAATTTAACATGTCATTATACTATATATAATCCATTATAATACGAAACCAAAAAAACTATAAATCTTTGACTTATCGAAACATTGACCATAAACTGTATACTTCTATGTGATCAATATTACATAAATTACATAATTGAGATTCGTCCTACCAAACCATGCACGATCACATTGAACTTGAGAGCACGTTTGGGACGGCTCTGCTCAATCTTCCACCATCCAATTCCTTTTTTTTTATTTGGGAAAATTACTTCTAAAACTCCCGGCTATTTGTGGTTTAAATATAAAGCTTCTAACTATTGATTATTATTCAAAACTTCTAACTTTAGACCCATTTTAAATTTAAAGCACCGATGCAATTTTATAACTTGTTTAACCGGTTATCATTTTGTTAAAATGGGAGGGTAGTGGGTACGTGAAGAGTCGTGTAAGGTCAAAGGGGTGAGGTGATTGATAAATACAATTGGGTTTCTCAACTAAAACCAATTTATCCGGTTATAAGTCATATTAGACTTTAAATATAAAATGGGCCTAAAGTTAGGAGTTTTAAAATAAACAATTGTTGGGAGTTTTATATTTAAACTGCGAATAGTTGGGAATTTTTAATGTAATTTCCCCTTTTTTTTAATAATATTATAACCTAATGTATTAATAAAGAGTCATACGACATCTACATCAGAGATAGAAAATTAGCAAGTACATAACAACTTTAACCAGAGATAATTCAAAATTAACAAAACCACGATCGTTGTATATGAGATCTGACAATTCTGAATATATATCATCTTTCATATCGTTGTTTAACACAGTCTTCTTCGAGGGGTCGTTCTATCATCCAATAACTTTGAATTAAAATAAATAAATAATAATAATTAATGCATAGACTTAATTTTAATATCAATATTTTGCTCTACTCTTCGTGGGAGTCACTAACATAAGATACACCAACTTTTAGTTTAACTTCTACCAGTTTGATGATACTATAAAAAGCCATGTACCATGTAAGAATCTATTATAACCTAATTAAAAGTGTGTTTTTCAAAAAATAAAAAAGCTTATTAATGGAATTTTGTGTGCAAATATCATGGAGATTTAGCATTAATTACTCATTAGGAGTAATTGTGTTATTAGGAATGGTATTATTGTCGGATGGATACAGTACTTGTAACTTTAAGCCTACTCAATGGAGCCTCGCTCATGCCACTTTCTATGGTGATGAAACTGCATCCGCCACAATAGGTAAACTATTTTGTTTATAATTTCTTAATTTTTTTTGCACTTAATTGTTTGTTCACTATATGATTTTCACAAATATTTAAAAAAAAAATTTGGGTCATAAACACAAAAAAATTGGGAGAAATTAGAAATCGATTTTGTCACTAAAGCAAACGTACACCTCTAACTTTAACAATAACAATAAAATATTATTTGTGTTGTTTATTTTTTTGATAGGGTATAATAAAATATAGTGTCAAAAAACATAAAACTTGGTTTTTAAAAAATACATAAAACCTTTTTTATGGCAAAAAAAAACTAAAACTTAAAAGTTGGAAATACTTTCGTTACTAGTAAATATAAATATTTGGGATTAATTATTACTCCCTTGGTCCCTCCAATTAACTAAAAATTGATGATTGGTAAAATTGATAGGAGGAGCATGTGGATATGGTGATTTATTCAAAAATGGGTATGGTAAAATAACAGCAGCAATAAGTCCGGTGTTATTCATGAATGGAAAAGGGTGTGGAGGTTGTTATCAGCTTATGTGTGTTGATTCTAAATGGTGCATTACTACTAAGGGTGGTGCTTATGGCGGCTATGGTGGAGGATCGACCTCCGTCATAGTCACCGCCACAAATTTGTCACCACCAAGTTGGCTAAAACCTAGCAAGGGCTATACACCAGGAGTACACTTTGATTTGTCTGTGCCCGCATTCAAAAAAATTGCAATTTCACAAGGTGGCATTATTCCCATCAAGTATCGTAGGTAATTTATCAACTATCAGCTCTGATATAATGTGTTATTTGCTATTGTTTTTTTAGAACCGTAATATATACTTTTATTTTTTACACTTTAACAATACATAGCTCTTAATCAAATAATAATTGATCTTTTTATTTGTATTGGTTTAATAGGGTTCCATGTGTAAGGAAGGGAGGCATAACCTTTACTTTACAAGGGAATAATTATTGGCTACTAGCATTTCCTATGAACGTTGGAGGAGCTGGGGACATAGCCCAAATGTGGGTTAAAGGTTGTCGAACAGGTTGGATAAGCATGGCCCAAAATTGGGGAACTGCTTACCAAGCCTTTGCTCAATTAGGAGGCCAATCGCTCTCTTTCAAACTTCAATCTTACTCTACTCGACAAATTATTGTTGCCTACAATGTCATCCCACCGTATTGGAGAGTGGGCATGACTTATCAAGCCAAAGTCAACTTCCATTGATCCAATCACAACCGTTGACTTTGTGTTTTTTTTTTTGGTTAATTAATGTAATGTAATATCATCACAATCTTGATTCTAATGAGGCCTTGATTTTTGCCCTTGATCAAGATTTCTTAAAAAATTTTCAATGTATCTCTCTTTATTAGCCCTATCCTTTATTTAGGTATTGAAGTATACAACCTAAAAAGGAATAAGTGGCTCTTAGTTACAAAAGATGTAAAAGTAAATGGGATACAAAAATGCTTAAGTTATAAAATGGTTTGATTTTTCATTAGTTTATTATATATCTTACATTTTTAATTTATTTTTCTTCTTGTTATTTCTTTTTTATTTTTAGAAATTACATATGGTAGCAACATGTTATGGTTTTGTCAGAAGTAGTAAAAACACAAGTTTCTTTAATACGTATCAATAAGTTTCAACATTATGAACTACAATAGCTAACGTCAAATATTTTTTCTATTAATAAAATAGTTAAATATTATCAGCCGGTTTCCTGAAAGACCGTCTTTTTGACAGACGTCTCTCGGACACAACCCATTAAAACTTGCATAACTCCATACCCTGAAGCTAACTCATTGGCGAACGCTAGAGGAGAGGAAAGAAACCATTTTTGCGGAAAAAAAACATTAGCAGCAATGGAGAGAAAAAGGAGCAGAGAGGAAAGAGAACGTGTAGGCGGCGACCACCCTCCTCCCCCTCCCCCTAGATCGTCCGGTCGTCCTCTTCCCCCTCCTCCGCCACTTCCTGCGCGTGGTCTGCCTGGGCCTCCTCCTCGTGCCCGATTTCAGCCTGTTGATCGTGAAAAGGTTTCAACTTCTTTCTCTTAGCCTTGTAGTTTAATTCAATGTTAATTTCACCAAATTCTCTTGGTTCCTCATTTCTTGCAACCATTATTTCTCGTTCTTTGGTCTAGTTTTCTTGGTACCTATTTGAAATTTAGGGCTTTTAAGAATGGAAATTAGGGTTTTGAGTAGGGTTTATGCAGTGTTCTTTTACCTTTCTTTTCGAGTTCCCTTTTACTAAATTGGAGATAGTTTTAAGTTATCTATACTGAATTGTAGTAATATTTAATTACTCTAATTGGTTTTGGGTATTTGTCGTTGTTTACGAACTTTGTTGAAATTTTTATTTTGGTGGACTGTTTTTGGGTAATTAAGAGAGTTTCAATTGGTTCTTTATTATGATAGAGTCACTCAAAATGTAGTTAGCTTTCTGGAATTCACTAGTAAGTAGTGTATACCTAATGAGTTCATTGCCTTTGTTATTAACTTATAATGAATAGTATCTGGATCTTGTGGCACTTTCTTTGAGATAGCATGTTCCCCATTGTGAATGACTTAGAGTGTGCCTGGATAATAATTTTGGAAGGCAGGGAAGTAAAGGGAAAGACACATTATTGTGTTTTTCTTCCAAATATTTTGAAGGTTGAAAGGATTTTTATTGAACAAAATGTGAAGGAGTGTTTTACCTTTGAATTTCCCTCGCCCACTTTTGGTATCCAAATGAGGGAAATGCCATCCCTTCCATATCTCTCGGTTTCCTTCCCTCCAAACCAGGGGTGGAGCCAGGTGCCCTCTTGTGTGCGCAAATGAGGGCATTAACCAGCTAAAAAGATATTATGCTACACTCAATCTTAAGAACCACACTTAAATAATTAGAAAGATTTTAATACGTGTGCTCTCACTCTTTTGATTTCTGAATCCGCCACTGCAGTCCAAACATGATGTTAGAGAAATTAATGGAGTGAGAAATCATAATATCTTTGTTGCAACTGAAAATTTTAAAAACTTGATCAAGTATTTTTTGATTATAAGGTGCTTGCCGGAAATTTTGGTGGTTGTTTTACGCTGCCCTTGGGGCACATGGGCTTGTTTTTTGGTGCTACTAATTGAGTTTGCTCTTGTTATTTTGAGTGGAAATCTGTGATTGATGGTGTTTTTAGTAGGTTTTAAGGAATTTTATATGCATTTACTATTTTCCAATGTGACTTTCAATTGTTAATAATTTGAGTGTTTTTTGTTTGATAATGCAGACTTGTCCGTTGTTGCTTAGAGTTTTCACCAAGGTATGTGAACATCCTGTAGTATTTATTTGTTTTTATTTAACTATTATACAATTTTATTTAATCATTTGTAGTTATATTTAAAGCAATATTATATAGATATCATGTTACATGTCATAACAAAATGTTGGGGGATATGATGTAGAACTGCTCTGTTTTGAACTTCTAATAAACTGAATTGTTTTCATTTTTTATTTTTGGTTACATGTAGACTTACCATCAAGTCTCTGGTCACCTCTTCATCCACTAACTAGCTCCTTCTCGAATTTGTGATTTTTGAGAATTGTTGAGTGGTCGAAGGAAATTTTATTGGGAGATCATCTAGGAATGACAAATTGAAGTCTTGATTCTCTCAAGGGGGTAACTATTAAAAGGGTCTTGACAGTAATTTATCTGCTTAGTATTAGATTTAGTCTTGGAAAATCAAAAGAATTTATGGAGATCTGATGGTTTAAACTTACTTTTAATAGTTTTTTTCTTGATGGTGGACGATGCAGTGTGAAGAAGTATAGTCAATTCAAGGTAGAAAGAAAAAACTTGACATTTAATTGGGTCTCTGTTATTAGATCATCTTGATTTAAACTTTTGGTTATTCATAGGGTGAATTGTCTGTTTGGTTGACATTATGTTGAGTTGAGTTTTTTGCCTAGGTTCTAGTTCAACAATATCTTTCCACATTTTTTGGCTCTTAAGTTTTTGTCTTGGGACTTATTTTTTAGGGACTTATTTTGTTGACATTGGAATTTAATTTCTATAGGAAGTTATTTTCCCATGAAACCATTTCCTTAAAATCCTAGGTAGTGGATTTTTGTGTTTGGTGAGTACCTTGGAAAGTATTATTGACACAAGAATTCTAATAACCAAGGGGTACCATGGTGATTAAAATTCTTACAAGTTATGGAAATTAACTTATCCTGGACTTATGAATTCCTAAGTTTTTTGTTAACCAAACACAATATATTTTTTGTTAAGATAGTGTAATGCTGAAAATTTTCCTTCTGCAAATGTTATGAGTGCCTAGAAACATAGAGGCTCAGGAGGCTCTGCTGGAAAGGATATGTTATGAGTATTGGATAAATGAGTCCAATGACTATATATGCCTCAAAATAAATGTTCTTGTACCAGTCTCTAAAAGTTTCTTTTTTCCACTCGTCCTGAGAGTGAGATTACAATCTAGATGCTTTGCATTACTAGTGAGCTTATGTTTATGAGTTTGTTATTATGCTTAAAGTGTTAGTTTCCTGCGTTCTCTAGTTATCTGGTTCTTCAATGTACTTTTTTTGCATTCTCTAGATTGGAGGCCATCATACCCAAGAAGATTTTTCTGTGAGAGGCAAGGAGCCAAAGGATGAGGTTCAAATATATACTTGGATGGATGCTACTCTTCGAGAGTTGACTGATCTTGTACGTTTGCCCGTCTCTACGTGGCATTTTAATTTTTCATTTATCCTTTTCCGTCCACCAGTCTCTAGTTACATTTGCTTGATATTGGTTATTACCATCAGGTGAAAGAAGTATCCCCAGCTGCCAGAAGACGAGATGCAAAATTGTCATTTGCAGTTGTATATCCGGATAAAAATGGCCGCATGCAAGTGAAGAAGGTATGTACTGAATTTCCTATATCAAATCATGGATAACTAATGGTTTCTTACTGCTTCTAGGCTTTTCACTTATTAATCTAATTCTTCTTGACTTGCAACATCCCCACCTTAATCATGACCAAAAAGAGTCCACGGAAAATGGAATGACTTGTGCCCCCGGATCTGTTTTTTAAGTTTTTGAAAGCAACATTGGGTTTCAACGAGTTGACTGCTTGTTCTAATGTTGGTTAGGTGGGTGAGACATTCTCGAATGCAAATAAGAGACGCTTAGATGACAACAAAGCCTTGGCCGAGATATACTTCCAGGTAACTCGTAATCATGTGGCTATAGTATTTCTTTTCTTGCAACCCTCATTGATCTATGTTTTGATGTAGTTTCTAAAAAAATTCCGAGTTAATTGCTTCCTAATTTCTGTAGATTGGAGATTACTTGGATGTATCAATCGAATAGGGCACGGATGGCGTACATGCTTTTAGCCTGTGTTATTCGTAGTTCTTTACTCGGCTGAATTGGCGTTTGTTATGCTTGAAATTTGGCGTGTAGAGCAGTTCTTATTCCTGCCAATGATCTCTTTTTTTAAGTAGTCTGTTTTGAGAGTATGAATTGTATTGATAATGTATCCAAATTTAAAGATCAACGTGATAGTTTATTTTCAATCCCAAGTTTAATTTGCCTTAAATTTGGTAGTGCTTATGAAGAGTGAACGCAAAGATCTATGTCAAATCCATCCATCCATTAAGGATGTAAGTTCGGTTTTTGATTTGGATTTCTATTTTTCAATCCGGATCTCAATCAATTTTTACAAAATCAAAATCAAATCGAACTATAAAAACTAAATAATCTCAACTAATATTACAAATTGTAGCATTCAACAAAATGTAAATTAAATAATCAAAAGTCCAATATACCATATACTTCAAAACATCTAAATTTTAATGTTTAACAAATTATTATACTCCTATAAAAATCGGGTTTAAGTTTTTTTTTTTCTAATGAAAATTGAATCCATCCCCCAAACCAATTTTTATCAAACTTCATCAAATTTGGAATAATATCAAGTTAAATTATTTATACGATCTAGTTTGATTTGGTTTGGCTTTCACCGAACTTACTGAATGACTAATTATCAGAGAAACCTTTCCTTGGGGAGGCTCTTGTGTAACCATTCATGTCAATATAGATGAACAAATTTACATTAAGATATGTTGATGAAGTTGTATATTTCACTCCAATGGTTCAAGAGCCTATGTAAAAATTACACAATTCACTTCACATTCTGCCCCTACTATGCAGGAAGTTTCTAGAATATACATAGATTATAAAGTATTTAATGGGTAAACAGCAGATTTTCAGGCTACAAACATTCCAAAATAACCTGCAGCTCTAGATGTTCGACCACTTCCATCTACGCACGAATTGATCGCTCCTCGTATATGTTGTACTAATTCATCATGCACTTCAGCATCTTGCACAAATTCTGCAGCAGAAAGTATATTCATCAAGTATATGATCATATCAAATTTGCCGAAAATATCAATCGTCTGTTCGCATCATTCTCACATTTTCACTACTCTTTTAGTCTAAAAAATTGGAAGAGGATTGCAGAAGGTGTTATGTTATGAGTACCTTGGCCTTAAGCTTGGCTTCCATCCGGTATTGTCATCATGCGCTTTTTGGAATCGTACTCTAGTTGCGTACCGCAGCTAGATATAATGAATTTTCGATGAGTTAAGAGCAAAGAAGAATATGTTTCTCAAGTTTCTGATATGTAAATCACAGTAGATTAGCTTACTTTGAGCATTTCACAGTGTTCGTGGTGCCTCCGCTGGAAACCGATAGAATGGTGCCGAAGAAGGAGAGGTTCTCCGTACCACAGTTAGGACAAGTCCCCTATACAATGAGATAACAAAATATTAGTCACAAGACACCATAATTAGATCAAGAAATACTGGATTATTACCTTCAATATAAGGAAATCGTTCACAATCAATTTCGTGATGGCCTGTGATAACCACAGTATTGCGGGCAATGCAGCAAACCATGTGAAAATGAAACTGAAAGGCTCTGGAAGCTGTATTGAGATAAAACAGAAAGACCAGGTAATCAATTTCAATGCGACCGATGATGAAGATTACAAAAGGAAGCCATTGTTGAAACAAGAAGTGATGATAATACCTCCAACAGGTAGGTGATCTCAAATCCAGTCAAATCATCCAGGAAAAAAAACCTAATTGTTGACAAAAGTAGAAACATCCTACATTAGTCTTTGATAATAGTGTATATTTGGAAACATTGAAATCTACCCACAGCCATAAAAAGGCAACATAAGTAAGATGAATTTACTTCAACCTTTTGTTAATAGTTAAACTTTGGTAGCTCTAACTTGAAGTTACATTAGATGTGCATTGTAAGTAACTTTTATATGAACTTATTTTTGTTAGAGTATATAACATATCTTGGGGCCTCAAGCATTAGCTTAAACTTTTGGTTGAGTTAGTTTCTTGACAAGGTATCAGAGCCAGCGTAACAAGAAGTCATGGGTTCGAATCTCGACTATCCCTCATTTAAAGTGGAATATTTAGCGCCAAATATGAGGAGGGTCTCTGTTGCATCCTCACTTCGAGCCCTAAGGGCTCTCATGTGGAAGCGTATAGAGTATATAGCATATCCTAAGGCCTCAACCATCAGCTTAAAGCTTCTGGTTGAGTTGGTTACAGTGAAATTGTTTAAGGCCGTATTATAAACTTAACGAGTTTGAACTTGTTTGTCCTGAAACTTGTTTTCTCAAGGATAAAAATTAAAAAGAACAAGGCCGGAGTAGGGAACCGTTGATTAAGAGATGGCAGACTCGGTCATACGATACTTACAGTCCAAGGGCAACGACAGCAGCAGGAACATTCAGTAAGAACATTTTGAAGTAGTCAACACTGAGGTCACTGTAAACCTGTCAAACTGAAGCTCATTAGACAGAAAGCCAAACCCTCATGGAAAACAATAAACAACTTTGGGAAACAAAGGCATTTGGAAATTTTTTCATTGAAAGATTTTGATATGGATAAAATTCGGGAGGTCATGACACGCATCCATAAGACGGTTAGAAACATAAAGGTTCCAAGAAAACATTTCAGAATTCAGACCTTTCTACTCCTAAGACTGCATCGAGGACCCTCGACAACGATCATACTACCTTCCATCTGAAAAACAAATAGAGAGACATTAACAAGTAGAATGCCGGTGACAGAAAGGTAAAAGATAAGGACAAAAAGAAAGAATTCATATTCAACCAATTATGTTTTTATGTTCTGGTATTGTGTTACCATCAATGGTATGTTACAAAGAACAAACCTTGAGTTTAAGCTTTAGTTCATCAAACTCTTTATCAGACAAGATTGGGTTTCCAGCGACGTAAGCCATGGAAGCCTCTAGAAACCTCTGCTCATCAGCACCTGTGTGGAAAATCAGTCAAGAAAGGCAGCACATTTCAGAATCTTGTTTTAGTTAGAAAACAATTTTTGACAGTGTGTTGTTATAGAAACTAACTTAGCATTACTACACTGCTTCCTTCCCACATTAACTCTTCCTTGAGATTGTCGAATTCCTCGTTTGACATGATCGCCTTTCCCTCATAGTAGAATGCCTGTTCACGATCATAGGTCTCGTTAAGTTGTCGTTGTTCAAAGGTTTTTGTAATTTGATCTTCACAATACATAATAAAGATTATATAAAAAGTTATTATGTGTATACTTGTAGTGCTTGTAGGAATTCTTGCTCAAGCTCCCCTATGGACTTCTTTTCCTTCTTGTCAATACTACAATATTGCAACACATTATTGTCAACCATTTCTTCTGATTGATCAACTTGACCTGAAAATTTTACAATTTTTTCTACTTAATCATGATTGCTAGAGTAGAACAAACAAAAAAATGAGCCAGAATAACATTTTATTATCATAATGCACACCCACCTAGGGAGATATACCTAACTATATCCTTGTGGAAATCTATAGAACAAATGTTTGCGATTGACTTTGATAGCCAACATAATTTGTAGATTCACGTACATAAATTGTATATATGATTTAATAAGCCGCTTTTATTGGTTCATTATAGTCCATAACTGAAGAGCTAAAAATTTATCGCTCCTTTGAATGGTTGTCTCGACCATAGAGTAAAAATGCGGTAGTGTTTACGATTGCAGTAATGAAAAGGTGATGCGGTAATAAAAGTGATGCGTTTATCGTAATGCTTGAATATCAGTCAAAACCAAAAGATATCCCTTGATACAGCCCAAACACGTTTTTTTTTAACTTTTTGCAACGCGGGAAATGTCGATTCGTAGTTTTTCAAAACCTTTACTATGCGGCTGACGCGATGCGATGTGGAACTCCCATACATTAAGTTCCTTTCATGATTCATGTAGGAAAAATTGCTTATGCATAGCATATCCCTCTAAGAGAAGCATCTGACTATTGAAGTCCATTTAATCGCATTAGTTCTTGCATTTCATGCACAAAATCATTAATTCTCAAATGAGACCATCTCACGACCATTTCTATAGGGTTGACCCAAAATTATTGCCTTGAAGTATCCTTATAACCTTAAATTGATACTTTAGGCTTTAAGATGATAATGTTTTATAGTCTTAATTATTTATAACCTTAAGTGATCACTGATGATCAATTAAAAAATAGGTACTCTCTTGAGAGACCGTCTTTTCTAAAGACGGCTCTCAAAAGTCCAACCCACTTTCTATTTTTAGTAAATATAGTTATTTTTTTCTAAATTTAAACATTAGGCTGGCCCAATCTTGAGACGTCTTTTGTAAAGACGGTCTCAAGTAAGAATTTGTGATTAAAAAATTGGGTAAAAAGACTCATATGAGTAGGGCATGATAATGAAGTATATAAAACATATTACTCCCATTTTAACTATCAATTCAAGATTTGAATTGAGTTAGTTCACATTTCATTTTAGCTTAAAAACCATAACCCAAAAGCTAAAAGCACTTATGAAACAACCCCAATGATCCATCCAAACTTATAATTAAAATACCTAAAATAAAACTAGAAATTCAATAGCAATGAATTGATAGAAACAAAAGTTAGTAAAAATGAAAAATCATTATAAAAAAAAAAAACCCACCTGGGTTATCGGTAGCAGCAAAAGAGGGAAGAAGGAACAACTTTCTCCTAATAGAAAGACGACGAACACCCATGAAATGAGCAGAAGCATCCTTCAAAGACACACTTATTTGCGACGATGGAGACACTGTAACTGACGCTTTCCGAAAAGGAGCAGTAAAAATCCTGGGGGTAGTTAAAGCACCCACCCCTAGTTTAGAGGCCATGATCTTAAAATCGTATATCTGTATCCTTAAATTCAGGTGAAACAGAGCATAATACTGAGAGATGATGAAGAAAACAGGAGTTTCTGGGCAGTATGAGAAGAAAAAAGAAAGGGATTTGGGAAGGATATTTGGAGATAAGGCAAAGGGTTGAATGTGTGGAGGGAAAATGAGGCGTCAAAAAATCTGAGTATCTGTATTCTGTATACACACACTATGAGTGTCCCTGTGAAGTTGGGATACTTGTTGTCGTCCCTTTTGATTTGGGTATGCCAAGTCATCAACCTGGATTTTTCGTTCTGTTCTGTGTTATGGACGTGTCGTTGGTTGACACGTGGTTGCTTATGGATGACTGTTGCTAAGGGTTTGGTTGGCCACAAATTCTTATGAAAAATGTAGAGTCAAAGACGACTCTCAGTGAGACGATTTCTAAAGAGACTGACTGTTGGTTCGCGCATTGAGGTGAGGTGGGCTCATTAAACACACGTTACCTATATTTTTGACACAAGAATGCCTGTGTATTACTAAAACTTAAATGTTCGGTTTCAAAATAATTGCACTATTTCACTTTTTATGTTGTATAATGTGTTTTAATTCTTAATATCACTAATAATGAATAATAAAAAATTATAAAAATTTGATATTAATTATTAAAAATCTTTGCAAAACAAGATTTCACTTAATTATCTTTTAACTTATAGATTAAATAATTAATCACAAATTAAGGGTGATATAAATAATAAATGTAGCAAGTAAAATAAAACGAAAGAAAAATTATATTGTGACGCTTTTCAGTTTAATCCGTCTCTTAATTTACATCTACTTATTAATAACAGCTTATTGAAGTTTATGATTCATCTCCTCAAATAAAATGTCACATTAAATACTTTATATATAGTTAAGTGATACACTTAGGAGCGTTCAAAATCGGATACCGAATCGATTCAAATCCAACTAATTTTATCATTGTTCCGTTATAAACTGATACAACAATCAAATCTACTCCCATTTGATAGGAGTTAGTAAAGGCCTGTTTGAAAAGAAGGCTTCTAAGTTGGCAACCACAATATCTTCAGCAGCTTTAAAGGATTCATTAGTCAATACAGATTGGTGAGGGGACAAAACCACACACTCTAAACCAAACAGTTCTTTAGGAACATTAGGCTCATCCTTAAACACATCAACACCAGCTCCTTTAATTTTTCCTTCCACCAAAAACCGAACCAATTCTTCCTCGTCGATTAGAGCCCCTCGCCCAACATTGATGATTACTCCTTCGTTTCCTAATGCTCGCAACACATCCTTGTTGATCATGTGGTGTGTTTTCTTCGTTAACGAACAGCACACGATGAGAATGTCGCTGTCGAGTGCTAAGTTGTGTATGTTGTCATAGTATGGAAATGAAATAGAAGGTTTTTTCTTTGTAGCGATGTATGCAATGTCGCAACCAAATGACAGTAATCTCCTTGCAATCCGAGAACCAATGCTTCCTAGACCGACTATGCCTACTCGTTTTCCCTTTAGCTGCATCAGTTGAGTAGTTGACATAAACCTTTTGGGAATAAATACCCTCATTACACACATAATACAATTAAAGTCTCACCGTATCAAGCAATATAATGTATACTCAGGCTTCAACAATTAACTTAAACTTTTAGGATTCTTTGCCGACCTCCAAGCGTAGTTAAACAAGGAGGTCGAGAATTGAGCTTTAGCACGTGCTACGCCTAACGGTAACACCATCGACACTGTAGCAAAAGTACAAGATCAAATCCATAGGGACGGTTGGATATTTTGGATAGTATATATGTATAAGGTGTTTTGGTTAAGCAAGTGTTGTCACAAATGGTAACATAAACAGTGATTAACAATTGGATTAACAATAATGACTAAGTCTTTAACACCCCGGTCCCATCAGACCACCGTTGACTACTATGAAAGCTGTATACTAGTCAGCGCACTTTATCCTCACTCGTACATATTTGAGAAAGCCTACCAAGTGGTCACACATCCTAACAGTGCTCCCCGCTAAAGTACGGTTAACTACCAAGTTTTTAATAACCCATATAGCCCTTAACTAACCCATATTTGATGCATCTCTTGGCCTCTTAGGTGATGAGGTTAAGCTTCTAACCTATTTATGAGCCCTTTACTCACCCAAGACCTCCAACATCATTTCAATACTACTCAATACTCATATCCAAACAATAAATATAAATATGTATGCTCAAATATAACTATAGCCATCACCTCAAAACTTTTTTATTAAGAGTCATAAATTTTGCAAGTGTTAGCATACTAAAAGCCCATATGATTAAAGTTCCAAAATTTGAAATAGAAATAGCATAGACGACACTCTTAGCGGCCCAACCCAATAGAAATTTCGGTTGTTTTTTTGGAAAGTGTAAAAATAAGCTGAACCATTAGATAATTTATTTAACTTATTAACATATCAAACAAAAATCAGACAATATAATAAATTGACTCATCGATCATACAATAACTATGAAGTAGAAACATAAATAATTAATTTTACTCACTCTAGAACCAAGAGGAAAAACGGGTATTTGAACCCAAGATCCGGCCCGAACAAAACGGTTACCGGACGAGACTTTACGGAGCACATCAAGCAACAAAGCAACCGCACAATCAGCCGTATCATCAGAGAAAGCCTCACCAACATTAGCAACCGAGATCCCTCGGCGGCGACATTCGGAAAGATCGATGTGATCGACTCCAATACAGGAAGTAATCACACATTCCAAGGAAGGTAAACAGTCTAATATGTCCTTCCTCAATGGAGAGGGCCCCACACAGACGAGTGCACGTGCAGCAGCTCCGTGTGAGCGCAGGAAAGAAAGGGTATCAATGGAGGTGGCGAGGGGATCAAGGAGAGAGAAAAGTGGAGCGATTCGATTATGGAAGAAGCAATTGAAGTTGGGTATGCGATGGATTACGAGAAGGGGCTTTGGTTCTTTGTTGGGTTGGTGAGAGGAAGAATTATCGGTATCCGCCATTAATAGCCAGTTACAGTAAATGTGGGTTTTCTAATTTGGCGTAGGTTTATTTTGTTTGAAATTCTCCAGATATGGCAATTTTAGTGTTTAATTGGTTCATCATTATACCCATTGTAGCTCGCTCACAAATAGACTATTGGTTAGAATTTGAGAAAAAAAGATAGACAACAGTTTATATCTATATTGTTTAATTGGTTCATTTATTTGGTTTTGGCCTTTGGAGTTTGGACATTTTCTTTAGTTCATTTTTTTTTATTTTGTAATAATTATTTTTTATAAAAATTTTCTTACCGATCTCTTTTATATACATTCATACATTTTAATTATTCTTTAATTTCATCTTTACAATTAATACCTTCTAGTTGAGGATTTATTCATGAGTTAGAGAAATAAGAGCTTCAATTTGCAAGTAATCTTACCGTATTTTATCGTTGTGCAAAATTTCTTCATGTAAGTTAAGAAGGACAGAGGCAGCGCACTAGAAAATCATTTTTATCTCTTGGGACATAGTGCAAAAAATAATGGACCTATAAATTGCTTGCATTTGGTGTGTAGACAAAAAATTAGCTTGTATAAGAAAAGGGTGGTAGGCTAGTAGCTTGTATAAGTGATTTAAAGTGTGTAAGTAAAGAACACATTATGGAGTTAAATAGAAAGGGAATTCGATTCATCTAATTTTTTTTGTCCTAGTTTGTGCAAATAAATTTGCTTCTTAATAATGGGCAAGTTATTAAGATTTGATTATGAAAATCAAATTGATTTACTTTTAAAAAAAATTCCATAGAAAGTTTTTGACTTTTTTCTGTCCACCATAATACATTTATACAAGTAACAAAATATGGAAGAGTATGCATATAAGAAAAAAAAAAATTTATTCATTTCAAATCAAAAGGAAAAATTTTCTATAGGGGAGAATCTAACAGCCAAAGGAAAAATGCTCAAAATTAAAAGAAAAATAAAAAAAAAATCCTATATGTCAAACTAAATTGACAAGAAGCATTATTTAATTCAACACAAAAATACATTAATTAATTTATCATACTCTTTCTACTCCTTCATTTGCAAAATTTTTCACTTTCGTCTGTCCCACTTAATTGCATTATTTTTATTTTTAAATAATGACATACAATTTTCTTTTAATCTCATTCATAGTATATTTTTATTCTCTTTTAATTT
Source organism: Amaranthus palmeri (assembly GCA_019776075.1). NCBI lineage: Eukaryota > Viridiplantae > Streptophyta > Magnoliopsida > Caryophyllales > Amaranthaceae > Amaranthus > Amaranthus palmeri. The sequence goes on along the minus strand of JAAKBH010000343.1, from coordinate 469,969 downwards.
CATCCCAAATAGAGACAATATAGAATAAGCAAATCATATGTAAGCCATGAGTGTCTGCTGGAGCTCACATGGATCAATTTGCCTCTCATCTTTAACCTGCAGGATCAAAAGTTTCCGGAACCAATCATCAGAATTCTGTACAACCATTTCAATATACAATTAAAGAAACTTAAATTAATATATATGGGTCTACTATTATTCATATAAATTGAATGAGTTTTTAAACCCAATTCTTAAACTTCGTCATCCTTTTCATTTTATCGCCATCCTTTTTTTAATAAAATTACTAAAATGCCATTAAATTCAATTTTACTTATAAAATCAACTATTATTATTTCTAAACTAAATTTCTTAATAATAATTAAATTAAAATAAAAATATAAAGTTTAGTAAAGAAAATAATTTTTAAAATCAAAAAAATAAACCTGATCACACGTTTTGTATTGAAATTTGATACATAATCACTCCTTTGACCGAAACTTTTAATACGAAAATCACATTACTGCAATATTTGTAGCATTAGAACCTAGACTACAAGATCTTTCTTTTGATACATGTTCATTTTTTTGGTCATAATCGAGCGAGAAATGACGATTGTTTGAAGTTTATTTGTGCTGGAATTTGATACATGTTCATTCTTTTGGTCATAACTTATCATAGAAAAATCGTATTAGTGCAAGGTTTGAAGCATTGGAAACTAGACTTCAAGAGTTTTCCAACGATATATTATACGCCCAATTCTGACAATCGAGCGAGAAATGACGACCGTTTAAAATTTGCAGTAATTTCTAATATGTTTACTCGCACAAAACGTGCGAGTGGACCATGGTCAACTCGCACATAATGTGCGAGTGGTCCATGGTCAACTCTTGAATTTTGGGATATTAAGGTATAACCTAGTGGTAGATATTCTTAAGTTTTTTCCACAAAATAGCTCTCAACTCTTGAACAATTAACTATCGTAACATCATTAAGCCAAAAACGTTTAATTTTCCATTAACTATGAAAATGACCATTTTACTCCTGTTCCATTTCATTAAAACTCCGTACCTCCTTTCTTTTTTTTCAACATGTTCTTCCTCCTCCATTATTGCTGACTATCACCTAGATTAATCTAATTCTTTAACTCTTACAGATACATTTAATTTATCGTTTCATCTCATCTACACCTCTCTTTTACTTTTTTACAAGTCACACTCTTTTTACCAACTTTTATCTTTTTTCAATCTACTCAATTAAATTTTATCCTTATAACGACAAACGCTTATATACATACTGTAACATGGCCCTTCACACAAGAGCTCTCTGGGATAGAATTCGATGCATCATGGGTCATTCTCATACCTGCCGCTAAATATTTCACTTTAAATAACCTATAGGTTGATAACACGCTAACTTCTGATACCATATCAAGGAACCAATTTAACCAAAAACGCCATACAAAACAACAAAATAATTACCTGTGACTGTATAGTGTGGACCATAGTGTTATGAGCTGATCTGGATGAAACACAGTTAATAACATTAAGCCCATGTTGAGTTAGTAAATGCAGCAGCCGTGAAAGTGGAAGACATTTGTTATTATCATCAAAAACTGCACTTGTGCTTACAATTACTTCAATTATTCCATCTTTGCAACACTTTACTGTAACGTTATTTTTAGGGTTCCAATTATTATTATTATTATTATTATTATTATTATTATTATTATTATTATTATTATTATTATTATTATTATTATTATTATTGTTACAATTTGAAGTTGACTTTAGTAGTTCATCTCTTGTTTCAGTCAAACCTTTTACACCATTTTGCAAATTCACTATATAGTTTGTTGCTTCATGTAAAAGATCTGCTATTGACCGCTTTCTCTGCATCAAAAAATTAAAATATTAAAAATTAAATTAAATAGTGATAGTAATATTAATGAATATCACATAACTCTAACTATCAACATATAAGTCTTTAGTTGAGTTAATATGGCTAAAAGGGTGTTTGTCAAATTACTGATAATTGATTATAGTAGCTGATTTGACCAGCTGATTTTATTATTAACTGGTTTGACCAGCATATTTTGAACTCGCTGCTTGTTCAAAATAGCTTATTTGTATCAATAAGCTGTTTCAACAAGCTAATTTACCAAACACTAGCTAGCATTAGCTGGTTTGACTACTCATTCCTCTATTTATATCAAAATAAGTTAAAATTGCTCAATAAGCTAATTTGCCAAACATCCCCGACTTTCATCCACCCGGGGTGGTTTTAACTTTTAAGTATGTACAAAGTGCATATCTGACCGCACATATCCCGTAAATTTAGGAGGCCCATATATGTGTGTGCGTGCGCGTGCGCGTGCGCGCGCGTGCGTGTATTCTTTTCGTTTCCTAATGTTGTTCTCATTTAGAATATTATATTTTAGAGAGTGAAATTTGATTAAGATTTTTAAGTCGTATATATATAAATGACAAAATATATATATCCATTTGAGATCTCATTAGATTCGTCTTAATGTATACTTTTTTTATGAGAGGATCTTATTAAATAACGGTTATTTTTTATGTTAACAAATCACGCTTATGTGGTAGGATTTGATAGGATGAAAATTTGTTATTTTAGTTATCTTTTTGGATTTTGTTTATTTTATTATAATATTTTTTGTCTTTTTATGGTGATTTACAAATCACGGTTATTAATTAAGAATTTTTGCTTTTTTATAATTACAAGTTACGGTTAAAAAGTTGCTTTAAAAACTGTGTAAAAAGTAAATGAAAAAAAACAGAGGAAGTACATATTAACACATATCTGTACAGGTTAAATATTAGGGTTAGATTGTCCGAATATCACCTTAATTAAATATTTTGAGAGTATTATAATATTGCAATTATTTTACCCCTTAGAATTGAGGCCTTGTACTATTAGCCGACTTTACATATGGAATATATATACACCCTTAGGGTGGTCCAAAAGTTAAGGTAGCTAAGATAAATTAGTACTAATTATGAAATATTGCAATTATTTGGACATTAAAAAAAATTAAACGTGGCAACTACTCCAATAATTTAGAATATATACATATATAAATAAGCATTAAAAATTTTAAATAATATTTAGATTGATTTCCGTACTTCCATAATTGGAAGTACTATTATTATATTTTTGTTAATTGAATAGGCAACCTTAATTATAGTAGTATAAGTACGAGGCATAAATCAATATAACACCTCGCGTTGGCCGTGCTGTAAAGGTTTTTAAAACAAATACTACTTCGTCCTGATGAGTTAGTAACAAAGAGAAAATGAAAGAATATTAAGAAAGTAATAATAAATGAGGAGAGAGAATGAATTATGTGGATGATATTAAAAGAGAGTTAAAATGTATGGATGAGATTAAAAGAATGTGGTGGGCCCATAGTCCAAAAATAGCAATGTTGCAATTTAAGTGGGACAAACGAAAATGGAAAATACTGCTAATTATAAGGGACGGAGGGAGTAAATCGATATTTACTGCGTTGTAACAGTCACATCAATCCCGTTACCGCATCAGTGTTCCGTTACCGCGATCGAAATTGTTTTTAAATCTGACGGATTCGCGCGAATCATTTTCATAATGAGACAATTACAGTGCATACAATGAAATTAATGCCAACCAAAATCAGAATGTATCGCATTACGATAATAATAGTATTTTTCACTTTTTAAATAGTTAAAAGTTTTCAATTTATATGATAGCTTTCAGAGAAATGATAAATTTAGTTATAAAAAGGATCAAATCTAGTGCTATATAGAATTCAAAATGTCCGTACATTAAAAAAGTACAAAAATTTTATATTTGAAAACGATATTTTATTTTAGATGAATCTAAATTAAGATTTCACTTGATAATCTAACAAATAAGTGAGAAAATTTGAGATAGAAATAAATATAAATAGCGTAAAAATTATAAGTGTTACATTTAGTTATGACCGGTGAAAGTACTTTCTTAGATATTATTTGAATAAAATATTAGGGTTTCATGCAAATTAATACAATATTTAAATCATTAATGTCATAATTATGCACTTGTACAATCATAAAAAAGTTCATATTTGAAATTTATTATTTTAAAATAGATTAACAAAACTCCAATTGGCTATTAATATATGAAAACTTAGAAAAAGGTTATTAAGCGATATAAATAGTGTATAAAGTACCATTATTAAATATATCTCATGTATATATTGCTATATTATATAAACCCCTTAAGTTATGTAAAATCTAAATATGATTTAACTCGATTCAACCTGAGTAATATATAAAAATCATATCAAATTATAAAAATATATACATACAAACATGCAAGAATTGAAATTAACTCAAACTGAAATTAACTTGTGTTAGAGTATATAACATATCATGGGGCCAGCTCATCCATTAGTATAAGCTTTTGGTTGAATTGGTTTCTTGACATGGTATCAGAGCCAGAGTGATAAGAGGTCACGGGTTCAAATTTCAAACACCCCTCATATAAAGCGGAATATATTTAGCGCCATATATATTGCATCCACACTTCTAGTCCAAAAGGCTCTCGTGTGAGAGGCATTGTTAGAGTATATAACATATCCAGGAGACTCAACCATTAGCTTAAGCTTTTAGTTGAATTGATTCCTTGACAACTCGGCCTGAAATATCATAACTGAAACCATCCAAAACATGAATACTATTGGTATGGAAAATTGTTGGGGTAGAGCTAAATTAGGTACACTAACCTTAAGATATTCAGGAGGCAATAAAGCCCGAAGATCTTGATAGAGGGAAGACATTTCTTTTCTTCTTTTTCTTTCAATTTCCGTCGCTTTTGATTTTCTCTTTACATCGCCTTTTGGTGGAGCAGGTGGGTTTATTTCCAGCGGATTAAACTGTTGCTCATTAACCACATTGTTATGGTCATGGGTCTGATTTTGTGATGTGGAAGCAGCTGGAAAAAGAGCTGAAATATCATTAATTTGAGGAGTAGAGTTTATTGGTGAATAAACACTATTAATTAATTCTAATAACTCATCATCAAGTAATAAATTTGGATCATAATCAAATGGATCGTTTGGATTATTATTTGGTGGGTCATTGTAATTCATTGAGATTTTTATTTACTCTTTAAGGGTTTTTCAGCCTGAGCGAGAAGCAGAGAAAATAAGTGAGAATCAAACTGGAGAAAATAAGTGAGAATCAAACTGTTGACCTTTTCTAATATAGAAAAGTTGATTTTCAAAGTGTTTCCTAGGATTAGTTTTTAAGGTAAGTTTTATGGGTGCAAATTAGGAAATATGATTCCTTTCTTTTCATTACCATTATGTTTGCCTATTTATAAGCTACTAGATTAGTCTAGGTGATTGAAAAAGTCTTTTAAGATACTCAACTACTTTCAATTCTTTCTACTTGTCTCATTTACATTTTGGTTATTATTTCTTTCGTCCTTTTTAAATATTGCATCAAAGAGAAATTAGTATATTTTTAAGAAAGTGATATTAAATGAGGAGAGAGAATAAATTGTGTGGATGGAATTAAAAGAGATTTAAAATATATGAATGAGATTAAAAAAAAGTGGTAGGTCATTGCCTAAAGATAGAAATGATGCAAATTAAGTAGGACGAACCAAAATAGAAAATGATACAAAATCAATGAGGCGGAGGGAGTATTCACTTTACTCTTAATTTGTAATTTTATTCTTAATTTTTAAGTTAAAATAAGGTCAAGTGTGATCTTGTGTCATTCTTCTCAATGCAAATATTATTGATATCAACTTTTCATAATTTTTTATTTTGCAAATTAAAGATATTAAGGGTTAAAATATTATTTTAGCAAGTATGAAAAAAGTAAATAAGACAAGTAGGTAGAATAGAAGTGAGTATCTATTTAGTGCAATGCACGGGTTTATACTAGTAAATTTGATAATGATTTTGAATTTAATAGAAGATATCTTCTAAAATAGGTATAAATGTAATAAAATTATAGATAATCAAATAAAATTTTAAATAGTTATCAATTTTATTGTTCTCACCTATGCACCTCATGCATAGGTTAGAAAAAACTGGATAAAAAATAATACTCCCTTCTATTCATCTAAAATGTCCTATTTACTTGATGCACTTTATTCAATGCACCTTTTCGATCCTTATTATATCAAGTTATGTATAATTAAAAATTATAAAAAGTTGATATCAATAATCTTTACATCAAAACGAATCAGATAAGATCTCAAATGACTATGTTTTATTAATAGAATAATAATAAAATGCAATTTAACAGTGATAGATAAATAGTGTCTCAAAAATAAACGAGATATTTTAGATGAATAGGAGGGAATAGTTTTATATATTACAAATAGATGTCCAAACATGTAATGTAAATAAAATAAAGGATTGAGAAACTCATGTTTTGTACCCCATTCAGCGTCGTTCCTAACTATAGGCAAAGTAGACACTTACAAATTTGCAATATATGAGTAGTTTTTTTAATCATTTAAGAATTATATGACACGTCTACGTTTTTAATGTTAACAATTATATATAGGGTCTGTCTCTGTGTTTGTCCAAAGGCTCGTTTAAGTTCATAATTGACCTTTCATAGAAAAGGTTCATTTCTTTCAATTTACCTAGTGCCCATATAATACCAGGAACGGCACTGACCCAATTAATGTCAAAAAATGAACAGTTATTCATTATAATAATAATGCATTATTGTGTAAAATGTCGGAATGTGATTTAAATGGAATTTAACTGTATTAATTAGTCATTAGATTAGATTAATTATGCTTAAGCAAAAATGGACGTCATTTTCAGCAATGCAGAAATAAAAAGCTCCGCCGCGGGTTGATGCATGCACTAATCAATTATTTCTTATTTAATGACGATATATAGATTACTTTATTACATTAAATGAATCAGCTAGTCTTCTGAGAGATCATCTATGACATAGACGACTTTCTTAATAGCCCAGCCCAATGGCTAACATAACTACTCAGTTACTCATTTAACAAATAGGCTGACCCATATTTACCCGTCTATGCTATAAATGGTCTATAATAAGAATCAAATTCTTGTGAGAGACGGTCTCTTGAGAGAGCATTTCTTTGGTTGGCCCCTTAGGGAAAATATAGAGTAAATGTAGACAATAAGCTATTATGGATTGGGCCTGAGAGACATCTCTCAGGAAGACGGTATCTCAGGAGACTAGCCGTAAATGAATATATTTAATTATGGCTTCATGTACTAATTATTTCAAAATTAATAATGATATATTATTATAGCATATGTTACATAAGTTATTTTTAAAATTTTAAATGAATAATTACTGCAGGTTCATGCATCATTAATTTCACATTTGTCACATTTGTGTTGATATTAATACTTATATACTCATTCCTATTGTGAAGAAATAATGAAATGTCTCCTTTGTCTTTCTACGCTATTCATCAATCAAATATAACTGCTATGATTTTTTATTAGGCACAATTAAAAATATAAATAAGATTAAAATAGTGCATCGATAAGTATATAAGCGCAAATTAGACATTTAAATCTTAGAATATAAAAAAGTATATATTTTATAAAAGAGAGAAATGATCTTCAAAACTAATATCTATTCGTACTCTCTAATTAAGTTATATAGTAATCTTCTTAATTAAGCTGGGTTTTAAATTTGTAATCGGAATTTATTTAATCGAAACTAAAATGCGAATCTATTTGACATTAAAGAAGTTTCCAACAATTGCACGCAATCTTCAGCCATGCACTAAGTATATCCAGGGCCGGTCCTAAGGGTGGGCAAAAGGGGTCATCGCTCAAGGCCTCATGTCAAAAAAGCCAAAATTAACAGTTCTAAAAGGTCTATATAAATCATTAATTACAAAGAAAAAGGGCCCCAATGCACCATTTCGCCCAGTGCCCAATAAATCTAGTGCCGGCACTAAGTATATATTACTTGTAATATATATATACTCTCTCCATTTCTATAAAACTAAACTATGATTCTCACTTCCTTTAATTTATATATTAGTTGTAATATATACTCTTTCCATTTCTATAAGAATGCACTCGAAATATTTTGTATAAATATAGTGGAAATGGAAAAGCAAGAAATTAAGACAAAAAAACAAATAGATGAAGAAATAAGTGATTAAGATGGAGAGATAATAAATTTTTAAATAAGATTGAAAGAAAAAGAGTGGAACACCAAAAAAGAAATTTGAAAAGGTGCAAAATAAGTGGGTCAAACAAACTAAAAGCCAATAACCAACATCGGACCATCAACTGCCATTTGCCAAACAACTAATTAGATTTCTAGTGAGCTAGGTTGTATATACTTTCTCTGTTCCACTATACTTACTACATTTGACTTTTCATGCAATTCAATGTGTTATTTTGAACATTAATATATATATATATATATATATATATATATATATATATATATATATATATATATATATATATATATATATATATATATATATATATATATATATATATATATATATATATATATATATATATATATATATATATATATATATATATATATTCGCAAATTGGGAAACTTTATAGAAGAACAACAAAAAAACACTGAAACTTAGACACCCAAACCCTGCCGGCATAAAAAACCCCGCGAGGGGAAAAAGTCATTAGAGAGAGGGGCTAAGAGACAGGCCACCCAAACAAACGCATAGGGATGGACTATGCCACAGTTAAAAAACTATATAACCCAATACAAACACCAATCCAAAATACAAAACACCAAAAGAAAAAACCTAAGAATCTAAAAAGTTAATATCATAAAAGCATGCGATTAGATGATTTAAAAAAGATTCCGCTTTCTACACACTAACTGCAATATTTAAAATAAACTTAAACGATGAATTGAAGACTATCTATGATGACCGTGATATAACGAGTATTTCAGAATGGAGCAAAAATGTTTGGCTTTTTCCACCTAGCTAGTATATTTTAATTTAATCATAGATTTCTCTATCACAACCTTTAGTGATTGACATCGCCATTAAATGCTTTGTGCATTTCAACTTCAACAATAAAATAAAGTTAAATATCAGACAAGTAATCTGATTTTGTTATTGATTTAGGGTCATCACTTGGATCCTAGTGATTAATTATTGGGTCATTCTACGACCTTTACTATTTACTAGTTTATTTTATGTTATTTGGTATTATTCAAGTTAGAATTAATTAAGGAAATAAAAAAGAAAGAAAAAAGTTTGAAGAACACATTTTTCTTTGTTTAAATCTCAATTTTAAACTAATTAAAGAGATTTGAATAAATTGATTTTTAAAATTTTGTTAATTATTAAATCTTTTCAAAAATTATGGAAAGATTAAAAGGTTTATTACTACAACAAATTTAACTTTTTGCGACATTAAATTTAGTGGCATGTAAAAAATGCCACTGATTTATATTTTTAGTGTAATAATTATTTGTTTTTATTTTAAGCTCCATTATAAAGTGATTTGGTGACACTTTATTTGGTCTTTAATGGCATATGTAAATGTTACTATAGTTTATAGTGATATTTGTGAGAAATGTCACTTGATCCTATGTCGCAAGAAACTTTAGTGTGATTTTTTATTATGTTGTTAAAGGGTCTAATAAATGTCACCGAATCCTCTATATAATAGTAGAAATTTGAAGTAGCGACATTTAAATTAAATGTTGCTAAATATATCCTACTAAAAGCAAATTATGTTGTAGTGTGTGTATGATGACCAATTTAATTTTAAATAATAATAATTATGGTGGTCAAATATAAATTTGTAATATTTATAAAAACAAATTTAGAAGGCTCGATCTCCATAGGCATAACTAAAGGGGCGTTCCTGGGGGTTGTTTTGGGGTGCAATTACCTAGGGCCCAGCTCACGAAGAGGCCCAAATTGAGTTAATCCTTATAATTGATAATCAATACTTCAATTTGCATTAGCTTCTAGTATGGATTGAACTTGCAATATTTAGTTTCTCATCAGTTAAGCGCATGACTATTAAACTACATAATTGGAGAAAAAATAACCGAAACTTTACTTATTCTGATTCATACCCTTTTTTTATTATTCGCCTAGGGTTTAAAAATTGTCAAAAATAGCACTGATAACTTAGTTTTGCCCCTAATATTAACCATTATTTATTTATTTCTCTTCCTTACATAATAATAATAATATAATAAATAGTGTATAATTCAGTACTTCCTTTGTTTCATAATATTTGCTACATTTTCCATTTTGGAAATGCATTTCCTTTTTAGTAAAAAAACCAATCATTTAAAGTTATACATACTCCTATTTTTATCCTACTCTATATCTAATTACTCCTATTTTTCTTTTTCATTTTTTAACAAATAAAATTTAAAAATTTCAAAAAAGCAACTTTCCACCTATTATTCATCATTGCACAGTAACTTTTTAATCTTTGTACCCATACAATAGTAACAAGTAAATCAGAACGGGGAAGTATATGGAATTTGTGAAAACTAATAAAATACTTCAAAGAAGTATAATTGAGAGGAATGAGTCATTAAGGAGGTATTAAATCTCAAGTTGCATTGTCTTTTTCTCTTATTCTATAAGAGGACTGTGACCAAATTTGCATCATAGTCCTAGGCCTAGCCTTTAAGAAGTAGGCTAGCTACTAGGCGCTAGCATTATGTTTTTTTTATTACAGAGGGTGTACAATTCAATAATCGAGACTCTTTGTGGCCGTGCTTTCTTTTATGGGTATGAGTTACTTATCGTCGTCTTTTTCTTTTCAGATCCTGTCAAAAGTTTTTTATGAGCAAGATACACTGTGTAGGATGGTGATGGTGATGATGATGATGATGATGGAGTACAATTTAATGAAGTAAAATTACTCCCTTAATTCACAAGATTTGCTAGGTAAAGAATGATAGTTTATCAAATTGGTAAATCACTTGTAGGTGACAAGTATTTATTGGCTTATGACTTTAACGATATTGTTTATCTCTATTTTTGTTTTGATTATTTTATTAATTTTTCTTTTATCTTTTTATGTGATTTACAAATTATGATTAATTTAGACTTTCTACTAATTTACTATAATTGTCCCCTTTAGATTTAGCATAAAAATTAAGAACCGGACCGGATCACGTAAAGTGATACTCCCATATGGATGGTATCTTGACATAATATATTCTTAAAATTTCAATTTATGATACTTATTACTTAAGACATTTTTGTAATTATAAATAGTTTATTTGGACAATTTGGTAAAACAATCTATGACTTAAAATAGAAATAAAACAATTAAGATGAACTGATCTAATTAACAAGTAAATGACACAATTATTATAGTGAATTAAAGAGCGTGTTATTATTCTTTAAATTCAATAAATTAATATTTTTTTGCAAGAGTCTCTTATTGTATATTAGAATTGCTAGATGAACTGATACAATAACTAAATATATATTGTGTTTAAAAATTTAATTAAGTAATCAATTTAATTCTCAGAACCAAGAGAATAATATATAGGAAATCAACCCTTCACCATTATTACCTACAATAATTTCAACTTTTGATTAATCATAAATAATCCTAACTATAAGTACTTGTTAAGAATGCACCAAGGTAACCTCTTACTATAATTACAAGTCATTTTGATTTTTGCATAAACAAGTAACAAAATAAATACAAAATTAAATTAAAAAAATAGAAAATTTTCTAAAAAAAAAATGAAAAGAGAAATCCAAGTAAGTTTATTTTTAATTTTAATTTTTACTTTTTTTTTTTGAAGAATAATTTTTTTTTAATTTTTACTTTTTAAATGTTTTTGATTTTTGTTTTTTTTACAATTACCTGGAAATATTGGTCACCATTTGGACAATAATAGTCAATGTTCTAATTGGGTAAGTGACTATAAAATTAGAATTATCCATGATTAATGAAAAGTTAAAATTATTATGGAAAAATCAATAAAAAAATTAAATTATTCCAAGTAATTGTACATTTGTACGTTCCTAAAAATATACTCCTATATAACTATATAAGAAACAAGATAGTAAAATGGCGTCTACTTAGGGCTTGCCTAGAAACTTATTACTAATGTCTAATCATGTGGTAAATATTTATGCACTATGACAAAAACATTTATATTTGCACAAAATCTCACAAGAGACGGTCTATAGGATAGACCATAAAATTGGGTCAGCCCATTTCCCTTAACTGATTTTTTTTATTATAATATCAATTATATCATGTTATAATCCTAAATGTAAGGTATTATAACCTCGAATATACTATTCTATAACCCCAAATATAAGTTATTATAACCCCAAATAATTTATTATAACCCCAAATATACTATATTATATTTTGGGCTGGGCTTCATGGATTCCGTCTATAGAATAGACCGTCTCCCATGAGACTTTCTAATTTGGGGCTTGATTTATAGCAGTTTCTTTCAAACGCTATAAAAGTATGGGAGAATATTTCTCTGTACCATGTTGCTGATGAGGTCATTGAATTACCTACTATAGCAGGTCATCGGATTACCTAAGTTTTTTTTTTTGAAATTTTTGATAAATATCCCTTAAAATTGAGATTATTTATGATTAATCAATAGGTGAGATTATTATAGAAAAATCACGAGTTATTATTGTAGGTAAATGTTTCAAAAAATAATAAGTGTAAGTATTGTGGAAATATTAATGTGCGCAAGGAGCATCATAATCCTAGACCTAGCTTTCCATAGTAATAGGTTAGCTCTTAGGCTCTTCCATTATACAGAATACTTTAATTGTTTAGTAGAAGTATATATTATTAAATATTAATGAATAATTGCTATTTTTAATTTATTACTGTTCTAATATAAGCAATTATATAAATAAGGTGTCAATGTCTGCTGCAGTTATATGAATAAATTTGTCATTTATCTTTAACATAAAGATCAAATTGTCCGAAAATTGTCAATCAGATTTTAGTACCACAAGTCCATTACAATCCAAAGATAATAATAAAAATACTTCTATTATATAAAAGAAATTATTAGACATTATTGATTTGATTTACTGTGCCGAATAATAAAATAAGGAAAAAAAATAATTATTTCCTCCGTCTTAATAGATTTACAGTAAAGAGAAAGGGTGTGATTTTTAAGAAAAAATGGATGTTAATAATAAATGAAAAGAGAAAATGAATTGTGTGGATAAAATTAAAAGAAAGTTAAAATGTATGGATGAGATTTAAAAAAGTGGTGGATTATCGTCTAAAAATAGAAATAATGCAAAATAAATGGGATGAATTAAAATGACGATTAATGCAAAATGAGCGGGTCAGAGAGAGCGCATCATTAATCAGCTATGATATGCAAAATGATGAAATGCGAGATGTAGTAATTTTTTATAAAGAATTCCATGTGATAACTCTGATGTTTTGAATTTTCTACGTGGTAATCAAAACTTTTAAAAAATCCACGCGGTAACCACGAGGTTTACCAAATCGTTTTACCATCACCTTTTTGCACATAAAATGTTAACTAACGTTAATTTCGATGCTTTAAGGTTATTGTACGCCTATTTATGCGACTCATCATTTCAAATGTCATCAATTGCAACTTTTTTCGTCAAAACATAAACCCTAACTCTACTATTTTTAATCCAAATTTTATTTCCCCAAATCCAAAGATGGTAGAGTCAGGGTTTATGTTTTGAGGGAAAAATGTTGAAATTAATGACATTTGAAATGGTGAGTCGCATAAATAGGCGTACAACACCCTTAAAGCTTCAAAATTAACGTTTGTTAATGCTTTATGTGCAAAAAGGTCACGATACCACCATCTGGTAAACCTCAGGATTACCACGTAGATTTTTTAAAAATTTGGGTTACCAGATGGAAAACCCAGAACCGTACCTTAAACTTAGCTATGTAACATTAATGAGGTAAACTATGTATATTATTTCTGATAATTGTGTTGACAAAAAATTTTTTTTATAACTAATTCTCTATTGAGGTCGTCTCACCATAAGACGACTTTAATTGCGTCAGCCCAAATAATTAAAAAAATTATATTTATTTGTTTTTATTTAAATCACTTCGTGGGAATTTAGTTTTTAATATTTTTTGTTCATGAGCAATTTGTATAGATTCATCTCATGATGAGACAGTCTCATACAAGATTAGCCAAGAAAAACTCTCATAAGAAGAGGTATTGTTGTCGGTTAATTAAAGAAGATTTGGGTAAAAGAGCTCTCTCCTACGATTGGTTTTGAAAGTAATAACTAAGGTATTGTGAGTTCTTTAAGTATCTAATAGTCTAAAGGAAAATAATCAAAAATAAAACAAATTTTTCTTCGATCAGTAAAAAATATATATATTCAAAAAAAAAATTAAATAAATAAAATTATTATTTAATTTTAAATATATTTATCTATACGCACTACAACAAATTTAATTTTTTGCGACATTGGATTTAATAGCACTTAAAGAAATGCCACTAATTTATATTTTTAGTATGATAATCATTGGTTTTTATTTTAAGTTCCATTATAAAGTGATTTAATGACGCATTATTTGGTCTTTAGTGACATATATATGTAATTGTACGTTAATATAGTCTATAGTGACATTTATGAGAAGTATCACTAAATATATCTTATGACGCAAAATACTTTGATGTGATTTTTAGTTTCTAATTCTATACTTTGGAAACTTTAAGGAGGGTTAGAGTTTATTTATAGCAATAGGAGGATTTATTTAAAAATACTTAATAAATGAATTTATTTTCAACGAATCAAGCAAATTTGATTTATTATTGACAAATATTTGTTGTTTTTATTTGTTATTTTAGTACTCACTCTGTTTTAATTTGTTATTTTCATTTTTTCAGATGAAAATTTAACAAAATTTCCATCATGAATAGTTTCATTTTATGATGTAGAAGTATTTTTTAACTAAAATAATATCATCTACCTAATACTACATTCTAATAAATTGTTTTTATGACTTTTATATTCAAAAGGAAAGGAAAAAAAACAACGTGCAGAAAACTAATTAATTTGGTAACTTGTAATGACAAGACAACAGTTATCTAGTATGACGTATTTGAAGCCCAACTCATCAAAGATTAATGCTTACTTACCGTATTTTTAATGTCTGCTTACATTATTCTTAATGCTTATTTTCAATATCTTAAATATCTACCTACATCATTCTTAATGTCTACTAGCTACTTATAATATTTTAAAAAATAAAGATAATCTCTTAAAGAGACCGTCTTTCGGAAAAATTTGTATTATAATTATCATGCATTGTCTTTGTAAAGTTTTTGAATGTGATTGTATAATATAATATAATAAGTAATAATAATAAAGTATTAATCCAGGAAAAATGGACATTAATGTCAGCAAGACCACATCAATTACTCAATACCCAAGCCGCCATGCACTAATTATTTCTTAACTTTTTAATTTTTTTTTGAATAATAACTTTTTAATTTTTTTGTAATGAACTAATATTTCTTAACTGAGATTAGTTTTTAATACTTTTATTTTAAATCATTGATTGATTACAGGTGCAACATTTTTATTCAATTATCACATACTCGATCTATGTCATAATATAAATTAAAGATAAAATTGTTATTTTTTAAGAAAAACTGTGAATAATGGTAATAAATGAAGAGATAGAATAAATTATGTGGATAAACTATAATAGAGAATTAAAATATAAGGATGAAATTAAAAAGAAGTGGTGGGTCATAATCTAAAAATAGAAATGATACAAATTAAATGGAACGAACCAAAATGAAAATACTGCAAATTAAATGGAACATAGAGTCGCAAAGAGTACATTTCAGGAGAGAAATTTAGTTTAGCAATATAATTACGTTAAATTTCATAGAGTACTTACAAGTTACTACTTACCTTTTTATGATGTAACTAGTGTATAAATCTTGCAGGTATGAAGTTTGTTAGTATTAAAATATATATATGATTATACATTTTAAAAATATACAAAATTTCTAATGAATGTATGAAAAGTATTTCAAAAAATATACAAAATCGAAGTAACTCCCACAAAATAATGATTGCACAATTCAATATATATTTCTATATAAGGGGCATCATGATCAAGTATAAACACAAAAAGTAATAAAAATTAAAAATTAGACTGAGATATACATTTTGTATGCGGTAAAAGGTGTACATATTATTCAAAGAATGTACTTATTTTCGTGAAGAAAAGGTTGTGTTGTGTATCCAATTATATATACAAAATTGCCACCCCAATATATAACACTTTTTTTATGCTCATGTACATTTGTTTTCTATTTTCATAACTTTCGTCCCGTTTGGTTAATACCAACTTTTTTTATGCTCATGTACATTTGTTTTCTATTTTCATAACTTTCGGCCCGTTTGGTTAGTGGTACTAAATAATGATAATGAGAATTATTTATAGTGTAAAATTTCACTAAAGGATCTATATCATTCCCATGGTAATGAAATTTTGATCACAAAAAAGTTTTTTTGTATACAAATTTTCATTACCACCTAATACCACATCTTCCAATGGTAATGCATTGGAATGCATTTTATGAAGAAAATGAGATGAATGGAGTTGGACAAACATGACCATCAAGGTAGACAAGAGGTTTTTCAACTAAAATTACACTAATTTTTCATTCCCATTAACATCGTTTATGACCACTACCAAACGGAGCGTCAATGGTATTCACATGATCCAAATCATCTATATGGGTTGGATCAATTGAAAACAACTAAAGTGAAGAAAATTAAAATCCAATCTCATGGTGTACATCAGAAAATTGCAACTTTTTTATACAATATGTACATTTATTTAGTTAATATGTATAACCTGAAATTAATTTTTAGTTTTCACTATTTAATTAAGTGATTTTATTTTATTTTATTTCATATTTTATTTATTTTAAATACTATGTATTTTGTTATGTGGTTATTTACAAATAATCATTATTATTTAGAATTTTCTGTGACTTATCTACGAAGAAAAACATTTGTAGAATGTCATAAAGTTCGTCAATAGATGACGGAAAAACACCATTGATTTTGTCATTAAGATCACGAAGATTGTGTTTGCCAAGGCCTTCATTTTGGCTATGAGAAGGAAAGGGTTGAGCAAAACTACCTGATGATCCAAAAATTTGATGATTTAATTTAATATTTGAATAGGCGAATTCAAATTCGATATTAAATTTTTGAGATTTGGATATCCAAATATCCAACATATTTTAAGTTGTTGGATATGAAATATCGGATATCTGACATTATTTTGGGTAATCGGATATTAGATATCCGTATATTATATGTAAATTTGGGATATTAATAAGAATTAAATTCTAATAAAAAAATCATTTTGACTAAATTCGGATTTCGGATATCCGATTTGAAAATTTCAACTTATATTTGTTGACATCAAAGGATATCCGAGTCGGATCATATTACATATCAAATATAAGATATGTAATTTTTAGATATTAGATATTCGATTCAACTGCATATTTTAGATCAGATATCCGACTTTGCTCACGCCCTTAGGGAAGCGGGTCGGGGTGGGGGGCAATGAGCAAGGGTAGAGGTGACCTGGGGTAAGGCTTCGGGTTTCTCTTTTAATTATTATTTTAAAAAAATTTAATCATAAAACTACAGCGAAAAAAGCTTGACGTTGTTTGACCAGGTATCCTTTGGTCACAGTTACCACAAAGACCTGGTAAATAAGCATCAAAGTCTTTGTTCGCAGTTGGTAATAGCAAACAAAGAACTTGAATTCTTTTGAACAACCTCTTTGTTCGGTGTTACTACCCAAACCTCAGTTATGCCTCTGGGAAAAAGTACTACTTTGAAAATATTTTAAAACATTACTTATATTTTTATTTTTTAATAATTTTTTGCTTAATTCATTCTAATTTTCAAAATGTCTCAACTCACTCAAAGAATAAAGCCCTAAATCCTTAAAGCAAAAATACTAAAATAGCAATGTCCACTTAAAAGTTTACACATGAGAATCAAGTAATTGGCCCTATATCAAAATACCTAGAAAAAAAAAGGCTTACAAAACTATATGAGAAATAAGTAACTAGCCATAAATTGAAATACCCATATTAAAATGGTGAGAGGCCATAGTTGAGGAGAAAAATCAAATTAAGAATCAAAGAGATATAAATGAATAAATTGGTGAAGTGGCCATTTTTCATGCCAAGAAATCATATAAAGAACTAATATTTGTCTTTTGAGAGACCGTCTATGGCATAGACGACACTTTCAGCAGCCCAACCCAATGGAAATTTCAGTTGTTATTTTTGGAAAGTGTAAAAATGGGCTGGCCCATTATACCTGTCTATGCTATAGACCGTCTATAGCAAGAATTTGTAAATATTTTTATGTTACGAAAACTAAAATACCTTTAAAATAAAATCTAGTTAAAATTTAAAATCTTTAAAAAAAAATCAAATTAAAACTTTTAAAAGCGGAAGAAAAAACATTTGTATCTTTAAAATTAACAGTCAGGTATAATGGGCCAACCCATTAAAGCATATTTTTACCCTTACTCTACATTTTCTTTTAGGAAAATTTGCTCAAAATAATCCCATTTATCACCCGTTGGCCAAAAATAATCCCAACTATCAATTATTTTTTAATAATCCCAACTATTTTCATAATTTGTTGAAAACATACCCACCCCTTTGTACCGGCCGGAACAAGTAACTTTTTCACTTATTTTTCTTTTCTTTTTTACTTAGTTGTTTAAAATAACTCTTTCCCTTTATCTATTAATCAAAAAAGAAAGAAAAAAGCGGAAAACTTACATGTTATAGCCCGTTAAAAAGGAGGTGGGTATGTTTTCAACAAATTATGTAAATAGTTGGGATTATTAAAAAATAATCAATAGTTGGGATTATTTTTGGCCAACGGGTGATTGTTGGGATTATTTTTAGCAAATTTTCCTTTCTTTTATGGGCCGATTTAATTAGATATAGTTTCTCAAACCATCTCTCACAAAAATTTGTGTAAAATTTAAAATTTCAATTTTCACTAGATGCCTGATAACTACCACATGAAAAAATTGAAAAGCGGTGGCAAATCTTATTGCTATAATATAAACGTAAGAATTTAACAGATTAACCGGATATGTCTATCTATCCATTTAATTGATGAGAAGTATTTTCACCGCGTGGAAACAGAAAGACTGTCAATGTTATCTACTCTTTATAATCAATTTCCTTTCATTTTTGAAGTTTCAAAAGTTTCCCGACTCCCTCAGTTCTCTCTTCCACTCTGGGTTTCCCCCCTTTTCCTGCACTTCAATCTTGCAATATTCGTCTTCCACGTCTTCTCTCTCAGGTACTCTTCTTTTCTGCTTGATTGCTGTATAATTTACTTGTTCTTCAATTTACTGTTTGGTTTTGTTGATGCTTAGAGTTTCTAATTCAAGTTTTCTTAGATTTTGCGCTTAATTTCTTTTAATTGAGTTGGAGTTATAATCAATGCAAGCATATAATTGGAAAAGTATGCAAATCATATGATAATTTGAGGAACGGCTTCGATGTAAGTGTGTGCGTCGTCTTTTGATTCGTGGAACATAACACTCAACAATGTCTTTCTATTCTTGTTGTTTTTGATTATTGTGTAGTTGAATGATTTTCTTAATTGAATTTGAATGCTTCCACTTATAGATATTGTTCGTTTGTGTACATGCTTTTATTTTGCTTGATTTTTGGGGGATGATTACTATGCTTTACTTTGATTACTTTTTGTTTTAATTTTTTTGAATAAAATCTAGTTCAATTTCTTCTATTTCATATAGCTTAGCACTGCTTTGGATAATATTATACTTCTATATTTAATTGAAATTCTCCCTTTTAAAGGCGAAGTTTTTGAAAAAGGACCTGGTGAGATTCTAATTTCTATATGTTAGTTGTTAAGCATTTGGTTCGAGGACCGAGGGAGTATGGTTTAGTGTTCGCAGTGTTGTATTGAGCTCTTTTGGATATTTGGTGATCGAACTAAAGGAAGTTTTGATTTTCTGGTTATAAAGATTGCAATAGCATCGACCATCATTTGATTGTAATAGCTAAGTTCACAAGGTTTTCTTTCCTTATTAGTCATGTGGGTGGCCTCATTTGGTTGAAGGATCAATGTGGTGTATTTGGGAAAATTGTACTGCATTTATTGAGGATTAGGGGAAGGACCTAAAAGCATAAAAACTTAAGGAGAATGTTGAGGGATGGAT
This sequence comes from Amaranthus palmeri, assembly GCA_019776075.1. Classification (NCBI taxonomy): domain Eukaryota; kingdom Viridiplantae; phylum Streptophyta; class Magnoliopsida; order Caryophyllales; family Amaranthaceae; genus Amaranthus; species Amaranthus palmeri. The sequence continues at coordinate 449,712 of JAAKBH010000343.1, read as the reverse complement.
TTCGTAATAGTGGTTATTGGGAGCATAGTGTAAAATCAAGATCACATCACTGTATGGTGACTATTGTATAGGGTTTTTAGTTTACTGCATAGGTTGCATTGGTTGTAAAATCATCCACATAGACGGTGATATCCTTTTCTTGCCTCTTATCGCGCTCGTTATCGTGATCAGAATTGTATTATTGCATCATTTTTTGGAGGCATGAATGATCATACAAAAGTATGTTTTTGTTGATCTTGACTTTCTAATGGTTGAGACTTGAGAATAGTTGTCTTTAAGCTCTTTTGCATTCATAACAACTGGTAAGTCTTATTTCCAAAATGTGGAGTAATTTTTCAGCCTAGGAAAGATATACAAAGGTACAAGCCTATAAAATAGAATTTTTTAAAGTATGGTATTATCTACTTTAATTTTTAGTTTTGATGTAATATTTTTATTTATACCATGCGATTACCTTGACTAGAGACCATAGTGCGAAAATTTGGTTACAATTGTGAACGCAATTAATGGAATAGTGATGCAATAATGCGAGTGATGCAATTATCGTAATGACAGTCAAAAACATGAGATATCCCATGATATGACCCAAAATGCGATTTTTTTTTACACCTTTACAATGCGAAAACTAAAGCTTTGTTTTTTGAAAACCTTTATAATGTGGCCGGTGCAGTGCAACTTGTTTTTGCACTATACTAGAGATGGGGCCACAGAGGTAAGGGATTTTAGTTATGTATACTCTCAGACATGTAGCTTTGGAGAAGTTGTTTTAGCCATAGACATAGTGCAAAATATCATCTGAATCACAATCGTATTATAAAGAATTTGAAACTTACAACTACTGACTGAAACAGTGTTATAGATTATAGAAAAATTAGAGAACTTGCCCAAAACACTAGCCTAGTAGGCGAGAGAGCCCATTTACTCCATAAATCCCATATTAGTTGCCCATATGGCTTGTAATAGCCTTAAAATCCATTCCATTAATTCGTACCATCATTAGTTTCAACTTTCCTGTAGGTCACGGCTGGCTCAACCTAGGCCACCACTCCGAGTTGAAACCTCGTTGGTCACGACTGGCTTAATCCAAACACTTCGTAGGCCTCCACTCTAAATTGGCTCTGATACCATTGTTATATAATAAACGAGAGAACTCCTCAAAAGACTAGCCTAGTAGGGGAGAGAGCCTACTTACTTTATAAGCCTCAAATTAGTTGCCTATACAATTGATATGGGACAAAGTACCATTACCTTGTAACGGCCTCAAATCCATTACATTACAGACAACTGTTAAAGCATCCACATTGACAATGATTTAGTGCAATAATGGTTACAATTTCTTTGCAAGTATTGGGAAATAATTATTGAGTTTTACGGTACGTGAGTACTGAGTAGTAAATGTAAGTTGAGTGAGACATTAATTGAGTATATTTCTATACAAAGTTTAAAACTTATGCATTTGAGACTTTTGTAGATGGTATTAGATATATTTTCCATTCCATCATATTCCTAATGGCTTAGCCAATTTTTATCAAGCGAAGTAGAGTTTTTTTTAACAAGCCTATGTAGATAGGAAATGGTGATAGAACTATGCCATAGGATGTTTCTCGAAATGCTATATAAATGATTAAATTATAATGTTAGGTTTTATGAGCAAAGGTCAACATTGTTACCATTTTTTGAGAAATCTTCTATGTAAGTTTTAAAGTAAAGTATAATTGAGGAGTAGCTCTGAGCTTAATGTTATTTTGAATGATGCCAAAGCCTTAATTTTTACAATATGTGTCGACTAATGAACAAAATAAAATCAACTTAAGAGATCAATTATGACATAGATTATATTCTATTTGATCCTATCTTTATTACTAATTCATAACTAAGAAAATGTGTTCCACTAATCATTTAAATTCCATATATATGTTCCTCTTCTGTTCGTCCTTATTTATTATCATATGCTCGTGCAAATTTCATTTTGTTTTGCCATTCTTTGTTTCTATTATCCACGTCATCTTCAGCCTACCACTTCCTTGTCTAAGTTCCTTATTAATCACTTAATCTTATTATTCCACTTATGGCATCGAGGTAATAGATATTGTTGTGTAATTGTGTTTAATAGATGATAGTAATTTGGTAACAATAATGAGCTTATTTGTGACTTTATAGGGTAAGGCTCATGGTAATTTTAAGGTAAGCATCTTTACCGTTGAATATCCCAATATCCTCCACTGTCCATTTACAAGGCTCATATAGACAATGGAATAGGACTTTGTTCACAAAATTACATGTAAATTCATGAATATTACTAATATTTTCATATAGAAGTGATTTGTTAGTGTGAAGTAATTAGAGGAGGTAGTAGCAAATAAATTAAGGATGTTATTATTCGATACATGGAAATTTTCGGAGCATATAACGTGTGTTGAAAGTTTGGGGTGTCCATGCTTGTAACTTAAAAAATTAAAAGTTTTCTTTATAAAAAAAGCTTAGAATTATATATTCATAAGGTATCAATAGTTTATTTATTTAAATGAGTGTATCTTTTCCTTTGCACCTTTATAGTTTTACCTATTTTTTCCATCTCTAGTACAAGATGTTCAATGATAGTGTTGATCAAAGGCGAAACTTTGTTATGGCGGGTAGGGGCTTTGCCCCTCCGAGATTTCCGGCAATTTTTATTTAATATACAATCGTCAATTCGTCATTTTATATTTTTTATAATTCTAGCCCAACAAATAAAAACAACACAATTAAAAGAAGAGAATAATTGAACAAAATAAAAAAATCTAATAAGTAATAATGGAATATCAAATTTGACAACTGGAAAAAAGAAAGCGATTGGGAGAAATTGACAAAATAAAAAATTAAGCTTACCATCCTCAAATTAAGGATATAGGTTAGTTTTATATTTTTAATTGAATTTTCTTATCTTTATTTTAATAATTAGTTTGCATTAGTGAATACTTGAATCTTGAATACTCATACAATAAAACAATCAATTATGGAGGTAGTAAAGAAAAGACTTCGTAACAAAATGAGCGATGTTTTCTTGTTAATAGTTTAGTAATTTACATTTAGAGACAAATAACAAAGACATATAGTGTTAATGAGATTATAGATAATTTATATGTTCTGTGGCTAAAGAGCGTTGAGCTTTACTTTGACTCAAATTTACATTATAATTTTTGGTTGTATGGATTGATTATATATATTAATGTCATTCAAAATTTTTTGTTCTAACTCCCCCCCTAAAATTTTGTTCAAGTTTCGCCACTGGTGTTGACTACTTTATAACAATAGTTTGTTTATATAATGTACATAAAGAAGTGTTATTTAAACTTCTATCTTTAAGATTTGTTATTTTCACCTTAACATAATCACATTATAGAAATATAAGTTTTGACAAATTACATTGTGTTTCATCTTGTGGTTACTAGTCCCAATAAGCTAAGATAAGGACTACGTAAGTTCTATTGACCAATAAAATAACTTAAGTTCATGTAAGTCCTCGTAAGTTTTAAAAAGCTCATATTGTTGTATTTCAATTGAATAGACTAAAGCATTTATTATAATTATCTAGAGTTTCCTTACTTATCCTCTTCCTAATTGAGAAGTTTGACCATTATATGACATCTTGTTTATTTTTTGTAGAAGAAACTATTGGGTTGAATATAAAAGAAAAAAAAGCCACATTAATGAAGAGAAAAAGGAGGCTTGTACCGTTCTAGGCTGGACGGAATATCATAAGTCTGATGTTTTTCCTCTCCTTTTTATTGGACGATTATTATTTTCTTCCATAAAAGTGTGATTTAGATATTGATTTTGTATCTCCTCTTTCTCCCCAAGTTGCTCCCAAATTCTTGATCTACCAATTGAAGATTTTTGTACTTCTACTCTTTGAGGTATGTTGCCTACTTTTCCTCAATTTTATTTTTGAAAGCATTTCATTTGAGTCTTTTCTTCTTTTTTTATTAAAAATTGAATCCAGAAATATATATGTAGTATTTTGTTTTGAGAATCAAGTTAAGACATCGGATTTTGTAGCAAATCTTGTACCTGTTTTCGGTCCTTTGTAATTTCTCTTTGCTCTTGTTCAATAAAATCCTTGGATTTGTCAGCATGTTTCTCTGATTATATTAATTGGTGTAATTACAAATATTAGGAAAATTTTGAAGTTTAAGTATTTTGAGCATTTGGAGCAGACCAAATTATTGTTCTTTATAAATTTTTAATTTTGAACTCCATGTTATGCTTAAGCATCTATTCGCTAGTTTAGTGTTTATTTTGTTGATTAAGGTGATGTAGGTAGTCTTGAGTGATAAATTTTATTAAAGAAGAGTAAGGAAAAACTAGGGGTAACCGTCAATGTCTCAAAGGTTAGGCTATCTTTGCCAACCTGCTAGTCCCTTGACACAATGAAGACTTTCACTTATATGTCTTCTATATGCCACCTCTTTGCCTTTGTAATAATGTCCATGGTGTCAAAATATATTGAATTTGCACTAGTGTGTATAATTCTTGGTAATTTGAAGTTAAATTGAGGCTGGGAGATGTGTCAAGTAGTATTTTGTGGCCTTGTGGGGTTATTTGTATAATGTCTTTCATGTATTGTTACATGGATTAATTAGTGTAGTAGGTATGCATTTTCGTATACCCTTTTTCTGGGAATAGGGAGGGGGAAGGTGGGGAGGTGAGAAGGGGATATGAAACCAAACTCTCGGTTTTGCTTTTATAGACTAGGAAAGTTTTTTTGAATCACTTGCTTATATGCTGTACAAACAAAATGCTCATTTGCTCTTGTGTTGCCTCTCTTAGGATTAAATTAAATAATTGTTTGTATATGAAATGGTGTTAGTAATCTAGGAGCGGTTAATAGTGCCGTCTCGAGTACCTTTAAGTCACATAGGGGAGTCTGGGAGGATGGATTCATCTGGGGGCCTTTCAAGTGCGTGCACCATTAACAATTAACGGGTCACAATTTTCTAAGAACCATGTATTAACTAAGGATTGCTCTAGCCTTTTGCGAGCAAATGGAAGATATTGTCACATAGTGCGATTGCTAAAAGCTTTAAATTTTCAATGTCATTTGAGGTTAAATACCTCATCTGAATTACAGACATATAGACTGTATTTGTTGCGCAACCTGAAAAGTAGAGATAAGGGTGATAATAATGTGAGTTGAGTTGAAGAAGTCACAAGCTCAAAATCATGAAGCGTGACTTGAACTCGAAGTTTAAGCTTGCAAGTTGAGCTTGAACTCAAACTTGGGATCGAGTTGAGTTCAAACTTGAAACCAAATGCTCGTATCTCTAAATTTTGTTACTCTAATTTGGTCTCGAAAAACGACATCGACAATTTAAAATATAGTTGCAAAATGTTTTATTTGAAATGAAAACGTTTTTGAAAATATTACACAATCATGCACTTTTGAGTCGCACTCTGAGTTTCTTAACTTGATTCTTTCATATCTTGAGTCGACCAACTTAAAATTGAAATCATGTCAACTTGTTTCCAAAAACCTAGCGACTATCAACTTGCATGTTATCTTGACTTATTTGAACCTTGAGGCAGAGATTGCATTGATCTGATGAACGTCTTGATTAAAGTGAACATAGTGTGCTAAACTGCAAGTTTTCGTACCTAAGTGATGAACTTTAATAAAAAGGCTTACTCCTCAAATTGAAGAGGGTTTTCGAAAATTCTTGGCATTTTATCTTTTATTTTGTACTAACATTGTTACTCATTTCTATGTGGTTCTTGCGAAAGATGATTGAAGCCACAAATTCTTTATTTTACCCCCTTTGATTATTTTTCAAAATCTTTGGTTGTAGTCTTGTAGATGTAGTGGAGAGGTAGAATTTTCTTTTTCAAAACGGGTTATTCTAGTGCAAATTCTCTTGTCTTATAATTGTTGAAATAGGATATGTCCACTAGCACATTAAAGGAAAATCCATCGACGGTTGATTCATCTAAATCTCAGAAGCGTGATGCTGTTAATTTGGAAGAACCAGGTATGTTCATGGGCCATGGCAAGTTCTTAATTCAAGCTTTTTTATATGGCTAGTAAGGAGTTTGTCTTGTTTTTTAAAGAAAGGTACTTTATCAAAATTCTTCGGTGTGTTGTCATGATCTTTGTGTTAAAATTGTCCATGTTGTTGAGTTGGTGATCCTCTTTTAAATTTACTCTTTTGAAATAACTCATGCTTGATTTTTTGCAGATTTTTGGGGGGTTTTTTGTATTGTGATCTTGATTCTCGTTTGCTTCTAAAATTCTCTAAATCTTGTACAAGTGTTTGTACTAATCTTAGTCACATGTTTCCATTGTAGTATTAAATAAAGCTTTCTTATACAGGGTCTTGTGAGTGTTGTTTCTTTATGTATTTTAGAAATATCTATTTTCATAATTTACGTAGCAAATGTCTTTGATGGAGTCCTCATTATGTTTCGAGAAATCTTATTTATGCTTAGCTGAGGGAGTATATTCTTGTTATTTGATATTGTTTATCCACTATTTAGATCTTAAAAGCTTTATGAAAACACCTTAAAGATGTTTGTTGCACATTTGCAACTCTATTTTGGGTGTTTGTTTTACCAAAACATGTTGAATTTAAACCCTTTTAATTTTTAGGTTTATTCCTTATGTTTGAGGCTTAGGTCATCTATGAGGAAGATATAGTATAAGATATCTCATCAGGCCTTCAACTTTTAAAATAGGATAAATGGTGACACTACCATATTTATTAGTATCATGTCGATTAGCTTGTTTTTTTTGGTCCACAAGGACTTGAGGATGTTTGAATTGGTAAGCTAAAAACTAAAAAGATATAAGCATCAATAGATTTGTGTTGCATCACTCAGTATTTATATCCGTGTGCCCCGTTAATGTGAAATGTAGTCTAGTTATGGATTTGGACACAAATATAAAACAAGGACACTACTTCATCTAATATTTGGGAAAATCTAAAGATATGGACCAATTAATTGTGCCCCCTTTGCTACAAAGTAGATAATAGTCTATGCACTGTGCTAGGGATTTGAATAGAAATACAAAAACATGGACACTACTTCATCTAAGATTTTGAGAAAATTTGTAGACATAAATCAATTTATCAATATAAGGAGATTCCAAGATATGTATAAGGAGATACCAACTAATATTAGGACGTGAAGGAGCATTTGAAGTTCTTTTTTTAATCAAGATTGATTTACATTGAGGTTATCTTCAAGCCCTTTGCCACTTGTAATGATTCTAGATGAAATAACAAGGCCTATATAGGCGAGTTTTATGGTATTGTATTGGAACAATGAAAGAAATGAGAGATAGGGTTAATGAGTTAGAGGAGTGAATGCGAATGTAAAAATCCAAAGGGTTTAACTAAATTAGAGTAAGGTAGAGAATTTAATTTTGGAAATGTCGTTTTGGCATGGATGATTAAACACAATAAAGTAAGATATGAAGGAGCTCCCTTCAAAGCGAGTGTTTTAAGTATTTTGAATCTTTTTTCACAGAATCAGATATATTGATCTAGACTTAAAGTATATAATTCAATGTGGGTAGCTCAAATGGAGAGTTGCAACCATTATATCATGCGATCAACGTGTGGCACTATGGTTAATAAGAAATTTCACAGTGTTGCCATTAGACCATCTAGGCCTTTTAGAATGAATCATTGTAAGAAGATAGGTGTAACTGAGATGTGTATGTTAAAATGTATAATTAGAAATATCCTAAAAGATATAATTCGAATTGAAAACAAAATGAGAGATCCATTTGCGTTAGTCTAGCCATATGCAAAGAATAGTGGAAAATGCACAAATTACTGAAATATTAGAACTTTGAGTAGTTTAGAAGAAGAGTTAGGCCCTGGATAACTTAAATGAAGAATGACATGGAAAATGGGGATTTGCAGTTCATATGACAATAAATAGAATTGAATGTAAGAATAGAATGTATGTGGATGGTCATTGAAATTGATTTTGTTTGTTGTAGTTTAACTGATTAGTATTTAATAGTTCTCAAATAAAGTATAATACTTGTTATTGATGATTTTTTATGTTAATTTGTTTTGGTTTATGTAGCCAAAGTTGTAAGGCTTGGCATTCTTGCTGTCAACCTAGGGTGTTTTCTCTACCATGCCAATGCTTGGAAGTAGGGATAACCCCATTGAAAGGCAGAGCAGAATTGATTTGATTTCTATCTTACTGCCCACTTAATTCTCATTGCTAGACCCACTTATCGGTAACTATCACACCAACCTCGAATGTCTCCCCAACTTGACTTTTCTTTCCTCTGTTGGTTGTTTGTCTCCCAATTGTACTTTCCGCTTTGTTGCCAGTCACATATGGTTAATTAGTGATGACAAACGTAAGGTTTGTGGGTTGTGGCCACTTAGGTTGTGCCTATATGGTTTTCCTTCACAATGTTTGAAATGGTAGGATGAGAATGAATGTCCCATTCATCTTTGTACGCAACTCAATCATAGGTACGTTACTGACTATCACCCTCTAACCAACTCCAAATATCGCCTAAATTCAATTATGGTTATAAATGTTTGCTGTTACTATTTCTAGATCCAATTGCGGAAGAACATTGTGATAAAAGATGGGAGTAATGTGTAAGACAATCACCATTTTTTTGTTCCTCCCCATGGTTACGTGCATAATTTCTGTGTACTCAACAGTCATTCCATCATCAACAAGCCTAATTTTTTATCATTGCCTTTTCTCTTCGTTTTCTTTCTCTCTTTCCTTTTCTTTAGTTTTATTGGGGGGATGAGAGGAGGATGGAGATTTTTTTTCTATCTACATGTAGCTCATGCTCAGGCGTGATCAGTTGAAAGTACCATTTTTTGATGTGTAACAGATAAATGCTATCAGGGGTCAGTCTTAAACCTTTTGTTATCAATTTTCAAAGCCATTTTACAACAGGAGAAAACAGAAATATTGATTGTTTTCAATTTTCAAATAGCTAATTTCTTTCGAACTATGAATAGGAGGCCCCATTTTTTCTTAACAACTTCAAATGAACAGGACCCTCAAAACCTTTACCCCGCCCCTGGAGAAAGGGTGCTTGCTAGAGGTTTGAAGAAGTTGAGTACATGATTCTTTATACTTATCGTTAACACCTACTTCAAAGAGGTTTTATGTCTCAAAATTTAGCTGTCAATTGTATTGTATAGCTGAAATTTGAAATATTACTGTCCAAAAGTATGGCGGCTATAGGTTTCTTCTTGGCAACCAGCCAGGAAACTTAAAAAATTGTTGCTTCAATTGATCGAGTTTCTCTCAAAGCCATTAGGTCTTGGTTTCATCCCCTCTTTGCCTTTTTCTTTCCTCACCATGGCAAATCTCAACTCTCAATACATGCACGCTTTAATAGTGAACAAACTTTTGTCATAGTCATTGCAATTTGCATACACTTCCCATCTAGCTAAGGATAGGCTGACAACCGATGCCAAGAAAATGACTCCTCCATCTTTTTAACCTTGGACAAGATCAGATTAATATGTTGGAATCCTACCTCATCCTCTCGAATCCCTGTACTAGAACAACTAGACGTAATATAATTTGATCAAGAAGCTCTCCAAAGTTCAACCCATTGATCATCTCGTGGAAGATTATATCCACTGGCCTCCTTCAAAGAAACCTCTACCTAGAATTCTCATCCAGTAAAAGGGTCAAATTTCATCCTTCAAAACTAAATCAACTCGAGCTAAGATTGTCCTATAACTGTTTTTTCTTGTTTCATAGTGGTCAAAATCACCTTCCATTTAGTATTTTCTTATCATTCATCTCAAACTATCAAAACTTTTATCTTTGAAATTTTGGAGAGATTAAATATGTACTTGTATCATGGAATAAAAATGAGGCCATAATGTTACATAATGGCCGCTTCATAACAGATTTTGGACTTGCCGAACCGCAAAACTCTGTTACTTAACCTAGGATTTAAAATTATAGAGTAACCGCCATTATAAGTTGTTTTAACATATTAGTCATTATTTTTTTTTAAAGTGTATTAGGGTTCTAAAAGGTCTATTATAAGCTTTGATGTAAATCTATATTCTAAAAAACTTGAATTACTCTGATAAAGTGAATTTTTCTAAAGTTCACAATTCACATTGCAAAATCTGCAAAGTGAGTCGTAACACGCAGTGTGCCGCTTTCGCAACATCGTGACCGTCACCACAATCACTACGAATTTCGCGATTTTTACTATGACCGTTATATCCTTTAGAGACATCGTAAGAGAACAAAAACACTATTGCTCCAGTGATCCTTTTTTACCGTAGAGGATGAAATATTTGAAGTACAATTCCCATTGTCTCTTGGCCTAATTTCTGATGTAAAATGTTAATCACACTTGTTGGACTTTGGATATTGTGCTTGCCTCTAGTTTTCCCTTGGTTTCTACTATTTTGAGGCTAGCATCCATGTTCAACATGGATTTGCAGCAAGTTTCAAAAGGTATGTGGAGGATTTGAGTATTATTGTATATGGTTGTGAAACAACTATTATGGGTCTTATTCCATTTTTTTTGCCCCTGCGAGTGATATATAGCTGTGCTAGTTGATCCATGGAAGAGATGTAGGTCAGAATATTTTATCTGTGGCTGAAATGTCAGTTTTTTTTGTAGGATTAATGATCTATGGAATTTAAACTCCTGTCCTGGTGGTATCTTGTCATTTGGTGACTTCAGTGTTGGCACATAGCTATCATATTGATTCATAGTGTGTTTTCATGGTAGAAGTGTGAACTGTGAAGTTTAAGATACTACTGGGCACTTGCTACTTTCATATTCTGCCAAGCACTATGCATAATGGACCTATAGCTTTAAGCATTTTCTTTGTCAGCAGCCAAGCTTATCTCTTCATATAATATCAACTGAATAAAAGGGATGATATCAACCACCTTTTCATCTGGTTTGCTGGGAATTTCTACCTTCCTTTTAAAGCATCCTTCTGTCAAAACATAGTTCTCTTCAAACGTTGGGGTGCATATTTTGCTCTTTCATAAACCAGGAGTTATAGCTATTCATTCATGCAAATGAGTTGTGTTTAATGCATAATGCTAAAACAAGGTCGCATCACCATTTTGCGATCGAAATGTTTATTGCAACCAAAATCTAGGCCGCATTGACCGTAAAATCATCGGCTTTAACCGAAAAATCCGTTTTCCGTCTGTTACCGAAACCAAAACCATATTTTTGCACTATGATCCATTGTTTAATTGATTTCAATGTGCTAGGCTTACCTGATTTACTTTGTCTAGTGTTCTGTTTTGGAAATACTGCTATGCCTTTATTTGACATTAAGGAAACTGTTGGTTAGAGTTTATATCTATCACTTTGATTTTTCCATTCAGCATCATGAATGTGTGATTAATTCTAATCCAAATGCTGACTTGAACATGGCTGTATCTTATTCTCAGAGAGTTCCAGTTGTAGAGTATATGGGATGAGAGACCCTCCTATGGCAAAAGAAGAGGGGCACCATGATTTAGTGGACAACTCAAATTTAGTTGTTGAAGATAAGGTGTGCAACACAAGGTACTTCATCATTAAGAGTTTAAATCATGAAAATATCCAACTCTCAATTGAAAGGGGAATATGGGCAACCCAAGTAATGAATGAGCCAATACTGGAAGAAGCTTTTTATGTAAGATTGATTCCCATTTCATGTGATGTTTTATTAAGTTGATATTGTATATTACCGAAGAACACTTGTGTTGCAGAATTGTCATAAAGTAATATTGATATTTAGTGTCAATTCAAGCGGATTCTTCCAAGGGTATGCGCAAATGATGTCTTCTGTAGGTCGGCGACGGGACAATGTATGGACTCAAGGAACTGGGGCTAATAATCCATGGGGGCGGAGTTTTAGAGTCAAATGGTTGCGCTTAAGTAATTTAGCATTTCATAAGACTCTTCATCTCAAAAATCCATTGAATGAGTTCAAACCTGTCAAAATAAGCAGAGATTGTCAGGTCTAAATATGTGAAGAGTTTCTTCCCTTACATTCTTAACTTTGAACACAGTAAAGTAAAGATGTATTACAACTTTTTTGTCAAAATTCAGGAGCTGCCTCCGGAAATAGGAGAAGCACTTTGTCAACTTATTGATAGAGAGCCTGAAGAGGACCCAACTCTCAAAAGGTGTGTTTGTGATAGGGTTAGTTCTGCAAAGCTAATCAGGTTGGATCTGGTAGGTAATTTGTAATATGATTTGGATATTCTATTTCAGGGACATATTGCTTATGCGGAAGCCTGGTTTGGATTCTGGATCTTGTTTCCCAGATGAGGAGTATATTTCCCCTTCTATGGATTTGACTTGGGCAACAAAAAACATGCTTTATCCATCTTATCTTTATCAATATCATACTAATGTTAGTGGGTCTGTCATGGCACATCAAGGATCTGTTGGATTATATTCTCTTGAAAGTTTTCCTATCAATGCTTGTGAAGGTTCACAGCCAAAGCGTATTACCCACCATAGTGAACATATTTTAGACTCGCCTGCTGATCACAAGATATCCTCTCAAGTTGATGGGCAGCAGCTTTCGAGTGAAATTAGTCCCCTTTGTAGCACCCTTTCAGAAGAAGAATTTCTGGAAATGGTATGAGATCCTTTCTCAACTTCATTAGTCTTCTAAATATGTGAATGCTTCAATGGATCAGTGGGCATACCTTGATGGGATATAATTTAAAAAGATGATATAGGAAAGAGTTTAGGAGTTGTCAATATTGAGAAAAGATGAAAAAGAACCGTTTAAAATGATTTGGTCATGTGCAAAGACGGGGTACTAGCAAATCGGTAAGGAACATAGAAAGTTAGAGCTAAAGGGACTTAAAAAGAGGGCAGGGCCAAGCCAGCCAACCAATAATGAGTTGGAGAGCATAAATAAAAGAATATGAAAAATCTAGACTTATAAATTGAGATTGTAGAAAATTGGAATGAATGGAGAAGAAGATTCCATGTGAATGACCATTGGAACTGATATATTGGTTTATGTGGTCACCCCAATCTTTTAGGATAAAGGCTTAGCATCGTTGTTGTAGTTGCGTCATCTTCTGAATTCTTCATGTTTTCCTCATCTCTTTAATAACAATTAGACACAATATTTTAGAATGTAGGTTTAGGTGTCTTATGCCTTTTTGCGCTATATTAGTAGCTCACTTAAGCTTTGGAACACATTGTGGAACTCTTTAAGCTCTTGGATGTACTCGCATTTCCTCAAAGCAATTTCCTCGTACTGAAGCAATCGTCCAATTTGTAATTCTTTAACCTTCAAAGATTTGATGGGAAGTATTCTTTACTTCGATAGCAGTCTCGGGTACTGTTAGGAATCAAGAAAAGCCACCTATTTCATGAATTATAAAGACACCAAAAGAAGATTAACTCAGGAAAAATGAAATAATTTTTTTTATATGAGCAGTTTTTATCCACAATTTTGTTATTGATCAGGATGTTGGAATGACAAGCATCTATCATGCTTGAGCAGAATAAACAGAATAGGGGGAAGGTTAGAATATGAGGCTTGATTAATGTGTGCCATTTTATTACCTATTTGGAAGCGTTACAGACCTCTCGAAAATCTGAACTGCAAGCATTCTGCTGCAGATTTTCCATCAATTTGCGTTCATTCCTATCTAAATCTTCGTCTTTCCTTCTTTTTTATCTTTTCTGTGGTTTTCTTAGTTTGCTAGGTCATTACAGAATCTGGTTTAAGTTTTTTATTAGATGTTGCTGACCCGAAAATGTTGCTGCAGTCTTATGAGGAATACCTGGAGGCTCATGCTAGAGGCATTACGCAGGTAATTCATTCTAATAATTTGCATGATTTGTCTATTTTCTTTAAATTCATGGTTTGAATTCTAGGGTGGTCTCTTGTTGCCCATGCGTATGGTGCATTCAGAATTTCATTCCAGTGATTGATAGAAGATGAATGAAGAGAAACTATAGTTAAAATTATCAAATTATACTATACTCTATATTTAGCTCCATTCAGCCATTTTGATTCTTAATCTGACAATATGGGTAAGAAAAAGTAGCTTTAGTCTTTAAGACCTTTTCCAGAGTTAGTTATACTATACTCTATATTTAGCTCCATTCAGCCATTTTGGCCCTTAATATCTTCTTTGACGAAATAATATAATCTAAGTGAGACCATACATATCTCACCAAAAGTGAGACAATATGAAGTCCTAGTTACAATAAAGCTGATGCAGCTGATGAAATAATATTATTTTTAATTAAAATGGTTCAATAAATTATGTGCACATATTTACGTGAAGCTGCAAATGATGTATGCTATCAAGAGTCAAATGTGAAACAATTTTTGTTATCACAAGGGTAAAGCTGCATTCATATGATCTCCCAGACCCCGCTTAGCTGGGAACCTAGTTGGGATACACTTGCGGCCCGTTTGGTTAGTGGTACTAAATGGTGGTAATGGGAATGATTTATAGTGTAAAATTTCGTCAAAACTTTCATGTCATTCTCATGGTAATGAAACTTTGATCGTAAAAAAGTTTTTTTGTTCACAAATTTTCATTACCACCTAATACCACCTCTCCCATTGGTAATGCATTGGAATGAATTTTATGAACAAAATAAGATGATTGAAGGTTGTCAAGCATGGCCATCAAGGTAGCCAAAACATTTTTCAACTAAAATTACACTAATTTTTCATTCCCATTACTACGATTTATCACCACTTACCAAACGGGCCGTTGATGTCATCGAAATAATAATGTAATTGAAGAATAGGCGACTCTGGCATCAATACAAGTTACTTCTGATAAATATCGGTTTGTCAGTTGTCACTATAGATGGATTACTCTTTGAAATGATGTTCGAAATCATTCTTGTGAGATATTACTAGATCTTCCTGAATAGCAAAAGTGTGTAAACTGTAAAGGAAAGACCATGGTAGCTCTCTGTAGTCTTAATTATAGTAATGTAAATCTAGTTACTTGTGTAACAATTTTTTGATATTGTATTGTGACCAGAAAAACAAGCTTAGCTCTAAATCTTTTTGTGCTTATACTCAGTGACTCCTGCTAAATATATTCGGGTATTGAAGACTTGATTTGTTGACATGATTTCGCATATTGTTCTTGTTGTATCCTCAGATTTGTTTATATACATAAGATTCCAAATAATATAAATGAAAAGAAAGAATGACCTTACTGATTATAACTTTGCAGATTAGTTACACCATATGTTTTTATTTGTTGACAACTTACAAGGTTCTGTAATCTACTTTCAGGATAGTAGAAAATCGCGAAGAAAAGAAAATTCATCTGGTAAAGAACAAGATGATGATTTGTAAGTTACTTTCTTTCTTATTTTTGCTGTGCGAAATCAAAATACATATTGCTTATTGCACTCCTGTTTTTGTAGACATAGCCACAGTGAGCATGGAGGTTCGCATAAAAGGTCCCGTCATTGATCTTCATATATCTCTAATCTGGCTCGAATTGCTGGCTTGGTCGAATTGTTAGTCATTGAGATAGGCAGGAGTCTCACTAGTGTTGTTTACAAACCATAAATTTTAATATTCATGGGCCTCTTGTTCTGGTTGTAAAATATTTTTGTACTTAATGGACCCACAGTACATGATTTTAGGATTAGAGAAGACTTGTACAGGAATTAGAATTTGATAAACTGCTGAAATACATCATTCATTCCCCCGGCCGAATTTTCGGGGGAGAGTTGAGGGTAGGTTTTGGAGACATTTTGTGTATTGGAATATGTAAACATCATTGAATTTGTTGACAAACAATTGTTTTGTTAGTTCATGTGAGTATTGGGTTTTATTCGGTGCAATATGACTCATTACTTATGAGTTACGAATCATGTATTTTAAAAAATTAGCTGACAAATTATATTACACTGGTTTCATTGGAGCTGGTCATATAAATGAATTGCCTGTCAATTTTAACGGTCAAAAATGTTTCAACATGTAAATTTTGTATCAACAAATAATCTTAGTAGCAAGGATATATTATTGCGTTGTGATGTGATCTGTTAGTGTGATCTCAATTTTGCAGCCATTTCTTCAATGAAAAGCTAAATGTGTTTCAACTTTTAATATGGAGTATCTTTTATTTATGTTTTTATGCTTTTATTTTTGTTTTCCAAGATATTTAGTATTGTTGCATGTTTTAAATTGATTTTGATTGTAATGCTTAAACTTAAATATTTTAGTTGATTAGGAGTTTTAAGTCTTTAAGACAATTCATGTAATTAGTTATATCTAGCTATATCACAAGACGTTCAAAACAAATTCGAGAAAAATAATTTAATTCGAATCTGATGAAAAGAAGTTAAAATCTGATTATTTAGTCTTACTCCAAGTCGAAGGCTGATAGAGTAATAAATTATAAAATAACACTCTAAATCGACTCTTCAATACAATTCGACTTCGACTTAGTTAAAAGGTTTATAGCTTTAGTTTATTTTAGACAAATATGTATCTTTAGGATTTATAAAGACAAAAAAATGTGTCAAATTTAGCAATTTTTTTAAGAAATTTCATATGATAACCTTGAACTTTCGGCTTTCTTATGTGATAGACAAACATTTTTTTAATCCACGTGGTGATCTTTACCTTTCAATTTTTTCTATATGGTAGACAAATGAGGAGTTTGTTTGTTAACTTTGTGCTATTTATATCCAATGTAAGAAAATTTTTTTAAAAAACAATTATGATCACCCTAATTGCCCACACATTTCAAAATTCAATCGAAATTAGTACGTAACCAAAAACTTAACATTTTGTCTACCATATAGAAAACTTAGAAGTTAAGGTCACCACATAAACTTAAAAATTATATGTGAAAAGCTAATAACTTAAATTTACCATATAAAATTTTCATTTTTTTATTTATCATAAAAATTTCGATAATTCTTATCCACACATCTTCTCTACCGTGCGTGAGTTGCACTACCTATCCCCCCGTGAAAGAAATGTTTGGGTCCGTTGAGAAATCAATGTCCAACGATTCAATTGCAAAATTGCAATTTCACTATCTAGTCTAGTCTTAGACTAGTTAAAAAAACTAGAACATGGTCCATCATAATCACTGAGAAGTGGGAAAGCGCAGGCACTAATAGGAAAGGAAGAGAAGAGAAGATGAATGCAGAAGAAGTGATTTCTAAACTCAAAGATGATGGCGATTTCGACCGCCTTCGTCTCAAAATCGTCCGTCAGCTCAAGCAAAACGTATTCCTTTTTCTCTACCTTCCTTCTTCTATTTTTTATTTATTTGTTCGTTATATATTATGTTCTATACAATAATATGATTATGATCGGAGAATTTTTGTTGCTGTATAGTCTATTGCATATTACGTAATTAAAGTTGAGTTGAGCCATTGTTGAAGCTTTCTGGCAGTAATGCTGATTTATACGGGTTTGATCTTGTACAGATGTTCAATTTCTTATGTTAAACCCCAATGCTTTTGAAAGAAGTAATTGATAGAATGAAGCTATCATTGTTTATGTTTTTGATGTTTTCAGTTTATCATGTTGTTAATTATTGGACTTATTGTTGAGGAAATTTAGATATCCATTTGTTAGAATTATATTTGTTGTTATCAGTGACTTTTGTTTGCCCAAGAAATTGATTGAACTGATAAAACAATAGATAAGTGTTTTAGGGTTTTCAAGAACTTCTGTATTTCATACGTAATATCTTATTGTACATTGTGAGCATTGATATAACATAATATCGTAATATTGATCTTAGCACCTCAATACCATGGAAGTATTTTGAGGTTTTTAAGATCTTTATTTCATACTCCTGAAACAACTTTCTCTTCAATGCCTATCAAAGCTTTCTTAAGCTACAACCTTCTCCTTTTTCCAATTTTTAAGACAAACTTAGTGCTACATATACACATCTTCTTCAATTTCCCCATGAATGAAGGCATTTTTAACATGATATTGATGAATAGGCTAATCTTGATTAGCAGAAAATAAAAAGAAAATTTGTTGAAGTTGTAACTTGTAAGACTTGCTCTTTTGGAGTTAATTGTTAGTTTTGTTTTTGGTTGGTTTCGAATGTTTTGATTTCTGTGCAAATATCGTCAACCATTTTTTCTATTTGGTAAGTTTTCAAGGTAAATAATGAGGCTTTTAGAACGTGCATCTGGTTTTTAAGAAAAAAAATCAAATAGAAACCTTAAGGCTTTGATACCATGATAAAACAATGGAAAAGTATTTAGGGTTTTCAAGAACTTCTATATTTCATTCATAATCTCATATGTACAATGTAAGCTCATATATATAATAATAGTAGAATATCCTAATCTTAAAAATCTAAGAATATGAAATAATGACTAATTAAAAAAGAACTAATTTTCTCTTAAGACTTATTCTACTTTCCTACATTAACTTGATTAAGTTTTGGACTCATGGAGTAAGGGAGGAAGAGTTTGATTTACAAATCTTTTTCTCGCCTAAATTGAGGTAAACTTGGGAATCGTCATACATATGCACATGGGGGGACAAAGATGTGTTATCTAGGAAGATGAATCATTGTGAAGAAGAGTGTGCAAAAGAGTTTTCTCGCTATATCAGTACATGTATAAGGAGTTGGAACATTTTGGCATTGGTATGAAACTTTTTGGAAAAGCTTTGAATGAGTAGTGGATCGCAATCTGAGGCTGTTCGTATGAGTAGTGGAGCGCTCGAACGAGCATCCCAACTCTGCTTCATTTACGAGTTTCTGCCAGGTTCTAAGTTGTTGCCCCTTGTTTCCTTTGCCTATAAATAGTCACTCTTTGTGTGTTTAGGAGTTAGGACTATATTCAAAGTTTCTATTGTGCTTCCCTTGCTTTTGTATTGTATCCCCTCTCTCTATTATCTCTTCCCTACTCTCATCAGTTGCTCTGCCATTGTAATACCTACAAATTTGTGAGCTTCAAGCTTTGTTCTTTAAACATATGAATCAAACACTAGCCCCTAGTGAAGTAGTGAGGATGTAACAAATTTTGGTGAGCTTCGTAAATGTGTTGTTATTTGTTTAGTTTGTTTAATACTTTAATGTTTATTGCTTATTTCATTCTAGTTACTTGCACTATTATTGTTTGCACCACACACCACATTCCTCAATGTTCCTACCGTGATTGCATTGCTTCCGCTTGGTTTACGGATATTTCTTTGGCTTATGATATTTGATCATTACAGGAGACCTTGCGGAACAATATCATTTCTGCAGTTAAGCAGTCTGCTGCATTGAATCGTCCTGGTGCAGAAAATATGATACCTAGGCAGCTTTGTGATGCAATTCATGATGAGATTCGGTTAGTTTCAACGTCCTCTATATTATTATTGCATTAAATTAAATAGGATATATTCCCCTTATACTTTTGACTTTGCTATAGTTTTCATTTTGGATCATTCAATTTATTGTTACATTTCTATTTTTGGCTTTGGTCCCACATCCTTTCTCCGAATCTCTTCCACGAATTAAGTCTCTCATTTTATCTCATCCACAACTAATTCTCTTTTTTCATCTCATCCAGATATTTCTTGCATTAACTTGTGTTTTGTCTCATTCTCTCGTTACAACTTAGTAAAATGACTATTTCTAGTTTGTACTTCCTCATACATAGGGATGGAAGACGAGTAAAATTATATAGGTTTCGCACCGCATCCGCCCCAGTTGGAGCGGACATGGGTATGAATTTGGTGGGTAACGGGTGGATATAGGTATGAAAAGTATTATCTGTCATGGGTAGTTGGTAGGTGATGGACTGATGGGTATAAGGTCGTACCCGCCTCGTTTCATACCCGGTCACGCCAAAGCTACAATTTACTACATCCTCAGTTCCATAATACTTGCTACTGATTGTAACATTTTCCCACACAACATGTTACACTCAGTAGTAGATATTATGGAACGGAGGAAGTACTTCTTATCAAACTTTTATTTTTTATTAAAAGCTGTTGACAAAAATTTAAGGATATCAACTTTTATTGATTACATTGTGTGGTTCATATAAAATTAGATATACAATTAAATTTATAAGGAATTACGTATGTATGGAGCACATATAATGCGGACATGGAGTATTAAAATTTAAGGTGGGGGAGGGCGTAGCGTATACCAAGGTTACCATAGTCGGTGGGGATGGATTTGAATGCTTACCTCGGTCATGGGTGGTGGGTAGGTAATGGGTATGAAAATTTAAGGTGAGTATGCGTATGGGGGAGGGCATAGCGTACCACTACCAACCTGCCCATTTTGAGCTACCAACTGCGACAAGTGGAATGCATTTTGTCATACTCCAAAGACCTATATACGAATATATCTTGTAATGATCCGCACATGTGGTAACTTTTTTTTGTCACGACTCACCAAATTACTTTTCTTGTTACTTTATCATACACCTCCTTCAATAAAATCAGAGGTTCTTTTTTCTTTAACATGCAATTACCCTTTGTTTCAGCATGAGATGTATAGCTTTCAAAGTAAATCATCCTAACATAAATTAAAAATTTTGTTTTTTAAAATACTCGTACATTCTCAAATGATGTTCCATAACCCTTTTTTATAGTTTCATGGTGTGCCTGATAAGCTTAATTGCTCGGTAGTTGCATCCCCTTTGTTTTTGAAGATAGAAAAATATAGTGCTTATTTGCTGGTCTTTCTTTTAGTATGCTGTTTCTTCTCGATATCTTGTTAAAGAGGTTAGTGAATTCAATCCCTTGTTCCCTAAACATATCCAAGACTCGAATGTAATGCATTTTCTTCTAAGCTTCCTTTACGTCTAATTTTTTTATCCATCTCATAAGTTGTGCTCTCTTTCACCCGTTTCATCAAGGTGTCTCATGTCACCACCCTTGACATCATTAACAAATCGTTAAAGTACTTTGTTCATCAGTCCTTGATCTTTTCATTTTGGACATGAATATTCTGTGATTTTAAACACAACTCACCCTTCTAAAATCCTCTTTAGCCTCAAAGATAATTCATACATGTGAAGTATGAGCTGACTCCGACTTACCTGGCTGATCCTGGTCAGCAACCTTTGAAAAAAATGATTTGAGCAAAAATACAATAGTCAGTAAAAATAGGTTGAGCTGAACCTAGCCTATCGAGTATCGACATTATTTTCCACTAACCCATCTTATTTTGTGTTCTTATGTATTTCCTAGACTTAACACCATAAATCAGATTATCCCACAAGCCGTTCCACTTGCTTGATTAAGTACAATCCGTGGCACTGATTATTCTCTGTGAGCGAAGCCTTTGAAGCTTTAGTTTGCAATGAATCTCAGATCCTTATGAGCAACGCATAGTCCAATTTTTTTGATCTTGATTACAAATGAAGTTGACCACATCAGGTGGCATGTGATTGTTGGATATAGAATTGATGTTCCGGCAGTGGAAACCATCGTGATGTTTTTCCATAGTACGGATAATTTTCCAATTTTTAACAGACACCATGTTCATCTTTTTCTACTTTCACTGAGACATAGAAAGAAGCAGCTATTACAGACAGATACTAAAATGGTCAAGTACAGTCAGATTGATCATGTTGTCATTTGATTTTCTATTTAACTATTCTTTTAAAGAGAGCTTTAGGAAGGCGGGAGATTTTAACCGGGGGAGTGTTATCTATGTTGCAATGAGTGGTTTACTCTATTTCTTCATGTCAGCCTGATTATGTGCTTGAGTTCTTTAGTGCGTAAGTTTCTGATTGGTTTACTTGGAGAGTTGATGCAGCAGTTAGTATATATTAGAACCAAGAATTGCATCATTATTCTGTTACTTTGTGGTCTGTACTTTTCATGTCCTACCTTCTGAGCTGTAAAACTATGACATACCAAATTATGAAATACTAGTCTAAATTGTACCTTTAAAACAGTGAAAACGTAATGAATCAAATCTCAGAAGGTTTATGGGAGATTATTCGATCTGGGGACAACATGAAAAATGAAATAAGAGAGACAGTGCAGTCAGTCTATGATAAACTACTGAATCCTCATAAAAAAACAGAGACTGAATCAGCTTCCTCCTCGGGTCAAGCCACAGGCAAGGAACAAACTGAATTGAGTGGCTCTGTCAAAGCTTCTGGAGACTGTAATGGTACAATGTCTGATGGAAATCATATAGATTCTCGAGGTTTCTCTCAGCCGAATCATACAGTAGCAAGCAATCACGATTCAGAATCTGAAACACAACAGTCTCATCCTAGTAATAACTCTGAAGAACTTACGAGAGGACCTCATAATGATGTTGATCCATCACCAAAGAAAGATGGTTCTAGTCCTC
Organism: Amaranthus palmeri; assembly: GCA_019776075.1. NCBI lineage: Eukaryota > Viridiplantae > Streptophyta > Magnoliopsida > Caryophyllales > Amaranthaceae > Amaranthus > Amaranthus palmeri. The sequence goes on along the minus strand of JAAKBH010000343.1, from coordinate 427,431 downwards.
CACCTAGTTTTTCATCATCTGGAAAGCGCAAGCGAGCTTCTGATGCCGATGATGAGGATCCTGATATTCCGCCTGGATTTGGTTGATCGGTCTAGTGTGGTTCTCTTTCAAAACTGGCTAATTTGAGATGATTTGTTTAGAAGCATTTTTGTTACAGAAACTTCTTGTAAAGTCTACCTTTATTGTTAAATTGCTGTGGTAGAATTTAGAGAAATTGTAGTTCTCTAGGGTAGACATCAATATTGTAACAATCTTTTTAGTTAATCTAAACTAGTTCATTTTCCACTATTATGTAAGCCTGGGCTATAAGACAAAAGGTAACAAAATAGAGAAAGGGCATAATTCTTCCTATTTTCATTAAACAATCTCATGCTCCTTTTTACCTCTTTTCTCTTAATATAAGATATTAGCAAAAAGTTCTTGCCAATATTGCTTGATTTACTGAAAATAAACGCATTTATTATTTATTTTTAAATAATCTATCTATTTAATATATAATTGCCAAAAATAAGTGCACTTATTTTTTATTTTTGATTACAAAGGGGTTATAAACGATGTGTGTTTATTTTTAACAACTATTTATTTAAAAATAAACAATTTATTTTCAGCAAAATGAAGTAAAGTTGATTATTATTGATAATTTCAACTTTTTGACTAAAGGATTAACAAAGTATTGAAATCAATAGTGTTTAGCAATATTAATTTTCAATATATATTTTTTGATGAAATGTGATAAATATATAATTTTCTTGATAAAAAGTTAAAGATATGTTCTCTTAAAACGAAAATAGTGAATTAAACAAAACTAAACTACATCGATACATATAGATAAAGCCTAAAAGTGATTGAAACAAGATGACAAAATGAAAAGCAGTTAGAAGTAAGTTGAAAATTGAGAATTTGTTGGAGCTAAGATCATGGGTTTGATTCATTTAGCTCTTTTTTTGACATAATTTAAAAAAAGTTAGTTGAATAAAAAACTTTGTGAACAATAAAAATACTACGAATCATCAAGCTTCATATGCGACTATTTCAATATGAGATAAGTTCATATAATCAGCCTTTTTTCTATCATTTAAAAATTGTTAATCATCAATTTAAGTTTTTTTTTTTTTGAGAGAAATCAATTTAAGTTTATAAGCGATAAATATATACAAAATGAATTATATTGATCACTTTAACACGGTAAATATACCTCGACTGACGTGATCACCGTCATTCTAGAAATTGTTAATAATCAATTGACTATGAGAAAATTAAAACCATACTAAAATGAAGATATTACGGTCAATTGTCACAACTACCACCGCCATTGCAGCCACAGCTCTGCCTGCTGCTTACATCGCTTCTTCCCTTTCTTCTTCTTCTTCTTCTTCTCCGATCTTCAAACCTTTCGACTTTCGCTTTCTCTTTCCTCAATCAATTCTGAGTTCCGGCGTTGGTACTAGACTGGGACTTGCCAAGAATTTCATCTCTCCACCTTCTGCTCTTCAAATGGATGATGTCAAATCTTCTCATGTTTGTTTCTCTTTTCCTTCTCGGTAATTTTTGATTTTTGTTTGAGCTGTTCTACTGAAATTGATTATTGCTTGCTTTGCAGGAAAATATGATTTTGCCGGACTTAATGGTAAGTTTTCCAATCTGTTTTCTTTCCTTTTTTTGTGTTTATTTTTTGTAATAGTACAATATGCTGAGTAAGGAATTATAGGAACAATTAAAGCTTATATTGTGCATCGTTTCACTTAAATCACTAGTATGTGTTAATACTTTTCTTATTTGCAATAACACTAAACATATGCAATTTACGACTTTGCTTGCTAAATTTTGTATATGAAGTGCTCTATTGTCCTTCGTCCTATTCATAAAATGTGATGAAATGAAAGCTATAAATGAGATTTACAAATGAAAAACAAGATGAAAACAACAATAAGAAACAATGGAGGAAGAACACAAGATGTATGAGGTATCTTCAACAAATATTTATTTATATTAGAGTCAACCATACAATATAAATAGTCCTCTCAAACTTGAAAACAATCTCTAAAGATACTATCTTCTAACAATAGAGATCTTCCAGTACTAATACAAAGATTAAAACTTTGTTGGTAAACACCCTAGTCTCTCACTTGTGTATTAGCCCTCACCACAATGTTGTGTGTTAATTCTAGGAATGTATATACCCTTTATATAGAAGATATACGACATTGTAGAATCACACATTAACTCTACAATTTAGTATGGCAATAAACTAAAAAATAATGCCCCCTTCAATCTCCGAAACGTGAACGGAAACTTACCGTTGGAGCCTTGGCATGCCACTCGTTCGAGCCTATGGCTTGCTCGTTCGATGGTAAGCCTACTGCCAACTGATTGATCTGCTCGAATGAGCCTTCATGGTGCTTGAACGAGCAGTCTATTCTACCAAATTTCATTTGCTATTTGCATGTTGCCTTGTTCGATCAACTATCCTACCATGCCTTGTCTCATTCAAGGCGTGGTCTAACATCCTAAGTAAAGTCTCATACACCCCCACTTCGACCATTTCATGTATCAACCCAAACCTTGATTCACCATAACTCGACACATCCATATTCTCCTTCTCCAAAGTGCACGATAGAGCATGTTCGATTATGTGTTCAAATCCACTGTCATTGTCAAGATTTTTGGCATTTGCATTAACATGTGACTATGAGACTGACAGTTGGGCAACTTTGGTATCAACGTAGGGTGGGGAGGGGAGGAAGGAGGGGAGTTTGGGGAGAGCTATTCGCATGTTTGGATGAAGCAGAAAAAGAGGGAAGGGAAAGGGATTGTTTTCAATTCTCTTTTTTTCCTTCCAAGTCTGTTAATTTTAAAGAGAAAAGGGGACATTTCCTTCCATTTTCTCCTCCTTCCCTCCTCGCCCTCATCATGTTCTTTCCAAATGAGGGAAAATACATCTCCCCTTAGCTTCTCTTCTTTTCACTGTATTTGTTTATTCAAAGAGTAATGTCTCGCGTGATATATCTGCAGCTTTGGTTGTGTGGGGCTCTTGTTGAGACTTTTTAACTATGATGCTTTGTGTTGATATTTTATTTTCCATATTGGTGGTGGAAGTATCAATGATATACTATGCACTTTTAGGTAATGTAGGTATAAATCTTATATAATTGCCAAAAATATCATTGTTGTCACTAGGATATGAGATTAATCTCATTATAGGAATTTTGTGGAGGCATTGAGGTTGAACTTTTTATATGAAGGTTGTGTCCTCGACACCTTGTAGTTTTGATTGCTCAAACAATATTTCCATGATTTTAAATTTGAAATTAATAGATTTGTGGATCTAATAGTAAAGCCGTGTTGATCCATAGACCTAATGACCTTAGCTTTGGCTGAAATTATTGAATTTTATTCCTTAAAAAAGTTATTGTTTGTTATTATGTGTGTCAATTGAAACAGACAGAGTTTATGGTGGATATGAAGTGTGAAGACTGTGTAAGTGCTGTCAAGAGTAAACTAGAGAGTTTGGAAGGTATATGTTAAATCTGACTTTACGAGAAGCACACATAAAACATGTCTGAATTCAATTTCATTTGATTTTACATTTTTCTTGTCTTACATTTACTAGGTATCAAGAGTGTTGATGTAGACTTGGGCAATCAAGTTGTTAGAATTCTTGGTTCTTCACCTGTGAAAACCATGGAAAATGCTTTGGAGAAAACTGGCCGTAAAGCTCGATTGATTGGTCAAGGTTTACCTGAAGGTTAGTAATTTTGGATTATCCAGTCTGATTGATAAATGTCTTACCATTAAAGATGATGATTTTAGCGTGAATTCTCTGTCACTGTATGGCAATCCAATAATTCACTTTCATTGTATGCCAATCCAATAACTCACTTTTATGTGAAGTTTACTCTACAGTTTATTTAGTTTTTGTGTTACAGTCACTTATCTGGTTCATCAAACTATAACTATATGTCTTGAATATGGTCTATGACTCGATTAAACTTATGAAAGTCATTGGTTTCTCTCAATGTGAGATGCTAAACTACTAAATTATAAGTTTGTCTGAAAACTGCTTTCTTGTTGGACGAGAGAGGAGTGGGGAGGGGGTGGCTGTAAGTTTTTAAGTTAAAAGACGAGTCTCTCGACGATATGTTAGCTCAGGCGGATGCTAATCACTATTTTACTTATTTTCTGAGATGAACTTCTCGCTTTCGCCTTGGCCAGTTTGATATATCTTCCATGAGGACTTTGTTAGTCTCTGAGGTAGGTTTTGTGATGTTTAAGCATGACTTAATTCTTTGGTTTGATCAAATGGTCCAAAGGGCTGGGGTTTTATATGCATCTCTTGAACTATCTGCCTTCATCACAAAGCTAATAGGATTTTGGCACCAGCATGTGAATGGACAAGGAATCCCCCCTAATATGTCTTATAGAGGTCACATTTTTCTGGAGCTGTAAGTACATCATCATTTCCTAGAATCAGTGTCAAGATTGTTGGAATCTTTCATGGCTCTGTTTTTTTTTTTTTTTTTTTTTTTAATATATTCTAATTTCATATTTGCAGAAGATTCATTGTTTGCAAGTATTTGACAGGCACAGTGGCAATATAAAAAAATATAAGCTTTCCTTCTTTTGAGATAAAAAATATCTAATCGTGTAATGGATAGCTAGTAGGAGCTCTAATTTTGCATCATTTTGGCAGATTTCCTTGTGTCTGCAGCAGTCGCTGAATTCAAAGGCCCAGATATCTTTGGAGTGGTTCGTCTTGCCCAGACACACATGGAGTTGGCTAGAATCGAGGCAAATTTTAGTGGGTTGCCTCCGGGGAAGCATGGCTGGTCAATAAACGAGTTTGGTGATCTTACTAGAGGTCCAGCTAGTACAGGGAAGGTTTACAATCCACCCATTGAAGGAAGTGGAACTGAGGTATGTTAGTCTATACATGTCTTGCATGTATACATACTCTAGATGTTTTTTCCTTGCATGATACAATCTGGTAACTCAGAGAACTATAATGGTAAATTTCTGGGAGCTACCTTCTGACCTCTAGTACCATACTTCAAAACCTATCATGAAACCTGATTGTAGTTTGCCAGGGATAATATGTAGAGGGAGTTCCTCGATGGTAGTAATTATGTGTTGTGAAGGGAAATCGTGCTTATATTGTGTATTATGTGAAATGACAAGCATGATTTTTATTCCCCAGGCCCTGGGTGATCTGGGAACACTAGAAGTTGATGAGAAAGGCGAAAGTTACTATTCGGGAACCAAGAAGATGTTGAGGGTTGTTGATTTGATCGGTCGCTCCATTGTTGTATATTCGTCAGAGGACAAGTCCGATCCTGGCCTTGCAGCTGCAGTGATCGCTAGGAGTGCAGGAGTAGGTGAGAACTATAAGAAGCTTTGCACGTGCGACGGAACTACCATATGGGAAGCAAAACCTGATTTTGTAAGCAAAGTCTAATTACAAATTATTGTGAGAGACGAAAGGAGAGAATTTGACACAGGAATTACAGATTTTGTTTATTTATTGGATTTCACCGAAGGAGATAAATAATATAGAAGCAATCCCTCTACAATTTTGTTCTGTTTTATGATGAATCTTGTCTTATCTGGTTTCCAATTATAATAACTTATAGTATATTTTTCTGAAGTTGCACACATGTGACCCCCACAAGTTTCACACTAATGAGAGCCGCTTAATAGTATTGGAATAATGAAATATTGTTGTATAGTCCGAATAGTTATCTATTATTTGGTACCTATATTCGCCAATAATGAAGCATATTTTATTTTTCTATAAGGCGACTTATTCATATTGTTGGAATGATGAGTATGGGCAGAAATTTGAATTCATCTAGTGATACCAAATGTTTATCGGAAGGAATTTGTCATCAAATACTATTTGGTGCCTATTAGGAACATTTTTGTAGCTTTGATCATCTTTTGAATACGGCTTGTTTAGACCCTTTTATAATTTCTTAATGCTTACAAGTTATACAATATAGCTTAGGTTTGATAAATTCTTGGCCAACCCAAGACTTTTATTTGGCTTTGTAATAAAGCTCGACTCGAATTTTCAAGCCTAAGCTCTATATCAAAGTTTATAGCATGTCACTATCAATACTAAACTCAAAATGTTAGATAAATACAAAGTTAAAATCTAATGGTTTTTTTCTAACCTTAAAGTTTAAGTATACTCGACTTTGAGATAAATAAATAATAAATGTAGATGAGTAATGACATTAAATCATAGATAATATAGGGATGTCAAATGGAGGCGGGTGTGTTATGCCCTTCTTATTACCCATACCCATCTAAAATTTTCATACCCACCACCTATTCATTACCCATGTGAGTCTTAATCTCAGAAGATTGAGGTCGATTACTTGAACTAATATATCAGTTCCAATGGTTGTTCGCATTGACTCTTCTTGTATTTTGAATTCTTATTATCTCAATTTGTAAGTCTTGGTCATTCATATCTATCTATAGTATACTTATGTCTTTTAAGTTATCTTCAGTCTTAAGTATCTTGTGCTCCAACTTACTAACTTCATTACCAGTTCGCTAATATCTTTGTACATTCCCAAACCATCTTAAACGATTCTCTTGCATCTTTCCCTCAGTATTTGCAAAGCCATTTCTTAAATCTTTGTTTCAAATTTTGTCCCTCAAAGTAAGCCTACTCATCTATCGAAACATTTACGTTTTAGCTACTCCTTATCTTATATCTTCATGCATTTCAATCATTAAACTATAGTACTCTGTTATTCGTCTCATATGATGATCACTTATTTTCCATTGTAAATTTCTCTGGCATAAATCAAATTGGTTCTTTGATATGGACTCACATCTTCTCATACGTATCTCTATCACATTTTCCATAACTTTCATCGTATGAATCATGGATTTTATTCTTAATAGTTAGAAGTTAGAACAATCATGGACATCTCTTTTGTTCTTATTAATAGAAACTATAGTACTTCTTTTCTGGTCATGGGCATCTTATTTGTCCCCTAAATCTTGTTGAAAGATCAGTTAGCCAAGTCATTCCATTTGTTCCTACACATCTTCATATCTAAATAGGTAAACCATCTGGTTCAACTACTTTCTTTAGCTTTATTTTCTCCAAAGCTCCACACACCTCTAAATTTTTTAATAAAAATATGCATAGTTGATTATAAAATAGTAGTATATTGTAGATATAGGATGGAAAGTTATGGGCCGAGTCGGATGTGTATGGGGCTACGCAAGTAGACATGGTGTGAAGCGAGTGGATATGGACAGGTAAAACTTCATACCTACAACTCAATATTCATGTTGAGTGACACTTTTGATACATGTAACCACACATTACCCACCAAATTAATACCCATATACCATATATAAAACACTATCATTTCACAAAAACTTGCGTAAGACCGTCCTATTCTAAGACCAAAACTGGGCCTGCCATTGCAAGTGTATGTGCTACAAGCGCCCTCCAGAATCCTTTTTTTTTTTGTTTTTTTCATTTTCTAGGCATTTTTCAATAGGGACCTTAAAGGTATCAATTTCAACGTAAAGTGATACTTAAACATATCAATTAAAGTAAATTTCAATTTAAACCTATAAGTGATCAATTGTGGCGTTAAACTGATCAATTTCTACCTAAATTGAAATTGATATCTTTAAGGTCAAAATGAAAAACCTTTAAGAGTAAAATTGAAAAATGCCCAAAAATAAGCGAATTGAGCCGAAATATTAGACCGTCTTATTCAAAGATGGTCTCCTATAATTTTACCTAAATATCAACACAAATAAATAGGAAAACGGTTAGTGCCGTATTACATACAAGAGTATTGCTAACTGCTAAGCGCCGTTAAGAGAATCGAAAGAGTTAGACCCTTCTTCTCTGCTCTAGAACTCCTAACTCCATTAACTCTCTTTACATATTCTCCCTTTTCCCTCACAATCACTCCATTTTCCTACTCAAATTCTTTCCAGAGCCGTCTCTTCAATTGCAACCAGAAAAACCCTAGAATAATAATTTATCTGCTATTCTATTACCGCAAACTCAAAATAATTTACAAATTCAAATAAAAAATAAAAATGGAGGGAAGCAAGGACCAAATTGTCGATGTAGGATCAGTAGTTGAAGCTGTTTCCGCCGAAGATGATGATGTTCCTATTTATGAAGTTGAGAGTCTTTGCATGCGTTGCGGCGAAAATGTATGTCCTGCTTTTCTTTCGTTGTTTCAGCAAATTTGCATTGTTAAATTGTTAAAATTTGATTTTGATTGATGTATAGTGATTAGTGAATTGAACTAACTTGGATTGATTTACTAATTTTCTTTTGATAGGGTACCACCAGGCTAATGCTTACTCAAATTCCTCATTTCAGAAAGGTTTGTCCTTTTTTTTTCTAATTGAATTCAATTGGCATTTGTATTTTCGGGTTCAAAATTTTGCAATCTCACCTATTAGTTGATTATTTTTTGTTGATGATGGTGATTGATGTAAAAATAAATTTAGGATTGTGGATTGTATTGATTTGTGTTGATGATAGTGATTGGTGTAAGAATAAATTTTGAATTTTGGATTGCATTGATTTTTGTTGATGTTTCACTGCACTTCTTGTTTTGGCATTACAATTTGCGTGGCATATTTGAATTTAAGTTTACATATCATTTCTCATTGCAGATTTTGTTATCGGCTTTCGATTGCCCACATTGTGGTGAGAGGTAATGTTACTTGTAGTTTTTCTTTGCATGCTTATTGTGGCTGTAAATTATCCACCTTGATTTTAAAAAACGCTTGAAAATTTAGAATTATGGCTGTCTTAATCCCCCTCCCCCCGGTAAATTACACTAGCGGTTCTTGGCGCAACAATAGTTTTAAGTGATGATGGTGGTCATTCTTCCAAAAACTAGCTAGTCATTAGTTTCTCCCACTTATTTTTTTGGAGGACATTTGGATCTTTGGGATGATTTTTATTGGAAAAGAATTATATTGATAAAATAAAATTTTTAAGCATTTCAGACTCATTGATTTCATTTTCATTATAATTCTAGTGAGAAGTGTGATGTGAAATTATGATTTCTTTCCCCGAGGCAGGAACAATGAGGTTCAATTTGCGGGTGAGTTACAGCCACGAGGATGTTGCTACACTCTGAAGTTTCCTGCTGGAGATACAAAGGTCTATACATGCCTGTAATAAATTCGTACTTGAATAGTGTTGCTTAATGTTAGCTTCTCAAAAACCAATTTTTTGGAGTCCAAAGATGTACTTATATAAACATTATCCCATGTCTACAATTTTATGTTTCATAAGCCGGTCTCACAGTTTCTGATTGCAGATGCTAAATCGACAAGTTGTGAAATCTGAATCTGCTACTATAAAGGTACTTTCTTTGAAGTGCATTTAGCTTTTTCTGACTGCAGCGTAAGTCTTGTGGCCGATTAGCTTTTGATTTTATCGTTCTTAGCTTACAGAATTTCATCTTACACATATTACATATAGTTTTGGTTCATTAACTGATATTAGATGGCTACCCTCGTAAATGTAATGACATTTTTTGTAATCTGACAAGTTAACTTTCTCCTGAAATTACCATCAATTATACAAGATATCCATTTCTTTGATTGATAAATGATTATTTTGGGTGGTGAATGGTGATCCCAAATCTCTGCCTGCCTATGTGCAGCACAACATAACTTATTCTCTAAAGACTTCGAAATTTGAAACATCTAGTGACCATTATACCTACAGATGAACTTCTGGTTGTCAAAATTTCCTATAAGCCCCACCTTCGGCCATATCTCTCTATGAAATGTAGCTAGGTAGCCTAGTTAGTTATATCTGTAAATTGTTGACTTTATGCAGTTAACATGGCTATGTTGTGAGTGACATACGAGGTCTCTGACTGCATGTTTACTGGCTAGTTACAATAATTGTTTATATGTTTTTGCCTGATCATTTCACCATGATAAGCCACTTTTTGGCCATCTTCATGTGAAGTACCCGATTGGTTGTTTTAGTCGACTTTCCAATTACTATTGTATCCTTACTTTTGATAGCATTAGAAGTTTAGAACAGAGTTTACCCTCCTAAATTGAATTGATTGTTCTGTTGCAGATTCCTGAGCTGGATTTTGAGATTCCTCCAGAAGCTCAGCGTGGAAGCTTGTCTACTGTAAGTGGAGTCGTTATTTATGGACTAAAGTAAAATGACTCATTTAATCATGGGTACTTATTTATGTGAAGTTGCATTGATGTCAGCTACCAAGGGTCAATTGTTATTCGGTAACAACCTCTTTGTTACACATATGGCATTAGGGTAAGGTTGTGTACAACTGACCCTCCCAATCCCCATCCTAGATGAAAGCCACTTGATGGCATTGGGGTAATGAAATGTGGAATGTGTGCAACTCGTTGCTCAAATTCAGTTATTTTTCCCTTCAAAATTTGAAAGGAAAAGGCTACAATTTCAAGTAACTCGTAATATATTTGGAGAAAGACCATGGGGGGAGCAAAAAGGAAGTAAATGTTTTAATTTCTATGTTAACGTATATCCATGATTTGTTATATTATTATGGTTTCAGATTTTGTAGTTGGCCATTGTTTAAATCTTTTGAGTTACTTGGGAAATATTCATGTAACTCTACCCTTGTATATTTTTGATCGTGGTTGAAATAAAGTGAAGGCATATTTTCTAATCAAATTGATAAGGAGCTCATAAATTACTGAGAAGATCAATTTGTTAGTCTTGTCAGTAGTTCTGTGATCTTCAATGGGGCTCATGATCCTCTTTTCAAATTTATATGACTGTCGTAAACAGATCTTTGTTCCTCACTCCACCCTTTGTGTTATAATAGTTATTTGTTTTTTTAGGTAGAAGGGATATTAACTCGAGCTGCAGATGGTTTGGAAGCACTTCAAGAAGAACGAAAGGTGTGTGTGCTTGTGCCTTTTGTATACTAGTTTGTTTAAGATTTTCTGAAATCTTTTTTGTGTGTAGAAAGTGGACCCTAACACTGCAGAAGCAATAGACCAGTTTCTTTTGAAGCTGAGGGCATGTGCTACTGCAAATTTCTCCTTTACTTTTGTTTTGGATGATCCTGCTGGCAATAGTTTTGTTGAGAACCCGTAAGTTCTAATCTTTATGCATCTCTCTCCTGTTTTTAATACATTTATTGAGAGCTAATGAGTAATTATTTTTTATGCATTCACCTTCCCCAAATCCTCTTCTATATTCTCTTAATGTTCCAGTCAGATGCATGTCGATTTGCTAAGTCTGCGCCACTGAATAAAATAAACTAGTTTCTTTTTATTTTTGAACGCTTGTTGTTTTGCTGTCAAAATGTTCAAGGGTTTTTTTTTTTTTGTTTTTTTCCCCCTAGTTCTAGCCTCTATAGGTAATTTTTTTTTTCCTTTTATCTTCTTTTTTTGGTACTTGATATTGATAGGCACTTTATGTCGGTGTCAGGTTGTTAAAGCTAACATTAGCTTATCTAATGTAGGTATGCTCCATCTCCAGACCCATCACTAGCTCTCAAGTTCTATGAGCGAACTCCTGAGCAGCAAGCGGCACTCGGCTATGTTGCTGACGCACCTCAGATAGAAGAGTCTGTGGAAACAGTGACTGGAACAGAAAATCATGCTATTCATCAGATTGGTAGGGAACCGCATGGAGCAGTTGGAGCTAGGGCTGGTCGCCAAGCTATAGCACAAGGAAATACAGCTGAATTTGTTGAAGCTATATGCCGATATACTGCACCAGAAGAGGTACCGTCTCAGTACACAAGAAAGGAAGCATTATTTATAAATCTGAAGAAGCTAAGCTCTGTGATCTAAGTTCCCCTAGTGATTTTTGGCAGGTGATGACTTTCCCAACAACATGTGGAACTTGTTCAAGTAGATGCGAAACTAGAATGTTTGTTACTAGTATCCTTTAAATATATACTTTATACGTGAGTTCTTTATTTTTATGTAGAATTTTTTTCCCTTTTCCTATAGTTTTGTGGGTGATATTTTTTAATGATAAGAAAAGCTCATATGCATGAAAACACGTGGAAAAATAAAAGCAACCAGTTTTATTAATAGTGTAAGTGAATCAGAGTAAAATAGTGTATCTCTTGTGTTCTTGTTGACCTTCACAAAAGAAAGACATTCCATACTTTAAAGAAGTAATCGTCATGGCATCAACTTGTGATGCTTGTGGTTACCGTAATTCTGAGGTATGTATGTAATCCTCCTCTTTGATTTTATTTAGAAGTACTTTTGCAGATTGTTTCTTTTTATGCCTTTGCTACGACCCTCATATTATGATGTCCATGCAGTTGAAGCCCGGGGGTAGTATATCTGAGAAAGCAAAGCGAACCACAGTTATTATAAAAAATGTCAAAGATTTGAGCCGTGATGTGATTAAGGTTTGTTTCCATTTCCTTGTGGACATTGCACAATCTAATTCTTCGTTTGTTTAGTTGATTAATTTGTTTAAAAATGAGCTAATAGTGTAAGAAACAAGAGCTCTTGGGAAGATTAAGATTTAAGAATGCAACATCCATGTCTTGTGGTGTGCGTTCATAACTAGTTTGTTTCATAGATTTAAATAACTAGAAGATATTTTATGCAAGCTCAAAGATGCATTTCAATTTTTTTTTACAAAAATAACGTTAAATTCTTAATCCCTACATATGAGGTCATCTACATGAACTAATCCTAAATTCCTAATTAACGTGAGAGACTGTTGGAAATAAAGATTTTACTTTATCCAACTCTAATTCTAATACTAATATACAATACAGAATATCAATTCCAATGATTACCCACCTGTATTTTGTTGGACAATTTTTTATTAAATCATCATATGCTCTTGCAAATTACAATTCTTCATGTTATACATCATTGATGTTATCCGGGACATCTTTGGCCTATCTTTTCCTCTTCAAAGTTCGAAGCTTTGATATTTATGTCTTTCTCTTCTCTCACTTTGACCCATATAATATAGTGTTGTTCGAATGGGACTTTGGTGGAATTTTTTTTAACCTTAATGGCCACCTAGGTTGATTTGTCCATTAATACAATAAAAACATGCACCATGATACTTCTTTTTTTTTTATTGGATATGTGATCTCGTCTATTTAAAAAGGACTTTTAAGGTGATTATTGCTCTTCCATATGTCCTTATATTGATTTGGGCTTCTTCATACATATCGTGGACTAAATTAATATACCTACATGACATGCCTTACTCCAATTCTCATGGCCTCAAATGGTTAGTTCCATGGCTGATGGTCGCAACATGAAACCAAATAAGTTTCAAGAAATGTTTGTGCATTTATGCATCCTCTTTGTTTTGTAGATAGCTACTCGAGTTTTTATTTTCCAATCACTTGGCATCTTGTACTTCATATCTTGGTAAAGAGGTTAGTTAACAATTCAATATCATCCCCCGAAACTTATCCAAGCCTTAGTCACTACCCACAGATTCATCTGCTCCTGTAAAAGTACCTCTTGTCTGACAAGTCTTCTTCGTTAAATGGTTTACTCAAAATTAGTGGTTTGTGCTCTAAAAATAAACTAAATGAGGCCAAGAAAATCCGTGCACTTTTTGCTAATGAAAGCTTGCTTGAGAAATATATTGCCAAATTTAGCCATGCTTATAAATTCGCAATCTAATTTAACACCATCTGTTTTGAATTTAATTGCAATCTAGCGCTAAAATGAAGTAAGAAAAATTTATCAAAATTGTGTATGGGCATGTGTTAGACATAATATTAGCGAATCTGTAAGGAAGATAAAAATTTAAAGCTCAGGAGTCAGGAGACTTAAAAAGAGGGTGAGAAAGACCAAATATGACTTGGAAGACAAGAGTGAAAAAGGATATGAAAGATGTAGACTTACAAATTGAGATGGTTGAAAATTGAAATGAATAGAGAAGAAGAATTTGTATAGACAACCATTGGAACTGATATATTGGTTCGTTTAGTCGATCCAATCTTTTGGGATTAACGTTGTTGCATTGTTATTGTTGTGTTATCGAAATAACCCTTCATTCTTCTAGCATTAACCTTTGGATCTACAAAGCTAGGGGCCTCTTCAACGCAAAAATTCAAAAAGGATGGAAGATCAAGACATCAATAAAAACTTCCTTCACTCTATCAAAAAATTAAGAATTCATTTGTATTAAAAAAAAAAAAAGACATGAGCCACATCTGTTTTTGCCTTAAGAAAAATAATTATGTGGTATTAGTAATGTGGACGTTGTTGTCGAAGGTATTACTGCTATTAAAGCAAACTTGATGCCTCTGCCTTGGAGGCAAAACATGGATTTGCTCTGGTGTGAGACTTAGAATTTGCTAAAGCAACTGCACGAGTTTAACTAAAAGATTAAGCACAAACTAGTTGGTGCGATTTGAAAAGTTCTTTAGCTAAATATACAAATTAGTGGTCTCAATAGTAGTAGGAAAGGAAAAGTTATAAAAATAACTTATAAGCGGAGAAGGAGGAGGTTGATTGCCAATGGGTTATAGTAAAAGGAATGATGATGCTTCCATAGTTCAAAATCGAGGGACAGAGATATGGAAGTGGATGGTGGTGAATCATGATTTCTTTTGTAATTTTAAAGGATTTGTTGATGGATTGCCTTTGACAGTGAATTTGGGTGTTTACTGGATTAAAGATAAAGGTGGGAGGAATGCATTGTGAGGGGAAAAAGGGAGTTGATGAGATTGAATGCAATATGAATATTTTAGTAATTTCCGACCTTTCAGCTACAGTTTATTTCTTTTCACTAAAAAGCTAACGTCAATGTATATTCACAAAACTCGGGGTTACCATATGAACTAGAAAAACTTTGTTTACCATGTGGAAAAGCGAAAATTAGAGGGTTTCCATGTAGTATTTCTCTAGTTTTCAATAAGAATAAATTTCTTTGATCTTTGGTTTAGGCTAGCAAATATTGTGATTGAAATTCTTCATATTACCATGCTATTTTTTTATCTGCAAGAGCACAATGATTACATATTTCTTTGATCTTTGGTTTGGAGCTCCATTCAGATTACATATTTTATATGCTGCAGAGCATAATTGCTACATATGCTTCAAAGCACAATTACTACGTTTTTAGATTTACGTTCTTCATATGAGAATTTTACCACCTTTTTTACTCTCGTGAACAGTCAGATAGTGCAAGCGTTAAGATTCCAGAAATCGATTTAGAGCTTGCCAGTGGAACATTGGGAGGAATGGTCACAACTATTGAAGGTCTGGTGACTAAAATCTGTGAAAGTAAGTACTCTTCTATCACTACTTGATGCTTTTAGTTGCCGATACTGTGTAAATTGCTATATTTCTCTGAAGGAAACCTTACTGGTGGTACTAACCACTCCTAGGAACCTTCTAGCTTTCGCTTACTAAGTTTCTGCACATAGGCGAGGTGTTTGAAGTTCCATTGTGTCTTTTAGAACAAAATTGTGGATGTTTGGTAGCAGTCGTGATGTTGCAGATGCGGCACCTCTCGGTATTAGACTCGTTTTGTGGACATCGCGATGTGAAATGTTAACTTGAAAAAATTATTTTATTATGATTCAAGTTTTCTAGAAAATATATAAAAATTAATATATTAGACCTTTTAGAACCTAATACACTATAGAAAAGGATAACGGTGACTAATATGTTAGAATAAAAACGTATAATGGGCAGACATGAATTTTGATGATACATACGCATGATGCATCTTGAAAGTTAAAAGCTTTTGCTTGATCCTTAATTTGTTCGAAAAAGTTGAGGCTGTTTAAAACAACTTGTGCTGCCAGTTTAGCTTTTAGCTTTTTAATATTGAAGATAATTTTGCCAAAATGACAAAGACACGGAATGTAATAAACATATTTTACCAGATATTAATAGTAGCCTGTTGCTTCTCTTTTTTATTTTACAACTGTTGTGGCTTCTTTCAAACATGTGTTTCTTTTATGAACTTATACTTTTTTAGACACCGTTCAACTAGTCGTGTATTTGTGTTGTAACCTATGCTTGTTGAAGTTCGATACACTCTGTTTGGGGTGCATTTATCTTTGCTTAATCATTAATATTAAAATATTCCTGTGCAGATCTGGAGAGGTTGCATGGATTTACCGATGGTGACAGTCTTGATGAGGAACGAAAAAGGAAATGGATTGATTTCAAAACAAGATTGAACAAGGTACATTTTATGAGTACTTCTGTAATGTATATGGTTGGCAGTGATGTGAATGTCTGCAATGCTACATGTATCCAATCGGACTTTATACTACTCTTTTTACAGCTTTTGAGCCTGGAAGAATCCTGGACTTTGATTCTTGATGATGCTCTGGCCAACTCTTTTATTGCACCAGTTACTGATGACATCAAAGATGATTCTCAGCTCACATGTGAGTTCATTATGGTCTTTTCTTTTGTGCTGTGACAAATACTGTTCCCGTCAGACGCTATTAACTAAAGACGAGTATGATACAACTAGTAGGGGCAAATTGAAACTATATTAACATCCTGCTTTATTAATAGTAAACATATAACCTTTTTAAGGGAATATCTGTGTTAGTTTGCCTCTACTTTACAAGAGAAGTATTAATTTGTAAGACTTTTATTTAAATGAAGGGCTGGGTGTCATGAGTCAACTGGACAGGAGATGGGGTAGTCTGCTTAAAATCTCGAATACAACTCTATTGATGACTTTTAGTTAGGTTTTACGATTGATATTGGCCCTGCTGCTTGTTTTGTCTATTCAAGCAGTGAGGTTTTGTGCTTCTGATGGTACAACTGCATACGATTTGTGACAAGCCACTATGACTTGTTTGATGTCTTCCATCCACCCCTTCTCTTCAGCTAAAACACGACTCTAGTTCTTTTGAAATCTCGTATTTTTTTAATAGTTTGAACGGGGGTATATGTGAAGCGTACTCAATTATGGCTAAAAGCTTAGGAAAATTTGGTTTTTTAATTTGTTTTTGCAGACGAGGAATATGAAAGAACCTGGGAGCAGAATGAGGAATTTGGCCTGAATGATATGGATACATCGTCAGCAGATGCTGCATACAACAACTAGTTCTGTAATTCTCCTCGTCATTTTGACGAGAAAATTCTGTTGTAACTTATTGTGTTCTCGAACATAGATTTGAATATCCTTTTGTCTAGGTATTTACAGATCTTTAGTTGGACTGATGTTCTTACAACGTCAAGTTGATAAATAATCAATTATATTACATCAGACTATTTTTGCAGGATATTAGAATAGCAACCTTGCACCGGGTGTCGATCATCAATCATCATGTTGTAAGCTCAATTTCATATCATAACTACATGACTATATATGATGTCTACCATCCATTTCAGCCTTCCAGCAAAACATTTTCTTTCAAATAGAGGTGTGTAGGTGTAGCTAAGAATAGTCCTTGTTAATTTTGTAGTTGGAGTATCAACGAAAATTGATGTATGGTATGTATGGATGAGACCACAGCAAGTTTGTATAATATCATGTTCTACAAACTCCTTGATATTGACTCGTCAAGAGATTTTCTCACTAAAATTAGATTACATTTTTATTATCATTTTCACCACTCGATATATTGACTAGTAAACAAAGTCAAGACGCTAGTGCATTATACAACAAATCGAAATGCCCCATGACGAAATCTACATGCTCGTTGACGAATATAACATCTCAGATTTATGGCAGCAATTGAAGAAACCTTTCGTAACAAGTTTAACCCTCCGACAGCAGTCCATCTCTTTTAGCCATTTCATAAAGTGCAATTGCCATAAGAACCTTAGCATCAGCTGTGGAGCGCCAAAGTTGTGCGTATGGAAGTACATGCACTTTTATGAGCTCGCCATGCTCGTGAAGTCCAGTTTTCTTACCCTGCAGTTGCTGAATAGTATCTTTACTCACCTGACTTCGGTACAAAAAGACGCTGAGTTCCTCATCACACCCTCCCTAGCAGAAATTCGTACAAAAAACGATTTTAGATGCTAGAACTTTAGAAGCAAGGCTAGCTAGATGACAATTCATTCAGGATAGCAGTTGATATATACTCCATATGTCCTGTAACATTTGCTACAAGGCTAAAAAGTGTGAATTACGGGGAAAGGAGATAAATGTTTGGATAAGATGAAAAGATAATTTAAATGTCTGAATGATAAAATGGATATAAGATTTGACCACGAACTTGACTTGGCCTGAGCTATTTGACATGCCTAATGGTGGGGGTATGTTTTATTGTAAGAAATCAAGCCAAGACACAATGAATGTATCCTTCAAGTTTTAAAAATCCAAATTCATAGCTCTCATAAACAAATTCAATAAAAGTTGATAGGTTTTGAGATCAGCTAACCGGTGACGGGAAAACTTTCCCTCCGGTTGATGGATCCAAGAAGGCTGTAAGCTCAACCATGTCCTTTTTATTCAACTGTATACCAGTCTCCTCTTCAACCTGTAACATGCATATTAAATCATGAAGAAACCATATTACAAGATAAACATAAAAGAACAAATTCAAGAACCGTGAATACATGTTAATATGGACTGATTAAAAGCTTGCGACGCTATAATCAAGAATGCTAAGATTCATATATCACTTGGAACTTGGAAGTGAACATTTTCAGAACAATTCTAAAGGAAATACAAGTCCAGCAAGAAACAAAATGATAGCATTTCCACAGAGTCCAGAATTGGAACAGAACAACTTCATTCATAACTATTTATAGAAGTATAAAACAATAACAGAAAGGAAAGGAGGAAGAGGCAAAAGACAGACCTCACGAACTGCAGTTCCCATGAAATCACCTTTGTCGTCATCCAACATTCCAGCAGGCAATTCCAAAACGAACCGCCCAGTAGGGATCCTAACCTTGCACCGAGGGGATATCCATAGCACGTTAAAAGATTTTTATTGCAAATTTAGCCTCGAGGCAAGTATCAACTATCAGCTTTTAGTGAATGAAATTCAAACATGACTGGCTTCATCTAGTTAACACAATTATTTTTTAACTTTCGCCTGAATTTATTTGCAGTTTAATTCATTGACATAGGTTCTTGTACCAGTATCATTCACATAACAAAAGAATGGTACCTGTTCTGTAAGAATAGCATAAGTCTCGCCCTCAGACTCCAAAAGGATAAGGATGGCTACAGCTGGTCCTCGAGAAAACACGATACCTGGAACCTAGACATGCCTTTCGGAAATGTAAGAATGTTGTGATGGTAAATGGTAAGTCAACATTCAACAATAATTCAGGATAGCAAACACTGAAAACAGATCTTTATAAGACACATACAAGCCAGAATCCACCAGAATTGAGTGATAAAGATCAAATCTAACTGACCAGAGATGTGTACCTTTTTTCCTAATTCCTTATCAATAATATCTGCTTTAAACTTGAGAAAACCAACGCGCTTGCCAAAGTAATCTACTCCCTGACATCAAGGTCAACTAAACTCTTAGCAAACACCTCTAACAAGCATCAAATATAAACATGTAGGAAGAGAGGGAGGAAAATAGCAATGTGAATATGTGAGGCGTTTCTCTTAGCCTGAAACCTAGAAACATAATATTCACAATGTTCGATTCCTAATCAATCATATTCAAGGAATTTATATAGGTCTTGTTTAGAAACAAGGGTAAATCTAATAGTAGATTATATCTATTGATAAATGAGACACACACAACCAGGAACTGATAGATTTTTCATGGTCTGATTGGTAATAGGAGCAGCCCAATCTCATTAATTTTTCGATGTGGGATCAAATGTGGGTTATTTTTTAAACACTCCTCTTTACGTGTGAGCCCATTTTTTTGATTGGACAGTAACACTATTCTTTACAAACCCACACTTTTCTCTGATGGACCGAGATTTTTTGTTTCTCGTTGATCGTCGGCTCTGACACCATCATAAGTTTGTCGTGAGAGTTGACTGCACACAAACCCAGAGGAATTCATCCTAAAACCAATTGGTAACAGGAGGAGCAGCCTATGTGAGTCAACTTCTCTCTAATTTATCGACGTGGGATCATACATGGGAAACAAACAAAACCAACCCCAGCAAGCAAGCTAGCTAAATTACAAACAATCTAGCCAATCAAAAACTTCCCTAGGAGTCTTCTTATAAGAGTACATCTAGCTCTATGCTTAATATTTGTCAAAAGCAAAAGATTCAACATTCAAGACCTTTCCCTCCCAAACAGCCAAGTTCCAATAGCACCAAATGAAGTACACAACATGACTAGCAACTGCAAAGAAAACCTTCCTCACAGTAGCAAATATATGCCATCTTTTAGTAGCCATTGTCCAACCGATGAATATTATCTTCATCCATATCATCACATGGTTATAGCTTGATTTCATCCATATAATAACAATTATATTTTCCATCTACCACTATTTTTTAACATTTTGTGTTCCATGTGTATCTTGTGAGTTGTGAGTATACAGGAACGTAGCAATTACACAGTTTCTCAAATATAGCAGTTCAAACAAGATTGAATTCCCAACATTCAATAAAATATTAACATGATTGTTCTGTCATTATTCACTAATGAATCATAGTTGTAGATGAAATTCAAAAGAAGAGAATTAAGGGGTCTTTATTCTTTAATACCTGGATAAGGACTTTATTCAAAGACATGGCCCCATCAGTGAGAGCCCCATTTTCACCCTGCAAATTTTCCAGCCATTGTTGGAATAAAGAGGACTCTATGGCATTCCTATACATAAACCATTAACAATTACAAGTTAGGACCCCAATTTGCAAAATTCACCAGAAATCACAACTACTACGTTATAATAATGCTGTAATTTACCTGAAATCAGAAGGGGTGAGACCGGGTGCAGCAACGATTTCGACGGGTTGACCCGGAAGTGTGATGGTATGAGTGAGTGGTGGTGATGACTCGGAGGACATTGAAGAGATGGAGAAGCAAAAGGGTGATCTGTAGTGAGTGTGGAGAGGAAGAGAAAGGTTGTTGGAAGAAAAGGGAAGGAGAGGAAAGAAGGTTCTAGAAAGTAAATGCGTCGTCGTCATTTTTAAAGCCATCTGCTATTCCGAAGTTCGGAATCCGAACACATAAATTGTGTCTTCTCTAATATCATCCGGAGGACTTCGTCATCCTTTTTATTTTAGGAAAAATTACCCAAAATAATACGGCCTTTCAGTGATTTCCCAAGAATAATACGAACTTTCAATTAACCATCAATAATACGAACTTTGACATGTATTTTCCGCTGGCATATATGACCTGTTTATAACCAGTAGTACAGTTCTTTTTTTGACCGTTGCTCAGCAGGTTTCATCTCGTATTATTGGTGGTTAATTGAAAGTTCGTACTACCGGTTGAAACATGCTGAGCAACGGTCAAAAAAAGACTTGTACTACCGGTTATAAACAGGTCATGTATGCCAGCGGAAAATGCATGTCAAAGTTCGTATTATTGGTGGTTAATTGAAAGTTCGTATTATTCTTGGAAAATCAGTGAAAGGTCGTATTATTCTGGGTAATTTTTCCTTTATTTTATTGCCACATTTTAATATTAAAATTATAAAAATTGCCCCTAATTACTTTTTAAACCTTAAATCTCTAACATTTCTTTAAAAGCTTTATCCGAACACTCATTGAACTAAAACAAGCTAAAACAAAAAATTGAATTCCAATGGCCAACGAAAATGAGCATCAACATGATTGCGGAATCAATATGGTTGTGCTAAAATTTAAGACATATTCACTCTAATGGCTATAACAAAAAATAGAAAATTCATATAATTGTAATATTTGCGGCATTATAACCTAGACTTCAAGATTTTTCCAATGATATATTATATGCCTAATTCCGATAACCGAGCGAGAAATGACGATCGATTGAAGTTTATTTGTGCTAAAATTTGATACATGTTCATTCTTTTGGTCATAAATTTTTATAGAAAAACCGTATTCGTGCAAGGTTTACGGCATTGGAAACTAGACTTCAAGAGTTTTCCAACGACATATTATATGCCCAATTCTGACAATCGAGCGAGCAATGACGGCCGTTTAAAGTTTGTAATAATTTCTAACATTAGTCGCGCGCGTCAACCATGGATCAATCGCACATTTTGTGCGATTCAACCATGGTCCGATCGCACATTTTTTGCGATTCGACCTTGGCTTGGTCGTTAGAAATTAATGCAAACTTTGTATGATCGTCATTTCTCGCTCGATTGTCAGAATTGGGCATATAATATGTCTTTGGATAGCTCTTGAAGTCTAGTTTCCAATGCAACAAACCTTGCACTAATACTCCCTCCATTTCAGTTTTTACTTGTCCTATATCCTTTTTGACAATTTCATACTACTTGTCCCATTTCCTTTTTTGGCTAACCTTTTCTTACCTAAATACCCCCACTTTTCCAATTCCCAATACTCCACTATCACCTTTACAATTAATTTAATCAATTAAAATACCCAACTACCACCTTTTTAATGAACCCCTCTCAACCCTTAAAATCCGTGAAAAGTCAAATGGGACTAGTCAAATGAAATGGAGGGAGTAAAATTTTTCTATAAAATGTTATGATCAAAAGAATAGACATGTATCAAATTTCAGCACAAATAAACTTCAAAAGATCGTCATTTATCACTCGGTTATCGAAATTGGGCATATGATACATCATTGGAAAGATCTTGAAGTCTAGGTTCTAATGCTACAGATATTGCAGTAATGTGATTTTTGTATCAAAAGTTTCGGCCAAAGGAGTGATTATGCATCAAATTTCAATACAAAACGTGTGATCAAGTTTATTTTTCGATTTTAAAAATTATTTTCTTTACTTAAAATTTTATTTTTATTTTAATTTAATTATTGTAAAGAAATTTAGTTTAGAAATTTAATTATATTTTTCAAAAAAAAAAATTAGTTTAGAAATAATAATGGTTGATTTTTATAATTAAAATTAGATTTAAGGGCATTTTAGTAATTTTATTTAAAAAGGGTGGCGATAAAAGAAAAAGGGTGGTTATGTTTAAAAATTGGGCATCCCGAAACCATGTGCTCGATCGAGCGCCTAGTCTAATCCGCGAATGCGCTTGATCCAACGCTCTTCGAAAAATGGCCAAGTTTTGCATGAAATTGTATGCCCATACCCATCATTTAATTTTTCTAATTGATTATTTTTTTATTATAAGTGGTCACTTTAATACTGTAAGTATATTTTGGGTTAGTCCGATAGAGGTGGTTTCACTGTGAGATCGTCTTATTTGAGAATTGTGTTAAAATTGTATTCTAATGTGATACGAATGATCAGCTCGTCTTTTTTGAGACCGTCTCACCAATGAGACGGACCTCTATATTTAGCTGATTTCTCTAATTGATCACTTTAAAATTGTAACATGTTGGAAATACTTTACATGTGAGGCAAGATCCCACATTGATACAATGGAGGGTAGTTGACTTGTATATATATTGGGTAAGCTAATTTTCCTACTACCATATGGTTTTGGAAAACAATAAACCTCATCCAGTGTTTACGCAAGTCAATGTTCTTGACCCGTGAGTTTGTGGGCCCAAGCCCACGAGTGTTCCGTGTCCACACGAATGGGCCACAGTGAGATTATGTGACAAATTGTCACGGCCTAATATAATAGATCACTTTAATAGGCTAGATGTAGATGGTTTAGTTCTATAGACATAGTCTTACTATGAAATTGTCTCATTTAACAATTTATGAAGCTATGTAATTGATGAAAGAAGATATTTTGGAAGATAATACGATGACTGTAAGGTTATGCCTTGAATCCCACATTGGAAGAATAACTGTAAGGTTATGCCATAAATCCCACATTGGAAGATTGAAGTTTTTCATTGTCCCACATCGGAAGAATAACAAAGGCATGTTATTATTCTCCTTATAAAAGGAGTCTTGGGGATTAGTTTTGTATCATCCAAAAATCTGTTTGGCTAAGGTTTTATATTTTGGAGTAATTTATAAACTCCTATTTTCTGTAACCTAATCAAAATCTGTATCTTGGGTCTCCTCTAATAATAAAATTTTTCTTCTCCTCTGCTTGTGAACGTAGTCGACATATTGTCAGCGAACCACGTAAAATTTGTGTGTTTTGATTTTGTCAATCTTTATGCTTTCTTTTTTGCATCAGTTATAACAATGACAAACAATTTATCCCATAATACAAATTTAAAACAAATAATGGCCCTAAGATTACCTGTAAATAGATAATTGTATAAACGGGTGCGAAATATATTTGGGAAATTACCACGAATGTGATTTGTTTTCATGTATGTCATGTGGAGAAGAAACAATAATGGTGATGAAGTTTCACCAAAACCATCTCATTATTTCTCTTTTAACCTCAAATTACAATGATTTGTTTTCAAAGCATACTGAAAATCTTAATCAAGTAACAACGTATCTTTCTTTTTCTTTATTTATTAGTTTTTTAAAATTTTTTTTTCTTCATTGTCACTTTTTTTTAGAGATTTCTTCATTCTACACTTCATTTTCGATTTATTGATGCTACCATATATTTCAATCTCTTTGCCCTTACCCCATAATTACATTCACCAATCACACTGAGAGTGTTTGACAAATAATTATCGACTTTTCAGTCTTATCGATGACAATTACATATACGTACACAAACATAATGAATTAGTCTATATAATTTGTACAACTTATTTCATCACATCATATTTGATAATTCTCAGGCACAATTTATTGATACTGTCTTACAGAATATGCAACAATCAACTCACAAATCGGAAACAAATCCAGGGTATTCTTTCTTATCAACAGACAATTTAGTAGGAGCCAAATCAGTATTATTCAACAGATCAAAATATTGCTTATCATCTCTAAAATAAGCATCAAGAAAACCCACCATAATCCCACCAACTGTTCTTCTCATGACACTTTTAGGCCCATCCCCAGTTGTACACAATATCCACCACAAATCGATAATCGGATCATCCAACATATCCATATGACCATACTCCAAAACAACAAAATGGGACGCGTTCTTAGACTCGACGTAAAATTGCTGATGGCTCACTTCATTGGGTGCACACGGTATAATTCGCCAGCTTGTTATGTTGCCTAGTCCAGTGCCTATAATTGTGACTGGAATTGAAATGTCGAAAGAGTTGGGTTCGTACGTTAAAATGTAAGGTTTGCAACGTAGGTTTTTGCTTATTCCAGCGACTGGATCAAGGCCTATTAAGGCTGAAATGTGGGTAGTAAGTTTAGTGGTTTTGGTGTAATTAAGGGTAAGTGCAAAGGCTGATTTTCCTCCTCTACTGTGACCTGATACTGCTATTTTGTTGATATTGGGTTTAACTGTTTGTCTGATTCTGTCTTCATCTTGTAACACTTTGTTTAGATTTGAGGGTATCCAGTTTGCTACTGTTGCTGCCATGTCTATCTCTGCTTGTTGACTTGGGAAATTCAAATTCCATATGGAGAATAGCTGAGGAGTTTGAGATTCATTTGCAACACTAGTTAGTTAATTCTTTTGTACAAATAAAGTATATATGAGGATTATATGGATTGCAAACAGCAAACTATCTATGCCCATGTGTAGGGGTGAACAAACTGGTCTAAACCGCAAACCAAATCGAAGTTTAGTATTTGATCTAATCTACAATCTAAATGTTTTGGTCTAATTTTTTTTAAAAAAATTATGTTTTTTGTGTGATCTTGGTTTTCATTTTTTAAGACCAAACCGCATGCCCAATGACCAATATACATAGTTTTTTAAAAAAATTAGGTCACTATGTAGTTATTTTTATAGGAACATATACTTGAACGATGTAGATGCAATCAACTAATTACAAATTATTATATTTAATGGATATAGGTGTGAAAAATTTGTGTAAACACATATATCAAATTGGGAAAAATATAAAAATAAAGACCACAAACCAGACCAGAACAGATTGTTGTAGAAAGGTTTGGTCTGTAGTGATTTAAACGGTGCGGTCCGATCCAATGTAGAAGATTTTTCAGACTGAAAATTTTGGTTTGGTCTTGTTTTAGTGTCAAACCAGATCAAATCGAACCGTAATCACTCCTAACCACGTTTGATGGATGCGCAGGGTTGTTTTCGACATTTTGAGCGCCCCGTCCCCACAACCAAAACACAAAACCTTTGATATATGAAATGATCAAGTGTGAATTTAGCTTTCTTAATCAGCCAAATTACTAACTTACCCAACTATAGTGAGTAACTATGCTCATGTGTGATGAAACGCAGGGTTGTTTTGAACATTTTAGGAGCTCTGACCCAACATCCAGAACACAAAACCTGTTTGATAGGTGGTACTAAGATGTGGCAATAGGAATGGAAAAACCAGTGTAATTTTGGTTAAAAAATATCTTGGCTACCTTGATGGTTATGCTTGTTTAACTTCAATCATTTCACTTTCTTCATAAAATTCATTCTAATACATTACCATTGATAGAGATAGTATTAGGTGGTAATGGGAATTTCTAAAAAAAAAAAATTTATCAAAGTTTTATTACCAGAATATTATGAAACTTTTAATGAAATTTTACATTATAAATCATTTTATTACCAAAATAATATAAAACTAGGGTTGTTTACATTATGAATCGATTAAGTATGAATTTAACTTTCTTAATTAGCCAAACTGTTAACTTGCCCAACTAACCTAATTAACCAAGAAGAAATACAACAAATTTAACAATACCGATTACCCAATTAAAGTAGATTTAATGATTTTCCTAGGAAATTTTTTGAAAAAGCTCATTTGAAAAAATAAAAAGTCACTAACTATGAATTATAATATTCTAGAAGTGTTCAAAACAAATCCGATGACCCGATATTTTTCCCGACCTAAGAACCCAACCCAACTTAACCCGATATTAGGCCGTGACAATTCATCACATGATCTCACCGTGGCCCACTCGTGGGGACACGGGACACCCGTGGGCTCGGGCCCACAAACCCACGGGTCAAGAGCGTTGACTTGCATATACACTCGGTGAGGTTTATTGTTTCCCAAAACCACATGACAATAGGAAGATTAGTTCACCAACTATATATGCAAGCCGACAACCCACTATTTTATCGATGTGGGATCTTGTCTCACATGTGAAGTATTTCCAACACCCGACTTCAAAATGAATTTAAAATAATGTAAAAATCAATGTGGACACAAAGATCTGATTTTGAATTGACCGTAACACCTGACCCGAAATTAACCGATAACTCAAATAAAAACTTCTAAGTGACACAATTATTTTTCTATATTACCCACCAACCTCAAATACAAGAATTTCATATCCTACATCCACTATGTAAGGTTAAAAAAAGACAGTAAAATTACCTGAGGAGCTACTACAATATAACCATGGGAAGCAATGTGATAAAAGAGATGAGAGTAATCTTGATTAGAAATCAATGTACCATGTAAAAACAAGAGAACAGGGTAAATTCCTTCCTCTATTGGTGAAACTATTATTAATGGTTCTGGAGCAGAATATCTTCTTTTCCTAACATTAATGGGTGAGTTTGTCACTTTATAATCTCCTAATTCAAAAATAGTAAGATGATTTTTAGAAATTGAACTATTTTCCAAATTAATTGGAAAAGATTGAGCTTGAGAATTAAGGATAATTAAGACTCCTACAATTAAGAGTAAATTAACCCACATTAAATCTCCCATTCTCTACTTCAATTTCTTGTCTGTTTTAAGGAAGAATGAATAAGTACTAGGTTGTGAGGTTATACATGTATAATCCCTCTTATTTATAGGCTATAGTTGGCATCCAAGGACCATTCATTTCCCACCATTTCATAACAATGGTCCCATTGTCTTATAGGAGAGTACTATCTATAACAACATTTTTAGGTTGGCGAGAGAATCTTACAGATGAGGTTCGGGAGAAGAAATTAATTTTTCGTGTTGGTGGGTGGGGGATGTCAAATTGTTTTCACAAAAATAATTAAAAAAGTAATTAATTACTAGGCTAACACGTGATACTCACTTCTTATTAGGAGTCGTTAAACTTAGACATACTTAACTAAATTTTTATATGTGAGTTATAAATATTAAACTGAAATTATTTATCTAAAGATAATATATATATATATATATATATATATATATATATATATATATATATATATATATATATATATATATATATATATATATATATATATATATATATATATATATATATATATATATATATATATATATATATATATATATATATATATATATATATATATATATATATATATATATATATATATATATATAGGGGAGGGATCCATTGAGAAGGGGTCTCAAAATGAGAAGGATGAGAAGGATTTATAGCCATTGATCTTATGAAAATCTAACGAGTGAAAATCATCTTTCTCGTCGATTTTTTCTACATTTTATGTTATGATTTAAGGTTACTATGTTTTTAGAAAATGATACTATGTTATGATTAAAGGTTTCTATGTTTATTTTAAAAAGTTACGATATTCTGTATAAGATTAAGAGAAGACAGTAACTATACATAATCATAGTAACCCTTATTCATAACATAATATCTTTTTCTAAGAACATAGTATCTTTATAAAATGTAAAAAATGTAGACAATCATAATGCGGAATTCGGTTTGGGTTTAATCTGGTGAATACTTCATTTGTATAAAATAATAATGAGAGGTACTACCTCTATTTATACAAGAGATTAGAACTAAATTAAGGAAACGAAATATTACAGAATATTAAAATATTGGAAACTAAATCAGAATAATATAAAATATAAAATAAAATATTCTACTAATATTCTACTAATATTATTCTTTCCTACACTCCCCCTCAAGTTTGGTCTTGGTATCACCGAGACCTAACTTGCCAAAAAATATTCTTCAATGCTTTTGAGCCAATTGCCTTGATAAGAAAATCCGCTAGTTGATCTTTTGATTTTACAAAGGAAATTTTGATTATCTCTTCTGCAATTTTTTCATAATTAACTTTCAATTTTTTGAATTTAGATAAAAGATCAAGAAATAAATTGGGTTGGTTTATTTTGTTATTTGGGTCAAAGATTGAAATTTTAGAGTGTGGTCTTAATTGAGTTTTGGGTTTAGGTTTTATGGGTAGAGTAAGATTTTTCTTTTTTCTTTGTTTTGTAAGAAACTTTTGTAATGCAAATGAGTAGGGAATTTTCCTGACGGAAATTGGTGGGATTGATTTTTGTGGGTCATGGAGAAGGAGTTTACAAGTTTGATTGATGGGTTTGGGTGGATTTGGTTCTTGTTCGTTTGTCCCTTCTTCATTTGACATTTGATTTTCATTTTTTTCTTTACTCTCCCTCTCGCCATTAACTTGCATACTCAATTCTTCAACGTTATTCCCCCTCGCGACCTCACGCTCGATGGTGTCGTTCTCGAGAGGTAGCGAAATTGGCCCATATAGAGTATGAATCCAAGTCCATAATTCATGGGCAGTGTCAGTGAATGAGATTACGAGGTCAATAATGTCGGAGTTAATACATGCAAGAATCCATGACATAACCCTGGCATCATATTGTTTCCATTGTGGAGTTACGGTCGTCGGAGGAATGACGGTGATATGATTGAGCATCCCCCGATCACCAAGTTCAACTTTCATTTCTTTACTCCATGTGGTGTAATTTTTGTGGTTTAATTTTTCAATTTGGATTGGTTCTTCAAGTTTTTGAGTCATTTTTTGAAAAAGTTGGAACATTTGTTCCATTTGTGCCATGGAAATCATGGTCTTGGTTTGGTTTTGGTTTTGATTTTGTTTGGTTTGGTTGGTTTTGTTTTGAATTGGTTTTTGTTTGGATCGATTTTGTCCGATTATGATTAATGATAAAATACCGATAGAGTTATTCCGTCCAGGAAAACCTTACGGCTCTGATACCATGTAGACAATCATAATGCGGAATTTGGTTTGGGTTTAATCTGGTGAATACTTCATTTGTATTAAATAATAATGAGAGGTACTACCTCTATTTATACAAGAGATTAGAACTAAATTAAGGAAACGAAATATTACAGAATATTAAAATATTGGAAACTTAATCAGAATAATATAAAATATAAAATAAAATATTCTACTAATATTATTCTTTCCTACAACAGGGTAAAAAAATATGTTGAAGCGCGTGCAAGGAGCAAATAAACCGCGTGCAAGGAGCTAACTAATCCAGACCATTGATATTTGATCTAGACGGATAAGTTTCCTTCTCACCCTTCTCATTTTGAGACCCCTTCTTATTTGATCATGGGAAGCAATGTGATAAAAGAGATCAGAGTAATCTTGATTAGAAGTCAATGTACCATGTAAAAACAAGAGAACAGGGTAAAATCCTTCCTGTATTGGTGAAACTATTATTAATGGTTCTGGAGCAGAATATCTTCTTTTCCTTACATTAATGGGTGAGTTTGTCACTTTATAATCTCCTAATTCAAAAATAGTAAGATGATTTTTAGAAATTGAACTATTTTCCAAATTAATTGGAAAAGATTGAGCTTGAGAATTAAGGATAATTAAGACTCCTAGTACTTTAACCCACATTAAATTTCCCATTCTCTACTTTAATTTCTTGTGTGTTTTAAAGATAGTACTAGGTTGTTTGGTTATACTTGTATAAGATTCCCTCTTATTTATAGGCTATAGTTAGCATCCAAGGACCATTCATTTCCCATCATTTCATAAGTATGGTCCCATTGTGTATGAGTTTTGTTTTTCTTTCTTCTTCATATTCTGATTATAGTTTTTTATAAGCGGAATACACTAGATATGATGATGATAATGATGAGGTTCACATTGTCTATAGAGTACTATCTATAATGACACTATTGAAACTTACAAGACCATTTTTATCGTTTATCATAAGATTTTTTTTATTTTAGGTTGGCGAGAGAATCTCTACAGATAAAGTCTGAGAGAAGAAATTAATTTCTCGTGTTGCATTATTGCAAGGAGTGTCAGGCCTCCGCCGGCCACATGTGGCTTCGCCAATACAAGTACTTCATAAGATCGAAAATGGATACTATATAGTATATACATATCAGACCCTCTCTTGAGAAACCGTCTATAGTATAGACGTCTCTCAAGAGACCAGCCCATATCTCGTTTTTAACTTACAAAACCACAATCACTCTTTTTTTAATTTATAAATTGGATCAGCCCCAAAACTTAAAACGTCTATTGTATAGACGATTCCAAGTAAGAATTTGTGTATACATAAAGACAGCCGTATTTATATTAACTTGGACTCTTTTAACAACCAATTTGTAATTTTTTTTCTTTTAAAAATGAACTCGTTTTCATACTCCGTATTTTTCTGTAAAAAATAACAATGACTACTCTTAAACGTTTTTTTTTCTGAAATGTTAAGCATACGACGTGCTATCAATGGGCCACAAAAGTTCGAGTAGCTTTCATTTCCCTTATCTCAAAATTATTAATTCTTCCTATCCTAGGCTAATGTGCCATTTAAGATTGCTCGCAAGCCAATATACTAATTCAATTCATAATAATTTTGATTGCACACAAATAAAAACTATAAAAAAGTTTTTATATGATTATAATTTTATTTATACTGATTAAAAAACTAAGTCTCAAATTTAAACATTTCGCAACAACAGAAAGAAGTAACTCGGACTATAAATATAGAGAGTATAAGTGAGATGATCATATGATGAATTATGGTGATTATATTTTATATATGTTGTTTTGAAAATCACATTTTTTATTTATGAGAGACTTTGTTATTAGTTGTTGGTAAATGAGACGGAATAGAATTCATAATAAGAATTCATATTAGTTGTTATTAGTTGCATTAAAATATTTGATACCTGTAAAGAGCACATATATATGGATTTTATCAAATGTAAATTTGGCATTATTTTAATGTTGAATCTAAGAGCCTTATAAATAGTTGTTATGAGAAATTAACAAATAATAATTTATTTATAAATCTAAATTTGGTATAATATATATGTTTAGTTGCATCATTATATACATCTAAATGTTTATTATTAAATTGTTAAACTGAAATTTGAAATCTAATAACGAATATATAATTTAACCTTTAGTTATAAATTAAAATTTACATATGTCAAATTGTCAATTATTACAATCCCTGCATTGCACGGATTTTTAAACTAGTTCTTAAAATTTATAATGATGGTGTTCAAGTAAAAGTTAATTTAATATTTGATTTATGTTCAATTCCAGGGTCGTAACAAGGCCAGGGCAGGTGGAGCAACCGCCCTAGGCCCCCAAACTAAAAGTCCATCTTTAGATTTAATAAAGGCTCCAAATTTTCAAAATAATTATTTATGAAAAAAATAACAAAAAATAAAAGATTATTATGCGTAATTAAATATGTATTATTTTGCCTACTTAATTTTTATTTTATTTTAAATTATTATATGTGAATTAGGGCTTTAATTTATGTCTTCGTCCCGGACCACCAAAATTTCTGAAACGGCTAATTCATCAAAATTGATTTAAGATTTAACTTGGTATTTTTGGAGTTTTGGCAATTTGTTTTTTATTAAACGACGAACTATCAACTATCAAGGTATGACTAAAGAATTTTAGTAATTTGGCTCATGTATGTTTGATTGAACACGAGTTAGTTTTTGTTTTGATAACCATTTTGATCACTTCGTTATGTATCGAGCAATAAGAACAATGTACCCGCCTTAATCGGTTACATAAACCAATATACTAGTTATAATACTCATTCACATGGATTCTTCTTCTCTGTTTATTTTTGCTTTCAATTATCTGAATTTGTAAATTTAAAACCGTCATATTCTTATGTCTCATAGAGTTGTAACAAATCTTCCAAAAATTCTCGTATGGAAAAACTAAATATTTCAAACTCTTTAAGACGTAGGGTGTATCTTTTTTCACTCCTATTTTTTTAAGTCACTTTCCGTCTTTCTCATCTTATTTTAAAATTATTGTTCAATTTTAAAATGAAATGCATTGAGTCGTACGTAAATTGATTTTGAATATTTGAATTTCTCACGTGGAAAATCTAAATGTTGCAAGCTCTTTGAGATGGAGGGGTATTATTTATCACTCGTGTTTTTTTAAGTCACGTTTTGTCTTTACGTTCTATTCTAAAATTATTGTCCAATTTAAAAACGAAATGCGTTCAGTTGTATGTGAAAATTTTGAATATTTAAATTTCTAATTTAAGTAATAATACTTTTTAAACGTAATTTGTCTTCCTTATGTCAACTTAATTAAATTACGTTAGTTAGAAATATAAAACTGTGACATCACTTATTTCTTTCTCTTATCTTCATTTTAGGGGATGTTTACCACAAATTTTTGGGATTGTGACTTTATTAGTATTGTTAACTTGTTATTGTCTTTTGATTTGAGGGAATAAAGATTTCATACTAATTTGTAGATATAGGTTCATCAATTTTGATTTTATTAAATTAATTTATTTTGATATAATAATGTTATTTGTAAATTAAAAGGAGCTTACTCACTAATTATCCCAAAAAAAAGGTGATTCCTTATATTTAGCCATGTACAATTAAATAGTTGGCTAGTTATCTCAAAAAAAAAGTTAGTTTATCTTCTTGCTCTATCTATTAAGTAGTTATTTTCTATCTTATATTTATTAATTAGGTCGAGACCTAGGTAATTCAAATAACTACCCAACTAACTTGCGACTCGAATTTAGGGTATGTGAAATGTTCGGTATCAGCTTATTATTTGAAAATCGGATCTTATCTTAATTGGAAAGTGAATAATAACGCTTCTCACACAAGGTCATAGGACTTAAAAGTTAAAAGACAAATTTCTTGTGAGAAAGCTATTTCTATACCACCGCAGAAAAAGTCCAGCCCACTTCTCCCTATTCAAACACCCAAATACATGCCTTAAACAAACCTTAAAATGCCCATTTTAAGACATAAAAATGCCAATTTTAATACTTAAATTGCCAATTGCAAACACTAACCTCAAAAAAGGTCTAATTCAAGTAACTTATTTTATTTTATTTTATAGTAGTATATAATTTTTTTTCAATCAAAATTTGAGACCGACTAAATCTATGATTACATTGAAATTGGTCTTTTAAGATTTTCATTTGGTTTTTAAGTCTTAAAATTAAATGTTCTTTTAAAAAAATTTATAATATTAAATTTAAGATTAAAACCAAATCGACTTAAGTCATGAAATTAAGTATATTATTATAGTATTATACAATAGCTAATGCATGCCAACAGGCCACAGCCGCCTAAATACGCAGCCTGGTCCGAGACAAAATATTGGGCCTTTCAAACGGGCCTCACACGGTTTCTTAAGGTTTGTAATCAGAAAGCCAATCTCCTGAGAGACCGCCTTATGAGAGACGTATTTCAGATTCATGGTACATCCCATTAAAACTTAATTAAACTAAAAAATAATAATAGACTAATTAAATTTTGAATGGTCTTTCAAAGAGATCGTCTCTCAAGAATTTGCGGTAATCACAGCTATGCTCATCAATTACTCTTGGAAAGTTAACTACAATAACATTTCCTTTAGGTTTAATTTCCGTTAAGTTGGGCTTTACATTTAAGATTTATTAGGGACATTTATGAAATTTACCAAAACTTAATAAAAATTAAACGTTTTTACCTATATAATGTTAACTATTGGAACTTCCCAAACCACAATCAAATAGATTTAATTAATTTTTTTAATAAACACTAGTTTGGGAAGTAACTTTTGGTGAACCCCAAATTGAGAAATTTTTTATTTTCCAACACTACTAAGGCAAAGCATTATATTCAGCCCATATTTTTTTCTCTTTTATTTGTATCCTATTCAGCCCATATATTTAATGTGTCTTTCGGAAAGACCATCTCTCACAACAATTTGCCACAAACTCTTTTGAGAGAAAGTCTCTTTAAGAGACCATCTTTGATTGGTTCGGCCCATAAAATTAAATATAAAGTAAGAATAGGAATTAAGCTCTAATACACTGAGGTTGAGAGGCATCTTTCAAAAAAAAGATTTCTCAGGAGACTGACTGAGTTTCTTTTGCTTAAAATTAGAGCTATATTTTGTAATGTATTTAAATTTATGAGGAGAAGTAAATTTGTTCATCTAATTCAGAATGTTTACATATATTTTTTTTGAATTTAGAATGTTTACATATATAATGGGAAGGAAGTGTTGTATTCGTTAGAAAATTTAAAAATTGTTACCAATTGTTTAGTTTAACAGATCATGTATTCGGTAAATC
Source organism: Amaranthus palmeri (assembly GCA_019776075.1). Classification (NCBI taxonomy): domain Eukaryota; kingdom Viridiplantae; phylum Streptophyta; class Magnoliopsida; order Caryophyllales; family Amaranthaceae; genus Amaranthus; species Amaranthus palmeri. The sequence continues at coordinate 392,177 of JAAKBH010000343.1, read as the reverse complement.
TAATAATCGTTAATATATATTTGATTCTTCTCTAAAAATAAACTAAATTTATAAACTGAGAATAAAATACATATATTAGTGTGTATGATGAATAATATAAAAAAAATAAGACAATTACTGTAATATTTATATTGATAATACGATGAATAATATAAAAAAAATGAGACAATTACTGTAATATTTATATTGATAATACAAATTAAATCAAAAACAAAGAATAAATTCCTTCTCCCAATTTTGGGTATATCATTCAATATTGTTTACCAAAAAGAATAACAAAATGAAAAAGAAAAAAAAAAAATCAATGAGCTGTAAGTTTAGATCTCCTTTTTGCTTGACTGTAAAGCACAACACCCATTACTGTTATACCAAAACCAACCATTCCCATTGCCGTCACCGGATTCTTAAATATCAATACCGACACTATCGCCGCCACCGCCGCCTTTGCGTTCCCTAACACTTGGAGCGTCAATGGACTCGTATGTTTCGTCACTAAAAAGTTCGTCAAATTCACCAAATAGGCGACGGTAGCATTCCCAATCAATAAAAACACAATAAACCAATCTTCTTTTGCTTTGTTGATTGTGATTCCGGCTACATTACCTTCAAAATACAGTGAAAATGGCAGTAATATTCCGGCCGCCATTGGAGCCATGTACATAAGCAGATTCATGGAGTTTAATTTCTCAGATTCTGAACTTAATAAAATCCCTTGAACTACGGATTTTAATGCTCTACCTGCTGTAGATCCTACACATAAGAAGAACCCAAAGAGATGAAACAATGGCTCGCTATTCGATGCGACGACTATACCCAGAACAACAGGAAGTAAAGAGAAGTAAACAATTGGGGATTCTTTCTTACAAGTGATGATAAACGCAAAAATTGCTGTGAAAAATGGGGTGGTTGCTCCAATTGCTTGATTGAATGAAACGGGGATGTATTTCAGTGACGCATTTCCACAAACAACTGAAAAGCAGAAAATCAAAGAAAGGGAAAAGATATTGAGAAGTTGTTTCCGCGATTGGATGAATTGTGCAGGAACTAATCGAAGAGAATGAATCGCAAAAGAAGAGTAAAAAGAGCAAGAAATCATATGAAGGGTAGTAAGAAAGATCGGGTATCGGTAGCCATAGATGGAGAGAAGGTATTTGTTCAAAAGAAGAACACCAATATTGGAAGAATACCAAGAAGCGACGATAATAACCGTAACAAACGACGCAGAAGAAGCGACGGCAAGATTGTTGGAATTATTAATACGAGATTCAGACGGCGGTGTTTGGGGGATTTCAAGGAGGATTTGGTCAGGGGAATTTTCGAGTTTAGGGTTGCTGTTACGACGGGTAGTCCATTGTTCGACCACCATTGGAGAGGGATTTGAGGTTTGAAGAAGAAGAAAAGGTGAGGTGGAGAGAAGTGATTGGGTTGAAAAAGGAAGAAGATAATATGAGTGGGTAAAGAATGGGTGTCGGTGGGAATGGGAATGATTATGGGAGGCTTGTAGGTGAAGGGTACCTTGTTATTTTATTCACTAATATATAGTATTGGTCTTTATAACGTTAAAGTGATCACTTATAATTTTAAAATAATTACTTTTTATAGTTCTAGAGTGATAACTTATAAGATTAGAATGATTATTTACGATTTTGAAGTAATCAATTAAAAAAATAAGTTAATTATATGAGCTCGTTTTATGGTGAGACGGTCATAGATTGTATTTTATTTATTTATTTATTGGAGATTCATGGGGTTTTTTAGTAAATGTGAAAGATTATTTGTTGAAAATAATTAATTGGGTTAGGAGTTAGTGAAGGTGTTGGTGTGTCTTGATCTAAATCTGAAAATTCAAGTTTGATCAGTCTTTGTCTCACACTAGTAGAAACTAGTTTATTTTCTAGATGGGTGTAATTTTAATTAATGATTAATGACTATATGAATTTCTATACAAATTTGATACTTAGAACTAGGAAGACTATGGACTATTTTAGTAATCCCTATTTGGGGATTTCCAAAGGGTTCTGGCACTTAATAGGTAGAGTTGTAGATGTGTTTATTTGGATTATCGGATTAATTTTAGGTTAGTTGTTTTGATTCGGTTTAGAACGAGTCTTATATATGTCCATATTGTTTTTGTGTAATTTTTAATTTATTTTGAAGTTGGGTTAAAGTTGAATTTGATTACAAAGTCAGATAAACATTCGGTCGTCGAGTATATTTTGAACACCTCTAGTTATTGGAGATGTTTAAAAGTGTGCCAACTATCGAGAAATAAAATTCATATATATTACATATGATGAAGTCATGGAAAAGAGTGATATAGATACGTATGAGAAGACCTAGCAACATTGCTAAGAACCAATTTGTTTATTTATCGGAGATATCTACAATGCAAGCAACTCATTGTATGCGATAAATAATGGATTACAAACATAGTATTACAGAAAGAGGCTTGTACATGGTTTTTATTGATTTGGAAAAATCATACGATAAAATATCAAGAGAAGTACTTTGGTAGCAATGATAAAGAATGGCATTCCCAAGAATACATTAATATAGTGCAAGATATGCATTGAGATGTGAAGACAAATATTAGAACATAAAGAGGGGTAATAATGTAATATACTATTTCTCAATCAAAATTGGCCTTCATCAATGCTCGACCTAGTGATGGCCATGGGTCGAGTTAATAGAGAAACAATATCACATAATTAGATTATTTGTTTTTTGGTTATAGTGTAGACTGAGTGAGATGTAGATTAAATGAAAATCAAACTCAATATTTTTCTTAAAAAGTTATACATACTCTTCAAGACTTCAACTAAGATAAGACTTGATTCTCTTTTAACTGTTTTAAGCCATCATTGTAGATATAACATATACCATAGAAACCGTAATAACCCGTGAAATGTTTTACACTAAAACCTAGTTGAAGTTGAAGTTGGAGGTTGAAAGCCTCTTCCCGTCAAGTTGGCACCATATATCCTTTAACACGTTCGGCTTCACGAGCTGATTCTTCACAGCCTTCACTTTTCTTCCATTCATATTTCAAATTAAACAAAACTTAATACTCTATTTCGACTTTGTCCCTTTGAAATTGCCACATATTTTATTTTAGGAAAAATTAATGTAAATTATTAGTTTTTTAAAATTTTATCTTTAATAATACTAACTTTTGATTAACTATGAATAATACCAATTTAAGGGGTTTTTTCTAAAATAATACCAATTTTAGTTTATTAACTAATTTGCCAAAAGAATTTCCTCGTATAACTCTTATAGTTTGTTTTTAACATCTTAGGAATATTGGAAACACTCTTCTAAGTTGATATTATTCATGATTAATCAAAAACTAGTATTATTATTGAAAAATAATCAAAAAAAATAATCAAAAGATAATATTAATTCTTATAATTTTTCCTTTATTTCTTTAACTTTACAACATTTGATTATGGGATATGTACGTCCACACATTTTCCCTTGATACTCATTCACACAATTCAAATGTACAAATTAATCCTTAATATTTGTGTTACTCTTACTGTTACAATTTCAAAAAGACAAATCGAAGCATTTTATTTTATTGTTAGAGTATATAACATATCTTAGGGCCTTAACCATCAAATTAAGCTTTTAGTTAAATTGGTTTCTTAACATGGTATCAAAAGCCAACGTAACAAAAGAGTCTCGAATTTGATTATCTACTACCTAAAATTCAAGTACTAAAATATTTAGCGCAAAGTATGAAGAGGGCAGTGTTGTTTGACTGTTTCCTATATCCCAAAGAGCTCATTTGATGAGGGAACGTAATTAGAATATATTAATGGAGTATAATATATCTTCTCTTAATTACCAGTTTAAACTTTTGATCGAATTGATTCATTTAACATTCACGCTTTTGATTGAGTCGGTTCTTTTGACATTGATAACTATTTACATCCTCACCTTAATAAAGCGATTCTTAGTACCCCATTTCCCGTGATGATACTAACTAACTTAAAGTACAAAACTTTTGCATGGATTCACATTACTTACATTTCTTCAAGCAATCATATATACAAGACCCAATAATACATATTTTCAATTTCAACCAAGAAATATAATACTATAATGTTAAGTATTTAACCAAATCAAAACCAACAAAATGGAGAAATTTCCTCCACCATCATCTAGCACATCAAATGTTCATTGTGTTGATATACATGAAGCATTATCAGGAGATGATCATGAACACCCACCAAAGGCGGCAGCGGTGGCGGTGGCGGCGAGGCGAGGCAGGGCCAAGCCAGTAAGGTTTCAAGAACAAGGAAGAAGGCTAGGAAGACAAGTATCACTTGAAACAGGATTTTCTGTTTTAAAAGGGAAGCAAAATGAGAGAGTTTCCTTAAATAGAAGTGGGAGAAGTCTTGGTGGGGTTGGGTCTAAAAGTAGTAATGTTGGGGTGGGTGTTGGGGAACCTAAGAAAGGAGATTTTAGTATGTTTAGGACTAAATCTACTCTTACTAAACAAAATTCTTTGTTGCCTTCTAATTTTAAAAAAGAAAATTATGATATTGATTTTAATGAGAGGGTTAATAATAATAATATTAATAATATTAATAATATTGTTAATAATGTTGGTAATAATTATAATAATAATGGGGGTCAAGAGGAAAATGAATCTGTTAATAAAAGTGTTCCTGCTGGGAGGTACTATGCTGCTCTTAGAGGTCCTGAGCTAGATCAAGTCAAGGTATTATATTATAATATTCTATAATTTTATATACTTGATTTTGCTAGAAATTTTTGGGTATTTACATGTTAGTCTAAAAAATGTTGACTAATTGTGCTATCGTGGTGTATCGATGGTTAAAAGGTCGCACCTTTAACTATAATATTAAAGATGTTGATTAGGTATTTAGGATGGTTCATATAAGACGTATGTTTGTATGTTTACTTATATATTGTGTTGCGTTTTTGATATTTGTTTGCAAAATTATATGTTTATATGTGTATATGTTCATATGTATTGGTGTTTTTTTGATGTTATAACTTATAACAATTTTTTTTAGTGATTGTTACTGAAGTCTTATGTGTAACTCAATTATTGACTTAACTCTTAAGTTTTGGTTGAATTGGTTTATTGACCCTTCATTCTAAGTGAAGTATTTAAAATCATGTACGAGGGGAATATTTATTGATTCTGCACTTTTAACCTAAAAGGCGTGTGAGAAGACGTAATAGAGTATATTTGGAACCTTGTATTAGGAGGGCATTCATTGCTTGTGCACTTATAGCCCACAAGGCTCTCAGGTGAGAAGTCGTGATAGAATATATAATATATAGTATGGAGCTTCAACCATCAAATTAAACTTTTGGTTGAGTCGGTTCTTTATCAGTAATCAGATCCAAAGTCTTATTTGGATTCATCTTGACGGATGTGTTGTGAATCATGATCACTTTAATCCATCAAACATACATATATAATTTGTGTTTACTTTGAGTTACTTAAAATTCATTTGTAAATCTCCTTGCCTCAAAATATTAATTACTCCATGAACAACTAAAAAATTATCAATTAGAATTATGTGTTGGTCGAGTGCATGATTGTATATACTTTATCTTTCACCCTCGTAATAGGAGTTCAAATCTTATCACCTGCCCGAAAATCAAATTACTTACCGTTCTTTGCATTCGTTAATAAAATTTACATGTGACTTACTATACATGATTTACAACAAAACTCTTGATTTTGACAGGATTCAGAAGACATACTTCTACCCAAAGATGAAACATGGCCATTTCTCCTAAGATTCCCAATAAATTGTTTTGGTATATGCTTAGGTCTAAGCAGCCAATCCATCTTATGGAAGTCAATATCAACAAGCCCATGCATGAAATTCCTCAACATAACCCCATACATAAACCTTGTACTTTGGAACCTTTCCTTACTAATCCTCTTATTAGTATCCATCACATATTTACTCAAATGTATATTCTACTTTGAAGCTGTCAAAAGAGAATACTTTCACCCTGTTAGAGTAAACTTCTTTTTTGCTCCATGGGTTGTAGCCATGTTTATGGCCATAGGAGTTCCTCCCATCATAGCACCCAACAATCTTCACCCTTCGGTTTTCTTCCTTTTTGCGGGCCCACTTTTCGTCCTCGAGCTTAAGATTTACGGGCAATGGCTATCAGGAGGAAAACGACGTTTAAGTATGGTGGCTAACCCGTCTTCACATTTATCGGTTGTTGGTAACTTTGTTGGGGCTATTGTGGGTGCTAAAGCAGGGCTAATGGAGCCAGCAAAGTTCTTGTGGGCAGTGGGATTTGCACATTATCTTGTGGTGTTTGTGACACTTTATCAAAGATTGCCTACAAGTGAAACATTGCCAAAGGAATTACACCCTGTTTATTGTATGTTTATAGCAACACCTGCTGCAGCTAGTATTGCTTGGGGTACTATTTATGGTGATTTTGATGGGTTATCAAGGACTTGCTTCTTCATTGCTTTGTTTCTTTATATCTCACTTGTTGTTCGACCTCAATTCTTTACTGGTTTCAGGTAATTTTTCTCACTTATTACATCTAATCATATTTACTTTTGATAACTAAATTAATTAGTAGATTAGTAGAATGGGCAGTTAATAAGACATTTATCATTTTTCCCAAGAAAAAGGAAAAGAGAAAAGGAGACAAAAATGGGTATAGTATATAGGTGTTGGTAGAGGTGTTCATTCGGGTTGTACAGTCGGTTTCAGATCAAATGTGTCAAGTTAATTCAAACTCAGGTCATGTATCCATGTGTTTACATAACTAATAAGAATTACATGCACCCTTCGTGATTTCTAGTTAGATCCTTACAATCAATCATCAAGTAGGAAGATTAATCTAATAAGAGAGCAAAGCCACAAGTTAGGGTTTAAAGAAGAAGAAAAAAAATTAGGGTTTTGTTCTATAGAAATTCAATAGTGAGTGACTCCAGTATAGAGATAGTGATTACGGTGTAATTAAGATCTCTAAACATTATGATTGTCTTTCTCCTTTGTTCTCACATTTATCACGGGAGTTATTACTTCATCTTTGTTTTGACGCCATATTGTAATCGTCGAGTGAGAAGATTATTTAGGTATTTTCAGTTTTCTCTTAGAAATCAAATTATAACAAGACACAATTACTTTTTTGTTTCCTTTGTTGAACAGGTTTTCAGTGTCATGGTGGTCGTATACTTTTCCGATGACAACAGCATCAATCGCTACAATCAAGTACGCAGAGGAAGCGCCTTCGGTAGTAAGCAAAGGCCTAGCGTTATCACTCTCGTTCATGTCTACTACAATGGTGGCCATACTATTCGTTTCTACTTTTCTCCATGGCTTCGTATGGAAGACGTTGTTTCCAAATGACCTTGCCATTGCTATAACAAAGAGGAGGCCAGCCAAGGAGCACACCAAGAAGTCTACAAAAAAACCTTACGACATAAGGCGATGGACAAAGCAAGCGCCTCTTTCCCTTGTTTCTGCTATGACTAAGAACAGCTCGTAAACAACAGCAGTAACAGAGAATCGTACGCTAAATACCAGATTTATTAAAACTATATGATTTGAATTCCAGAACCCTAATTGAACTATATGAGCTGCATGACCACATAAAAGCTGCATGGAGCAGAAGCATATCTGCTTAAGAAATACTCAAGATAGTTCTTGAGCATAAATTTCATTAATTAGAATGATTGTATTCTTTTTGTTGTAAAAGTACATCCCTATATTACCTCATAAAAAATCTATTGGATTAATCGATGAATGCAGGCGGGCAAAAAAGGGGGCGCACGATTTATGTACAAAACTTGGTTAGTGTTACTCTGTAGGAGCTCAATGAGAAGAGACCAATTCCTTAGCAATTGTATAAAAAACTCAATCTACAGGCATCTGTACACCTAGGGATTTGAAAGACCTAGTTTAAGATGAAAATATGTGCTATTGTTGTCTCGTACCCCCGAAAGTCCTGCAGCAATATATAATATTCGAACATTATATAATGATATAGCACCACCTAGTTCAGAAAAATGGGAACAAAATGCACCTGCTCATGCAATTGTGGGAACTGGTTAAGCCAATTCCTCCATTAGCAATAGTCAATGTCTCTTTTCGACTAACAGCGTAGCTCGTTTTTCCTTTGCCTGATACGTCATCTGCGTAAAGTCCTACAGTATATTAGATTCCCACTCACAGCATGGTCTTACTAAAGTTTGGAGTATGCAGATTTACTTTTAGCTAGTTTACAAACAAACAGTCGAAACAAAAGTAACTGATTTAAAAAGGGGAAACATACGTTTTGACAATTCTGGTGAAATGGTTCCCATCTGTTTTCTTTTGATCCCTTATAAAAGAAGTGAAAAGTCAGCAAGTTTCCAAGATAATAGCACGGAAAAAGAAAATGATTTAAACAAATGTCAAAAAACCTTAGCGGGAATAGAAGTTCTCTTGGGTAATTCAATCTGTACGCAGTTTTTTGGCCGAGATTCACCAGTAAGCGAGAGCTACAATTATACCAAGAGAAAAATATGAGATAAAAATCAGGATATTGTTCTAGAGGTATATGAAGAGATAATCCATCAAGTCATAGTGAATTAGTGAGGATACCTTGCTGAAAAGCTCTATCGGAAGATTTTGCTGAACCCTCTTCGCTGTTTGAAACTCAAATTCCTAATAGTTCAAACAAAATTTCAGGAATACTGCTTTATAAAAGTAATTATATGCACTGAACCAAAGATCTTGATCAAGATATTACCTTTGGTACTGTAACTTCCCGCTTGCTATTTCTGAAAACACCAATGTCTCCTCTACTTGTCAATATCTGCATCAAGCAATGTTAACTATTGTTTTGGCATTTAATGCATAAACCAGCCTCAAATCTATGTTCACATTTCAATGTTAAAATTAAGTAGAAAATAAGATCATTTATAAGAGAGATTTGGGGTATGATAATGACTACTTGTGAGTGATGTTCGGATGTTTCTGAGCTAGTTTTGCACAGGACTAGATCTAATCTCTCTAGAGTACAGAGCCTGGCTTTCGCTTTCTCAGTTAAAATTTCATATGGGATGTTTTTATGTTCATTTCGGTTCTAAGATGAAGAGAGCAGACCCTCAAAGCAGTTAATCAATTGATGAAGTCTTCAAATCCTAGCAATTACCTTCCTGTCAAGAGGTCGTGCTTTGAAACTTTGTGATACTTTCTGTGCAGCCCCTTTTTTAGCATCCACAAATTCACTCCTGCAGAAAGTACAATCAAGTGATCGTAAATTATCGGGTACAGAAATCCGAAATGTACTGCATGATAATGCAAGCATCAAAAGTCACCTTTAAATAGATAATGAAAAACAGTCGGCCTAGTATAAGCATCTATTTCAGACATGAGACATGATCATTCAATGAAATAGCATCTATTTCAGACATGAGACATGATCATTCAATGAAATAGCATCTATTTCAGAAATGAGACATGATCATTCAATGAAATACTAACATAGTAACATACGAATCCTCACTTATGTTAAATCGATGATCATAGATCAGCATAAAAAATATTTGGCATCTAAAGCTTCAATATGACTAAATAATTTACAGTATATTGAAAGCACATGCAAAGTAGCTCATTGAACATCAGACAGCTATACTACATTACTAGATGACAAACGACAGAAGATATAGAACACGGATTCTGCAAAGTATAACATCCATCTAACCCAAATTTGACTTTAAGAATTTTGAGCACACATCCTACTACATACCTTTTTGCATCCTTGTTTCCCCTATGCGCAGTGCTATCAGTAGTTACGTTGTTCAAGTCCTGCATTAATAGAAACTTTAGTTGCTGGTTTGACCACAAGAACACAGAATAAAAATACATGATGGGTGTTCGCATCAAATAAGTTTTTTCTGAGGTTAAGACCAAAAAGTACTCTAACCCACTTTAGATTGCTTGCATTTACACGCTACAATGTATTTTGAGCCTTTGAGGCGCTTGCATCAAGGTGCCCAACCCAACGCTCGCCCTAGGTGCTAGTCCTACGTGCCCCTAGGCAATCATTTTATAATTAAGCGGAAGAGTCCCATTATTTCAGGGCTAGATCCCTTCTTTTGTCAAGAATACCTAACTATAAGTAGGTTATATACTTAATAGAAGGACATGACTTGTAATTTATTTTCATCTACGAATTGATATAAACAATAGAACTAATCCAATTTACACACATATGTGGTTGATCAAGGATAATGATTCATGTAGCAACAAAATGAATGACACACCGCAACAGTCATTCTAGAAGCAATTATTCATCTAGGGAGTAGGAGGTATTTAACCTTATCAGTTTGACAGACTGAGGTTGATGCGGCAGTAAAGGTATGATGCTTTGTTTGTCCGCTTAATTTAAAGTGTGGTGCCTATAGAACATGAAACAACTTTAGCCAAGATGGTAAAGGATATGATGAATTTCTTTTGATAAGCATCGAGAGAGAAAGAGAATAAGAGGCCAAGACATTGATGCCTCACTTTAGGATCAGGCAATTGTTGTGTATTTCTAGTAGGGTGTGGGAACACAGGAGTCTCAAGAATCTGCACATGGTAGGGAAAAAAAAATTTAATAAAAGAGGTCTCAGAATTATAGTAGAAATCGCTTTATGAATTAAATAAGATAAACCTTTTTGTTTAACGGCCGTGCTTTAAATTTGTATCTGGTTGCAGTAGAATTTTGCATTTCTTTAGAGCTCGCAGATCTGTTAGAACGACAGATAATTACATCATTTGTAGGGAAAATCGTAAAATCTAACAACTTGTAACCTGACTTAAAGAGGAAATAAGGGCTTGTCAAAAGGGCAAGCTAGTTGTAATACATATACAACATTACTACGTTATTAACCTTGTCCTTTCTGCTCTATGAGCAGTAGCAAGATCTGGCTCCCTTGGAATAGTAATCCTCAGCCTCGTTTGTGTATTCGAGCCTTGCACAGTTGCATCCTGAAAGAATAATCAAGGGTTCAGCAGGATTATATGCCATGTCACTTGCATCAAGGATGCAATCCACATGATCAATAGCCTTTATCTAACATTGTAGAAGTACCAGATTAAAGCAGAAACATTTAAGATATCTATAACCAGTTTAAAGCAAAAAGGTGTTGCTACAATATGATTTACCAAAATGCCTTTATTGCATCACAAAACAAAAATGCACAAAAGTTATATTCTGGGTATATTCAAAAATCTTTTTTCTTTCTGTAAGACTATGCACAACCAATAGCAAGGAAAGATGTTCCATGACTTGTACAAAATCAAGTATGTATGAAATTATTGGCAGAAAAAACCTCAGAATACATTAATACCTTTTTGGGCAACTTGTGGATTAGATTGACAGGCTGCTTCAAACTGGTAATCTGTAGAATGAGAAACAAAATATATAAAAAAAGGCATAAAATTATAGGCTTGTTCTTTGCAAATTAATAGTAATTTTAGAACAATCGGTTCATTTTAGTTCAACAATTAAATTCAGCTCAATTCATTTCTACACAAAAAATTTAATTCAATTCAACAATAATAAATCCAGTTCAAACTATTCCAAGAAAACAGGTCCCACAATGAGGTAAATGTTAAACAAAAAACTAAAATGATATTTTAAAGTAGCAGAAACATAAAGGAGAAATATACACACCTTGCGTAAAAGGCCTCCATCAAGCTTTTGTCTTTTCGAAGCTTGACTTTCCATGCCACAAGCAGTACCTGATGTTCCCTCATTCTTTTGCAACCTAGAAGCATAATTTCAAATTTTAATTGCACCAATAAGAAACTTTTTTTATTCACCCCCTCCCCCATCCTCAACCCACTCAAAACAAAGATGATTAAGGGCATGAAGGAGGGAGGACCTGCATTGCACAGTTTTGATATTCACCTGGAATTTAAAACTTGACGCTGTTGATTTTGCTTTGCCAATTGACTTGCAGTAGGTTTCATTAAAGTTGAGCTCTTTCGAATGCAAGGCATAGCGAGAGATTTCGTTTTTGTTTTCTTAATATCATGAGCCAAGTGATTGAAAAAAGTCAAACCTCTTGGGGGACCTGGTGTAAACAAGTAACATCAAAAGTATTACAACTACACACTCCAATGCAAGAAATTAACTGGAGATTTGATGATTTAGAGAAAGGACCAAATTCCAACAAAAATATGAATTTTACGGTAATCACCATGCATTCGTCCATTCTTTACAGGTTTATCCATCTTCAATATCAAGATTTAGTGATTCCATACATCACATTACAGGTTTATATCACATTACATGTTTATCCATCGTCATTATCAATATCTAGTGATTCCTTAATCCTTATATTGCATTACAGGTAAGTATGCAGTATTTCACTTTTGCAAACAATATTTGAAAAATAATTCAGTGTTTTTAGAAAAATAAAACACTATAGGCAATGTATATACTTGAAATGAATAACCACAAAAGAATATGAGCAGACCGTCATGTAAATGTGTAGCCTGCTTTTGAGAATTGGTGAAACGACTGTCATACATTTTTTGCAACAAAGCCTGTCTGCTTTCTTCTGCAACAAAAGAAGGGGAAAAAAATTGTACTGCCAAATCAATGAATGTATAATGGCTATTAGTATTCAGTCAAAATAAATAAGTTCCACTATAACTTGCAACATAGTGGCGAAACTTGTGTTGAACTTGACGGGGACACGGGGTGCAAATATAACTTTTGACCTCTAAAATACAAAGCATAAATTTACCGCAAAGCCTACCGTTATTATAGGATTTCGAAAGTTATCATCATTAATAGTTTAAATTAGTAGAAAAAAAGTTTGGGGAAGGAGGGGGGTAACACCCGCTCCCATCTTTTCAAATTTTCGCCAACATAAGCCTAAAAGCATACAAATTTTACGAGCAACCCCCTAATATGAAGAGGGGGGAAGCTATCTAACGACCAGTTATCATAGTAAGACGTCATAAGGACTAAATTGCAAAAAATAAAATCAAAAAAATGCTCAAATGATACTTGATTTTGACCTACAATGACGTGTCACAATGAGTCAGATTAAACTTTTGATAAATATCACCAACGGATAACGAGAGCATGATTCTTTACTTCAAAAACACATGTGTAATCGCCAAGCGAAAGGATTGCACTCAATTTTCGAAGCAAACATAACACTGCATTTTGCTCCACTCAAATTTGGTTAGATACCGGAAACTAGGATTTTTCACAGGTGAGTATCCAGCATTTCAAGTACCTAGATAGTCGGGTATTAAATTTTCCGGCCGATGCAACAGCCCGAATAATTTGGGTCGGAACAATGGGTACCCAATTTACCCGACAACATACTGTTTTAGCAATTTGCAACGTATTGCCCCATAAAATATAGTTCCACCAAGATTCTAATCCAACTGCAGGGATGCCCACTAAACCTTATATTACTATACTAAACATACACTTAGATATTACACCATGACATATAGTTCATTGAAATAGCATTTGTACACTCCAAATATCTTTCTCCTAGAGTTATTTAATCCCATAATAGTCAACAAACGCTCGGGAAGATTAACGCATCTTCAATTTTACCATATAATATGTTTTTCCCTATTATTAAGCGCCCTCAAACACCCTGGAAAATAATTAAAACAGTTTATCAGGCCATTTTGGGTACTCAAGTGTTAATGATAGAGGCCCATGACAGGGCCCGACAATTGCAGGATATGACCCATGACTTAGTTTTTTTTCCTAATTTGACCCGACATTTAAGATTCTAGGTCTTCAGGTCGGGTTTTTTAACACCCCTACCAGAAACAAGCAATATCAATGATAACACCAACCCATTAATGATATTGCCACAAGGAGGCTCTAGAAGAAGAAGAGGCAGTTTCCAAAAGACATGCACTAAGTCCAATTTGATAATAAAAATTACTTGGAAGTGTAACATGGAGATATATAAATCCAGCCAATAACCAAGTCAAAAGCTAGATAATTTATATTCTAGTTATAATCTTTCCTTTGCACATTATAATAATGTAATTTCTCAAAGTACAAAAACAAAGACTATTAAGTAAGTTCCTAATTCTTCATATAGATTTCATATAAGAAGACTACTGTGCACAACAAAACCTCTACACTGACAAAATAAGAATAAATAATAAAAATAAAACTCTGAATACCTCTACATGGCTCATCTTGATCACCATGTTCTGTGCGTTGATCAATATCATCATCATCCATCTCTGATTCGTCATCATATCTAGACTTGGGTGAAACATCCACACCATGCGAGTTCAAACCATTTAGCGGAAAAAGTTGAGCAATAAAAGCTGTGATGTTGAACCAGAAGTGTCAATTCCAAAAACAAGAATAAATTTTGAACACTTAGCATTAAAAAATTTTCTATCAAGCAACATAATCCAGAGCCAAAAGATTTAGTCTAACGTTCCACATCCTCGCAAGTCGTAATTTACTACTGTTTCAAACATACTACATTCAGAAATTCACCAATTGACAAGGCAATGACATCATACCAAAAGTAGACATTTAAACATTCAATTTCAGAAAAATTACAATCAAAAGAACCCTAGAATGATAACACTTTCTAGCTTTCATAAATTAGGCGATTCTCAACACAATGCCAGAGTCCAAAAACATAGCTTAACAAATTAATGACTACGATATAAGTTTCACATCCACAAACATCAAATTGACCTTATATGCAAACCCTAAATTCCTTTTTTCATTTGCCACATATATCTTCAACGCTAAAACGTCATTTAATTTAACATAAACTAGCTAAAAATGGAATTTTTCTTCATAAAAATTAAATTGCACTGAATCAAATAAAATTTTATCACATTTCCACCCTTATTTCAATTTATATATTTATTCATCGCAATAAAGAATCCTGATTTGAGATGCAAACACATATTAACACTTCAAATTACAGCATTTTTCACACCATTTAAAGAAATTCAAACTAGCATAAGAAAAAAAATCACATTTTGAAAACACAAACAAGAAACACCAACAGAACCCAAAAAAAAAAAATTAGGGTTCAAAGAGCGACTTACGAGAAGGTGGATAATCAGGAGCAGAAAAAAACCACGACTCGGAAAATCTTGACTCAGCTTCAGACTCAGGACGAGTAAAATCAAAGAACCTCGCCGCATCAAATTCATAATCAAAATCAATCTCCACAACTTGATATACTGGAATTCCCTCCTCTTCCAATTCCATATCTTCATCCATTTTGATAATTTTTTCTGATTTCTTGCGCAGAGTATAGTAGAGGAGAGAGAAAGAGACAAGAGCGTAAATAGAGAGAAAGGGTTTAGATACAAAAGGGTAGTAGAGTCCGAAATTTGAATTTACAAAAAGGGTTTTTTTGAAATAAAAATTTTGTATTTTTATTGGAAAATGTAAAGAGAAATTGGAAAATGTGGAGGGGTAGATCCGTAAAATGGGGAAATGAACTAGCAACAAGTCTTGTATAATCCCGTCTATCCATATAAGTAGACCAAATCTTTTATATTTAAAAAAATAAAAATAAAATTGTGTTTGTAAATATTTATTTCATTTCAAATTATAGATTTCAATTATGAATTCATTAATAAATGATTTGACAAGGTTTGGGTAGTCATTCTCAAATTCTCATACTCAAATTCAAATTTGAATTTACTTTTTTTGCTAAACTCTAAATTTGAATAAAAATCTATATTTTCAAATGAAATCATCATTTTCAAACACAGCATAAATAAATTCTTTATTAAGATTATCTCACTATGTGACATCTTAATATAGGTGGGACTAATTCTAATTTATCAAAAAAAAATTAAAAAGTTTAGATGTAGTTTTATATATTATTTTTTAAAAAATATAAATAATTTGGGTTGTTTGTATAGGTTCGTTTCACCCTAAGACGGCATACAAGACTCATTTAATCTTTTAAGTGATCGTCTCTTAAAGAGACAATCCCAAAACAAGAAGCCCACATTTTTATTTTTTTTAATTTGTATTTATTGGACTATTTCACTCATATATCTAATGCGTCATTCGGAGAGACCGACTCTCACAACAATTTGCATATAAGACTTGCTTAATTAGTTGAACTTAAACAGCAAATGATTATCGTAATTTACTCTAAGCTATTCTTATAAAAAAATAAATCAATTCGATAAACCAATATATTTCTGTATAAAACTGCATCATGATAAGACGGTCTTAATACAAAATTTGTGAGTAGAGAAATAAATGTGTCTTAATTGAGGGCGACAATAATATTGGGGGTCGAGAATGTAATTTCGGCAGATGTATTTGAAAAAAGGGTTGGGTATGTAGGAAATTACAGAAATGTACCTAACGGTTACATTTTCTAGTTGTCAGCTGATAGGGACTCTAACTAGCTCATACTTCCTCCGTTCTTATTTAGTTGCTACCGTTGCATGGGCACAAATATTAAGGAGTAACTATGCAATGATTAGCAATAGGTGAAAAGTTGCTTTTTGAAATTTTTTAATATTATTTGTTGAAAAATGAAAAAGAAAAATAGGAATAATTAGATATAGAGTAGGATAAAAGTAGGAGTAGGTATAACTTTAAATGATTTGTTTGTTACCAAATAAGGAAATGTAGCAAGTAATAAGAAATTTCCCAAAATGGAATATGTAGCAAGTATTATGGAACGGAGAAAGTACGTCTTTTTTCTTCACTAGACGTTGGGATATGTATAACATAGTTTCCCATTTTTAAAGCAAATGAATTGTTGACAAAAACTTTATTTTTTTAAATGAAATTTCTCAATTCTTTGATGAAAAAATTATAAGAAACTGTATCATAATATTTGCTAAAAATTATATTATATATAACTCAAATAGTTGCAAGACACTATAAATTGACAAAAACTATTAATTGACCATAAAGTGGGATTTGACCACACATGTATAAGTCGTGTTTTTCTATAATTTTCTTGTATTTGGCACGTAATGTCAGTATATGTTTTATATATATGGTAAATAATTTTACAAAAGAATTACAAATTACACTAATAGTTAATATTCAATAAGAAATTGTTTTACAAAATACAAGTGTTGGCATTTAAACTCAATTATTAGGACATATCCTATGTAGTATTATAGATTTATATCTATTATAGTGGAACATAGATTCATATCTACAAGTCCAGATTGTTTTAGAAAATAAAAACGCAAAAATAAAAAATAAAAATAAAAATAATAGTGAATAGAAGACAAGTCGTGCGACTAAATAGGGTAGAGTTTTACGCTTACTATGCAACATGACCAAATGTCATGCAATGCGTCACTGATAATTAGAGGTGCTTAACGGGACGGGTCGATCCAACTGGTCTAGGTCGAGTCACTTAAAGGGTCATTAGAGGGTTATGTTAATAACTTGTCGGATCATTAGCGAGCCTTTGTGTAAAGGGTCCGGCAGCGGAGTCAGATAATTATAAAAATTGGTCGAGGAACAAATTTTACTACTTTTTTATATTTTTATATCATTATATGATATTATTATATACATAGGTGTTGGGTCGACCCAACAGGCCGTAAGTAGAATAAAAAAAACTACTTTATAAACTTGCATGAAATTTAGATTATGAGTTGTGATTAAAAGGAAAAAAAAAAACTCATTTTCTGAAAATAAGACTTTCTTATTGTCTTTCTGTTTTGGTTGAGCTTGTGAAGAACTTTATAAACTCCTCACAATGTTTCTGATTATATCATTTTCCTTAAAGCACATATTCATTTAGATTAATCACTTCGTACTAATTAGTGTTTAATGTGATTGATCATATCTCATACCAAGTATTTTTATGGGGAAATATCAAAAAAGGAAAGTTTGCATATCGTGTACCATCTATATCAAGTTTTCGAGTGACTCAAGTGTCACAATCAAATAGCACGTCGTTCCACATTTGGCGTCCATCTAAACCAAGAAGTCCATTCATTGCCATACACAAAGGCGTCTACTATATAGCATTGTAATTGTAGTGTATTTACATGTATTATATTTCTAATACAAGCCACACATATTTGTTTTCTAATATTATTATGGTTAAGGAAAGACTAAATTTTTTTGTCAAAGTTTTTTTCTTTTTATTATATGCTTATAAATTTAATATTTAATATTATAATTATTAATAATTATTTGCTTACTAATATAACAATAATTAACAAATACTTAATTCTTAATAAAATAAAATACTACTCCCTCCGTTTGCTTTTATTCTTCCACGATTTTCATAAGGTAGTTTTTTGCTAAGAAATATATCAGATTAGATAGTTTTTTGCAAACTTAACGATCAACTAACGTTTTCCGTTAAGTGGTAATCATTTGCAGAGAAATATATTAGACTAAGTAGCTTTTTGAAAAAAATTTACATAAGGTAGTTTTTGCAAATACACCTATAAATTAGTTTCTTATAATTTTTCCTTTTATGAATTACAGTTACCAAAATATCAGAGTTTACAATGTTCAGTTTAAATCACATAATCCCGACCATTTTGGTGGTCAGAGTTAGAGGTAAATTGGTCGAAATTATGTGATTTGGCGACTTTGATACTTTAGTGGTTATGATTCGTAAAAAATAAAAATCAAAACTGTAATTTATAAAGTCAAAAATACAATTTTATTAGTGGGTTGACAAAATTGCTAGTATGTATGTAATTTGTTCGTTGAGTTAAAACAAAATTATTAGTTCATTCTTGTAAATCTCCTTGACCCATCCCCTAAAAAGCTAGCACACAAACTTAAAATGTCATCACAAAAAAGCTTGTCATTTTATGAGCAAGAAGCTTATTATAATTTGGCTTAATTACGCAACAAATTTCAAATAAGACATGATTGCAATTTTTGTTTTTCTATATTTAGAGTAATCTATATGTTTTTGAAGTTTAAAATATAGTTTTCACAAGTTACAAGTTAAGATGGAAAAGGTGCCTAAAAAAACTTCACTATCTGATTTTCATGTTTAAATTGGTAGAAATAACAATTTTAATTTAATAAAAATAATTTAATTAAATAATAATTAGTAATTACGACAAAAAATGTTACAAAAGTATGAGTAAAACTAAGCCATATGTATAGCTAGTGGAATAAAAAAAATATAAACTAAGTACATAATTACTCAAAATGAACTAATTAAATTTGAGAATGATAATAGTGTGAAATAAAAGTAATGCGTTCCATTTAAAAATCATTAAGGAAACAATAAGTCTTTACGATTTGAGAGTACATCGTTCCACAGACGAAACCATTTACTTATTTGTATATGAGATTTGACCCCACCTAATTCTTTCAATTTTTCAAATTATATGTGTATTCGACGTATATAATAAAAGTAAATTAAAATAATTTAAGATAATTGATCATACTCACTTGAAAAATTGAATAACTTCATCATAAATTTATAATTGAATAACTAGCTGGAAAAATTATTTAAAATTAAAAATAAAAAATGCTATTGTTACGATTATCAATCAATAGATCTAAGTATTATAAATTTATAATAGACTATGACTTTTTTTATATTGAATAACTTCATCATCATCAAATTCAATATCCCGTTCGGGAGCAAGGTCTGGGTGAATAGTTGATGGACAATTCATATATACATGTACTTCCTTCACAGGGAGGACTAGAGGAAAATTGTCGATTTTACCTCAAACAAAGAAAACCCTACATATAAAGAATAACTTACAGTTAATTATTTAACACAAATTTAAATTTTTGGTCAAACAATAATCATTCGATATTTCTAAACTTTATATTCTCATCCTATTAAGTTAAAAATCGGACATATATTCACAAATCAAATGATGAGTACATTATTAATTGCAAAATTTTCAGTTATACGACATTAATTTTACTATTAATTTTGACTATGACTTTTTGAATCCACTTACTATAATATCTGAATTCGCTACCATAATGATTCATATTGTGATATTATATGTAAGGAGAATGTATGGGTGGTTAAGAAGCCATAGTTGCTGAATTTGAATTGATTGCCAAATGTCTATTGGGTGATTGAAAAGCATTCAGAAAAAAAGGAAAAAGGAAAAAATAAATAAATAAATAAATAAAATGAAAGTTTGTCTTCAAGTATAACAAGAATGAGCTTGGATTGGCTTTTCATTTGAGGCTTCTCTTATATCCATGTAATTTGTAGATATTTTTCAATTTTTATAGATGTAATTATCATATATAATGATTAATTATCAACCATATATAAAAAGTGAGCTAGTATGAATGCATAAATTAAACTCGTGTATGAGATCAGAGCTACTTTGTCCGTGAGTGTGACAAGTTTAAAAAAATTAAAAAAATTGTTAAATATTTTAAGGTCACCTTGTGTTCTTAGTATGAGCGGGATATGTTAGATACTTAGATATGATAATTATGATACTTTATTTAATTCACAATATCTAATACAGACTTAAATATATAAATATTTATCATAGTGGCCTAGTGGGGTTATTAACTCGTTATCATCATACCCAGTGTATCTCGTTCATAGAAAACTATGATCAGGGTATGGGGAGGGAAGAACGATGGTAGGCTCATACCCATAAAGGAGAGTGCGATCAAAGAGTCCTTCGGCTCGAGAACGGTCTTCTAGAGAGAATTTATCATAGTGGGGTGGAGAAGAAAAAAGAAGAATTAAGCCAATTTAGTTGACTTGATTTTTACTAATTCAACTGATTGTAACTACTTTTTTACTGATTGACATTGATTTTTTAGTTATAAATTATAACTGAATTGTATAGATTAAGACTGATTTTTTTGTTATAAATTATAACTAAATTGTACCTATTAAAACTGATTTTATTTATTCGGTATTTACTATTGGGCTTATATCGCTAACTTATTAGTTTTAATTGGGTGCTAACAAATAGCACAATAATAAAAAAAATTTGTCATTAGATCATATAAATGCTTATGGACCAATTAGATAATTGAGTCAAGGTTTCTGGTATGACTTGATGAAAATTAAGCTACGTAGGTAAACCTAAAAGGAATTGATGAAAAGCAACCAGCATAAATTCAATAGTATATATTATTATTTTTTTTTTTACAAATTTTACAATGGAAAAAATAAATTTTTTTAAGAATAATGGTAGGGTTGCAGGCAAGTCTGACTACACACGACTCATGAAAAGTGTATAAATCTTAAATTAGACAGTGTGACTACCTTTACGTCCGAATTTGGCTAAGACTTAATTAAAACAATTTCATATAGATTGTCATAGTAGAACAACAATCCAATTAGAAATACGCTATGTGCAATCCGGTAAAGAGAATGCTATTTGTGTTTATTTCCATTGTCTTGGAACATACACCATATAAAGATGATCCCGATAAGGAGATTGCACCAAGAAGAGGTGATAGCTTGATTAGTGTTATTTTAGTCTTATATGAATATAGAGTTTGCATGTCATTTTTCGCAATATGCACTAATTATATTAACAAAATTTAAATATTTATTTGTCATTATGAAGATTTATGGTTGTTTTTCCTAAAAGATTTATGGGTGTTTGATCAGATTTATTGTTATATATTGCATAGTTATAACTTTTAATTGATTTTTGAAATGTAATTAAAACGTTGGATAATCCACATAGTGATATAGCTAGAACAAAATTGCTTCTAGCTATATTGCCTTTAGACTATATTTGTTGGCAATTCTTTTGTTGATATTTTTTCTCGATTTGCTCTCAAATTTAAGAAAATATTAGCCAAATGGGTAGAATGATATGTTACTCTTATAAATTTTCTCATATAAGATTGACTACATCCTCAATATGATTCATATCTCTCTCAGGCAATGTTGTATTCGACAATAATGACTAATCGTTTATCGTCTCAAGTTTTCCCAAAGAGGTATACAAATAAAATATAAAAAAGGTGCTGTTGAAGTGTTGAGTATGTAATTAAGGAGTAGTACGTTGTAAAAATATTATGCACTAAGTTTATATAAAACTCTCATAAGGCCATCACTGCCATACTACCACTAGTGTGGATGAAAATTTAGTAAGACTGAAACCGATTAATAGAAAAAGTGTACAAATTTCACGAACAGAGAGAGTACCAAGCTAGAACCAAACGTGATGACGCATTAGTTCAGTAATTGCACAGGTTCGACTCAAGATATCTTTGGGCCCTGGACAAATAGCATATTGGAGCGCTTTTCCTTTGCAATTTATAACCTTTATGGATCTTCTTCAGCCATTAATTTTGCTTTTTGGACATGTGCCCTGAATCAGGACCGACCGTAGATATTTTGGGGCCCTAACCAAAACAACATATTGAGTCTCTTTTCCTTAGCAAGTTATAACCTATATGGACCTTCTACAACTATTGACTTTGGTTTGTTTGACATGGGGCCCTGAGCGACGACTCCTATTACCCACCCTTAGGGCCGGCCCAACCCTAAACGACAGCCTCTATTGCCCACCTTTAGGGCCGACCTTGGCAGCAAGCACTCAACGGAGCCTATGATGGTACGCCTCTACTGGACCACCTCTACACATAACAACAATAATGTTAAAGCCTTAATTCCAAAAAATTGGAGCCGACTACCATTATTACATGGAATCATCGAAAATAGTAAAATACAATCATTATCTCTCCACTCCATTCGTCCAAATATGCAACATCGTCCCAGGCTAATCTCCCGCAATCCAATATTCTACAATCTACAGGCCACAAATACCCAAAACGCGCCAAATGATGCACACCATTGTATTTGTATCCCAATAAAAACATCATCAATCATTTCCTTTCAGTTTCATCGATACACTCAATCTCCTCTTTTTTCCACTCTTTCATTTCCTTCCAATGGTTTCTTATCGCCCAAAATCATGACCATTTTTAATACCACCACCAAAAGACCCACTGCCATGAGGATAATTGTGCCTTTACAAGGGGTTGTTCAGGGTAATGGTGGTCTCTTTTTAGGCTCTGCTGTTCCTTGTGCTCTTTTCTACTTTCTTCAGCTTTACTTTCGTAGAAATCGCCCTTCCAAATCGGAAAATATAACCACAAATAGTGATAATTCTCCTTCACCGGAGGTTTTACCGCCGGTGCCGCCAGTGATGGAGAGGTGTCATTCGAGATCCCATCTTTTTCCCAGAAGCCCATCTGGTCCGGCCCATATTTCTTCAC
This sequence comes from Amaranthus palmeri, assembly GCA_019776075.1. Lineage (NCBI taxonomy): Eukaryota > Viridiplantae > Streptophyta > Magnoliopsida > Caryophyllales > Amaranthaceae > Amaranthus > Amaranthus palmeri. Next base: position 368,981 of record JAAKBH010000343.1, on the reverse strand, counting down.
GGGCGGTTAATTCCGGTGATAGTTCGCCCTATTTTGTTGGGCTTACCCGTTTTGCTGAGGATCCGTTTCATGAATTTGGAAATCCAGATGGTATTATCCAACTGGGTTTACCTCAAAACCATGTGGGTTTGTGTTTTTTTAGGAAATAATTATTGGGTTTTTACTTTTGAGTTATGAGGATTTAGATTTTTTTAATGGGGGATGATGCAGGTGTGTGTAGAAATGCTGAAAGATTGGATGGTGAAGAAAGGGAGGGATTCAATATTTTTGGGTAGAAATCATGAAAATGGTGGAGCACAAGAATTGAATATAAGTGGGACTGCAACTTATCAGCCTTTTGATGGAATTATGGAATTGAAAATGGTATTTTTACTTTACTACTAATACTCCTATTAGGCTATTACCTAGTTCATGTAATGATTTCTTACTTTTCAGCAACCTTTTGATAATGGAAAAAAAACAATCTTCATTTCCTTAGTTGCTTATTATGATTGGTTGTACCCTTGTACGAAACTACTTATAATCTATTGAATAATGATTTAGAGTAGTTTTGTAATACTTTTTGTGATATAATTTTTCTTGGTTTTTTTTAAATGGAGTAATCATGTGATTCAAAGGATGAAGCTAAACGTAATTGAATAGCTACTTCACTTTTCGAATTCGTGAATCGTTTAAATTGGCCTAAAACTAGACGGGATATGTAATTCGGACTGAGATTAGTAAATGACGTTCCATTGTAGTGCACTTGCACCAAATCCTAGATGTTATACTTTCTTGTAAATGAACTTGTTTTAAGTTAGTTACTTGTATTTTGTTGATTAGAGGCAAGTCCAGAAAAAATATATTACGTGAGTCAATATTATATGACCTTTCATTTGCATGGTGTAATTAGCTGGGAACGCGTTTGTCAAAGCACATAGAATGCCGTAAGTTCGAATACTAAACATTAGTTTAGCATATTCTATTTTTCATAACCCTGGCCGAGGCCCATGCCAGCCAGGGACTAGATACGCCCCTGTTGATAGGAAGAAATAGATGTGTCATCATTGGTGGATATTTAATGGAGCAAAACATTCTTGGTTTTCCACTTTCTTCCTACTAGCTCATTGATACCATAATTTCTCAAGCTATGCTTACTAGTTAGCTACTAAACATTGCAGGCAGTAGCAGGATTCATGTCTGAAATTACACAAGGAAAGGTTGTTTTTGATCCATCCCAAATAGTCTTGACAGGCAGTGCAACCCCTGCAATCGAAATCCTCAGCTTCTGCTTGGCAGATACCGGAAATGCATTTCTTGTTCCTTCTCCGTACTACCCTGCGTAAGTATACTTGACCTTGATTTCATCTTCTTTTGTATATATTCAAATTTCGGAAACTGAACCTTTAAGCTACAGTTTGGACAGGGATCTAAAATGGCGAACTGGTGTAGAGTTAATCCCCGTTCCTTGCAGAAGCGCTGATAATTTTAATCTCAGCGTTTCATCCCTTGACCGAGCTTTCCTCCAGGCAAAGAAGCGTGGCTTAAAAGTTCGTGGTATAATAATTTCGAACCCTTCAAATCCGACAGGCAATCTGTTCAGTAGAGAAACACTTTACAGCCTCATAGACTTTGCTACCGATAAGAACATCCACATCATTTCTAACGAAATCTTTGTGGGATCGGCTCATGGCGAAGAGGAATTCATCAGCATGGCTGAAATTATTGAATCGGAAGATCTTGAGCGCAACAGAGTTCATTTAATCTATAATCTATCAGAAGATCTTTCTCTTGACGGTTTAGCAGTTGGAGTAATACATTCTTATAATCACAATCTTTTGGCAGCGGCCAGGAAAATGACGCGCTTCTCCCCATTATCATCAGTTACACAACAACTTCTACTCTCAATGCTTTCCGATACAAGATTCATCCAGACACTTGTCCAGACTAGCAGGGAAAGACTAAAGGGATTATATAAGAAATTTGTGGCTGGACTGAGCGAATTAGGTATCGAGTCGATAAAAAGCTGCGGAGGTTTTTGTTGTTGGGTCGATATGAGTGGATTCATTCGGTCATACAATGAAAAGGGCGAGCTTGAGCTTTGGGATAAGCTGTTGAACGTAGCCAAACTCAACGTAATTCCTGGATCCTCATGCCATTGTATAGAGCCTGGATGGTTTCAGTGCTGCTTCGCAACATTAACCGAAAAAGATATTCCTGTAGTTATGGAAAGACTGCAGAAGATCGTGGAAGGATGTAAATCTCGTAGTTGAATTTATATGATATATTTGTATTTAAAGTGTATAGGTAGTCCAAATGAAATTATATTGGTAAGATAAGTTCCTGAAATGAAAATGAAGTTGCAGTGAAATCTTTTTTTGACATTTCATCTCCTTGTACTGATTTCTGATATGCTTGCTGAAGTTTAGCACTGTCAGTTGCTGATCAGAGTCATATGACAGCTTCGGATGGCAAAATGGGCAGGCGGGTGCTGATACCCGTCTCCAATAACCATAAGCCCTAAAATTTTTCATACCCCCAAAAAATTTTTGTTCCAACCACCCACCAACTACTTATGCTGGATCGGACTGCTAGTCTACTACGCGGGTGCTACATCTGTATACCCGACTTCCTTTATAATACTCTTCTTTTAAAACTCAAAATCAAGAAGATATCACCAAGCTTATGAGATTCAACAAAAATAAACAAAAAAAAACGAATTTATTAATGAAAATAGAGTGTGAACAATAGGCTTAAATTTAAAGACAAAAAGAATACAAAACTTAAGAAGATACCATCATGTTAAAGTACCACTAAGCTTATGAGATTCAACAAAAATATACAAAAAAAATGAATGAATTTATTAATGAAAATAGAGTCATAGACTGTGAACAACAATTGGTTTAAATTTGAAGACAAAAAGAATACAAAAGAATCATTGCTGTTCTCCTAATTCCCTACCTGTTGGCTGTTGCTTCAGACTATCCCAATTTCCCTTCGGCTAAACTGTTGCATCTCAGCACAACGACTGATACACAACACGATCCCACATGAAACCGCCCTGTTTTTATTTCAAGTACTGTGATTCCTAATCGACTCGAGGAACTGGACAACTTCAGCCATGCTAGGTCTCCTCGAAGGGACCGGAGCAGTACAATACAACCCCAACTTCATAACCTGAATCAGCTCGTTTTCAGCAAAACTCCGCAACCTTCGATCAAAACAATCAGATGCTGACCCTCTTTCCAACAGCTCTCTTACATAGTCACACAAAACAACAATTTCGCTGGACGATGGGCTCTCAACAGGCTTCCTCCCAGTAACCAGTTCCAGCAACACAACCCCGTAACTATATACATCACACTTGTCACTTCCCTTAGCAGTTTGAGCTAACTCAGGAGCAATATACCCGACTGAATTGTGAAACTTCGTAAGACCGTAATTATCAAACATGGGTAGAAGCTTCGATAGCCCATAATCGGATAACTTGGGCTCGTAATTTTCATCCAAGAGAATGTTTGTGGACTTTAAATTAAGATGTAGAATCGGGGGCTTACAATCATGATGAAGATAAGCGAGCGCTCTAGCAGTTCCGAGGGCAATCTGAAACCTTCTTCCCCAATCCAATTCGCTATTTCCACCTTGAATGCTCGAGCTAGCAAAGTTTAAGCTGTGCAAATTTTTGTATAGGTTACCATTCGGAATAAATTCCGAAAGGATCAGCTGCATTGTGGAAGACCAGTAATAGCCTTGAAAAATTGCTAAGTGGGGATGTTGGATATTTCCTAATCTTCCTATTTCTTGCTCGAATTCCTCTTGGGTTTTGATCCTTCCCAAAGTTTCGAGCTTTTTTACTGCAATTGAAATCCCACCTTCGAAACTGGTTCTATACACTGTACCAAGGGACCCACCGCCAACAATCCGTTCTTTGTCAAGCAAAGCTCGGGTACCAGCTTCCCAATCTTCATATTTAGAAGGCAAACTTTTGCTGAACAAAACCAACTTTCCAATAATAACATTTGTTTCGGATGAAGCCAAAGGAGTGCTTTCCAAAACCATGGCCTCAGCTACCGCCCTTTTCTTTCGTGCCCGTTTATTTAGTATTGTAACTATACAAACCCCGATTAGGATAAGAGCTGCAGCAACGATTGCAACGATTGCAGACACTGTCAGAGCCTTCGCTCTTTTTGACATCGTCCCTGCGCAGTTTCCTAGAGGGCGGCCACACAGCCGAGGATTATGAAAAAATGCTGTATTCCCGAAATTTGTGATGTTTGAAAGTTGAGGAATTTCCCCGGACAAAGAGTTGTATGAAACATTAAAATAGATCAACTTCCCGAGATTCCCAAGTGAGGTAGGGATCGGGCCAGAGAGTGAATTCTCCGAAAGATCAAGATACTGGATCCCTAAAAGGTTTCCTATACTTGGTGGAATGCTACCACTGAGCTTATTGTTATGAAGGTCAAGTTTCAAAAGGTATGTCATATTATACAAGGTTTGAGGTATTTCACCTTCTAATACATTACCAGAAACATCCCTGCACAAGCAAACAATAAAGAATATGTTTCAACTTTCTAGTTAAATGCAAAACATCACCACCACCATCATCATACCCAATATATATCGCTCATAGGAAAACTATGATCAGAGTTTAGCTATCCGCTCATAGAAAAACTATAATCAGGGTCTGGGTATGATGATTTGAGGTGACTCACATATGAATTATATGACTTACAAAGCATTTGCTATATACTTCTATTTACTACATATTTCCGTAAGTTTGTTACACTTTGACCAAAACTGTGAGAGCTTTTTGGTCAAATTGTGACAATCAAATCGAAACGAAGGGAGTATCATACGATATAAGGGGACTCACATTTGAAGAAGAAATCGACAATGAGCGATTTCACTAGGAATTCGACCATGAAGACGGAGATTGTGTAAATTGAGAACTTGTAACAGCTCAATATCCCCAATTTCTGCTGGAATCGACCCATCAATCGAGTTATTCCCCAATCGAATGACAGAAAGGCTCTTCAAACTCCCAATGGCCTTTGGAATATACCCACTTAACTTATTGTTCTCCAAGTCCAATGTTCTTAAATTTTCACAGCTTGCAATCCATGAAGGTATAACTCCATCCAAATCATTCCATGATGCATCAAAAAAGCTCATTCTTTGACTGCAGATAATAATTTCTGGAATCTTCCCTTGAAACCCATTATGAGAAATATTGAAATAAGTCATATTTACCATTCCAAAACTATCAAATGGGGCCTCCCCATTGAACATATTACTACTAAGATCCAAAAACTCTAAACTATTGCAACCTGATAACTTCCCTTCAACACTTCCAGAAAACATATTTCTCCTCAGGGATAAGAAAGCAAAATTGGGCAAATTACAAAATTGAGAAGAAATATTACCACTAAGAACATTATAAGAAGCATCAAAACCAATAAGACTAGAACAACTGATCACAGAATCAGGAATTGAACCAGTGAGATTGTTGCTAGACAAAGAAATGAACTTCATTTTCCCACAATTTGAAAACAATTTAGGTGGAATTTCACCAGAAAAATCATTTTTAGACAAATCCAAAAACCTTAAATTCTCCAACTGCCCTATAAAATCTGGGATTGACCCAGAAAGGGCATTGGAACTCAAATTCAACTTCCATAAAGTTTTGATCTTTCCATACTCTTTGGGGATATTACCAGTAAATCTGTTGCCAAACAAAGTGATAGAGCGCAAAGAAGGTAACCCAGATAATACAGGTGATAAAACCCCAGAAAGACTAGTATTCCATAACACAATCCTAGCAACATTCTGGTTAGAATCACATGTTATACCAGTGAAATTTTGGCAAGGATCAGAAGTAATAACCCAAGAACTCAATACATTTAGTGGGTCATTTGATACATTGCTCTTAAACTGCAGCAAAATCTCTTTTTCCTTTTCAGTAGCTGGGCAAACAAGTATTAATTCCAGAAGCAAGAAAAAGAGCAAAAGAAGAACCATTTCAAGGTTCTGTTTTTCAGATTTTCTCATGATCAAAATGATAATAAAAAACACCCAACTCTCTTAATCCACATTATACTTGCTAATAACCAAAACCCAGATCAAATTAACCTAATTTTTGAGGGTTTATGTAAGAACTTTACTGCTAAATGATGGAATCTGCAAAAAGGAAGAGCAAGACAAATATGACAACTATAAATAACAACAATACAAGTACTGACATTCTTTCTTTCAATATAAAAAAGGGTATTAAGTAGTCAATTTAAAGTGGTCCAAAATGATAATCAACGGCAATAAAAGCAACTACTCATTAATGGGTGGGTACATTTTACATTTATGAGTAACACAAATTTGGGTTTAGGTAGAAATTTCTTGAGAAGAACACATTAATTAGGGTTAAAAGAAGAGCAAGATATATGTGGGTGAACTAAAAAAAAATGGTGGGTTATGGCTGGAAAGTAAGGAATTGAAACCAAAAGAAGCTCACAAATACAACAATGGTGGCCACAAACTGATAAATGCCCATGTGCCCTTGTTTCTCTCTCTAGTTTCTCTCTCTATTTTTGTATATTTTACTGTGGAAAATGAAGTAAAATAACACAAGACCCATGCTTTACTGTACTGTTTTTGGTAGCTTTTTTCATACAAGTTTGTGTTATTAAAGTTTGCACAGATTTCCCAACAACCATGGCAATTGGCATTTACATTTAACAGTTTGATGGAATTGATCATCACATTAAACTGCCTCAACAACTACAATTCAATGAAGTGAGAGAAGATTTGGAGTTGAGTGAGAATAGAATAGAATGGGATTGAAGTATTGTATGGGCTTTGCTTCTAGAAATTTTAAGATTTAAAAATGTGACTTTGAAAAATTCAACTTCACAACGGGCCATATTGACTCCATGTCAAGATTCACACTGTTTGAGACGTCTTTTAGATAAATTGTTAATTGGTTTGATCAGCTAAAAACTTTGAAGGATAAGTTAGTTATTTATGATAATTGTTAAGATGTGTGATAAAAACTGTTTATTAGTTTTGGTTGTTTATTATAGAAAAATAACAAAAACTCTAGCTTTTCAGCTTGTTTAAAAGTTACTCCTATTTACTAAAACTCATACTCATTCCAAATGCAATTATTTGAGAATGAGAATTATGAGACTTGAAATAGGAGTTAAATGAACTTTCAAGGAAAAAATGTATGTCATTGTTTGGTAAACAATGAAATAAATTGACAATATAGGCTATATAAATTATGAATTTCCTTTTAGTTTGTATCTTTTAAACCCTTTAATACATAGTTATTGAGAACAATATACTTTTATCATTCACATAGTTACATAGAGTAGGAGAGAGTCTATGTTATATAATATTGTATCATAATTATCCTAATAAAAAAATAATAAAATCATATTGTAATTATCCTAACAAATAGACATTAGGTGACCACAACCCATGTCTTAGATAGGTTATAGGTGACCACAACCCATTCACAATAGCCCAAGTGAAAGAAATCAATGAAGAAAAGTGGCACAATAACACACGAACAATGAAATAACTGCTAATATGTACGTGAAAGAATGCAATCCAATAAATTAGAACAAAAAATACAATAACCCAAATCAGGCCTGTCAAACAGATCAGGTCGGGTTGAGTTCGAGTTCGGGTCACATATAAACAGGTCAGAAAACCCTTGACTCAGACCCAACCCATTTAGTTAATTGGGTCGAAAATCACAACCTTGATCCGACCTGGAACAGATTAGGTTGACTTGAATTTGACCCACTTAACCCGTTTATAATTTTTTGTTTTCATTTCAAGGTTTTTAATGTTGTATAAATGTAATTTTTTAGGCTTTAATTTTAATTTTATGTCTTTTTGTTGTTTATTTTGTATTTACTATGAAAATAAGAAAATATTAAAGAACGAAGTTCAGCTCATACTTATTGATTTAACTCGAAATTAAAATATTTAATTAAATGGGTTATATAGGTTTTTTTAGGTTTAAAATTTTGACCTGAACCTAACCCATTTAATAAACAGATCAGGTCGGGTCGACCCATTTAATTAATTGGGTCAAAAGTCTCAACCCAAACCCACTTATTTCAAATTAGGTTCAGATTGGGTTAGCAGGTCGGATCAGCTTTTGTCAGCCGTAACCAAATACAAGTCCAAACATGGCAAATAAAAAACACCAAGCGAGATATAAATTTTTCACACCATTTTACCGATTCACCAAATGATCAAACTAGTTGTTGCATTTTATTGAGATTAAATGTTTATTATCAATCACATAGAAGAGAAAAAGGAGATAGTTCATATAATATGATCAAAAGTATTAATAAAAAAATGCTCCTTTATCACTTCTTACATTCTTAGTCTAAACTAAAGTTTCTTAAATGGTACAAGTACTGAGTAAAGATTACTCAAATCATCATATTTTAATTTAATTTGTTGACTTCATTGTTCCCTTTTCATTATACTAGTGAAGTTGTGTCTTATGTAAGGCCAATTTCAATGGTGATTTGGAACATCATTAAAAGGTATGATTTATATGGTAGTAAGAAAAGTCCACCAAACTTATATACTAGTCAGCATTTCACAAAATGACAAAATCACCGAAGTGAAATTTTGTGAAAACCGTAACAATTATAAATCACATACCAGCAACTGCAAATGAAAGATAGGCTCTAAATCTCGCAACCGTAATAACTATATATGTGCAAAGAAAGAACTGATACAGTAATTTCATACAGACAAAATATGATCAGCCTGCTGCAACTCTAGGGCAGATAGATGCTATTATGTACAATAGTGCTTGCTGTGTATAGTAGCAAGAAGAGAGCACAACAACTGGTAAAGCAACCAAAAATCTCAGCTTTTCCAAAAGAATCGGTAAGAAATTACCACTGGTTGACTATATTGTTAAGTGTTTTCGGTTAGTCGTGTTTCCCCTCTGTATTTCGGCCTCCAGAATCAAATCACCATTGACTGTACAGCTCGTAGTACTTTACCTCATACCGTTGGTTAGAATCATGTTCTCATTGCAGAAGTGGCTCGTCTTCAATTGGCATTGTTTTGAGCCGTTTTTTTTGCAAGAATTGTGCAGATGATTGTAGTAGCAACTGTGGCAGCAAAGCCAACGACATTCATGACAATTTGCTGTGCTGAGAGTGAATGCTTTTCGTTTGATGCATCCGCCAATGTCTTTATTAGTATACCACTGCAGATCAAAAAGCCTACCATCAAATTCAAATCTGCGTACAGTTTTTCTTTGGACAGAAAATTTACATCACCCCGGACCCCAATGCAATGTTTCATATAGATTCATAAAATGAAAAGCCGCTAAAAAAATGCTACATCATAGTCTACAATGTAATAGAGCAGACATTGATTAAGGTAGTGCAAATATTTAAGTGGAACCACGGAATGAAACGTCAATTTACTTGGTGTCTAGCTACTCCTATTTCATCACTTAATTTCATTGAAACGGAGGTTTATCATGCAGAAAGGTAGCTCAATGTTTCTAGTAAACAGACGGATGAAGCGAGGATGGTAAATTCAGTAGTCTAGATCTAATCAATAATCCTAAAACAGAAGTAGCATGGTCATGATTAACTTTCTTCCAATTTTTTTTTCTATGAGGACGAGCACATTATATCACTGGTATCTGGAGGATCCTAATTTCTCAATTCTCAACTAAAGATCTTTTCAATATTCCTGAAACATATAGCATGGTCAAAACCAACTTTCTTCCATTTTTTTCTTTGGAGACAAGCACATTACATCACCGGGATCTACAGGATCCTTAATTCTCAATTCTCAACTCTCAACTCTAACCTGACCGATCTTGGAAACTGTATGCAGCTACATGTCTGCTATCAAAAATTCCTAAACCCATAATAGAAATATGCCGAGCCCACATACAATGATGATCACTTCATGACAACAGCACAGGCTACAACAGTGACGAGAGGTCAATAAATGGTTCATAAAATTGTACGGGAAAATAGTGAGCTAACCTGAAGGGTAAAGAATGATTTCTATATGAAAACAAAACTCTATTAGCTGTAAACTTACATCACGCACCAGTCACACTAACATATTAATTATGCAACCCAAAGTCTCAAACACATGATTGCAAAGGCCAAAGATTGTGTCCCTCTTAAATTGCATATCTAAACAGTACTCTAACTTATATGCTCCGTTTTTCCCAATCTCTCACACTATCATAATACGTAACCACAAGCCCTCACTTGATTGGTAACAAGTTCATACGGTGATAGTGGAAAACTAAGAAGTATAGCTCTGAATATGAAGCACTAGCAGAATGTTTTGTCTTGATACTAAGAAACTAACAATGCCAGTACATAAACATACAAAAAAATGAAAACCGACATCTAAACCTACATCTGGCTAGGGAAAAGCCTACATGTCAACCTTCTTAAACTGAAACAGTAAAGAGATTTTTGTTCAATCCAAACTTATCACTTCAAGAAATGATCGATCCCCAAAGGAGAAAGCGAATTCTAGGGAAAAGGATAGGAAACGACTCCTTTTCCTTGAGAATGTGAATGTAGCAAATTCACTTTATTGATGGGAGTTGGGTGATTGCTTGGAGTTTCTTATTTTTTAATCCTTTGTAGGGTGATAAAGAGGACAAGGAGGTTGTATTTTCATGTTGATATTTTGAGAGGTATTGTGGAGAGTGTTGTATTGTAATTTTGACGTCAACATTTGTGTGATAATAAGGAGAGAAAGTTGTTTAATATTAATTAAATATTCGGTTGCAATGTCGCAAATTGAGTGGAAGAAAAGTATAATTCAATTTTTGCTAGAAAATGGTAAACTGTTAATTGAGGTACACTGAAAACTAGAAGCTGAGCAGTTCAATCTTGAAGAAACTACAACAGACTAGAAATCAGTCGAACATTGCATTATTACACTTCAACAGAAGAAGCTGGTCACACTATCTTGATATGCGAGAAGAGGTTAACCTCAAGTATGCTAACTCATACCAAGGTGTTGGGTCATTAGCAACTGAGTATGGACAATGATGACGATTAGATTCAGAGAAAATCAACTGTAATCTAATATTTCTCACCCTAGGCATCATCTGCAGAAAGATGGTTTTAGGACCAAAAAAAAAAGAATGGAAAATTTATTCCATACGTCTCTTTAAGATCCTATGACTGATCAAAGAAAAAATCCTTCAAACTGATACACAGATGTTCTGCAGATGAAGCAATAACTAATTCACATTTATACATACCTTACAATCAGAAAAACACGCAATATAGTATTTTGAATGAAAAAAAGTCTTATATTTCCAAAACAAAGATATACCACGAGACAAACAAAGCAATAACTTACGTGTAGATTGCAACCAAAACATCAGGCACCATGCCTAACACCGATCCCAAGATATAAGGCCCATAACTGACACCTGTTGCGTAAGCACAGTAATTGTATATGATGTAGGGGAACGGAGAAATTCTTATCAATGCCACAGCTTGAAATTGATCAAGCCATCCTCCCCCGCCAGCTAATCTTATGAGAGAAGCTTTCTTCGGATACCTTTCCATCCAACCCTGTCGAAGAATGAAACACAGTTATTACATCAACAAGACACATGAATTGTCTCGAATTTTCGGACAATTAAAATGAAAGAAACACCCAGTGTTGCAGCCAATACTAACTTGGATTTTGTGGTGGAAGAGGGAACCAACAAGGTAAGGTAAAGAAACACCAATGAATACAGCAGGCATAATTAATAGGAACCCAAATCCATAACCAAAAGTCATCCCTGCCACCCACATAGAGGGGGTTGAAGGTAAACAAATGGTAGGAAACAATGATACGGTTACAAAGACTAGAAGTGCCAAATGAGGGGTACTAAATGAAGATCTCTCCCAGTTTAGAATAGGAATTATTCCCTGCAAAAGAAAAGAAAATAAAAATTTGTTGTGAGAAAACAGATGCAAGAACTCAAAATATTAAAGAGAAATACTGTGGTTTCTGCATCAATTCTCAAAATGCTGATAAAATAGTCACCAAAAACATTCTCATCACCGGGTTTGCATACAGAATAAACTTAATAGAATCAAGAGAAATTTTATTCAAACAAATAGTAGGAAGCCATATGAAAGCAAACTTTGTCGCAGCTCATTTTTATTTAGCGTGAAATTTTATCAACTTATCCCATTGGCCTTGGGCTTAAGCCCCAAGTAACTTTTCATAGGCAATAAATCAAAAGGAATCCTAGATTTGTAAGATTTTACGATATATAAATCCTAGACTTGTAAGATCCTATGAATATATATAATCTAGATTGGTGTTACATATTTGCTAGCTAATTTTCCTTATAAATTTACAATTCGCTCAAAATGGCCCAAAAGTAGAGCAAACTCGACCATAATTCGTTTTTTTAGATTTGCGATTCACGAGAACATTAGCGAATCATGTGACACTAAATTTTAGAAATTCCTCTTATAATAAATTCAAAAACAACTAGTATCTGAGAAAAATAGTTGTTTAGCAATTAAATTGTGGATCACTGACCATATATTTCTATCAATAGCTTTGTTAGTATAATTAACGTATATGTAACATTTTCGCCAAAGAAATTCATAGAATCATATAAAATCATAAATTAGATTGTATAACCATATTTAAATTGTGCGGTTCTATAAATTCAATTAGAATTTCGAAACTTTGTATACATGTTGAAATTCCATGTTAAACACTCCACAAAAGTATTCTCACCTTAAAAACTACTGTCTCAGTCTCCGCCATCATCCTCTAATGTAAGTCACAACACTCACTTGCTAAAGATCTTACAATCCATCAATTTGACTACAAACAACTACGTTCTTCAAACAGTGCCATTTGATAATTTAACCCTCAAATAGAATCCTATTCCTTCTGTTCAATACCACGTTTAGCTCATTTTTCTAGTAAACTTCTTATCTTTCCATCATTTTCTATCAAATTCACTCCTTGTCTTCTACTTTGTAGAGAAAACAAATTATGAACAATAATACATGGAATGTGAAAATCACATCATGCCAAATTGCCAATACTATTCCCCTGTTGTTCTCCATCATCAATCACAACCGCCTCTCTTTTATTTTCATAGTAATGACTTACTCCCTTTTAGTATTCCCATATGAGGCAAACTCTAAGAGAAGGAAGGAGTTGCGTACGTTTGCATAATGCTAGCGAAATTCATATTTGGGTTTTTTCAGTTCAATAAAAAAACTAACCACCCAAAAAGTTCCAAATTAAAGTTATCAGCTAATCATATTTATAGACATTGCAAAATATTGATTGGAGAAAAATCACACCGACAAAAGAAAAAAGGAAAAACAAAACCAGCTACGGCTTCAATTGAGCTAACTTATTAAGGATGCAAACTTAGAAATGAAGCACATCAAACTAGATCGGTTTCACCTAATCCATTTCATTCCCACAAAATAATGCAAAGAGCCAAATAATGTTCATAAATGGTATGCAAATTGAGCATAAAAATATGATCAAAAATAAAAGAAACGGGGAAAATGAATAAAATACCTTATCCATAAAGAAGGGTCCAAGCCATTTGAAAAAAACAAGAGCAAGACCCCCTAAAAAGACGAACAAAAAGAACAATTTAATCCATTTACATAAAAAACAGCAACCGATTCTTCTAGGTGTTGGAGGTTCCGATAAATAACCATCTGTAATTGAATTAGAATCATCATCATCATCTTCTTCTTCTTCAAAAAGCCTTAGATTAAGGAAAGCAATTTGATCGTCAAAATCTTTATTACTATCAGCCGAGATTCTTAAAGTAAGCTCCGGCACTGCGACGACGACGCCAGTTTTGTCTTCATTTCCGACAACAAACGTCATCGCCTCAGCCGGCGATCGTCCTGTTAATTCTGTTTCCACTGCCAATTCAATTGGAAGTCAATCAAACCATTGATAGAAAGGAGATATTTTCTGTTGTTTGAAACCCTAAGAAAAGTGAAAATCAAATAAATTTGGGGAAATAATAAAAAGTTAAAAAAGGATGAGAGAATGGAGGAAAGCAGAAATAGAGAGGGACAATGAGAGAGAGGAGTGGGAGGTGGGAGAAAGAGACAATTAACGAGTATTTAGAAAATCAAAGTCTTTTGGATCATTCCGTTTATATGTAAAGGTAAATAATGGTTATTTAGAAAATTTGTACTCCCTCCGAATTAGTTTAGATGTCTCATTTGGGATTTTACGGATTTTAAGGGTTGAGTGGGGTCCATTAAAAAAGTGACAATTGGGTATTTTAATTGATTAAAGTAATTGTAAAGGTGGTAGTTGGGTATTGAAAATTGGAAAAGTGGGAGTATTTAGGTAAAATAAAGATAGACAAAAAAGAAAATGGAACAATTGGTATGATTTTGCCAAATAAAGAAATGGAACATCTAAACTGATTCGGAGGAAATAGTAAATTAGCTTATGTGTACCTATCTTGTAGCCTGTAGGAAGACTTTTGAGATTTTTATTTTTTCTATTCCGTTTAAGTTGATAAACCATTTATTTTTTTAAAGAATAATTTGTTAATAAAGAAAGTCTTAGAAAATTATCGTGATTCATAAAATTAACTAATCACTTTCCTTATCCTTCACTGTAAAACATTTCATCACTTCCTTCTATTCACATATTTAACCACCTTAAATTTTTTTTTGTATATTTAACCACCTTAATTTGTTATCACTTGATAGTGTTGATATAATTTCTGAAATATTTAAAGGTTAAAAAGGTAAAGGGTCTTTTCGGTATTCCGCATAAGGCAGGATTCAAGTGGGGATAAAGAGAGATGCGCGCAGTCAAGAAACCCCACAATTGATACTTGCGCCCAGTAGGGGTCGAACCCCAAACCTTCTACTCCACATATAAATGCTTTATCCATTAAACCACAAGCGCTTTTGGTGAAATATTTAAAGGTTGGTTTAAGCAATTAAATTAGAAATCCTAATTTACAATATCGACGAAGAAACAAATAAAAAAGGGAAGAAGAAGACGTCGCATGATGCGTTTAGTCTGTTGTTGTTATCCTATCATGATGTGCCACCGTGTCACCGTGCTCGACTGCTCGTAGTATATAAAGAAGAGATGACACATATTTTTAGTATCCGTTTAATTGGTGATAATAAGAATGATTTATAGCGTACATTATTATGAAAAGTATCATGTTACTTCCATACTAATGAAAGTTTAATCATACAAAAAAAATTTTACAAATTTTTATTATCACCTAATACTCGAGCCGGAGGACTCTTTGATCGCACTCTCCTTCATAGGTATGAGTTGCTGTCATTCTTCCCTCCTTAGACCCTGATCATAGTTTGTTATGAGCGGGATACACTGGGTATGATGATGATAATCTAATACTCGCATGTTCGAATGGTAATACATTGAGATGCATTTTGTGAAGAAAATGAGATTATTGAAGGAGGATTAGCTTGTTAATCAAATTTGTCATGAGATATTCCATCTAAAATTACGCTGATTTTCCATTATTATTTTCTCCATTTAGCACTGATTACCAAACGGGCCACTAGTCATATGAAGAAGGAATGGAGTATATATATTGTTATTATGTATGCATTTTTATGAATTGTTAATTACTATCCATTTGGGGTTAAAATTTACTTGTTTTTCTAGATATAGTTCAGAGTTTAAGTTTTCAAAATAGATTCGGTAAGATATTCACCTGATTTTGTATAATTAATTCGAGTTTGACCCGATATTAAAAATGAAATTACAAGGATAAAAAACTTTTATGTACACAAACTGATTTTGGCCGGACCTAAATTATCTGAACTAAAACCAATTTAATTGACTAGTTTATTTTTTTTTTTTTTTGATCAAATCAATTGGTCCCTCCTTTATAGACTAGTTTTTTTTTAAATGCTTTCTTCTAATTGAACTAAAACCAATTTGATAACTCAAATAAACCCATCACACTTCACAAAGTCAATTTTATGTTTTTTTTTAAAAAAATATTTTACAAGCTAAGGTCAATGTTCTCATACTCTAGGGTTCCACATTTGAAATGTAATTGACATTAATAGTTTGATACATTCAAAATATGAGAAAATTTAATTAAAATGTAGCAATTTTGATTAAAAGAAGTAAAGTTGATAATATAATGGTCAAAATATAATTCTTCTGTTCCGA
Source organism: Amaranthus palmeri (assembly GCA_019776075.1). Taxonomy (NCBI): domain Eukaryota; kingdom Viridiplantae; phylum Streptophyta; class Magnoliopsida; order Caryophyllales; family Amaranthaceae; genus Amaranthus; species Amaranthus palmeri. The sequence continues at coordinate 352,781 of JAAKBH010000343.1, read as the reverse complement.
AATACTAGTTACTTTTGTTTTTAGGCACTATTCATCGTTTAAGCTTATTTTGTATATTGCGGCTAATTGTAAGTAACAATATAGTCAAGTGGGATCTTGTTGAATCGTCTAATTACATACTTTTATAATATAAACTTTTTATAATTTTTAAATATATATGTATAATTCGACATATAAATAAACAAAATTGTATATTGAATTGCGTAAAAAAGTTAAATGTAGTAAGTATTATGGAACAGACGAAGTAAATATTAAAGAATTTTTTGATGATTTTCATTTAGGACTTCTTGTCATACCTCAAGTTGCTTTTTTCTAGCTTATCTAATAGGAGTAGGTACTTTTTAAGCTTTTGTTTTAGAGTTGTTTTATTAATTAATTAGTCACTCATCATTTGTTTATCTAGTTTTTTATGATGCACATCATAATTCATTGTTCATATGATTGACTACAATGATTGGAGCATGTAATTTCCCTGCTTTTCGCTCTTTGAAGACCTTTCTTAAGTCGGGGACTTTTTGACCGTATTCTTCTATATGGGTATGATATGAGATGTTATTGTTCTTCCCTTCCTACACCCTGCACATAGTTTCTATGTGCAGAATACACTGAATATGATGATGAATTTCCCGGCTTTTCTTTTAGTATAGTCAACTTCACTTCTATTATTTCTTGTCCTGTAATCCAATTATATTTGATTGTCTTGTAAAATAATCATAGGAGGAATAATGTTATCTGGCTTTGTTTGTGCTTTGTGGTGTATCAACTTATGCACTACTCCTATCATGCAATTTCGCTATAGCATAAAATTTGAACAAACTAAGTAAATATATAAAAATAAATAAAAATGTGTTATTCTCAAAAAGTGGGAAAAATATGAAAATAAAATATAAATTTAATTTAGGAAAAATTATCCAGAATAATACGACCTTTCACTGATTTTCCAAGAATAATACGAACTTTCAATTAACCACCAATAATACGAACTTTGACATGCATTTTCCGCTGGCATACATGACCTATTTATAACCGGTAGTACAGGTCTTTTTTTGACCGTTGCTCAGCAAGTTTCAACCGGTAGTACGAACTTTCAATTAACCACCAATAATATGAGATGAAACCTGCTGAGCAACGGTCAAAAAAATAAGTGTACTACTAGTTATAAACTGGTCATGTATGCAAGCGGAAAATGCATGTCAAAGTTCGTATTATTGGTGGTTAATTGAAAGTTCGTATTATTCTTGGGAAATCAGTAAAAGGTCGTATTATTCTGGGTAATTTTTCCTTTAATTTAAATATGTGGATGAGATTAACAATAGAATATGGGCCGACTATTACCAAAATAAAAATGTAACTATTTTTTTGATGGAGTTAGTTTAGATTTTAAACATTGTAAGTTGGCTTTAAGAATGATGTAAGTAAACATTTAAGATATTGAAAGTAGACATTAAGGATAAGGTAAATAAGTATTAAGAATAATATAAGTAGACATTATGAATACGATCTAGGCATTAATCTTTAATTGGTTGGACTTGAGATACGTCTCTAAAAGAGACAGTCTCCATATAGTATTTATTTAGTAAATGAATAATTTAGCTGTTTTTCTTTGTATTAATTTAACACAAAATCTCATAAGAGACGGTCTATAGGATAGACCATAAAATTGGGCCAGCCCATTTCCCTTAACTGATTTTTTTTATTATAATATCAATTATATTATGTTATAATCTTAAATGTAAGGTATTATAACCTCGAATATACTATTCTATAACCCCAAATATAAGTTATTATAATCCTAAATAATTTATTATAACCCCAAATATACTATGTTATATTTTGGGCTGGGCTTTATGGATTCCGTCTATAGAATAGACCGTCTCCCATGAGACTTACTGTTAATTTAATGGCTTGGGTTGGTTATTGAGTGACCTGTATCTTACTTTCTCTAAGGAGAAAATGATTTGGTAGGGCAAATGAGTAGAGTGAGGGGGAGGTTAGAAATTACTCCTATTAGATATCCTATGATGCTATCCGGCCATAGAGACCTCAATAAGCCAATATAACCCTAAAAAAAAGTATTTGGATATTATCATTTTTTTTTAAATTTTTTTCAGCTGGTCTTAGACAAGACGACTTTATACTGAGATCATCAATTTGGGTTGACCCAATTCGCGCGTGTAACAACCTGGGTATTTTTTTCATTCCTGGGTATTTTTCAATTTTGTTATTAAAGGTATCAATTTTGACCTAAAGGTATCAGTTTTTAAAAACTGATATCTTTAAGTTCAAAATTGATAAATGTCCAGAAAATTAAAATGTTGTTACACACGAATTGAACCGGCCAAATTGACGGTCTCATAATAAAACTGTCTCGTCCAAGCTTTTGTGTACTTTTTTACACTTTGTCTAGATAGATATAAAGTAATCGAACTGCAAAATATTGATGGAGATTGATGTTTTTAAATGTCAATACATGCTAGTTTTACGTATGTTTTTGAATCTGCCCCTAAGTACAATTTGCCATCTTCCCTAAACACATCGTAACAACAAATCAAAATACTGATATAAGGTGAGCCAAATATCGATCTTTCTATTATGCTTAACCGACTAGATTGTTATTCTTTTGTATTACATATTACACTATTTAATTTTAAAAGGATTTTTAATAGTAACGATCACTTCTCATCTCTTACAGAAATAATTAATCTTTTCTTACCCTTATCTATAAAGACATAGAGATTTTATAGTCTATTCGTAAATCACAAAAAAGGTCACAAGTCTAAGATCCTCTTGGGCCATTCTAAATCCAAATTTATCTTTAGCATTTAGGTTAAATAGTAATGATCACTTCTTTACCAATGACAACTTAACCGACTATAAATTAAATAAATATTAAACATACTAATTTTGTATCCATACAACCAGACGAATATGACTTAAGTCAAACCAAAGATAAGTTAGGTTAAAATTATTAACCAATTTGTAAACGAAGTGAATATAACCCAAACCTATTCGAACATTAAACAATGTGGAAGAGGATATATAAAAGGATAAATGGAGATTAATAATCTCAACTTTGCGTGATCCGCTCAAAACAATCCCAACTTTCGATTATTTTCTAATATACCTAACTTTGCCACTTTGTTGCTCAAGACATACCCTTTAATATGGTAACCGGTTATATTAGGTAAATCACCTTTTTTGTCATGGAAATAAGAAGGATAAATGGAGATTAATAATCCCAACTTTGGGTGATCCGCTCAAAACAATCCCAACTTTCGCATATTTTCTGTTATAACCGGTTATAAAAGGTGATTTACCTGTTATAACAGGTTACCATATTAAAGGGTATGTCCTGAACAACAAAGTGGCAAAGTTAGGTATATTAGAAAATAATCGAAAGTTGGGATTGTTTTGAGCGGATCACGCAAAGTTGGGATTATTACTCTCCATTTATCCTATATAAAATTGTCAAATCTCATATACAACGATCGTAATTTTATTAATTTTGAATTATTTTTTATTAAAGTTGTTATGTACTTGCTAATTTTTATCTGGAGATGTGTATACTCTCTATTAATAAATCACGTATTATTAAAAATAAAAATAAAAAAACTATTCGAACACTAAAGGGGCGAACTCTACAATCATGGCCATCCCAACTAAAAGGGATGAAATACAAGTCAGTAATTTACTGGCCTACGATCTGTAGGATAGATGGTTGAGCAATCCATGCTATGGCTATCACGCTTTGGAGGGTCTACTCCTCCCGTTACAGTCGAATTGCCGCCATTGTTATCTTCGATTCAGCAGTTCGGCTTCAGTGTGCTGTTATTGTGTAGAGTTTTGTTGAATGGTAAGAAGGTATCGTAATTTCCTTGCTTGATTAATTTTGTCGCGTACCATTTTGGTTGTTATAGTTGATTTTATAGGGACATTTTTCCCTAATTCAAGTATTTAACATTTGGATTTGTATTTCTTGTGTGTTGATAGTAATCGCTTTGGTGCGGCAAAATTGGGAGAAGTATGACAATAGTGAATTTCAGGTTTGTAATTGTATGTTTTAATTACTGCAGTGCAATGATCTTGGTTGCGATTTCGTCATTGAAGCTTAGGGTTTGTTTCGAAAGCGAGAATGAAAATCGTGGGACTTGTGTGAGACTAGAGGTGGGAATTGATGTTGGGAGTTTGATGAAGTATGTCTCACCTTCATAGAGATGAAACTGTTGGTTGTGATTTTGTCATTATAAACGATGTTACTGAAATGAGAGACACTCTCACTCATCAAAGATCAAACTTTGGTGTGTATAGTATATGAATCAAATATGCAAGTATGTGATGAATAACAATAATGAGCGAAGTAAATAGAGAGACGAGATTTAAGGTGGTTCACCAAATTTAGGCTAGATCAATCATATATAGCTAGGATAGCATTAATTAATATGTGTTTAAAAGACATATATATACAATCTTGAAGGAATTACAATGAAGGTATAGGAGGAAGAGAGGAGCTAATGAGGAGAATAAGCTTAAAGGAATAGGAGAGATAGATGACGAGACTTTTGGCTTACTCACAAATAGCCTAGGACTTGTTATTTTAAAGGGAAACATAGAGCAATGAAATAACAAGTAAATTGGGAATAAGCACAAACGAAAAACTCGAGGCAAAATGCTGCAGGACCTTGTGCTCGTTCGAGCACAGGCCTGCTAATATTTCTGTTCCTTTGTGCAACGTGTCTCATGGTCCCAAAAGCTCTTTTTGCCATTCTACACATGTTGTATGTCTTAAGCATGCCTTGCTCTCTAAGACTTCAAACCAACCAATGAGTACAAGGAGCAAATTTACTATGTTGAATCTCTCTTGACCAATCTCAGTTGGTCCTTTTCTTACCACACTAACACACTTAATTAATTTTCTTAATTATGTCCTAGCTACTTGGTGAACACTATTCACTCGTAATCCTAATAGTTACCAAAATGAGCTCTTTGGTTTTGAAACTGTAACAGATATATCAAAATGACTCATTAGATATGTCTTAATCGCTAACGAGGTTAAGACCAGGTACGTCCAACCTTTAGAACTCCACTTAGATGTGAGCCACTGATCACATTGAGGTGTATCATGTATGGAATGTTTTTGTTAGTTTTTAAATTTCTACTATCATGATGCCATGGTATTGGAACTTCAATGAACTTGTGCCATCTATTTCTGCAACCCAATCTTTACTAGGGGTGATAACCATGATTGAAGTATGACTTGTTGAAATATGACATATTTGGAATATATCTTGCTGTCCTAAGTTAAATGTTTGATTGCTTTCATATGCAAGGTCATCAATGAAATTTCGTAATCTTCATATAGCTAGAAAGCCCATCTTTAGTGATTGATACTGTATAAAGACTGAGCTCCTCATGTAAATAGCTAGGCAATGTAAAAATTCTTGTTGTGCCAAGTCCCAAATTTCAAGTTATTGATGATGAGTTATATCACCTCATAGCTCCTGCCCTATCTTGCACACTTAAAAGTGAAGATGTGAGTGTCATGAGCTATGGAGGATTGAAATTTGGATCACTGATAAAAGTGATAAATGTTGATGATTTGGAGAGCTTGGGCAAGGTATGACATGCTTTGTTCAAGTCCAAGAAGGCATTCAAAAGTGGGCTTGAGTTGTGCCTTGTTTGAGGTAAGACACTATTGGGAATTGCTCGTTCAAGGTTGTCGAAGAATGCAAGTCAGTAACATTTTGAAGGTAGTGGTTACGGCTGGGCAGCAGGCCACTATGCGCGTATTTCTGCGTTTGCTCGGGGAGCAAGGCTACTTATTCCTATGGTTCTCTATCACAATGTGGGTTATATAAATAGCTCAAGAGGGATCAGAGAACAATAGCGGAGAGCCTAATATATAGAAACAACTAGGGTTATCATTAAGAGAGTTCTTTCTTCGTTGCATTAGTGTATTTGTGAGAGATAGTCTTTAAAGGTTCAACTTTTACTTTAAGAGAGTGTTCTCAAAGGTTGTGTGGGTTTAGTCATCGATGTATGTTGATCCATTAATGATAAGAAACTTGTTTTGAAAGGGAGGTACCGTTAGATGCCTTATTAATCTTGTGTTTGCTCTTCTTTGATTGTTGCTTTGTTTTTATGCATTGTTTTACATATTTGTTCTTCATCAAAACCCACGAACCCTGGTATTTCAGTTCTATCTTTTTGATAAACATGTTAAGATCTAGGTTAATAATATTAGAAATCATGACATTTCAATTTTGCATGTTAGGTTGCCTTGTGCTTATTACTACAATCCAAGACCATATGATGCTTGGTGGATGATCCTCCTTAAGACCAAATGATTTTGGAAGAGTGAACCTCATCATGTGTGTATGCAAGTCAACGCTCATTACCCATAGATTTGTGGGCACGAGCCCATAAATTTGTCTATACGAGTGAGCCCACGGGGTGATTATGTGACAAATTTTCACGACCTAACAACTTAGAACTTGCAGACTAGTTAGTTTTACTTCCTCCTATGCTGCTATGAACTGAATTTCTGCCATAGCTATTTCATTGATGTTTGGTTGCATGGAAAGGTAATGCATAAAGAGAGATCAGATAAGTGTAACGTTAAGTGTTGTCGTTATTAATTTTTTTGTTACAAAGAGATGAAGGAATGAGGAGAAAAATAGATCAGAACCAAAGGAAACGAATTGGTTTTTAGTAAGAATTGTAGGTTGTGTATCTGTAAACCTTGATCTCCAATCTCCTTTCTATGTAGGAGCTCTTAAATGACATTGAAGTAATATACAAAATGTTGTTAATTCATTTGAAGGTTGATACTTATAATTTGTTTTATCAAGTTATATTCATTTTAAGATTTTGGGTCTTGAATAGGGGTGTTCAATGAATCGGGCCCTTATTTTGAGTTCTTATCTGGCCCGTTTCTAGAAAGGCTTTGTAAGGGCCAGGCCGAAAATGAGCCTTGCAGAAAATGGGCCGGGTCGAAAATGAACTATACTATGATTAAAATAAAACGGGCTATAAAAGGGTTTAATAATGGCTCCAATTTTTGAAGTTATAATCAAGACTCTTTTTTTGAAAGGTATATCATGGTATTTCCGCATATGTTAATTTTACATTACAACTTGAGAATTTACATAGTTTTTTTATCGGTTTACACAAAAAAATAAAACAGGTGCAAATGATTTATAGATATTTACTTTCAAATTATATTGGACTATTATAAAAATGGCTCATTTTAATTCTTATTTATGTGAAGATGTTGAAACGTGATCCGTTTCATTAAATTTGCTCTATTTCTATTTTTGGTCCTAACTTATACTTTCTCTTTCTTTCTCATTTATACATTTAACTTGTTCATCTCATCTACATAGGTATCTCACTTTTCTACTATATAATATATGTTTTACTTATATATATATATATATATATATATATATATATATATATATATATATATATATATATATATATATATATATATGGATGTCATTTCCAGTCTTCTACAATGCAATTATGCGTGTATGCAGAAAAAAAAGTGATGTTATTAATAACTAAAATAATATAATTGAGATTCAAATTCTTACTAAGAGCAAGTTTTGATGCTGAGACTTTCTGTGAAAAGTGACTACTTAATCAACTCAATTAAATTAGTTTTTTTACTGTTTAATGCAGTACTTTTAGATGTTCAACATTTTTTAAGTCGTGTCACTTGTCTACCTGGACTATCTATTTGATTCGCGTCCTCCCCTAAGTGCAATACTAGATTAACATCTACATTACCATTTTCAAAAAGGGAAATTTATTGCCCGAGAAGTCGAGACCATAGTGTAAAAACAATATTGCATTATAAAGCTTTTTTCTTAATATAACCTGATTTTCTTATATTATAAAAAGGTAAAAAAACACATTTTTTTTTATAGTTTTGAGAGTTATCTCATCCTTTCAATCGATATTTAAACTCCATCATTTCCCTTATAATATTAACATTTTCGTTACATCGATCGCAACCATTACGCATTTTTACTTATATGAAGAGTTATCATTACTTTCTCCGTTCTATAATTCTTGCTACTGACAGTGAAATTTTTTCATACAATATGCCACACTGAGTAGCAAGTATTACAGAAGTAAAATAGAAGGTGGGAAAACGGATTCAAACATGGATACAATAAGAGGGCATATAATTTTCCAAAAGGAAAATGGGTTAATGATTAAATTGGCGCGTATGAAGACTAATTGTTATTGTAGCTGTTTTTAGTAGTACCTTATCATCATCTTTATTTGTGTAAGTTGATTGATGAGTGTAAGTCCAACGTCATTTGGTTACAAAGTTATTACCATTATCATTGCTTTGACTGAAAACCTTTTATTTTTGCACCTTCCCAATCCCAATCCCAATCTCTTGCATTGAATCCGTCTATCTTTTGTTACCCCATTCCATTCCCCATTGGTTTTATAATTATTGGGACTACTTGCTTATCAATTTTAAACCATTTTTCACTTTCAATTGTCTGAGTTCTTCTTCATCATTGCTTTTGACAAGATGCTCCCTTTAGGACTTATTAATTAGTATCACCAAAAGCGCTTCTAGCTCAATGAATAGAGCATCTGCTTGCAGAGGAGAAGGTTTGGAGTTCGATCCTTACTGGACGCAAGTATTAGATTAGGAGATTTTTTGACTATGTATCTCTCTTTACATCTTTCTTGGGGGAACGGGTGTGATTTGTTCACATTTTTTAAGAAAAAGATTAAACCCCATCCAAACCCTGCGTTGTGCGGAATACTGGGTGTGTCCTTTTGAGGTGGGCATGAAAAGGTCGCAATTCATTACTTGTTGGATTGCAAACTTTCCATATTTGTATATCTCTGAATTCCCGACTCCTTTGTACAAAATCTATATTTATTATTTATTGTACGAAATCAAAATTGTAAAGAATGGGAGGAAATTCGGGTGTTGCTATCTCTTTGATTACGTTTAGAATATTTCGTGTATAAAGATTTAAAATATACCTTGTTAACATATTATGGCGCTAGTAACTTAAAGTTTTTTGTTGAGTTGATTTCTTAACGTGATAATTATATAAAATATTTAAGTATAAAAACTATTCCCTCTGTCCTGTGAGTTTGCAATATATGACTTAAAAAACTCTCATATATTTAAATTTTAAGGTGCATATTTAATTGGACAAAAAAAGTATTATTTTAAATTTTTAGTTGAGCTGGTATCTTAATATTGTATAAAAGCAAATATGAAAATGAATTTAATAAGATGCTATTGATTAACAGTATTGTCAGCACTCATCAGCAGCAATAGTAGGATTTAATAGCAGTTTAATTTTTAACCCCTGTTTTATCATCTTCATCAGCTGACACAATTTTACCAATTGAGATCAATGGAGCAGTGTTATATAATTCATGTCGTGCATCACAATCTTTTGAAACAAGATGATAATTCACATTTCTCAAATAGTAATAGGTTTGGGATTACCCATGTAAGAAATCTACTCAATTAAAAGTTTAAACTGTTGAAGCTCTAAAATATGATATATCTACTCTATTTTAACATGCCCCCTCACACAAGAGTCCTTTGAACTAGAAGTGTGGATGCAGCATAGATCCTCCTTATATCTGATGCTAAATATTTTACTTTTAACGAGGGGTGATTGTGATTCGAACCCGTAACCTTTTGTCACGCTGGTATCATGTAAAGGAACAAACTCAACAAAAAACTTAAGCTGATGATTAGACCCTAAAATATGTTATGCTACTTGGTTTCATCCAAGTTGTCCCATTTGTTTTGGGGCACTATTCACTTATCACTCTTAATTTGTATTTTACTCTTAATCTATAAGTTAAAACATAGTCATGTGGGATCCTGTTTGATTCGTCTCAATATAAAGATTATTAATATCAACTTTTTATAATTTTTAACTAACAATAATTTGAGATATTAAGGGTTAATATATTGTCTCGGCAAATGTGAAAAACTAAATGGGACAACTTGGATGAATCGGAAGGAGTATATTCTTACACACCTCCTCACACGAAAATCCTTTAGGCTAGAATTGTGCTTGCAACACAAGTCCCCTCAAACTTGACGCTGAATGTTAGCTCAGATATTATGTCAAGAAACCAACTCAACCAAAAGCTTAACCTGATGGTTGAGACTCTAGAATATATATGTTATATACTCTAACGTCATGGAACTTGTCACACATCAATTGTATATGTACAAGTACAACTAATGTGGAGTTTATAGAATAAGATAGACTGTCTCGCTTAATAGACTAGTCTTTCGAGTGAATTTTCTATTTTTAAAAACACATTCTTCTTTTAGTAAATTGAATGGTATACTTTATAAGAGCCATAGAGAATAATTATAATAGCACCATTACAATAACTAGTAACTACAATGAAGGTGAATTATTTAATGTTATTATTAATTTCTTTTAGCTTTCCCTAAAGTTTTCTGAACTTTTCTGTTTGTTTGTGAATAATTTTGAAATAAGCAGGTATAAATGAACAGAACTTAAAAGCAATAATTAAAGAAGATATGTTGCTTTGTTAGTACCATTTTGCAAGCTCATAAAAGAGAATTATGATGGAAAATTATGTGGATCTTTTCTTTTTTTACAATAAAGATTTGTATTTTGTTGAACTGAACTTTAGTGAATGTCCTAAATCCTAATATATTCCTTGCAATTTTCTTATATGTAGACTCATCTCATATAATGTTGTCTTGTAACAAATCTATTCATGATTTTCCTATGATAATCTCATTTTTTAACAATTTTTTAACATTTTTTTCGACATTTTATTTAAATTTATCTTTTTTCTTAAAAAAAACTTGTTATAGCAAGTCATCCGGTCACATGGTTTACTATAGGAAAATACCCTTCAAAGTTGGGATTATTCATGGTTAATCAATAAGTGAGATTATTGTAGGAAAATCACGAATATGTTGGATTATTTTAGATAATTTTTCCTTAATTAATTTTATTGTTACATTTTTATCATGTGAGAATTTATACTAAAAAATAACAATATAATTAAATTTTATATGCGAAACTAGAGGTGTCGAAGTCAAATATATACGGATTTTTAATGAATCTTGGCATCTCAAACAATTATAGTTTAATCCTTTGACTTACTCACAACTTTAAACCGAAAAAAAGGGCTAAATGAGAATCAAATCTAAGAGTAACAGTACTTGCTTCAACTGAGATAAAGTTCAATTTTCAGTTTACTCTCTCATCTTAAATTTATAAATTCACCACTTAAATTAAAATAAAATAAAAAAAAAATACTAAATGAACCTTTTTTACCCTCTAAAAATTTTTCTCTTAGATCTACCACTTTTGATGCTTTATTACATCTGAAAGACTGAAATTCACTTGGTTCATTCAGTGATAACTAAAAGTACATTCAATGTTGTAAGAGCTGAATTTTAGGAGATGTGTGAAAGTGTTGCTTATTGTGTTTTCATTACTCCTACTGGCTATTCAAGTCGTTGTAATAAATAAAAGGTACCTTCTTTTTATGCACCACTTGGAGTAAAGTTTTATAATACTACTAGGGCAGATTGTGCCCGTGTGATGTACGAATTTATTAAATTTTTTGATACTAAATAATACTTATTTAATAAATAAAATAAAATAGATTTTATAAATAATTGAAAAAATAATATATATAATTTTCTTATACATTAAATTATGTGAGTATTAAAGTTAAATAAAAAGTAGTCATAAAAACAATGATATAGTATCATTGAGTGTTGGAGGGAATTTTTTGTTGATTGTAACACGTAAGCAATTTTAAATAGTGATGATGTCAGCAATGTTTTGTTTTAGTAATAGTTACTATAGATTATAGATGTACTCTTTGATTTGAAATAAAAAAAGTTTGAGTTTTTTTTTTTAAAAAAAGTGATAATAAATGTAAAGAGAAAATAAATTGTGTTGATAAATTAAAAAAGAGTTAAAATATTGATGAGATAAAATAAAATGGTAAACCATTGTTCAAAAGTAATTTTAATGCAAATTAAGTAGAACAAAATAAAAAATATTATAAATTTAATAAAACACAGGAATAATTCTTTCTAGTTAATTTGCTATAATTTTTCAAATTATATTTTTGTAGGATAGGATAGTTATTACTCCCTTCGTTCCGTTCTTATAAGTTCTTCACCTTATTATAACGGGTAGTTTCAAAAGTTATCCACTTTAAAATACTTTCTATTTTTGGAAAGTTTTAATCTCACTTTTACCCCTTAAAACCTCACTTTCCTTACTTCACATATACTATTTAATTTTTTTCTCTCTCATGCTTCTAATACAATTATTACTTCACACTTCTATTTAATTATTTTTTCTCTCATACTTTCAATACAATCATTACTTCACATTACTATTTATATTTTTTTCTCATACTTTCAATACAATCATTACTTCACACTACTATTTAATTAATACTCCCTCCTATTCAAATTAAGTGTCCACTTTACCTTTTTCACACATGCCGAGGCAATATTTTAACCTTTAATATCTTATTTGTGTATAATTAAAAATTATAAAAATTTGATATTAATAATCTTTGCATTGAGACGAACAAAATAAGATCTCACATGACTATATATTACCTTATAGATTAAGAGAAAAATACAAATTAAGAGTGATTAATGAATAGTAACCAAAAAGTAAAGTGGACAAATAATTTGAATAGGAGGGAGTATAATACCCACTACAATTCAAAGATTCTATCTACCTTAAGTAATACTCCCTCCTATTCAAATTAATTGTCCACTTTCCTTATTTGGTAAAGTCTCTTTATTTGTCCACTTTCTATTTTTGGCAAAACTTTTTACCTAAATACCCCCAACTACCCCAACTTATATTATTAAATAATACCCCACTACCACTTTTTCAATTATTATAATCACTTAAAATACCCCACTACCACCTTTTCAATTATTATAATCACTTAAAATACCCCACTACCATTTTTTCTTAAAATTCGGTCCAAATCCATAGTGGACAATTAATTTGAATAGGAGGGAGTATTTGTAAAAAAATCCAAAATAGAAGAACAAATAAGATCAGAGGGAATATTTTCAATGTGTTTGCCTTTTTAATACACTACCTTTTGCCATTTTGTCCTACTTATTTTTCATGTATTTTGATGCTTTTTTAATTTTTATTTGGTTGAGAACTCGCCTTTTTGTTTGCTGACTAAAAAGTATGAACAATATTTTTCTTGATAATTTTTTTAAAAATTTATTAACAATTATGATAGTTTCTTCATCGTATGGGTCTTACTACATTTTATAGGTTTCACTACATTTACATTACTCTCATACCTAACGTATCCCGTTTATAGAAAACTATGATTAGGGTCTGGAGAGGAAAGAGCAACGACTGTTCATCATAAAGAAAAATGCGGTCAAAGAATCTCCCGACTCGAGAAAGATCTTCCAAGCGAGATAAACCAATCATCACCAAGTCATATTTAAGATTGAAAGTATTGATCTTATATCCCTATGATAGTATGGAGTATTTTAAATATATGCTAAAAAGAAAAAAGAATAATACCTATAAGTACTTCATGTAGTAGTATATGTTACAAATTCTTATAATACTAGTTTTTTTACACACTAAAGATTTTAAAATTAATTATAAAATTCAGACAAAATAATGATCTTAGATCATATTACATATATAATAATACATACTGGTATATATAGATAATAAGATGCCCAATGAAAAAATTTCTGATTATTTCTTAAACCACCCCTAAGCTACTCTAAATTCCAATTAATTTAATATACTAATATTTTATTTATAACACTAATTAGGACTTAATAAGAATATTATATTATACTATCTACTTGTATGTAGTTTTTCTGTCTCACTCATTTTGCATCATTTCAGATTACAATGTGAGAGCTTTTTCATCTAAATACAGTATTTCTTCTGAAATAGAGAAACAAGAGCTAGATTTTCTTGTTTAAGACGAATAGCCTTTTGCCTTAGTTTTTCATTCTCTTCTAAAATACTTTTGTTTTCTAAGTACAATTTCAGATTCTTGAGCTCCATGTCTTCTGTCTTTGTTCCTTCATATCTTCTCCTATTACATACACCAATTCATAATACATCAAAACATTATTTAATAAATTAAAACATTACAATGAAAGACAAACTAAAATATTTTCCGAAATATTCATGAGTTTGTCTAATGGTTGAATATACTGATTTATTTTTGTGAATCTGCTATTGATAGTGACATATTGTTATTAAAAGATTTAGTAAGATGGTCATACAACAACTTATTAACCATTATCCTAATCCTATTAATTGGCTCCACATGGGTTGTGATTTGAGAGGCTTGCCAAAGATAAAAACTATACAAAATGTCATATAACTTTTTATAAATAAGGAGTGCACATCATTAACAAATTGAGTTAAACGAAGAAAGTGTTAAGGAATCAACTCAACCAAAAGCTTTAGCTGATAGTTGAAGCCCTAAAATATGTTACATACTCTAACATGCCTTTTACATATGAGTCTATCAGGCAAGTAAAGTGGATGCAACACAGGCCCTCCTCATACCTGGCGTTAAATATTCCACTTTAAATGAGAGCTGGTTGAGATTCGAACCCGTGACATCTTGTCACGTTAGCTCTGATACCACATTAAGGGAAAACTGAAGTTGAAGGATAAGACCTCAAAATATGTTATATACTCTAACAGAACGTACAACCTAAAGAGCAAAGACTATAAAAGCTATATAATGAACCTACCTCATGATAAGGCAATGGAGACGAACTTTGGATTTTCTAGAATAGCGTTGGCTATGGCAATGAGTCGGTGGAGATTGGAGCCAGTCTTTTGCACTACACATTGTTGGGTAATAGGTATTAGGTAGTATCAAATGTGTAGAAGATAAGAGAGTGTTAAAGGAATTAAGTTGTGGTTGAAGAAGAAGGGGTGGAGGTTTGAGAAGGTGAGGTACTTTAAATAGATGGGGTTCATTATAGATTTTGAAATATGTACCTAAGTGGTGATATTGTGGGCTATGTTAGAGTGATGAGAAAATGAAAGGAGTTTTATTATTATCAGAAAGTTTTGTATAGACTTGGTTAACACTATTTTAGTGTACACTAATTAAAAAAATTTTTACTCATTATAACAAATTTAACTTTTTACGACATTGGATTTAGTAGCTTTAAAAAAATATCACTAATTTATATTTTTAATGTTATAATTATTGATTTTAATTTAATGTTTCACCATAAAGTGATTTAGTCGCACTTTTTTGGTCTTTGGTAGTATATGTTTTGAGAAATGTCATTAGATCCTATGTCACAAAAAGTTTTTGTGTGATTTTTTAATATGCTACTAAAGGGTATAATAAATGTTCACTAAATTCTCTATATATACTATTAGCAATATGAAATAGCGATATTTAAATTAAATGTCGCTTAATATATTCCACTAAAAGCAACTTATTTTGTAGTGAATTATTGATAAATACTTATTAGAAGTATTAGATTGGTACACTCTAAAATAATGAATATTTGATCTATAAATTTTTGAAGTCAATTACAATTACATTTTTTTCTTCTTGAATGGTAAATGGCAATGATGGCAGGTAGACTCATGATTACAAAGTTTGGCAACCCCATTTTTGGTATAGGTAAATAAGGCACCCAAACATTTAAAAGCCTAAGAAAATGGAAATATGCATGGAATATCTTCTTATTGCTTCATCTTCTTTCCTCCCACTATCACTTTCTTCATTTGTTGCTCTTTGGTACACACTAAAATAATTTGCTCCATTTATTTATATTTTTATGATTTATAATTAAAACTCATTTTGCAATAAGTTTTGTGTCTTGTAAACTGTGGTGAATAAAATTTAGGTAAATTTCATGTGGTAATTCTGAGATTTTGGGTTTTTCACGTGGTAACCAAAACTTTTAAAAAAATCAATGTGGTAACTCTGAGCTAGGTTAAAAAAATTGATCCATTGTGACCTTTTTGCACATAAAACATTAGCAAACATTAATTTCGAAGTTTTAAGGTTGTTGTATGCTTATTTATGCGACTCAGTATTTCAAATGTCATCGGTTTCAACCTCTTTCCTCCAAACATAAACCATAATTCTACCATCTTTGGATTTGAGGGAAAAATATGATTTGGATGAGAGATGGTTGAGTTAGGGTTTATGTTTTAGGGAAAAAATGTTGAAATTGAAGACATTTAAAATGGTGAATCGCATAAATTGAAGACAGACTACAACAAATTTAGCTTTTTGCGACATTGAATTTAATGGCATTAAAAAAATGTCACTGATTCATATTTTTAGTGTAATAATTATTTGTTTTTATTTTAAGTTTCACCATAAAGTGATTTAGCAACATTTAATTTGGTCTTTAGTGGCATATGTAATTGTCACTATAGTCTATAGTGACGATTGTGAGAATTGTCACTAGATCCTATGTCGCTAAAAGCTTTAGTGTAACTTTTCTATATGCTGCTAATGGGTCTAATAAATGTCACTAAATCCTCTATATACATTATAAGTAATTTGAAATAGCGACATTTAAATTAAATGTCGCTAAATATATCCCACTAAAAGCAAATTATGTTGTAGTGACATTTGCAAAAAGGTCACGATAGAACAATCTGGTAAATTTCAGGGCTACCACATAAATTTTTTAAAAGTTTTGGTTACCAAGTAGAAAACCCAAAACTTCAGAGTTATCACGTTTCTCTAATATGGATTGGATTGAGTTTTTAAAAGTTATACATATTCACAAAATCTCACAAGAGACGGTCTATATGATAGACCACAAAATTGGGTCAGCCCATTTCCCTTAACTGATTTTTTTTATTATAATATCAATTATATTATGTTTTAATTTTATATGTAAGGTATTATAATCTCAAATATACTATTCAATAACCCCAAATATAAGTTATTATAACCCCAAATAATTTATTATAACCCCAAATATACTATGTTGTATTTTGGGCTGGGCTTTATGGATTCCGTCTATAGAATAGATCGTCTCCCACGAGACTTACTGATACATATTAGGTATTGATTTTAAAATTGGTTGATAATATGGATTGACTTTGGACAAGACAATAACAGTCACACATTAATATTTTAATCAATTTAATAAGTACATTTATTAGTGTATAACTTATTATTACTGTCGGTTGATAGTATATTAAATAAGGCTGCATTCGTCACTAAATAACCTGTACATAAACAATTCTAATTAGCAGAAACTAAATAAGAAATTGGGAGTACCGGCAGAATCAGCCCCAACTAAAAGGGCAACCCTATTGTTGTTAGAGGAAAACTAAAAGGATCCTCTATCAATCTTTTGATTTGTTTGGTCATGCTAACAAAACAAAAGGTGGCGCTGAGGTGGGGCCATGACAAAAAAATTATTCCATATAAGTTGGATTACTTAACTTAATTACCTGAATTGTGTCCTTCCAGGTTATACTTAAGCTAAAAGATAAAAATTATGCGATTTCAAGAATGGAGTTTTGTTTCGGTATGTCGAAAAACTAACTCAATCAAAAGTTAAGTTGATGGTTATTTGAGGCCTTATGGTGTGTTATATTCTCTAACATGCCCTTTTACACGAGAGTCATTTGGGCTAAAAGTGTGGATGCAGCTCAGGTTATTCTCATAACTGGTGTGAAATATTCCACTTGAATCTGCGAGTGAGAGGTGGTACGTTGAGATTTGAATTTGTGATCTTTTGTTATGGTGGCTCTGATACTATGTCTAGAAACCTATTTTACCAAAAGTTTAATCTGATAGTTAAAGCCCCAAGATATGTTGTATATTCTAATATAATTAGAGAAAATATCACATTTTTCGAACAAAGTCATAAAATCGAAACTCACATAGCCTGCTTTACCCTATAATCCAAAAAAAAATATGTGATTTCAAGGTGAGATGGAGGGAGTGTGTGATTAGTTATGTACAAGTATACTTTTTTTTAAGCTTAAAACAGAATCTTTTTCATTCTTGCTTCTTTAATCAACCCTTTGATTACCTTTTCAAAAGATTAATCCGACTTTCATTATGAAGTTTGAACACAAATACCCAAGAGTCAAACTTATTTCACCATGTAGTTATGTGGTCTTGGAAGACATTGTAGATTAATTTTGTTGTAACAATGGCTCAACAAATATAAATGATTATTTTTTTGTCTGAATTTAAGTATATCTTATTTGCATTTCACATTTTTCATAATTTTGGCAAATATAATAAATTCGGAAAAAACTTCTTTTATTTAATTATATTTTTTTAAACTCGAGTTCAAATTTAGATTAATGTGATTTATAAATTTAGATTTTAGATTTTCATAGCACAATGGATCTAGACTCAAATATGGTTAGGGAGGACTCATTTTTCATAACTTTCACCAACCCATGTGCTTGGCCTTTTGGGTCATTCTTGTGCCATATATCCATAGGTCGTGTCATATCTTCATATTCAATTCCTTGTGTATGACTTGCATGAAGTCTACCTCTATATTTATCGAGTCGTACTGGTCATGAACAAGTCATGTTGTGTCATACTTCAGATGGGTGATGTTTGAGTGGTCCATGTGCTAGCCCGTCTTACTTCCAACATTATCCACATCGTTATCTAAATTAAATTTTTTAAAGAGATGCCCTATTTCCAAAAAAAGCTATCATTATTAGATTTAAAGAAGCATCTCATAATTTTACTTTGAAAATTAAATTAAAGAAGGGTTTTAATCCCTACACCCACCACTTGAAATCTCACTTATGCCTTCGTTTACTATTTTGCCTATTCCTTCCAAAAAAACAATCAAAATCAAAAACGACTAATTACAAATAAAAATTAATGGTGTGATATACAAATAGTAGTTAGTAGTCAAACAAGAAATGAACCTATGCACAAATGGTTGCATATACCTTGCTCTTAAATGATCTAAATGGATCTCTATTAGATTTTTCCTACGCTTTGTACTAGCAAATATTGACGTTATATATTGCATAGTGCCACTTCACATGGGTGGTTAATCATGATAAATTGTCAAAAACTACAAAAATGTCAAAACATGAATCCTTTTTATTAGGGTGTAGTTGAACTTGTAATTGATTACTTCTTTTTTTCAAATAGTAGTCGGGGTTGATCAGAACTCTTTCAATAACTTGATGAGTAGAGACTGTTTCTCACTGAGATCATCTTAAAACAAGAAGTCCATAAGCTAATAATTGTGATAGTCATGCTATTTAATCTCACAAAAATTTGTGATATATCACAATCTTCCCTATTATATCTTATACGCTTATGTATTTTATGTAACATATTTGAGGCCCTATATTTTTTTTTTGAACCATATGCGATTGGGCATACTGCACATGTTCAAAACCTCCCTTAACTAGTAGTAGAAATTATTCATCATGGGAGATGTCAATCATCAACAATACCAAATGGGTTGGGTTTGATTCCTCTCCCTTCCTCTTCTAAGTTATGATTGAAATCATCTATTCATAATTCATCATGGCAATTCTTGAACTTGTGTGAAAAATAGCCCACAAGAAATTTAATAAGTTTCAACCCATGCATCATGACTTTTGATTTTTGGGGTAATCTTGAGTTGTATTGCCTTTTCTTTAAGCTTGTGAATACACTAGCCAAATAATAATCTATTTAGTCTGTTTTTATTTTTTAGGATTAAAGTTCTGATATTATTATTGACGTATATGTATTCTGGCTATTCATACTATTGCATTCCTTCATATGAATCCACTTCATTTTTTAGTTAGACATATGTGGATTGATAGTGATTTAAGTTTGTTAGTGTTGTGTGGCTCATGTCAATGTTCTTGATTCATTATTTGAATATCAAAAATCCAAGCAATGATGTGTTCTTATAGGCACGCTTTAACTTTGCCATTTCTATAATGGTATAAATTTGTTGTCTACTACATATATTTCTTGTTTCTAGTTTATGAAGCCAAATTTTTATAACGATGCTCAGTAATCAGGGCCAGTTCTAGATATTTTGGGGTCCTTTTCCTTTGCAGTTTATAACCTATATAAACCTTCTACAACTATTAATTTTGCTTTTTTGACATGGGCCCTGGGCGACGGCCCCTCTTGCCCACCCTTAGGGCCGACCCTGACTCAGTTAGAGTAAGTATCACATGTTTCAATTAAAAATATTAGATTTATTTTTTAAATGTTTCTTTTTTCAGTCTACTTATTACCTTGAAATTAAATAAAATAGGGATAGAATCTCACTTCATTATTTGTAATAAAATGAAAATTGTACATTAATAACGGAAGATGGCCTAATAACCATGAGATACGCCTCATATATATGGGTTGAAAAATTCCATATTACAAATTATTACTTCCTTTTATTTATAGAGAATGAGACATTTTTTTATTCGGTCAATTCACTGAAAATGTCTCATTTCTATTTTAGTTACTCTTTTTTACCCTTTTACCCTTACTAAAAAACATAACAAAACAAAAATATCAATACTCTTTATGGAAAAGAGATTTTTTCACTCATTTTTAAGTGGTCCCCCACCTATCCATGATTTTGGTGCAAAACCTAAATGTCTCATTTTCTCTTAATAAGAGAGATCGAGAGAGTAATATATGAAATTTTTATTTTGAGTTTTTCTCACCGAGAGACAAAAAAAAAAAAAAAAAAACTCAATTCCTAATCAAAAAAATAACTTGATTTTCTTTTTCATAACTTGTTATTTGGGGATGATGTTTAAGACAAATCATGTGGTTATCGTTTTTTGGGCTCCCTTTGAGGTTCCCATTATGTCCTATAGATGGCTTAATTCTTTGAGCCCAACATTGAGGAAAAATTTGAAAAAAATAAATGTTTTTTTTTTTTTAAATTTCAATTCACAAAATAAGTGTCTTTTATCTAAATTTGAGGTTAGACTTCTAAGTTCGCTATTAGTAACAGCAAATAAAAAGAACTTTAGTCAAAAAGTCAAGCAAAGTTTTGTTTGATAGGGCTAATAGCACATAAATGCTCTTTATAATTATTTTTATTTGTTGAATATAAATTTAAAAAGAAAATATTATCCCAAGGAGAACAAGGGTGAATGCAATTTTTTTCATTTTTGACTTATTTCTTCTCCTATTTTATCTTTATTTACAGATTTTTTTTTGAAGTGAACTTATTTTCTAATTGTTTTTGCTAACAGAAGTTATATTCTCCCTTATTATACACTTATAATCTACATGTAAAATTTGAAAAAGACCTAAGTGTAATATATATATATATACTCCCTTTGAATCATTTTAGATGTCCCATTTTCTTATTTAGTAAAATCATATCAATTGTCCTATTTCTTTTTTTGTTTATCTTTTTTTTACCTAAATACCCCCACTTTTTCAATTCCCGATCTTAACAATCTTTGGGCATAATCATATAGAGTTTGCGCACATACGTATTTTAATCTATTATTAAAATACTAAAAAAAAAACATTTATAAGTCCTTAGTGCAATTACTAAAACCCTTTCTTATTAGGTCAATACTAATATAAGCCAATAAACTCTCCTTATTAAAGAGCCCACAAACGAAAAGAAAGGACATATAAGGCCAATTATCAACCCAATATAAACAAAACCCATAAAAGCCCTTATTCACAAAAGACTAATGAAAAAATGACACTTCACCACAATTTCTAAATACTTCAAAATCATAATTTAATCTCATCATACAATCTGCTAATTCATAAATATTTTATAATAAGTGTCACTTTGCAAGCATTTTACAAGTATATTGTGTCAAGTGTCACACTTACGATGCAATTTTTGGGTCATAGTTTTGGTGTTCATCCTTTTATCTTTCCTAATGCAAATGCAAATAATCAATAAAGAGCTTTATTTGAATTGATTGTAATTATATATTGTAATTGTAATTGTAATAAAATACTTCATTAATAATGAAATAAACTCCACAAATTCAAATTAATGTTAATATGAATTGTTAACATTAATAGTGTCTATTCTACCCCCATATATAAATAATGTAAGACTAATTAATATTAGATACTTGTTTTTTGACTTTTTTTCATTTTTTCTAATGCAATGCACTACAAAGTGAAAGTTTATTAGAGAAGGTGAAAATTTTGAGAAATAAAGTAAGAGTAACACATTAGGAATAACTCATGCAATTTTATCTGATATTTTAAATTAACAACAAAATAGTCATTAAAGATACCCTTTTGGTATATATGTATTAAACAAAAAAAAAAACACATTACATGTAACAACATCATATAGTATAATTGAAAATTTTTCACTTACTATTATTTTCGATGGTCATCAAGAACATTTGAGTTTACTAATCTTAGTATTTTTTTCAGAAATTTAATTCTAGCATCCAGTTACGAGGAAATATTTATTCTTAATATCTATTCAGGTGTATCATTATGATAATACCATTAACACTTGAGTTTTATAATGTATTATGATTATGATTACATTTATCACAAATTTGCTAATGCTTAAGTGATAATTATCAAGCATATCTAAGAAGTGGTAAAAGGTTTTGTATGAGGACGTTGCTAAATTTTTGTCAAAGGTCCTACATATTATGAAACAATATGTAAAAAAAAGTACAAACCCTAAATGTGCATAGCACGGATTTAATCCTAATACTCTCTTTTAAGTTACATGTGAATGTCTCTGAAGAATTTATAGCGTATTAGAATGAATGAAGAGTTAATTCACTAACAAGTCCAAGAGATGTTCACTAGTAAAATACAACTTTATTATCTTCAAAAAAAAAATACAACTTTATTACTCCTCAAATTTATAAAGTGGTACACTATCGTCTTTTCTTTCAATGTGGGAAAATTTACATGTGCACAAAAGTAAATACTTCAATAAGATTACAGTTTCTCCAGGTAAGATTTTGAATTTGATTTTCATTATCTTTCTTCTAGCCATCTAGCGAATCTCACTGGCTCCCCCACCACATGTAAGGGCATTGAGGTGCTGGAACTTGATTATGCAACCAACAATTAACTATGTTATGCTCTGATTATCAGAACTATGCTACCTAACTTCTTTAAAAATAATGTATTTAATGATTGATATTCTCTACTAAATTTAACGTTGAATATATATATATATATATATATATATATATATATATATATATATATATATATATATATATATATATATATAGGGAGAAGTTCCAGTGAGAACCATCCTTATATGAGAACCGTGAGAACCAATCAGCCTTACAAAAAAGTGTTACTTTTTACTAAAAAGGTGTTACTTATGGGTAAAAAGGTGTTACTGTATTTTATGATACTATTGGGCAAAAATGTGTTACTTTAAGAAAAAAATTCTAAAAAAAACACAGAAAAAGGTGTTACTTTTTACATAAAAATGTGTTACTTTTCGCAAAAAACGTGTTACTTTATTTTTTTGAAAAAAAATATTTTTTTCTAAAAGTAACACATTTTATGCTAAAAAGTAACGGCTTTTTTTTGAAACAAAAGTAACGTTTTTTTGTTCAAAAGTAACACATTTTCTATAAAAAAGTAACACATTTTTATCAAGGCGATTGGTTCTCACGGTTCTCATATAAGCTTGGTTCTCACTGGAACTTGACCCTATATATATATATATATATATATATATATATATATATATATATATATATATATATATATATATATATATATATATATATATATATATATATATATATATATATATATATATATATATATATATATATAATAAGGATTTTTAAATAAGAAGGGTGGGAAAGGTGTTTTTTTATTTTGTTTGTTACTTACGTACAAAAAGAAAAGATACTATGTTATAAAGTAAAAACATTCTACTTCTTCAAAAAAAGTAAGAACATACTAAAAATTTATGTCGTAGTTACTAATCTGTGTAACATAATTACTTTTGCAATTATGTGTTTTTAACTATGATAAATTTTTCTTTAAATTATTTTTGTATTGATTATGCTTATTGAACTTGAGTCCTAATCCAACATCAAAATTATTGATGGCTATTGGCTAATTATATATCTTTAGGAGTGTTGTCATCCAACATACATTTATTTATATCTACAAGTCATTTTCTCTTTTTTATGTGTAGTTGGACCAGAAAACATAAAAGAGGGGTGATGGGATTTGCTCAACTTCTTCAACATTCTACCTTTAATTACTTTTGGTAGGGATCATATTCATATACTAGTGTTTACACTGCTATTCACTCTTTATCCAAAGTACCAATAAGGCAATAACCCAGTTTTGAATGGGAAAAAGAATCATCCAGTTGCTCCATTAAACACTATAAAAGCTGTTTCCATACACTTTGTTGTCAATATTACCACTATTTTTTTATCGGATAAATTGACATTAATTATCCAATCTTCAACAATCTACTGTGAATAATCTCACATTTTTATTATTTTCTAATAATTTAACCTTTGTCAAACATTTGCCCACAACATACCAAAATACTAATAATAGGTACAAATAAGGTATGCTGTCAGCAAATTAAAACAAGGTTTTGGATTATTTATAGCAAACTAAGGACAAATGTTGAATTATTAAAAATTACCTAAAGATGAGATTATTCATAACGGACGTGCAAAAGGTTGGATTATGAATGTCAATTTTTTCTTTTTTAATTCATTGTTTTTAAAATTTCAGCAACTCTCATACGAGATCGTCTCACCATGAGACATGCCTATACAAGCAGTCCATTTAATAATTCTTAAAAATTTAATAAAGTAAATTGAATGTCTCTCAACATGACATACTTAATAACCATTTCTTTTATTTTATAAATTTAATATATTAGACTAGTTTATATTATGTCGTTTTACGATGAGGTTTAAATCTATAATGTAATTAACATGTTTTGAAAAGTACATGCATGCTTGTGGACCATCTCTTGGCCACCGATCTCGGGTCCAACCCCAAACTCACTGTTGGGGATCATAAATCCCAATTACGTGAAAGGTCCAGAATACCCTCGGTCAACATGTCAAAGGCCAAATAAAGTCAACATCACTAATTCTGATTATACATGAAGACCGTAACTGAAGCAGCAGTTAACCGGTCAAGGACGGTTCCACACATAACTTCTCTATGTCCCGGATAACCGCCCTCGACTATGTCCCTTACACTTCTGAAAACCGTAGCGGTTATCGACACGGAAATAACCGCTGGTACAAAAGTAACTTCTATGGATGTTTCCCCTTTAAAAGGAAGAATCGACTCCAATGATCAGGGTACGCAATCTTACTCTAAACACTTATTACATTCACCTTTTCCTGAATCTGACTTAAGCATCGAAGAGCACTTCCGGGACATAGGCCCCCGGGTTAGCTTTCCTTGTGGTTGCAGGAACACCGCACGCGGAGGTCAGATCTTCCCACTTCCTTACAACTGAAGGTACTTCCCCTAAACTTCCCCTTTTACAAATTCGACCGTTTCTTAACCGAAACACTCACTTTGACTATTTTTCTTATATATTATCTACAATCTATAAATAAATTTATATAATTATCAATAATAGTAATGTAGTAAAATTTTCAAAATAGTATAATGATAAATAAACTTGAATAATTATCAATAAGCGTCAAATTTTCAAAATGAATTACGTTCTGAAAAAAATTTAAGAGAAAAATATGTTATGAATGAATATTGTCTATCAAAAACTTAATAGAAGTATAATTAGTACATATAGACAATAATGTGTAGCTGGGTATAAACTTTTAGCAAGTCTTACATGAGATTATCTCACCGTGAGATGCATGCAGTCCATACAAGCCGCTCAAATAAATTATATTAAAAAAATGTAAAATTACATTTAAACTGTTTTTGTTTATTTTTTAATAAATTAGTATTAAGTCAGCTCGTATTAAACCAATTCAAGATGAGACGGTCTTAATAAAAAAATTTGATAAACTTTATATTATGAGAATAGTAGAGTGGACGATAAATCATTTATTTTGATTGTGATATGATTTCACTGTTTTATGAAAGGTGTGAGGTGGTGGGTTATCTAATTTATCTTGGTAATCACTCAAAGTAGTTATTACTAAAACTTAATCAATCATAAACCTAATAGAAATGACGTGGCCGACGCTATTAAAGGTGGCATGACGGGACAATCCAATTAGAGATTAATTACGTTTAAAAATTTATGATCAATAATCGTGATTTGTAAATTATTAAAAAAAAATATATTAAAATAAATAAAATTATAAAAAGATAAATTAAACAATAAATCTCTCACCCTATCACATCCTACCACATAAGGTTGATTTATTAACCTCACAAATAACCATTATTTACTAAGATAATCTCAATTACATTTCATTGAAAAAAAGGAAAAAATTAATTTAAGAATTCTATGAGAGAGACAAGATATTTAAATTAAAGATAAATAAAGAAAAAAAGGAAATTATCATTGTCTTAGGTGGTAATGAAAATTTGTAATGAAAAAAATTTTGATCAAACTTTCATCACCATGGGAATGACATGAACACTGATGTATTTTTACACTATAAATCATTCTCAATACCACTATTTTATAGTATCATTAAGAAGGTTAAGGTTAAAGTTATAATTTTCCGATAAAAATGCAAAGTTGGTATTTTTATGATTCAAGCACCTAAAGTTGTGATTTTAAAAATTAATTTTTCCAAATAAAATTGATTTTGAAAACAAAATTGAGATTATAAATCTCTAACTTTAACGGCCCGTTTTGTTAGTGGTACTAAATGGTGGTAATAGGAATGAATTATAGTGTAAAATTTTATCAAAACTTTCATTTCATTCCCATGGTAATGAAACTTTGATCACAAAAAAATATTTTGTTCACAAATTTTCATTACCTTCTAATACCACCTCTCCCAATGGTAATGCATTGGAATGAATTTTATGAACAAAATGAGATGATTGAAGGTTGTCAAGCATGGCCATCAAGGTAGTCATGAGATTTTTCAACCAAAATTACACTAATATTTCATTCCCATTACCGCAGTTTATTACCACTTACCAAACGGGCCGTAAGTGTTACAAATCTAAAATTTCAAATTTTAAATATTATTTTTGAAAATCCTAACTTTTTTTTTGGAAATTGAAAATCCTAACTTAGAACATCTTTTATTTTAAATAATTCTTTAAAATTGAGATTTTAATATGACATATTTAAAGCAAAGATTTTTAATTTGAAGTTTTTCTTTGTAAAATCTCAATCTTACATGTGTTGATTCTAAAAATTTGAGTTACTTTTTAAAAATATCATTTTTAATGCTATTCATTTAAAAAGATCGAATACCGTTGTAACAAAATCCTAATATAAGATCAGGTCCACTTACTTTTTAACCTAAATCCTAATTAAATAATTAAGCAAAATGAAAATATATGTGGACTACTTACATCAATTCATTTACGGTAACCATCATCATCATCCTACCCAGTGTATTCCGTCTATTAAGAAAACTATAGTCAGGGTTTGAGAGAAGCATGACGACAATTCATACTCATAGAGGAGAGTGTGGTCAAAGAGTCCCCGGGCTCAAAAACGTTTTCAAAGATAGAGAAACCCACAGCTTACAAATAGATTAAATATACCTACAACAACTTCTAGAAAACAATGCTGAGATTTTAAAATAATAACTCAAAATAGAAATGTTTAGAATTAACACTAGTAAATTTGAAAAATTTTAATCTACTTTTTCTATTTAAAACATAAAATGCTTGAAATGATTTAGTTTGGTATCATATTATATTTAATTGTATTCTTACATATTCTTTTATATTAATTTACAAATATATTTTCTTCTGATTAAATTTGAAAAAAAATGTTGGTCATACGATTATACATGCACGTAAGAGTGCATATGATATGATTTGTTTAGAGGTGATCGTTCGAGTCATCAAGTTGATTTCAGGTTAGATGTTTCGTGTGGGTTTAAAATCGAGTTTAATGTCCATATTGTATATTTTACATAATTGTAAATTATTTTTAAAGCTGGGGTCATACTGAATTTGATTATAAAGTCGAATAAATTTCGAATCCTGTACATTGAACACTTTATAAGCCATGTATAGAAGAGGGTGACAATGTGACATATTAATATGTCATTAACAAAATAAAAAAATCCTAAATTTCATTTTGATTCAATAATACGACATAATAAGGATCTAATCTTAAAAAGACATAATAAGTTAACTTAAAGTAGCAATTAGAGCAAAACCCCCCCAAAAATTTCGTCAAAAATGATCCCACTTTCCTACTAAAAAATCATCTTCACAAAAACACTTTCCTCTCACACTCCGGGTCCGGGGACACGATTTGGTCCACTACCTTTCTTTCTCTCTCCCATTTCTCCCTCCATTTCTCCATTCCTCCATTACATCACCTCCACCACTCTCTCTTTTCTTCTCTCTTCTTGAATTTGAATTCCCAAAGTTTCACCTTTCCAGAAAAGTGATTTCATCATTTCTCAAAAAAGCATTGATCGTTTAACCTAATTATTTCATTCATCTTTATCTGTTCAAAGTTTGATTCAAGCTTCAATAATGGCGAATAGTTCTGGAACTTGGAGAAATGGAACTACTAAGAATTCTATTAAGAGTTTAGCTTCTTCCATGAATTCAAACCCTAGGTCGTCGCTTTCTTCTTCTTCTTTGAAGTCTAAGTCGTTATCTTCTTCTACTGCTTCACTTCGCCGTAGCTCTCCGGCTTCTCTCTCATCCGCTAAAAAAGATGATGCTGGTTAGTATTTTTGTTCGTTTTAATTTCATCATACATTGCGTTTTCTGTTTATGCTTTCTTCTGAGTTCAGTTTTGATAAGAAACTTGTATTTATTCGAAATTATCGAAATAAGTTCGAAATTCAACTCCATTTTTCACTTTTGAAACAAAATAATAACAGTTTTTCTTCTATTTTTGTTAGGATTATGTAATTATTACTTTCAATTATTAATATAAGAGACTAAATTATGACGATAATTGATGTTATTTAGTTAAAAAATACATTAGACATTCTTTTATTTACGAGTTTTGAAGACTTTGTGTTTTATTTTCCTTTGCATTTATTTTATCACGAAACATTCCATGTTCTCAATTATTACGATTTGTCGATTTTCTTTTGGATGATCAAAATTGAATCGATGAAATCATCAAATTGATTAAAAATTGGTTCATTTTTCTATATGAATTTCTATGTTGTTTTATTCAACCTTGATTTTGATTTGAAAAATATGGATTGAAGTAGGCTGCAGCTTCATCTAACGTAGATTTTAAACATCTAGTACTTTATTTTGGCTTGTTTATAAAAGTATTAATTATGTGAGATTGGGACTATAAAGAAAAATACCTAGTTACTTGAACTTGAGGACAAATATCAAATGGCTGTGGTGGACTACAGTATAGTATGGGACCAAGTTATCTGTGTTTATAACATGATAATCAGGTATCCAAGGGTGAAGGCCTGATTATTGGATCTAGACGAAGGATTATAGTCATGTTATGCTCGTACACTATAATTGCAATAAGAACTTTTTACATGACATGACAAATGACAGCTGTTGTCTTTTTTCAATTCTTGTTTTGGTTTTGTATTAAGTTGTTATGAAACAATATAGCTTTAATGCAAGGATCGACTAATAGATAACCACCCTTATGTCTTGTCATTTCTACATTTTGTAAAAAAATTGTGATCAATGAAGTAGAAATGTATTGCGTACATTGGGTTGATTGTGCAAATTGGATGTCATGTTAATGTGTCTCAATTGCCAAAAACTTAACCCTCCTTAGGGAAAAAGGAAAAGAAAAATCGTCGGATATAACCTTTTACACACAAATATCTAGGTCTAGTTAATTGACTCGAGCAATAATGTAAATAAATGGAGAAATATTTGTCTATGCTAATGAGTGAAAATGGATTACTTAGGAAATGTACTGTAGATAGTCTTGCCCGGATAACTGTGTATGCATTAGCCACAAATGTTTGGAATTGAGGTGGTTCCGTTGAAAGAAAGTCTCAGTCTAAATAAATGAAATATTACTGCTTTTAATTTTTTTTGCATTTGGTTAGTTTTGGGGAGAGTACGAGTTGCTGTGAGGTTACGGCCTAGGAATGCAGAGGAGTTGGTTGCGGATGCTGATTTTGCGGATTGCGTGGAGCTACAACCAGAGGTTTTATAACCTTTCTGGAAATAACTTTTGTCAACTGTCCTGTAAAAACCTTTCATTGTAACTAAACTGGTGTATTTACCACAGATGAAAAGATTGAAGCTTCGTAAAAACAACTGGGATTCAGATACTTATGAGTTTGATGAGATTTTGACCGAGTTTGCATCTCAAAAGCGTGTTTATGAGGTGGTGGCAAAACCTGTTGTCGAGGTATGCGTCCTTTTTATCTTAACTTACCTTCCACATAGCATTTTGTTATTGTCTTTATTACTGAAACTTTTAAAAACAAATGGATGATAAACAATCACCAGAGACTGGATTTCACTTCCACATATGTGTTATAATCCGTTTTCCTTGTAAAAATTCAGCTCCTCCATAGGAGCCATGATGTTTACACGACATATGTGCTAAGATTTATTCTTAATTGTTCGACGAGGAGAAACCATGCAAACTTGTGTTTTGCACTAGTATTTTGGAAAAACCAATCTGGTTTTCTTGTATTTTTTCTATCTTTTTACAAAGTATTTGATCTCCCTACATAACTTAACACCAAATGTGTAACCCTCACTTAAATCCCGCTATAACTCTGCATTATTTCAAGGAGTTACAAATTACAATAGGTCATATGAATCAGGGGGTAATCTCACCTAAATCAAAAGTGAATCATTGTATATGAACCCAGTTCATTTGCTATGCCAAAAGGTGTAACTCCCACTTTAAAAACAGTGCAACTCCATCTACACCAAGAGAACACTAGATAATTATTATCATGTTAACCACAAGGCCTTAGTTATAGCTTGGTATAATTACATACATAAATTATACGAGTATTCCACAACATATGTTGCAATATATATTTCCAATTTGTGAAACAAAAGTTCATTAATGGTAAATGCTCCAACAGAAATAAACTGTTTTGCTACAGTTTTCTCCAAATGCTAGTGGCAAATTTAGTAACCTAAATTGAGTTCTGAACTCATTTTTTCCTTTTACTTTTTCCTGTCTGGAAATTCAGTGATAGATTCTATTCAAAACTTAGAATACCTATAATTATTATGTATGCTGTTGGCCATTTGAATAAGTTGTGAATACAAGGTAATTAAAAGCTAAGCCCTACTGAAGTCCTCCTTTATGTGTGTTGCAACTTGTATTTTCTATGGATATCTTTATTCAATGTGTGCTCTAACTTGTATTCACTATGGACATCATAATCCAAAGGACTTCATGATTCAAATTATTATGTGCTATTGTTTGTCGCAGAGTGTTTTGGATGGTTATAATGGAACAATTATGGCTTATGGACAAACTGGTACTGGCAAAACCTACACATTAGGACAACTCGGTGAGGAAGACACTGCAGGTCGTGGGATTATGGTGCGAGCAATGGAGGATATCTTAGCCAGTATACGCCAAGAGACTGATTCTGTGTTGATCTCTTATTTTCAGGTCTCTAATCTCTTAAAACTATGTGAGGATCTCTTAAGTAGTCATGCATAATGTTTTATTCAAGTGAAGTTTCATTTTTGTTTCCTAGAAGTTTGTTTTGTATCAATTGTTGTCAAACAAAGATTTGACATTTTTCAAATTTTCCAACTATTTGTAGCTGTACATGGAGACAATACAAGATCTACTGGATCCTAGTAATGATAATATCTCCATCATGGAAGACTCAAAATCTGGTGACGTATCTCTGCCTGGTGCTAGCTGTGTTGAAATCAAGGATCAAAAAAGTTTTTTAGAGCTGCTTAGATTGGGGGAAGCACACCGTTTTGCTGCAAATACCAAGTTGAATACAGAATCTTCTCGTAGTCATGCTGTCTTGATGGTAGTATCATTGCTCTCCTCTATCTATATAACAATTATCTTGTAACGCAGTAAGATCTTTTAGCAGGTTGGTTTTGATTACTGATAAATTTATTTGCTCAATCATGCAGGTACAATTAAGGAGGTCTGTCAAGGATAGGGATGCAGCAGTATCAAGTGAAAATGGAAGTAGCCCTCATGTTAAAACTCTTAAACCTCCCGTTGTGCGCAAGGGAAAACTAGTAGTAGTTGACCTTGCAGGCTCTGAGCGTATTGATAAGTCAGGTGCTTACCTAGGTTACTTAATTTATGAGATTTCTTTTTTCTTGTTCAATCCTATTCCAGTGCACAACTTAGGATGCCTATCAAACCTATAAAGTATTCACTATATGTCTAGCCTTTTGGTCCTCCTTTTGCGTGCACATCTTTTATTGGCTAATTTTAGAAAGGGTGGTACCGAATCTTCTCTAGACAACTGACAACTATTATGTCTGATGATTTATGGCCTTACGGGTGTGCACTATTGCCAAAGCTTCTGTACCTTACTGTGAGTTTTTGTGTTTAAAATCACAATCTTCTGTACGATTTAGTGTCACTAGCTTATCTAATTGAGCAAGTCTGTTCAGGTTCCAAATATGAAGTGTTAAAATTATAATGTATCACTCTTTAAAAACCTTATGGTGTAATGCTTCACTTTTGAAAGTTTTTGGCTCTACAGGGCTGATTATCCTCTCATTCAAATTTTAAGACCCCTTAAGCTTTTCTTGCTTCAAAATTTTCAGGAAGTGATGGACATACCCTAGAGGAAGCTAAATCCATTAATCTCTCTTTAAGTGCTCTTGGAAAGTGCATTAATGCTCTTGCAGAAAATAGTGCACATGTTCCGGTTCGCGATTCAAAACTTACTCGATTGCTTCGAGATTCATTTGGAGGTCAGCTGTGTCTTTATTTTTTGTTTATTGGTTACATTTTATTCGTTTCAAAATTTAATTTAAATTGTGTCAATTGCTGACATACTGTGTCAAAGATGTCAGTTAGTTTATTTTTGACATTATTGTGCTCCACAGGAGATTAAGATAATAAATATCTGTTAGTTTCCTTTGTAAAATGAAGTAAATCAGGTTTTCTGAGATTGTTTCTTTGCTGTAGGATCTGCAAGAACATCATTAGTTATTACAATTGGACCTTCTCCGCGCCATCGAGCCGAAACAGCAAGCACCATAATGTTTGGACAAAGGGTGAGAAAACTTTTTGTTTATCTTTGTGGTTAGCATCTGCCAACCTAGAATTTCTCCATTATCGATGGATCCAAAATCTTTAATTCTTTGTTTTCAGTTTTTTTTTATGAATTATAGTAAAATAAATTATTAAATTATGTGCATTTCTTATTTATGTGAACTTGTAAATGATTATTGCTTTCTAGGGTCAATTAATACAACCTCTTTGTTATTACAAGGGTAAGGTTGCGTACAAGTCTAAACCTGCCTAGGTGGGAGCTACTTAATGGTAGTGGAGCAATGCATTTTTTAATTGATTGAACAAAATCCCGCTTTTTTAGTTGTCCTATGGTCTTTAATATACACCTCTTTTGTTCACTTGCCACTTCCTTTGTTCGATGGAATGTTAGTGGGGAAAAGTTAGTAAGAAGGTAAGAATACATATTTAGCGAGGTGGCAAGTCAAAAATAAGTTTGCTTTAGGACCAGTGACTGACATCACTTTTTGGTTTGGCTCATCTAATCATCATTTCTTGTATTGTAATAATGAGTTTTAGTCTATTTGTGTTGATTAACACATGAAAATGTATACTATACAGGCTATGAAGGTGGAAAACATGTTGAAAATAAAGGAAGAATTTGATTACAAAAGTTTATCAAGGAAGCTTGACATACAACTTGACAAACTAATGGCAGAAAGTGAAAGGCTACAACAGGCTTTTCAAGTTAGGATTGATAAGATGGACAAGGAAGCACAAGATCGTGTATCCGAGGCTGAACGAAAGTATGCTGATGCTTTGGAGGTATTTTATTCCACTTATACATCTCATGCTAACAATTTTTGATTATAACAAATATTTGAGACTGCAAGACTATTTAAGAAATATAAGAATAAAAATATCATTGATTTTGATTGCAGTTTTTCCCTTTTACAGTCGACTATCTTTTTTATGGAGCCAAAATTACAGTTTTTTTAGTTGAGTTTTAATGAACTGTTTAATGGATCGTCAACTCGTGTGTGACTCTTATACACATGAAGTTGCAAATGATGTTTGCTATGAATTATAAACAACTTTATTATTTACAATGCTAAAGCCGTATACATGGGACAATCTCAAAGCCAAACTGGGTGGAAGCCTAGATGAGAGCCATACACTGGCATTGGGGTAATGGAATGTGGTTAGAATTGGTTAATATTGGATTGTTTCAACATTTCTGTCTAAATGATTTATGTGGAAGTAATTGAAATGTGATATTGTAGTTTCTATTTGTTATTTGGATTCCTCTTCCCATATATATATATATATATATATATATATATATATATATATATATATATATATATATATATATATATATATATATATGTATATATATATATATATATATATATATATATATATATATATATATATATATATATATATATATATGTATATATATATATGAAGAAGTTCCAGTGAGAACCATCCTTATATGAGAACCGTGAGAACCAATTTACCTTAAAAAAAATGT
The DNA here is from genome assembly GCA_019776075.1 of Amaranthus palmeri. Classification (NCBI taxonomy): domain Eukaryota; kingdom Viridiplantae; phylum Streptophyta; class Magnoliopsida; order Caryophyllales; family Amaranthaceae; genus Amaranthus; species Amaranthus palmeri. Next base: position 317,997 of record JAAKBH010000343.1, on the reverse strand, counting down.
TACTTTTTACTAAAAATGTGTTACTTTTAGGCAAAAACTTGTTATTGTTTTTTATTACACTATTAGGCATAGAAGTGTTACTTTAAGAAAAAAATTCTAGAAAAACTCATAAAAAGGTGTTACATTTTACATAAAAATGTGTTACTTTTTGAAAAAAAACGTGTTACTTGATAATATTTGTGTTATTTTAAAAATATTTTATTCCAAAAGTAACACCTTTTATGCTAAAAAGTACCAGTTTTTTTTAAAACAAAAGTAACATTTTTTTGTCCAAAAGTAACACATTTTCTGAAAAAAAGTAACACATTTCTATTAGGGAGTTTGGTTCTCACGGTTCTCATATAAGTTTGGTTCTCACTGGAACTTAACCATATATATATATATATATATATATATATATATATATATATATATATATATATATATATATATATATATAAATATATATATATATATATATATATATATATATATATATATATATATATATATATATATATATATATATATATATATATAGGATTTGGATCATGTGAAAACCAATTAAAATGGTGAAAACTGAAAATAGGGGTACAGAAAATCTCAAATGGAGTACATATTTGGGTGGCAATTTTGTAAATAATTAGACATTTACTAAAATGGTACATATATGCTTAAAAGGGGTACATATTCAGATGACATTTTTGCAAATAATATGAACTTTTTTCTTCACAAAAAATATGTACACCCAATAAGATAATACGTACCCCTTTTGCTACAATATGTATACCTCTATTTGGTTTTCAGTTTTCACCACTTTGTGTTTTCACTTGATCCTACCCCTATATATATAATGTGTGAAACAAGCATGTATTGGGGTGGGAACTGGGAACTAAAGAAACTTTGTGAGGGGAGGGATGCTGGGAGAAGGCAGTCCAAACTGCTCCTAGTTCTGTTCTGAGTAACAGCCAACTGTCTCACTATTCCTTGCAAGATCACACTAATCTGTAAATTTTTTCTTTTCTGTTTTATCATCCAAAATTTTCATGGAATCCACATTATGTCTGATCTTTCTATTTCTGTTTCTTTCTGTTATGGGGTACTTTGGATGTGGTGTAAATTGTCTACAATTCTGAAACAATTGTTGATTGATTCAAAAGTGTTCCTATCTAATTTAAGGATTTTCATTTAATGTTCAAATGTTTTGCTTCAAAATTTAGTTGTTGATTGCGGTGTCTTTTTCTAGAAAGAAAGACATAAATATCAGAAAGATTACATGGAAGCAGTAAAAAAGCTTGAGGAGCAATGGGCGACCAATCAGCGAAAGCAAAGTAATGAAGCTAGTACATCTGGTGCTAAAGATGCTTTGTTAAATAAATCTCCCACTAGAGAGGTAATGGTTATGCACCGAGCAAAAATTTTCCACTGCTCTATTTTCTTCCCCACCCCCTAATTTATACACGTAACTGGGATATTTTCTTTTACAAATATTTATGATGTTAAGATCCCATTAACAACCTACATCAAGAGCCGTCTCATATTTTGGAAGAGAAAAGATATATAGATTCATAAGATTTTAAGAGATTCAAATGTCAATTGTTTTTAAGGCGCTTTTGGCTTGTATATGGTCCTAGTTCGCCTATGCCAATGTCCATTTATTGGCATTTAAAATTGATGTTACAAAGTCACCGATAGCACCAATATGTGAATAAAATATTAAGAAAATTTTGCAAAATATTCAACATTATTCTGTTTGTAACATTAACTTATGTATTTTGTATATATTAGTCACAAGTCACACACAAGAACAATAATTAACAATATGATCTATTAGCATTTATATCAAAAAAGTATATCAAATATCAAATGAGACAGTTTACACATTCTAACCCACCCTTTAAATGGTTAGAAATTAGGATCATGAACTACAATTTTTTCTTGTTAGAAGACTATTGTTCCTAATGAGCTTCATCTTCCTCGAAAATAAAGGGGCCATTAAATGATCAAAAGCTCCATAATTATATCCATCAATTGATATTCGGTTGACTAGTTTTCTTTATTACAAAACAACCACTCACTTAAAATCAGTGGATACCTTCTCTCTCACAAGCATGAGTCCATGATGGGGATAGTGAAGGAGATAGAAAATTAAATTCACTATCAAAAAAAAAATATCCTCTTCTTTGTAGACATCTCCTGGGTTTTATTAAATTCAAGAAAAAGAATTGATAGGAGGGTGAAGGAGTAAAGGACATAAAACCAAAAGTAGAAGAGAAACATAGTAATTGACCTACATCCATTTCCAGTCCTCTAGGCAAAGAAGAGCTGGAAAGGTTATGGAGTGAATGAGGAAGAGTAAATGAGAAAGGAGAAAGAAATGGTTTAAGGTTTTCACATGTACGCAATCGTATCCTTGTTAGTGATAACACTAACAAAGAAATTGTTTTTAATTTTTTATTTAATGCTCTGAAAACATAAAATTATTTCTTTGTTTGTGTAGAGCTTTGATGTCCAATTTTGGGGCCAATAATAAATGGTGGTAATGGTAAAGATTGAATTTTTACTTCATTTTATTTTGTTGGTCCTCCTTAGTCCTTGTGTTTATATCATTCTGTTTTGTTTGTCCACTTTTTAAATTACCCTTTCTATCATAGTTTTTTCTCCATTTTACCTTTATTTCACTAACAAGGGTAAGATAACAAGGGTAAGATAACATACATAAAATTATCATACTTTTTTCTCCATTTTGTTGGTCCTCCTTAGTCCTTACGTTTATTTTCAATTTATGTTTCCCACTTATTCCTCTAAACATATCTCTCTCTCCTTGAGCCCTTGCCGCTTCAAAGATAGCATTCTCATAAAGATGGTATCATCAAAATGTACATTGTACGGGATTGTATCCTAAACATATGTTTTTTTCTTATAAATTACCGGTTCTCTCTCATTATACCTTTAAAATATGTGATGGATTTTCGATCCTATTCGGCTATTCCACAAGCTCAGGCATGAGTAAAATTAGCAATGACAATTAACATGTAAAGATTTCATTGGGAAAATGACAATAAATTCAGATTTCATTGGAAACAACTCAATTAAAACAATTTCTACATTTGACTCATTCTTTAGTATGTTAAGTTTCTTATGAGATTGATATTTGAAATGTTTTATTTCCAATGAAATCTTAGCATGAATGTTGCTCAATCTATTTGTAGGATATTAAACTGCAGTATTAATAAATTTTCTAATGGATGGTTATGGACATGTAATGAAAAAGAGAGTAGGGGAGGTCGGGTTAATAAAACAATTATAGTCAACCATGGACATGGAATTTTACCTCTAGAATGGCTTATAGATTGAAAACTTGTACCACCTTCAATTTACATTTGTTAAATGGGCCTTGAAGAGCAGTAGTATTATGTTCATATGTGATCCGTATCTATGCACCAAATTATTGTGATCCAATTCTGTACTTGGAAGTTTAATGATTGCTTCTAAAATATTTAGACTTCTGTGTCAGGCTCCTACTACTGAAGTAGCTGACTTACGAAGATTGCTTCAAAACGAAACAAATCTTCGGAAAGCTTCTGAAGAGGAAGCGGCCAATCTTAGAGTTCAGCTCATGCAGTCAAAGAAACGAGAGGTAATTCCTATTGTAAATGTTCTCATTGATGCCTTGAAGTTGTTTTGTTATCCTTTGAGTGTTGACTCTAAACTGACCTTATCCTTCATAAGCAGGCAGCGGCAAATTCTGAAATTTTGAAGCTTGAACAGATGCTGAAGGATGAGGTTAATCAAAGAGAGAAACTTGAACGAGAGATAGCTATGCTGCAAGCGCAATTATTGCAATTAAGCTTTGAAGCGGATGAGGTATGATGCACCTTCCATTCTTTATTATTCTTTATTATTTTTATATGTCTTATGTCAAGAACATGGAGCGAAGCTTATTATGATTAGTTTTTTATTAACAATTTTTTCTTTTAAATGAGATGTTGTACGACAATAGTTCTTTGCGATGCAAAATATCATGATATTTAACATTGCTATCTTAGTGTCTTCTCCAATCTCAACATTGGATTATTTGTCCCATCTATATATTATTTAAATCATATCCAGATTTTTTCTATCTTTTCCTTGCCATATGATGTGTCATTCTTTTTACTTTCTAAACAAATATACTTTTGAGTCAATGGATCTTTTTGAGCAGATACACTGTAGAGTTAGAATTATATCAACAGAATGGTCATATTAACAATTGGACTTGATTCGTTTTACTTTTTTTCAAAGTTTTGATTTATTTTCGTTTTTTCATGTGGAAGAAAAAGGTTTCTGTTTGCCATACATCTTTTCTCTGCAAAATGGCATGTCTCAAATCTCAATGCATTTCTTTTTCTATCGTATGAACTATCTTATGTATATTAGTTCATCATGCAAGCTAGCTACTTGACCTAGCAGTTGCAGGGCCATAATTTATTATCGTTGCTAAGCATTTAAGTGACATTGACTGATGGCTTTCGGAAGTTTGTCTATAAGTTAAAAGCCTGCTCCGATCATTGCAAATGTATCATAGTTTTAGAAAAGTGCCTTGTAGCCCTTAAATAAATTTATCTTGGTTACTCTATAGACTAGAAGAAGACTAGACAATGGGACATCTAAAATTAATGGTGGTGTTGATACTCGAGTGACTCAAGTGCGGCCGCAAATGAATGATGCAGGAAATGAGGATAGTAATTCAATTGCGAAACTCTTTGAACAGGGTAAAAACCTTTAACTCGACTTTCCTTTTTGAGTTTGTCATATGCCTCATTTCCCTTCTCTTTTGTTTAACATGAACCACTATCCTTCCAGTTGGTTTGCAGAAGATATTGTCATTACTTGAAGCCGAAGATGCCGATGTAAGGATTCATGCTGTGAAAGTTGTAGCAAATTTGGCTGCAGAAGGTAAAAAATACATCTTGATAATTAACGATCAACCTTCCTACTTAAGGTTGTTTATCTTTGTCATCCTTTTTATCATAAAACCCTCATGGATCACACTTTTTCTCCTACCTTGAAGATCAAACTAACATAATTCTTGTGATGGCACGTGATGTTATCATTATTTCAAGGCCTGCAGCAAGGCTTATTTCTAGGGAAGCGTTGTGATTTTGAGTTCGAATAAATATATTTCATTTCACTCCTAAGCTTCCTTCTCTGTCCTTGACTCCTTTCTTTCATATTGTGGTTTATCGTGCTGTCAACTTCCAATGAAAGGTCCATTGTTGGGTATGGTTATGGTAGCCTGTGTGTATTTTCAGCAGTCTGCATAGGTGCGGCTCCAAAAATGTAAAGTTGGAGTATTACAACTCAGAAATGCTCCAAAGAAGCTTTGGAGCATTTGTAATCTTTCATTGTATAAACAAGATACTACCAACGAATCCTGGATTTTGTCTATTGAGTATTGACATATGTTTGCTTTTATCATAGTAAATTAGTAAAGTGAAAATTAGATAGACTTTTGGTTTCGCTGCAATCCCATAAAAGTTTCCATGACCAACTATTAGCTTTGTTGAGAATGTTTTTCGAGTGCGATATGTGAATGGGCTGCAAATGCCTCTGGCCTTCGTATAGAGCCTGTAGGTGGGTCCTGTGGGAAGATATTGTGGTTCAGCGTATTGCATATCTTTGAAGTTGTTTACTTTTATTCCTTTAATGGCATGATTAATGTTCAGGAAGTTACTTTTGGATATCTTTTCTCTCCCAATATCTACTTCCATCTTTAGGAAACCTTGTCATTAGAACATTTCATGATCATGCAGAAACAAATCAAGAGAAGATTGTGGAGGCTGGTGGGCTTACTTCCTTGCTAAACCTTCTTAGAAGCTCTGATGATGAAACCATACATCGAGTTGCTGCTGGTGCTATTGCAAATTTGGCAATGAATGGTGACTTTATTCATCCTTTTATGTTGTATTTATCCAGTTTTCCCTCAAGTATGCTACTTACTTTATAGCTGTTCCTTGCCTTTCACTTCAGAAACAAACCAAGAGCTAATAATGGCTGAAGGAGGTGTAGCTTTGCTATCAGCAACAGCAACGAATGCAGAGGATCCTCAAACCCTTCGCATGATTGCTGGAGCAGTTGCCAACCTTTGTGGCAATGGTAAACCTTGAATTTGATAAATGTTTGTATTTTGAAGTGTTGCAGTGACTAATTTTATGTCCCTTTTCTCCATGAGGCCGGAGATTTATAGTTCTTTGGTTTATGATTATAATGGACTATAGTAAAATAATTCATAAAATCATGTGCACTTTGTATATATGAAGTTGCACATGATGTAATCTACTAGAGTTGTTCATTAGGCGGGTAGTGGACCGTGTAATTCCTTAAAAATCTGTCTGAGGGCTCAAATATTCAAAACCCTCACGTATTTGCAGACCTAATTTTTTGTCGCTACTCGCCCATTTTGTTAGCGGGCAAGACCCGCAGGTAAGCGACAAAACCACCTAATGATAACAAGGTCTTTTAGAAACAACCTCTTTGTTAGGTGGTTTCGGAGATTATTTACTGGTGTTAAATGTACTTCCTTGTAGATCATCCTCTTAAAAGCTAGTTTGTTCAAAATATCTGAATTTGTATGTGTTTTTTGTTTGCATCTAAAATATTCACATGTGAATTGTGATATTAGCTCCCCTTAAACTTCAACAAATTAACCATTATAATCACATACATTGTGATTTACAACATTTCATTACGACTAAGTAGCTCCCACCTATATGCTGAAGAGTGCAATTTGTTTGCTAGATGTAATACTTGTAGAGTTTGCAGTGTTTTACTAATTGGGTCTCTATCAGACAAACTGCAGGCTAATCTAAGAGGCGAAGGTGGTATCAAGGCTTTGCTGGGAATGGTCAGATTTGGACACCCTGATGTCCTTGCACAAGTTGCTCGTGGGATTGCTAACTTCGCAAAGTGTGAATCCAGAGCATCTTCTCAAGGTAGATATCTATATAAGTCTTGTAGCTATTTAATTTCTACCGGTCATTTCATCTTTATTTATCCCTTTTCTTTTTTGGTTACTCTTGATATCTATATAATGGATTAACCTGAAAGTAAACCGATTAATTTGGGTAGGGTTGGCTTGAGATAGTGCGAAGAACTTTATTGTGATGCCTGATGAATATGTTTTGTAATGTGGGGGAGAATGCACGAAAAATGTTATTTTTTCCTAATATCCTATCATGGACAATCTCTGTTGGATTGCAGGATTCAGAACAGGAAAGTCTTTGTTGATTGAAGATGGTGCACTCCCTTGGATTGTACAGAATGCTAATAATGAAGCCTCATCGATTAGGAGGCACACAGAACTGGCACTCTGCCATCTTGCTCAGCATGGTATGCATTTTTTTACCCAAATTTTTGCTACCCTTTTTCACCTCATCATGCATCTCATTTACAAATTCCTTCATTCCTCTTATTCAGAGGCAAATGCTAAGGACATGATTAGTGGGGGAGCCTTGTGGGAACTGGTTCGTATATCACGTGACTGTTCTCGAGACGATATTAGGAGTCTTGCACGACGTACGCTCAGTTCTAGTCCCACTTTCCTAGCAGAACTCAAGCGTCTCCATGTAGACTGTTGAATTCGGCTTTGTAAATATGTTTGGTCAATTGAAGCTTAGGATTGTATAGTGGGTGTAGGTAGGAGGATTGCCTTTTTGGTTTTAGTTTATTTTCATCCATTATTTCAATATTTATTTTGGGTTGTTAATTTCTTTTAAAAATCAGTTTTTTTTCTTTATTTGGGAAAATAAATTACTAGATAGCTACAATTATTTAACAGCAGTACCACTGTATTCCTTTTCCTTAATGTAAAAACCGAACACGTCCACGAGACTACTTGCTTGTTTCAGCTATTATTAAAGCAATTCTTTTTGAGTGTTTTGATCGAAGGAGTTGGGCATTTGCTTATGCCCTTCATAAGCTTCAGGCTTTTGTAATATGCAACTGAATTGTATAAAATGAAGAGAATTTTTATTTTACTGATATAATTAAAGTGTGACTATGTTAAGTTGGAAAAAGTGTATTATGTTTCTGACATATTTGTAGTTGAAAAGCCAGCTTTGCTCTCACGCCTGTCAAATGGTCCTTCTCGTTAAGGATCATTTGACTTCACTGTAACCAGCCAGATCCACGCTTGGTTACAATTTACAGGTCATGTTGTTTCGAGCTTCACCGATTAAAACATGAGTGCACATTTTAGTTCTCTTTTGAGCTATAATAATTCTCATTAAATGATTATGTTTGTCTTCTACGTTATATGCTTTTCCATTATTTTCTGTTTTTTTTTTTTCACTCACAATGTCCTATTTGGGTGCTACCGAATTGATAAGGGTATAGAGTTGCAATGCTCAAAAATTGGAAGAAAAAAAAAAATCATTTTCATGAGCAAATAGTTGAAGTGAATAACATAACTACCATGAATCAAACAATTGAAGTTCTTAGTTCTTGCCTTCTTGGTCGATTCTTGAGTTTGCCAAAACCGTCAATTGAATAAATGAAATGCTTTACCTATGTGCTTTCCTAAAAGTGTGCAAAAAGTTCTTGAATAAAGGCTTTGTTACCACAGAACTTGGAAAAGTGGAAACTGACCCTTTTATAGCATTGACTAATATTTATTCACTCCAAAAACCCCTCTATCTTCGTTTCATATATATTTTTTCAAATAGATTTCTTGAATTTTGTTGTCAAATTTTGTTTTGTGAACTCTCATCAATCTATATCATATAATATCTTCATGTAAAATTTCGATAAATTTATCTTAATATATTATTATATAATCAACTTTTAAGTTTGTATTGGTATATGAATGGAAAGAACAATAAAAAGAGAGAGCATAATATATCAGAATTATTATTATTATTATTATTATTTTATTTTTATCGCTATATATTATATACATATGAAAAGACATATATTTTTTGTCCGTTGCTTTGCTACATTTTTCATTGTGATCGATTATGAGGTCTGCTACGTTTTTATTTTTGGTCATGACCTAGTCTTAATTTTTAATTCTTGTTCAAAAACAATTGTTTTGTTGTCGATTATTTTTGATCGAAATTCCAAGTCTAAGTTAAAAGTATAAAATTGTAGATTTTCTTAAATTTTCATAAGATGCGTGTTCAAAATTTTGCACAAAATTATAGTAATAGATAACTCTGAACACAAGTATTTACATTTGCACTACCATCACAAACCACCACCAAAATCAATCATCATCATCATTCACTCAATCACTATTTCTACATGTCCATCATTTCTAGAGTAATGGGTAGCTTTTTGGTTATGTTTTAACGGTGTATCTTTAACTAAAACACTTTAACTTTAATCAAAAGGGTTAAATAAGTTTCTTTTATAACCGTGTATCTTTTAAGAAAATATTTTGTTTAAGCTAATAATAGAAGAAAAAAAAAACTAACATAACTACATTAAAAGTCCATTTATATATTTTCATAACTAATTTTGCGAACACATGTATTTCACATATAATTTAACAACTCATTTACACACAACTGATCGTTACTCATCATCTAATTCATGACTATCGTTACTCTCACAACTACCTTTTCAAATAAACCTACATATCTAAACAATTAAGTCAATGTAAATAAATTAGAGATCTCAGTCTATATGTAAATTTAGATTGGAGATTCATATCTTCAACCATTTATTTTCTAATAATCTAAAGTTTAACTAGAGAATTTTAGATTAATTAGATGGAATTAACCAATTTAGGAGAAAAAGACGGACAAATTCATTTCCTTATTACTTAAACACATATCATACCCTTTACACACATAACACCAAATTATTTGATCAATTTGATAAAAAGACCATCTTGAATAACAATAATATCGTTGGAATATGGGTGATTGGAGTCAATAATAATTATAATAATTATTAAAATGATAATAATAATAATTAATAAATGAAGATCCTAAAATGGATTAGCATCTAGTCAATGAAGAATACAAAGCAAATAGAACATGATTCTCAACTCATTAATCGCTAATCTCACATGGGTTACTACTGTTTTTTGTCGCTTTCCTTAATTAAAAGTTTAATTATTAAGCTTAAAAAGTCATAATTCTTGTTAATCTTGATTGTGATTGGTTAGGCTAAACAGTTAAAAGAGTGATTAACCAAATTTCAAGATGATAAAACACAGAAGAGAGAGAAGCATTTATTGACAGATTCGAGGTTTTGGTAGGTGCATGTCACATGGCCAAGACTTAACTTATGTCCAATCTTATTGGTCCAGCCTCTATCTCTTTTAGTTTCATGCTTAGCCTTATTAAAATAATCCCTCCTATTTATTAATCCCGTTTTATTTCAGTTGAAACATATACCACTTTTTATGTATGATTATGAGTTTGATTTTCGCTGTTTTCATCCCTTTTTTCGGCCTAATTGTATTTATTAATTCGGTTTTATTTCAGTTGAAGCATATACCACTTTTTTATGTAAGGTTGTTATGAGTTTGATTCTCGCTGTTTTCATTCTTTTTCTTCGGCCTAATCGGCTTGTACTTAAGAAAAACCTTCACCTTCCTTTTATTCAGCTTAAGTGTACTATTTATTTCTACACAGTTAATAATTTTGTCAACGCTTAACATCTTTGGACGTGTATGATTAAAAATTATAAATATTAGTATTGATAAAATTAATTTCGAGACGAGTCAAGCATGTATTAACTAGAAATGTCCAAAATTAATTCAATTTATCGAACTCAACAGAAAACAACCAGTATATAAAATCAAAATCAAATTGTCAAGATATTAACATATACCAAAGAACCATAATCAACTCGATCGGAGATATTATATTCAAAATTCATCTAAACATTTAAATGGATTATTCTAATTTTAACTTATAAATTAAGAATAATATATAAATTAAAAGTTGAATTAGAGTATAAAAAAAAGTACAACTAAGCTAAAAAGGAGTATTAATTATTGAATTTCTAATAATTGGTTAGGGCTTTGCTTAAACCATAAGAATTGAGTAATCACAATGAGGACAATTGTAATCCATTATTATGTTCAATAATCTATTAATTAATCTATTATTAATCCTTGATTAATGTCGCCAAAAGGGTGAAGTTAAGTATGGATTAGGAGACTTTTTCAGAAAAAATCCAAAATTAATTCTCTCAAAATCATCCATAAAAGTCGCTTTCAACAAATAAAGTCTAACCATTGATTTGTCTGCCTCCCCTTTCTTGGAACCCTTCAAACGTCAAATTTGTTGAAAGCTTACATCTTTTGAGTTTTGGGGGCACCAAACCTTAATAAGTCCAACTACATATTAGGTATCACAAAAACAAAATTATGGGGTGACTAAAACTTTATGTTGATTTGATTTAAAATTAACTCGTTTAATTTAATGTTAAATATGTTTAGTTTCAGTTATATTGATTGATTTGATTTTAAATTAGCTCGTTTAACTAGAATCATGCAAGTTTAAATTATTAAACTTAGTCTAATTCATTTAATAAACAGATTGTTGATTCGACATTATTAATTATTAAATTAAATTAATTAAGTTAAAAGTCTCAACACAAACTCACTTATTTTGATAATATTTGAGTCGTGTTAACTTTTATCGGGGCTATTATAGAATAGAATATTTAGTATATCATGTAAATCTCTATAGTATATCATGTAAATCTCTATGTTTTGGTATTTATTGTGTAATTATCCGGTTGACAAAAATAATAGAAAAATATTAAAGTTGACTAAATTAAGGATAAAATCTTATTTAGTAAAGAAAGTGATTAGAAAAAAAAATTGAAATATCACCAACTAATTAAATCCTAAATCCGTTTTGTTGGAGGTTTATTGTAAAGTAAAGATTGAATCGGATGATTGGACTAATTAAATTGTAAACTTCACAAACTCATGACATATAATTAAATATAATATACAAACAACTAAATACTTTATAAGCTCTAATATAATCATTTACTCGATCGAGAAAAAAAAACATATATTAATATTGAGTTACTTGTACCAAGTAATTTTACATGTTAATTAATATATCAGATGGATGAATATCTCAAGTATTATATTTAAAATATAAGAACGAATATGGACCAAAATATAAGTCAACTAACTTTGAACAATTTAATTTTTTCATTATATTCCTACAATATATTTATCAGGATTAAAATCTCAATTTTAAGAGGTATTTGTCTAGAATAAATTTAGATAATAGAATGACCTGCTATAACAGATAATTTACCCCAAAACTAAAAATACTCACTAAAATTTTGCACTCCCTCCAATTCAAAATAAATGCCCCATTTGTTTTTGGGCACTATTCACCTATTACTCTTAATTTGTATTTTACTCTTAATCTATAAGTTAAAATATAGGTATGTGGGATCTTGTTTGATTCGTTTCAATACAAGGATTATTAATATCAACTTCTTTATAATTTTTGATTAAGAATGATTAGATATATTAAAGGTTAAAATGTTGCCTCGGCAAATGTGAAAAAGTAATGGGACAATAGTAGTGATAAAAAAAAGGAAAAATTATATAAAACCACCTAATCTATACACTATATTTTAACAAACCACCTTATATAAATTTTTTTGCAAAAAACCACCTTACATAATGCATTTCTTTGCAAAAGACAACCTGTTACTATATTTCGTCAGTTGACCGGCATTTTTAACGGTTGACCAATATGTGTTTGTCACGTGAGCTGAAGGAGATGATGAAGGAGATGGTGTTTAAACAAGGGCACGTGACAAACACATGCTGGTCAACCGTTAAAAATGCCTGTCAACTGACGAAATATAGTAACAGGTTGTCTTTTGCAAAGAAATGCATTATGTAAGGTGCTTTTTTGCAAAAAAATTTATCTAAGGTGGTTTTTTAAAAAATAGTGTATAGAATAGGTGGTTTTATATAATTTTTCCTAAAAAAAATCATAAAAATGTTAAAATATTCCGTAATTTTTCCAAAATATTCCGGGCAAAATTGTACGAACTCAATCTAAAGCGGACATTAGCTAATTCAATTACTAATCTTCAGTAGTAGGTATCTATTTATTTTATGAGTACTAAATATAGCAATATTCTTAGATAGAAAAAATTCTTAATCAATAACCGTGATTTGTAAATCACTACAAAAAGACGAAAAAATAATATTAAAATAAATAAAATTAAAAAAAAACAAATTAAAACAACAAATCTCTCATTCTATAACATCTTACCACATAAGTGTAATTTATCAATCACACAAATAACCGTTATTTACTAAAAATTTCTGCGGTGCATAAATCACCAAAAGAACTTAAGATCATGAAATGACAGGTGAAATTGAAATTCACTATACTACCACGTGCCAAACTCAACTTCTTGAGAACATGCGTGCATAGAATAAAAACATGCAGAGTTTTTTTTTTTTTTTTTTTTTTTTTTTTTTTTTTTTTCCTTTTATTAGGAGTACATTGTAAACTAAGAGTAGTAGCATAGTGCAATGCACGAATTACTTAGTGTAACTTTTTGAAATATTTGTTATATAATGATTTTTGATACTATCTATCGTTTAAATTTGCTTTATTTATTGCAATGTAAGTGTTAAAGAAATATAGGCAAATGAGATCTTGTTTGAAAATCATCTAATTGCATACTTTATGAATCATCGTTTAAATTTGTTTTATTTATTGCAATGTAAATGTTAAAATGGGATCTTGTTTGAATCATCTAATTGAAGAAAAATACTGTCTCTGTCCCTATTCATTTGCATATAAGAAATACGAGTAAAACTTAATGAAAAGCTAATTAAGTTGGAGAATAAAATAAAAAAATAAATAATATAAAGAATGGTTAAAATGAATAGATAATTAGTTTATGAAAAGGATTAAAAGAATTATAGATTACCAAAAGAAATATATACTTATATATAATTAATGAGACCAATATAGAAAGTCAGCTTCAGTTTGCACATAAATTTTGAAAAAAGTCAATTCATTTCGGTTGTGAAAATGGGTAGGTGAATTTTGAAAAAATGCAGTTCGTACAAAATAGGTGTAAGCTAATTCAACATTTTGGCCATATAGGATCATTTAAACATACACTGACACTACAACAAATTTAGCTTTTGCAACATAGGATTTAATGGCATTGAAGAAATGCCACTGATTCATATTTTAACTGTATATAATTATTGGTTTTTATTTTCAGTTCCACCATAAAGTGATTTAACGACACTTAATTTGGTCTTTAGTGGCATATGTAATTGTCACAATAGTCTATAGTGGCATTTGTGAGAAATGTCACTAGATCTTATATGTCGCTAAAGGCTTCAGTGTGACTTTTTAATATTCTGCTAAAGAGTCTACTAAAAGCAAATTATGTTGTAGTGTAATTATATAAAGTCAAATTTTACAATTATCTAATCTTAATTATTGATTATTTTAATATCAAGCGTTAAAATTATCTAGTCTTAATTATTGGTATTCTAATATTAAATATAAAAAATCATTTAATTAATATAAAACGTCAAAATTATTTAATCTTAACTATTGAGGATCATTTTGCTCTAAAAATTATTTATGTCCGATAACTTATTTGACGTGAGATCCTACTCTAATATGAATAGCTAGTTATTCTAGATGTATACTACATGAGAAGTATACTAGTACTACAAGAGAAGGGAAGATTGTAATGTTAATTGTATGAAAAATTTACAACATATTTAAATTAATATAAACAATTTTTAAATAGACTTGGACTTTTTACTCAATAGCCCGGCATGGCTTTTGCCTTTCAATATGTACTAATTTTAAATGAGACGGTCTTATGGTAAGACTATTTATATTAGGCTTGTCCAATATATAATTTTTGTCTTAAAATGATCACTTATAACATTAGAGTGATGATTTATAATTTTAATATGATAACTTTTAATAGTTTTAGAGTGATTATTTATAACCTTAAAACGATTACTTATGATTTTAAAATTGAAGCGATGGACTATTATATAAATTTGTCTCATGATGAGACAGTCTCATTCAAGACGAGCTTTTCAATATGACATGCCTTATGCTGCGAAAAGGGTAGTGGACCTATTGTTCGGAGAGTATAATGACTAATGAGCGATTGCTCAAGGCACCTTCTTGTTAAGGCTCTTATTTTTTTATACAATAATTTTTTAATGTTATGCTTTATAGAAATTCATAGTCAATCACGGTGATTTGTAATCATCATAAAAAGACAAAGAAAATGAATAAATTTAAAAAGATAAAGGAAAATCTCAAAATTTCTTCCCAATCAAATTATGCCACATACGGGTGATTTATCAAGTTAACAAATAACTATTATTTACCTTGATAAACTCTTATAGTTTATGTTAATCTCATAATAGGAATTGTCAATATTTGTGACTAGCTAATTTATTTATGACTTTTCAACATTCGTGTTCAAATTTCTATCTTTTTCAATTGTGATGGATTGATGGTCATATGAGTCATTGTTTTACCTATTTATTACTTATAATCAAACTCTATAAAATTTGTATACATAAGATGGAATGTAAATTTTTTTGCAATCTTAAAAATATTCAAGACAGCTTTTTATGTTTTATTGTTGAGTCGTTTGATAAAAAAAAATTTATTTAGTTGGTTCCACAAATAAAATTTTGACATTTTTAAAATCTTTCACCAACGAATATAAAAACCGATCAAAGTAGATGTAGCAAACCGTAAGAGTTACAAAAGTACTTCTATTAAATGTCCAACATCCTACATTGATCATGCATATGTTTAAGGATACATGTCTTTAATTAAAATTTGGCCACTAGGATTAACATATTAGAAGTTTAGAACACCTCATTAGTTTGCGCAAATATCATTTTTTTACGGATAAAATTCTAAATTCAATTCTTACGGAATGAGATAAAATTAAAAAATAATGAGATGAGTACTATTTGGTGTTTATTAACTTCCAACCTTCCAGGAAAATGACTTTAATTTGTGTAGAGATATAAAATAATTAAGTGAGTGTGATAAATGATAAGAATATAATTGATGACACATCATTATCACATTAAGCTTAGTTTAATGAAAGTGCTAAATCCAGTATCTTAAAGTCAACTTTGGAAAATACTTTCCCCGACAATACCATAATTAATGTGAATGTGATAAATACCAACGAATTAAGGACTAAATAATAAATGTTGGGATTTTTCATGTGTATGGAAAATATAAATTTAATAAATTCGCAGCACTTAAATTAAGGGTAACGGAGGTCACCACTATTATCATTATATATAAATAATACGTAGATCTTAATTTCCGTTCAATTCACGATTTTAATAATTTTTATGATAAATTTATAAAAATAAGAAAATAAAATTTTAAGAATAAATTTTTAGTCTTTTAAATGCATGTAAAAATTGTAATTTTTAAAAATGTAACAATTATTGTTTTGAAATAAAATGCATATGTTAATTTTGTATTATAAACCGTCAATGATGATATCATTACATAAAATTGTAAGGGAAAATTTTCATGGCAAAATATATATAAATGCCACAATAAACTATAGTATCACTAATAATTACATATGCCACGAAAGGCCAAATAAAGTGTTGCTAAATCACTTTATGGTGAAACATTATAAATAAAAATCAATAATTATAACATTAAAAATATAAATTAGTGGTATCTACGGCCCGTTTGGTAGGTGGTAATAAACCGCGGTAATGGGAATGAAAAACTAATGTAATTTTGGTTGAAAAATTTCTTTGCTACCTTGATGGTCATGCTTGACAATCTTCAATCATCTCATTTTGTTCATAAAATTCATTCCAATGCATTACCAATGGGAGAGATGGTATTAGGTGGTAATGGAAATTTGTGAACAAAAAAACCTTTTTGTGATCAAAGTTTCATTACTATGGGAATGACATGAAAGTTTTGATGAAATTTTACACTATAATTTATTCCCATTACCACCATTTAGTACCACTAACCAAACAGGCCATTAATATCGTAAAAAGGTAAATTTGTTGTAATGTCAATGGTTAAAACTTAATGCATGCTAATTAATTACGTATTGTTACCTTTTTGGGCGTTGAAAAAAAGGTTTTCGGAGAATAATATTTGCCCCTGTAATCCTTAGTATTTAATTTGTGTAGATACAACCATTAAAGTGGTCTAATTGCAAAAAAGACTAAATAGCAAAGACAAGCTTCGTAAATCGTAACCATCAATCTTGCTTTCTTGCGGCAAACCCTAATACCAATAATCACCATAACAAATTCAGCTTTTTTCGACATTGAATTTAGTGGCATTAAAATAATGTCACTAATTCATATTTTTAATATAATAATTATTGGTTTTTATTTTAAGTTTTACCATAAAGTGATTTAGCGACACTTAATTTGGTCTTTAGTTGTATATATAATTGTAACTATAGTCTGTAGTGGCATTTGTGAATAATGTCACTAGATCCTATGTCGCAAAAAGCTTTAGTGTGATTTTATATTATGCTGCTAAAGGGTCTAATAAATGTCACTAAATCTTCTATATAAATACTATAAGAAATTTTTGAATTAGCGACATTGAAATTAAATGTCGCTAAATATATCCCACTAAAAGCAAATTATGTTGTAGTGAAAAAATTGAAAAAATTACTGCGAATAAAATAATTTTTTAAAATTTCCAACAACATTATCAACTTTTGATTAATCATGAATAACACCAACTTAGGGGGAATTTGCCTAGAATATATAATACTAACTGTAGTTTATTATATTAACTAATTAATCAATTTTTTAATTATAATATAATCTCCTATATTTATGTCGAGGATATTCTAAGTTAGTATTTTTCATGATTAATTAAAAATTAACATTATTATAGAGAAATAAGTAAAAGGTTATATTATACTTCCTTGATAATTTTTCATAACAAATTTAGTGCAAATTAATAGTGTCTAGTTCTTGACAAGAATAAAAGATATATATGTTAGGGTTATCTTTATTTTGAACCCCTTTTATATAAGTTGTCACATATATGACGTATATTGATGTGAGTTTAGTGTGTGTGCGCAATTGTACCACCCAATGGTTTTCTGTAACTTATATAATTAATTAATCAACAACTCTTCACATCAAATTCATAATGTAAATTTTGTTTATTAGGAGTATTAATCCAATGGAATCTATGAGAATGTACACACTAAATACATTAATCATAATCCAATGACAATTATTGCATATACTATACAAGGCACATTTTACATAGCAAATATTAACATTGGTAGAAAAAAACATAAACTACTAATTTGGTAGTTGTCTTGTTAGAACATTGCACTGTAAATATTATGATGATGAAAATTTCATTATGAAAAGTTTCTTTGCTCATAATTTTCTAATACTAAATAATAGCACGCATATTATAATGAACTTTGTGAAGAAATTAAGATAACAAATATGACCACTAAACCCGTCAACAAATTTTATTAAAATTACACAATTTTTCATTATCACTCACAACATTAAATACGGATAGAAAAGATAGCAGATAGCTTTTTCAATACAAAGGAAGTCTTACTTTAAGTAAGAAAAGCATTTTATCCATAAATCTTGTTAAAATGTGTGTACTTGGTATTAATTTGATATTCCCTAATATGCTTTATCTCTAATTAATTGACAACTAATTTATTAAAAAAAATAAAAAATGAACATGAGTAATGTCTGTCCATTGAGAATATATAAATCAATGATCATATATATAATATATTATATGTGATAAAAATTAAATATTAGTGATATATATTAAGGAAACTTTAAAAACAGAAAAGTAAAAGTGTAAAGCAAAGCACAACAACCAAAATAGTAGCAAAGCTTATCCAAAAAATGAATTGTATATACATGCACATATCCATAAACTAGAAGTATTATGTACTCTTTATGTTATTAGAATTTAGATGTATGTGGGGGAGCAAAGGTGATGACCTTCATTTGAGGAGATGCACATTTGATTTTGTCAAAATCAAGGGATGTTGTAGATAAGATTGGCTCAAATGAATGATGTGGGCCCCTACCCATCAAGGGTAACTACCCTTGTTTTTTAAGGACACCCCGACAAAGAGCATCTTTATGCATGGGTTCTTCATCTTTTATTTCCTCTCTTCATTAAGTCAAGTTTATAACTCATTCCATTATAATTCTTCTATTATTATGGGTTAATCATGTCTTCATGTTTAAGTCATACTACCTACATTCATCATTAGGGCTAAAAAACTCTCAACCAATGCAATTGGTCATTTAAATGAGGGGGATTGAGATTTGAACTCGTGACCTCTTGTCACACTGGCTCTGATACCATGTCAAGGAACAACCAAAAGCGCTGATGGTTGAGACCAAAGATATGTTATATACTCTAACACTATCTGTTTAAGTTACTTAAAAGGATCTAACTATAAAAACACGTATTAATTAAATAATCTAGTTTTAGTTGGAAAAGTTAAAGAAAGCTTACAATTTGTTGTCAAAGGTTGATTCCTAACATATAGAGTTAATAACAATAAACCAAAAAATTAGTATTTACGATCATACCGGTCTCAAGAATATACTTTAGTCAACCCTGTTAAAAGTTAAAACTATACCATAGCTATTTAAATTATTTCAAGTGTTAGCCCATATATGTATGCTTCCTCTATCCATTCTTATCAATTTTGTTATATGTTCATGCAAATTTCATTTTTTCATTTTATTCTGCTCTTATTCAAACTATTTTCGGCCTAACTCTTGGTTTTCAAAGCTCCTACAAGTTCTATATCATTTTTCCGAGTGGTATATTATTCGGACTTATTATAAATGACTAAACCAACAAAAAAAGTTTCTCTTATTTATTTGTCTTTATTTGCAATTTTTTGTTTTAAATTCTATTTTTTAGCTAAGTTTTGTTCGTTCATTCATGTATCTAAACTTAGTGCTTTACCTCATTAAGATTAAATTTTAATCACAACTCTCCATTTGAATCGATCGTATTAATTCCTATATTTTACAACCTAATATTTCTCCTATTATAAAAAATATAGCTTATTAACTTGAAACAAACACTTTGAAGGAGCTCATACTTATTTGACTTTACAAAATTAAACCTCTAATATGACCGTTCGAGCCACACCACTATTTCTTATATCATGCATGCCTTACTTCAATTAAACCCTTTTCATTCTACTATCGTCTCATACTCTCTATAACAATTATTCTTGATCAACTGATCTTATTTCATACTTTCTCCGTTCCATAATACTTGCTACATTTTCCATTTTGAGAAATTTCATATTACTTGTTACATTTCCTTTTTAGTAAAAAACCAATCATTTAAAGTTATATGTACTCCTATTTTTATTCTACTCTATATCTAATTACTCCTATTTTTTTCTTTTTCATTTTTCAACAAATAATATTAAAAAATTTCCAAAAAACAACTTTCCACCTACTACTCATCATTGCATAGTAAATCCTTAATATTTGTACCCATGCAACGGTAGCAAGTAAATCAGAACGGAGGAAGTATATATTTTTCCATGTATAATATAAAATATAATCAA
Organism: Amaranthus palmeri; assembly: GCA_019776075.1. Taxonomy (NCBI): domain Eukaryota; kingdom Viridiplantae; phylum Streptophyta; class Magnoliopsida; order Caryophyllales; family Amaranthaceae; genus Amaranthus; species Amaranthus palmeri. The sequence goes on along the minus strand of JAAKBH010000343.1, from coordinate 297,399 downwards.
ATGAGATCTTGTTTAATTCGTCTAAATGCATAATTTCATAATACTCCCTTCTATTCACCTTAAGTGTTCCATTTCGTTATTACGTCAAGTCACCCTAAATGTCTCAATTCTATTTTGGGTATGTTAACTTTGCCAATTTATCCCTACTAAACTTAACTTTTTTACACCTATATACCTACTAATCCCACTTTACACCTATAAAAATTCTAAAACTCTACATTTTTCTCTTACTCATGTGATCCCATTTGACTCTCCTTTAAAATCTGTGAAAAGTCAAATGAGACTCCTATGGTGAATAGGAGGGAGTATTAACTTTCTATAAATTTTTATCATATGAAATTAAAGATATCAAAGATTAAGATCATGTTTTGAATAATGTAAAAACAGAAGTATAGCAACTAGGGATGGTCACGGATCCAGGACCCTGTTGGACCCGCCCCAGACCCGCCCCTTTTTTAAGGGTCTGGGTCTTATTTTTTGAGACCCATCGGATCCGGGTCGGATCTGGATCTTAAAAATATTTGGCGGGTCCGGATCCGGGTCCAATATCTGAACCCTGGACCCGCCCCTTGGACCCTTATAAATATTAAATTGTCTATTTTTATTTGTCTTTTACGTATGAATTATGCCCTCACACTACAACAAACCTAGGCTTTAGTGGCATATGTTCATGGATTTAGTGGCATTTATAGATGTCACTAAAGGCTGTCGCGACATTTAGACTAATGCCACTAGATCCTATGTCGCGAAAGCAATTAGTGGCATTTGAGTTTATGCCGCTATAACTATAAATAAATGCCACTAAAGCCTTATTTCCAAACCAAAAGTCTTCCCCATTTTTCTTCCAATGATATATTTTATCATACTCTAATTGTACTTATAACTAATTGAGGCAAAATATTTTCCATTCTATTGAGATAACATCAAAATTGGATATTACATTAAGGTTCTTTATACAAACTTGGTAATATCTAATAAGAATATCAAAAGATTAACATATAGCCTTTTTCTCTTCTAATTTCTCGGTCTTTTTCTCTTTAGTTTCTTCTTTTTTCTTTTCTTCCTCTTTCTTGTACAGTAACACCCGACTCCTTCGATTGTTTTTTAGCGTTCCTGTGCAAAAAAATAATCCATTATATGCCAGGAATTGAGATCAAGAAAATCATAGCAGTATGTAATGTTCCAGGCCATGTACTGAAGTATTCACATGAATACCACTATTTAACTTTGTCTTGTACCTATAAATTCATGTATAGTTGCTGAGACTTTGGTTTTCAAAATGCAAAGCAAATTTCAAAAGCATACATAAATATATGATAGTCTGCAACAAATCAATCTCTTTGTTTGCATATTAGTAAGTATGGGTCTGTATTTGCAACCATACAATTACCTTTCAATTAGGATTTTAAGCAAATCATCCCAAGACATGATAAAGAATTCAACAAAAAGTCACAATGAGCCGTATTATGTCATACAAAAATCCTACAAATTTCAAAGGCTAAGCCAACATGCAAATCGTGAAGCAAATAACAGCTGCATAAATTATAATAACAGCATTCAATGAAGTAAAATGTGATCTTACTGATATATAGAAAGATAATTTGTTAAATGCTTCGAGATGAGATCTTCGAACCTTACTTTTTTGAGCCAGATCAAGACCAGATTTTACACATCCAATATATACACTCTTGTTTTTGATCGATAATGAGCTAGAGTTGAAGCCAAACACCTGAAAATGATAAAACGAATTACTAATGGAACAATCAACCCGAAAAATGAAGTTTTTTGCGGTAAAGTACATGGGAGAGGAACAAAGTAGAGAGAGCAATGAATAAGAGCAAAAAGGATGATCCAAAAGATATACCTAGTTTTATGTGAACATCATTCACCTTGACATAAAAGTCAGCATTCCATATCGCAATTATGCTCGCTTGAGTAGCTTGTGTGCAATTTGAATGTGTGTGCTAAGTGTAAGAGCTCAGTGTGTCCTGTATGTTACTTTTAGTAAGAAGGCTTTCTTATGGTATTGTTTTTGGATTGAGTTTGATACTGTATAGAACTACAAACTAGGAGATTTATCATCCGCCTACTCAACAATTCAACACCACAATGCCCACAACACAAAGGATGCATCAAAAACCACTACAACCTACCCCATGGTAGAGCTGCTATCATCTACCAATATATACAATAAATAAGAAAATTAAACTAACAACATCAGTAGAAATTAAAAAAACCTACTCAACAATGATATACCTTGCAACTTCAACATGCCTTTTGGCTTGCTCAGAAATCTCAGTGTGTTCCGTGTAGCTATTAAGAGAGACAAATCATTAATGCATTTAGGAAACAAATCAAACCAAGGCCAAGAATCATAGTTTCCCTCAAAACCTTTGAGGCATAAGAGGAAAATTTGAATATGCAGAAAGAGGAATATTGATTGTACCTGCTAGCACCGCAAGAAGCGTGTGATATATTCAAAGTTACACCAAGTACAGCAATACGCATACCATGTAATACTTCCCAAAATCAATTTCCAAGGCTCTAATTACCAAATAAATTGAAAAATAAGAATGATTATAATTTAGTAGTACTAGCAGTTAATTGAAAATACAACTTCATATTTTCGGATTCACCGAAAATGAATAATAAAAATTAGCAAGGATCGTAAACTAATAACAGTTGTTACCGAAACTTTTACATACAAATGCTCTTTGAAATCCTTGAACACATTTGGATTTACCTGAGAATGAGTGAAATAATCATTTTTCATAATACTAATCTATACCTTATAATCAAATTGTTTATTAGTAATCAGATAACCGAATACAAATAGTAATCATATACTCAATACAAATATTCCTTGAACACATCTAGATTTAATCGAATTGTTCAAAATCAGATACAAATAATTAAGCAATAAATTTACCTTTTAATCGAGTTGCTTTACCTTTTAAATAACAAAAACTAAATGAGTACTTTTACTAGAACACATCTAGATTTAATCGAGTAGTTGGCCGAAATTTACCTTTTAATCGAAGATTAGTCGTTCCAAAAAACGACATTTATTTTTGAAGACATAATCGCAGCTCCGATTTCTTTAGAATTTGAAGTGAAGGAGATTGATTTTCGAAGGCATAGTCACATTTAATCGTAGCTTCAAGAAGGATTTGAGTACATACAACTTCATCAAGATGAATTTCCATATATTTGGAGTGAAAATGAATGCAAAAGTAGGAAGGAAAATGATAAGAGTTGATAAAAAAAAGGGTTCTGCAACATTGACAAACTTTTTAGTCGGAGTAATTGAATAAGAATGATAGAGGAGAGAGAGAGAGAGATTATACTTTTAATTAATACGAAGTATATCATAATAGTATCAATCTCAAGTATACTTACCTTTAAAAAAAATCTCAAGTACATATTTTATCAATATAACCCATATAAAGGGGGATTTAGTAACAAAAAGAATATATGCCACTATAAATGCCGCTACATCTTTGATTCAATGGCATTTTAGTTAAATGCCACTAAATATATGTCACTAAAGATTAAATTTGTTGTAGTGTCAAGTCCTCAACACTTATTTTATTTTGATATAATCATAATATATATAAATAATATATATGCTACTTGCTAAGTTTTAATCCAATTACCCTTATTTCATGGACTCGAACTAGTGTTTATAATAAAATTTAAGCGTATATTGGTGACGTTATGCGACTTTAAATGTTAAATTAGTATTAAATATTTGTAAAATACGATAATAACTCTCTAACAAATATACAAAAAATACAATGACTTACAAATATTTCAAATTTGACAAATCAAAGAGACTTATTTTAGACCCACTAAGGACCCATTAAGGACCCTAGACCCATCAGATTCGGAGGGTCCGAGTCTGGGTCTGAAAATTTTGGACCCTTAGGGTCCGGATCCGGGTCTGGATCTCAAAAAATTAAAAGGTTCCGGGTCCGGGTCTAGTTGGACCCGCTCCAGACCCGCCCCATGACCATCCCTAATAGCAACTATTAAAAACCAGAGGAAACACTTTGCATCGCTCATATATCCTTAGGTTTGGGCCATTAGCTAAATAATGGGGTGTTTAATTCATAGTCTTTTGCTTTGTTTTTTAGTTGATTTTTGACTTTTTAACTTGTTAGTTGGTCAAATAATTAAAAATAGTATTTGGTAAATAGCTTTAAAACACTGAAAAATTGACTTTTAAACCAAAATGAAAAAGCGATTCCAGCTAGCTTTTGTGGTTGGTTTTTGGCTTATTAGACCACTTTTTCACTAATAAACAGCCAACAGTCAATACTCAGATTTACCAAAAGATCGTATTGGTAAAATTGAAAAGTAAGAAAAATGTGAAGAGAGAGAGAGAAAATAAGAGGCAAAGAGTGGGATGGGAGTGGCAGATTTTGTTTGAGGGTGATTAGTGTATAGAGTGATAGAGTAGCAGTATAGTGTTAGTGTAGTGTTGATGGGAGTAATGTTGATGCAGGTTTAGTTTGAACCACGCACTGTCACTGATCTTTTGTCAGCGCAACTCACGCCTATTACGCACAACTCTTCATTTCTAACCTCGTGCTGTCTACTTGCCTTTGCCTCCTTCCTCTTTGCTCCCATTTTCATTTTCCAATACTAGTTCACTATGGCGGATGCAGAAATCAAAAGAGTGAGAGCACACGTATTGAAATCTTTCTAATTATTTAAGTGCGGTTCTTAAGATTGGGCATAGCATAATATCTTTTTAGCTGGTTAGTGCCCTCATTTGCGCACACAAGAGATCACACGTAGTGAATTACTCTTCTTCCTTCTTACTTGTTCATTTTCTTTTAATTTGCATTATTTTTTATTTCAGGTTATCCTATTAATTAAGATTTTATTCTTTTCGTTTTTGGTAATGGTCTCTTGTTCTTCTTTTAATCTCATTTACAAATCTATTTTATGTTTCAATCTTAACTACTTATTTCTATCATCCACTTATTTTTTGTCTTATTCTCCAACTCAATTTATGTTTTCACTAAATTTCACTCATGTAAAGTTTACTTTCAATAAGGGACAGAGGGAGTACTACTCTTCATCCCATTGAATTAACGATCTGCTTTTGATACACACACATATATATAATAGATGGGTGTATTCGGTTTGTATATGCAAGTCAATGCTCATTTTCCGTGGGTTTGTAAGTCCTAGGAAATAGGTGCCCGTGAATGTGTCTACATGAAAATTAGGCCTATGAAATGATTATATGACAAATAATCACAGCCTAATATAATATCAGAATTGTAGGTTCGACTAAAAAAATAGACTAAATTCGTTAAAAACAAATTAAAATGAAAAATTGGGCAACTACACCAACATGGAAGAGTATATAGCAGTATACCCTGTCCATATGCGGTCAAACTATGCCCCAACCCTACTCACCTCACCTTGTACACTATTCCTTTTATAAAAATTATGCTCCACATTTTTATATACAAGTCACTAAAACGAGTCTGGAATCTAAATCTTTATCGTCTTGAACTTTATAATATGTGCTCTACCACTGAAATGGAGATACATACATGCTAGGAAATTGTTTTATATTTTAACAAATAAGAAATTATATATGATTCTTATTCAATACTGCTTTCGAACCAATTTAGCTGTCTTATTTTCTTATTCGGCAAATTCATATCAACTGTAACATTTATTTTATTGTCAATCTTTTTTTACGTAAATACTCCATGTTCACACAAATAAAGACCAAAATACTCTCACTTTTACTACTTACAATACTCCAACTACCACCTTTACAATTAATTTAATCATTTAAAAACCTCAACTACCACATTTTAAATGGACCCCACACCATCTTTTAATTACCGTTCGCAAGCAAATGGGTCAACTAAATTGGTTCGGAGGCACTTAAGGGCTGCAGTTTTTGCCCATGTCCGCAGCCCCTTACCCTATTTTTGGCTGCGTATTTTGACCGCAACCATTATCTAATATTTCTTGCTGCTACAATAATGGCTGGGGTCGAAATACGCAGCCCATAGGGGCTAAAAAAACCGCAGTAATTAAGGTTTTTTCCACTAGTGAGGGAGTATCATTATTTTTCTTTTGATTTTTTCACATTTAACAATGCTTATATGTTAGGTTCTAAATATTTTAAATTTTGTATAAGTTAAAAATATAAAAGTTGGTAAAACTTACATTAAGACAAATTAAATAAATCGTAATTGATAAGATTTGACTTATAAAATACAAATTAAAAACGATCGAAATAGAGTAAAAACCAACTAAAACAATAATATATAGTGAATATGCGGAAATATAGATTAGTTGAATTCAGATAAACTTATACTCAAACTCAAACTCAAACTGTCTTGTAAAAATTAAGTGATGTACTCCTAGCTAGCTACCACATACAATTTAACTGTTATAATATATAATAGCGCCTCAATCATAAGCTTAAGTTGATCATTGAGACTCAAATATGTTATATACGATATATAATTTAAGTTTTTGGTTGAGTTGATTTCTTATTGTGATAACAGTTTACAAGTTCGAATCTTAATCTCCTCTCATTTAAAGTAAAATATCCAGCGCCAAGTATATATTTGTGTTGCATTCACACTTCTTGCACAAAGAACTCTCACGTGAGGGATTGTATTAGAGTATATAGTATATTTCAAGGCCATAGCATTAACTTTAACGTTTAATTGAATTGGTTCTTTGACAGTATTCCTACCATTCTTTTTGTCAGGAAGTGTAAAAGATAACCTTAATTAGTACTATGTATACATAATGTAATGTTCACGTAGAAAAAATAGAGGATAGAGTCACTACAACATAATTTGCTTTTAGTAGGATATATATATTTAGCGAAATTTAATTCAATTGTCGCTATTTCAAATTGTTAATAATATATATAGAGGATTCAGTAACATTTATTAGACCATTTAACAACATATTAAAAAATCACACAAACGTTTGCGACATAGGATCTAATGACATTTCTCACAAATGTCACTATAGACTATAGTAACAATTACATATGCCACTAAAGACTAAATAAAATATCGCTAAATCACTTTATAGTGAAACATTAAATAAAAACCAATAATTATTATATTAAATATTATGAATTAGTGGCATTTTTTTAGTGCTACTAAATCTAATGTCACTAAAAGTTAAATTTGTTGTACTGAGTATATAGAGTATAAATAAAAACATTCACCCTTAATATTATCCTAAATATATTACAAAACTCGCATGAATTTGGTCTATACTACTTTAGTGTGTACCAATCTTAAAAAAAATAAAAATAATACTTTCTCCATTTTTATATGGCTGCACCAAAACCATTCTTTACCCTATTCATCATTCGATGGTGTTTAACATATTGCGGTTATTAAACGTGAAAAAATTAAAGTCGAGTGAGATCTTGGTTTATTCGTCTCGTCAGATACTCTCATAATTATCAAATTTATATAACTTTTAGTTGAGTATAATTTTACATATAAGCAATCCGATAAACACATTGAATTGCATTAAAAAAAATTTGGTGCAAGTAAAAAAAAAGTATGTTTTTTCGCTTGATAGTACGGTAAAGTATAATCATTGTAAAATATTTACTCTCTATAAGTTAGTAATTCCTCCATTCCATAATATTTGCTACATTTAACTTTTTTACGCAATCCAATTTACTATTTTGTTCATTTATATGTCGAATTATACACATTTAAAAATTATAAAAATTTTATATTATGAAAGTATGCGATTAGACCATTCAAACAAGATCCCACTTGACTATATTATTACTTACATATTAGCCGCAATATATAAAATAAGCTTAAATGATAAATAGTGCCAAAAAAATTAGCAAGTATTTCGGAGCGAAGGAAGTATACATAAAAAACAACATATTGTATTTTATCTCCGATGTTATGTGCAGGGAGAAGCAGGCACGTTGAACTCAGACCTAAATTCTATGAAAATTTTGTCCCGATGGAATTAAGAGGTTTTGTAAATAATTAAGCACATTCAAAAAATATATAAATATAATTAAAATAAAAGATAATGATATATATTTTTTCGTTTTATTATATTTGATATATTTAACTTTTTACACAATTTAATGTGTAATTTTAATCATTTGTTTATTAAACTATACATATTAAAAAATTATAAAGAGTTAATATTAAGAAATTATGCGATTATATGTTTTGAATAAGATTCCACTTGATTATATTTTTTCATACACATTAACCATAATATACACAATAAAATTAAATGATAAATCGTGCCAATAACCATAATATAACGAGTATTTCAGAACGGACAAATATGCTTCAACTTTCCAATCAAAACTTTCCTTTCAATTTCATTTTCTAAGTCATTCACATTTAAACTTATTATGCATCACTGGCACCGCCAAGGAATGAAAATGGTAATTAGTATAACATTAAAATTAAAATTAATAAAATACTACATATCTCATATTTCAAAGTTTCGAAAAATACTTTACCTACTTTTGTATTCCATTAATACCCCTAGATTATAAGTTTTTTCTAAGTCACTTATATTTTTAACAATTGACCAATCCAAACAAGATTTGACTAACATATTTGACATTTTTTTTAAAAAAAAATGATGACTTTCTAGTCAAATTTTATTCTTCTCATTTAGCAATAATTATTCATCTTAATTGTTTTAATCAGTTTGTAATTAATAATCCCTCTATTCTATTTTTATGGACGTTACTTACAAGTACACATGCAGTTATTTTAAAGGGTTGGAACTTGGAAGATTACGTGTACTCACTTAATTGGTAGTTGGGAGTTTGTAAAATTAAGATTAAAGTAAAATTAATATAATTTGGTGTCTGCTGCATTATCGTATTAGCATTTACTAACAAATCAATTACAAACAAACTTCTTCATAATTCCAAAATCTGACGAAGAGAGATATCAAAATCCAATATATTCCTGAGCAGCATCAGGGATACCTGATTATGCTATGTCATCAGGGATACCACGCTGCCCTACAAAGAAACGCCATGCTATGTCTGTTGCTGATATTCCTGATTATGCGTCCTTCAAGGATTGGTTGGGTGCGATCATGGACCAAAAATCACAAAAAGAGGTCGAATTCTTTGGTGTTTGTGCGTGGCAAGTATGGTGTGCTAGAAATGAACTTTGTTTTGAGAAAATCTACGTGGCTCCTGACCTTTGCTATAGGCGTGCCTCTGACATACTGACTGAATATCAGAAGGCGAATTTGTGCAGTAGCTCTCAGCGGTTGGCTCGTGAACATGCTAAATGGATCCCCCCAGGTGATGATTTCATTAAAATAAACGTAGATGCTGCTGTGAATAAGGAGGAAGATAGGATTGGATTGGGTATAGTGGCTCGTGACCAGACAGGTACTGTCATCCTTGCTGGTTCGAAGACCCTTTGGCCTGCTGCTGATGCCGAAAGAGCTGAGATCGAGGCTTTCCATTGGGCTGTGCGTATGGTTAATGAAAAAGGCTGGAAGAAGATCATCATTGAAGGAGATGCTCAACTCGTTGTTAAAGCTCTCCAAAGGTCCATTACCCGTAACATTCACAACCAAGTGCTTGTGAATAATACTCTTAATGATGTGTCCGACTCTTGTAGTTTATCTTTCAGTTTTTGTTATCGTGAAGCTAACTGTGTAGCTCATAGGTTAGTTAGATGGGCCGCTTCTAATGTGTGCTCGAGGGTTTGGCTTGATGAGGGTCCTCTGTGGATCTCGGACATTGTATTTGCTGATTATCCTGTTTAATGCTAGCCTTTCCCGTTGATTTCCAAAAAAAAAAAAAAATCCAATATATGCGTAAATATAACTCAAAAGTTGATGATAGCCTCAAACCAATTATGGAGATTAAGTTTTTTAAAAAGTGAAGAGAGAAAATATAACCCAAACGTTGATAATAGCCCCAAACCAGCTACAGAGATTAAGTTTTTTAAAAAGTAAAGAAAGAAAATACTCCATCCGTTTCAGTTTACTTGTCTCATTTTCTTATTTGGCATTATCATACTACTTGTCCTATTTCCTTTTCTGGCTAAACTCTTTTTACCCAAATACCCTCACTTTTCCAATTCTCAATACTCCACTATCACCTTTAATTAATTTAATCAATTAAAATACCCAAAACCACCTTTTTAATGGACCCCACTCAATCCTTAAAATCCGTGAAAAGTCAAATGAGACGAGTCAACTAAAACGGAGGGAGTATAACTCAAAGGTTGATGATAGCCTCAAATGTGGAGATTAAGTTTTTTTAAGAAGTGAACAGAGAAAAGGAGAGGGGAAGAGGGAGGCGGTTACTTTCGCTAAATCTTGTATATCTTTTACAATTTCTTTTAGTTAGTACTCTTAATCTCTAGTTAGTCAACAAAATATATTTTTTTATATTTCTAAAAAGGATATATGATCATTTGATCTAAATTTATTAAAACTCTATCATAAATAAAGATCATCTAATGTAGATGAAATATTTTAAATTAAATACAAGAAATAAATAAAATAAACTTTTTTCCTCCGTCTAACTTAGTACTAGTTCATTGAACGCACTCCAATGGTTTATTTTGATAATTTTTATATTGAACTATACAAATGTTAAAATTATAAAAAAGTTAAAGTATGCGATTAGACTATTCAAACAAAATCGCACTTGACTAAATAAGAACGGAGGAAGTATATAATAAATTTGTCAATAATAAAAATATACAGAGTACTTCCTCCGTTCTTATTTAGTTGCTACCGTTGCATGAGCACAAATATTAAGGAGTAACTGTGCAATGATTAGCAATAGGTGGAAAGTTGCTTTTAGAAATTTTTTAATATTATTTGTTGAAAAATGAAAAAGAAAAATAGGAATAATTAGATATAGAGTAGGATAAAAGAAGGAGTAGGTATAACTTTAAATGATTGGTTTGTTACCAAATAAGGAAATGTAGCAAGTAATAAGAAATTTCCCAAAATGGAATATGTAGCAAGTATTATGGAACGGAGGAAGTATTTCAAAACTTAAGAAGCAGCAAGGGTTCAATAATAAAACCAAAATAGCAAGTACCAGTACTCTTTACGGGCAAGTACAATGGAAATGGTCTAGCTAGGGTCAATACTCTTAATATTGTACAGTGACTTTTAGAGTAATTGCTCTTTGCTTTTGATGTGAAACTGATACCATGTTTGATTTGATTTGATGCCTATATATACCTACATTCTCCATTTATTTTTGTGTTTCTTTGACCTCACTACTCACTATTACTCTCTCCAGTTCACTATTCACTACTGAAGTCTTATTTGTTTTAGCACTCTATCGAATACACTTATTCAATCGTTAATATCTTTAACTATGCATAATTAAAAATTATGAACAGTTGATATACATAATTTTTACATTGAGACAAATCAAACAAAATTCCACTTGACTATATTTTAACTTATAGATTAATTAATAAAATACTAATTGAGATAAAAGTGAATAAAAATATCTAAAAAGACATTAAAAAATTTAAAATCTTTTGTCACAAATAGAAATATATATGTCAAATTCTATAAAGACATATTAAAATGAAAATGCTGCAAAAATCCATATAATAGAGAAGTATTTAGAAAAAACGATCTACTTAGTTTGAAGTATACTCCCTTTGTCCCATTGAAATTGCGGTCTTTTCCATTTAATTGGTCCGTCCCAATTGATTTGCAACATTTCTAATTTTTAGATAATGGCCCACTACTTTCTTTTAATCTCATCCATATATTTTAACACTTTTAATTTCATCCAAACAATTCATTATCTCTTTTCATTTATTACCACTTTTTTAATATTTACTCATTTTCTCTTTACTACTAACTCATCAGGACGGAGTATATTGAAGACCTTATTAGGAGTACTAGTGTTATTTAAATGACTTGAAAACCTTAACGTTGTATAATTAATCACACACATATCATCCGCAAAATAAATAAGAGTTAAATGACATTATTGTCGTCTCATGTGGTAATTATCTTTTCAACCGCTTATTGATTAGTTATTGATTTTTAAATTGTTAATTGTTATTATATTAAAAAAATATATTTTTTTGTGTGATACAATTTGAAATTAAAGTAAATGTAGTATAACAAATTTCAAATAGATAATAAAAGTATTTAGTAAATGTGTAACTGTGGCCAAAATAAAAAATCTAATTTAATAAGCTTTTCTCTGGATATAAAATTGATAGAACACACTTTTTCTTAAATCTATAATATTAATATTATATCATTACAAGTTGATATATCGTACTATCCGTATTGTCAACTAATCTCTGTTAAAGAACCAACTCAATCAAAAGTTTAAGTTGATAGTTGATGCCCTATGATACGTTATATACTTTAATACGTCCCCTCTTACGAGAAGTGCAGATACAACACAAATCTTTTATTGGACTTTAAATGAGGGATAGTTAAAATTCGAGCCCGTGATGCTGACTCTAATATCATGTCAAGGAATCAACTCAACAAAAAAAAAACTTAAACTAATAATTCAAACTCAAAAAATATGTTATATACTCCCTCCAATTCATCATAATTGTCCACTTTACTTTTTGGTTACTATTCATTAATCACTCTTAATTTGTATTTTGCGCTTAATTTATAAGGTAAAATATAGTCATGTGGGATCTTATTTTGTTCGTCTCAATGCAAAGATTATTAATATCAAATTTTAATAATTTTTAATTATACACAATTAAAGATATTAAAGGTTAAAATGTTGTCTCGGCATGTGTGAAAAAGGTAAAGTGGACAAATAAGATGAATTGGAGGGAGTATCTATTTTCATGAAGTACCAATTATCTTATATACTCCTTCCTATTTATAGAGAAATAGACATTTTCTTATTCGGTTAATTCATTGAAAATATCTTCTTTATATTTTTGTCATTCTTTTTTATCCTATTACCCTTACTACAATAACACAACAATACATAAATATCAATACTCTTTATGGAAAAAAGAGAGTATTCCACTCGCTTTTAAGTCGTCCCTCACCCTTCATTGATTTTGGTGCAAAACCCAAATATCCCGTCATACAATACTATAAAAGTCTTGGAAAATTCCAAGTGTCATCATTTAAAGAAGCATGACAATATTTACCAAATTTAGAATCTAATATTCTTTGTATAAGTTAGCTAAATTAGATAAAGTATTTGTATGATATGCTATAGTAACTCTATTTAATTAACTTAGAATTTAAAATGTTCAATTGAATGAAAAAATATTATGTATCAGGTAAATAATTAAAAAAAACCTCCGTAATTTCATTCGAAATTGTTTATATATATATTTCACATTAACAAATTCGTGCACTGCACGAGTTTCTATACTAGTTCTTTATGAATAGGAGGGAGTATAATATATTTTTCTTAATTTACATTTTCACTTTATTCATCAACGACTAAAATTAATACTCTCTCTAATTCACATCTATTGTCCCATTTAGTTGGACACGCATATTACGAGTGTGATGGGGTCCACCAAAAAGTATAAATTGGTGTATTTTAATTAATTAAATTAATTATAATGGTGATAGTTGGAGTATTGTAAGTAGTAAAAGTGCAATATTTTGGTCATTATTTATGTAAACATATAAGTATGAAATACTTAGATAGAAAAATCATGACTAAAATTAAAAATAAGACATTTAAGATGAATTTACATAGTTTGGTACAAGGTTTGGTAGCATGGTTTTTGAAAATAATTTGGCCGACTCCATGGCTTACGGCGGTACGCTCGGAGGAGCGAAACGCGATAAGATAGATGAAAAAACGGTACGAAAATAAGAAAGAATGAAGCAGGTGATGCTCAAAAAGATAAGTATTGGGATGTCGACGGTGGGACCCACTTCAAGTTGATGTTAATGTACAGACATCAGAGGTGCAAGTGGGCTCCATCTGCATTCTCATTAGCCGTCGTATGGGCCCCACTTCTCCTCCGTCTCTTTCTTAGCATCTTAATTACGGTAATTACCTACTTAATTGATACTTACTTGATAGGATTGCATCCTTCAATTTTTATTTTTGTCACTGACTAATACTTCTTCTGTTCCATTTTACTTGCAACATTTACTGTACGTTTTTGGAAAATTTTATATTACTTGCAACATTATTATCTTTGGCAAAAATAATCTACTTATTTTATCCTCACTTTATTCCTACTACATATCACCATCAATCATACATCATCCTACTAATTATTTTAATATACCCACAAGTCACAACTACTATCTACTCCCTCTGTCCCATTGAAATTGCAGCATTTTCCATTTTAGTCCGTCCCATTTAATTTGCAACATTTCTATTTTTGGATAATGGCCCACCACTTTCTTTTAATCTCATCCATACATTATAACTCTCTTTTAATTTCATCCACACAATTCATTCTCTCTCTTCATTTATTACCACTTTCTTAACATTTACCCACTTTCTCTTTGATGCAAATCAAAGAGGACGGAGGGAGTATTTATAATAATTTTTTTTATTTCTACCCCACATATCACCATCAATCATACACCATCCCTACTTATACCAAACTGATTTGACAACCCTTAAATATTGTGCCAAACCCAATGGTACAACTAAAATGGAATGAAGGAAGTATTTTATTTCTCTTATAATTGTTTTAATTACAGAATAGGTTCAGGAAAAGAGAGGTGACAATAAGAATCGAACATAAGATTATATTTATATTCAAAGAAAGCCATATATATTTTACTTGAGACAAGACAGTTGAAATTTAGCAATTTTTCGCTTGGCTAAAAGAATTTAATTTATGAATTGATTGACTGAATGATAATGACTAATTATAGATGGGTAATTCGTTTGAAAGAAATGACAAATAACTTTGTAAAACTTGAGAAGTTAAATGTGGTAGATCATTTGAGACAATGGCAGAAAAAGATGATGTTCTTGTCGACTACTTGTTAAGTTGTCTATGTGACTGATATTAACACCAAATTCTACGGAGAGTGAAGTATGAAACTACAAAGAAATAGTTCTGATTCAAAATTGAATCGTTCTAATTGTAAATAATTTAAGATAGATACTCGAAAAATCGTTATACATACTAGAATTATAATTGAGGATCCCTCAATCCAACAATAACTGCTCTTTTTTAAAGAGAGGGACCAAAACCTGAAAGGGACATCTCGATCTAAAACCCTCACCGGCATACAAAAATCTTAGGAAAAAAGTTATTGAAAGACAAGAGATGCAAGGCACCCCAAAAAGGAAGGTGACAAGGCAAACCACGATACACCAAAAAATACCAAAAGGTATAACAAACACGTAGACCTAATCGATCATTAGCTTGAGGGTGAATCACAACGCGACTCACCCAGACTCCTAGAAAACCATAACGATTCGATATACACCATGGGGGTGGGTCACGAGCATTTGATGAACTTGTCCAACCAAGCCACAAATCATGAGCCCTAATAGATAGTCATGTTGGATTCAAGATGCTTGGGTGAGCAACAATAACACTATGAATGGATATCAAGCTAGGAGAGAAAAGAAAGGAAGGAAAGGGGAATGAAAGGAAGGAGAGGAAAAGATAGGGAAAGACTATATTGTTTGTATAGAAACGAAAGGAAGGAGAAAGAAAGGGATTTCATTATTTTCCTTCCAAATTTTTCCTCTTATAAAGAGATTTGGATGTTAAGAAAATGAAGAGAGCTAATCCCTCCAAATCCCTTCCCTTCAAATCTTCTCCCTCCCTTTTTGCTATCCAAACAAGGGAATTTCCATCCCTTCAAATCCTTTTCTTTCTTTTTCCTTCATTTCTCTCCATCCAAACAAGGCCTAAGTGTAGAGTCTGCCAAAATGCTGAGTTAGCTTTTAATAGCTGAAAAACACGCATTTCTTCTTCTTTTTTTTTTCTTCATTTTCCTCCTAAACAAACAATAGAATTTACGTTTTATTTCTTTTTCTTTCCCTTCTCTCCTTTTTCCTCTCCATCCTTTATTTTCTCGCTAAAATTATCATCTAAACATAGTAATATAAATTCTTCTAAGGATATTCTATATGGTAAGCACCAACTCTTGCAAAAGGAGAGTAGTAGCAAATCTTAAATATTCATCCAAAAAATAACACTCAACTTTTGAAAAATTAACTACAGTAAAATTATAGAGGTGAAAACATTTAGTTTCCGTTAAGTTTGGTAAAAGTCATAAATGCCCCAAATAATTAATCACTAAAATTAAATTATAATTAAATTAAATTTTGTAGTTTGAATTTCAATATGCTTTCATTTGAGTATATCTTTAATTTATTTAAATTAACGTTGAACTTTATTCATATTGATTTTAATCAGAAATTGAAAACTAGTGTTGATTTATTAATCAATAAAATTGTGCTAATTTTCCTATATATGATATGTAGGAGTAAATGAGTCAATGTAATTTGTTTTATATTTTTTGATTTAATAATTAATACTTTAAGATTTGTTGTGCTATATTATTGGGTACTACATTGATCACAAGTTCATAAAAGACTTGTTTTTCTTTTTAATTTCCATAATTCATGTTGAATTAAATCCGCATCCCCCTATTTTAAAACTTAGGTCTGCCAACAACAACAACAACAACAATAATTAAAAGCAGAAGAAAAGGAAACTTCAAAAAAAAAAAAAAGAAGAAAAGGAGAAAGAAGAAAAATAAACTTATTATAATAGTGATCGATAATTTGATGAAGAAAATATAATACTTTGTTAAATAAAACTTTTTAAATATTGACACAAATGGCCAAATCTTTTTAAATTAGACAAATTAGCACATTGTGAATTGAATATTTTCCTATGCTAAATTATTACATAAGGGATCAATTATTAAGATTAAAACGCCATAAAAATGTGATAGCTTGAAATATTATCCAAAAAAAGCCTCCTAAATAAATCTAACTCTATGCGCTATGCTTTTAGGGCCAAAAACATAAATTAACAATAAAGACAACATAATAACACCCCAAATAATCAAAGATACACACCTTTTTATGCTTGATGGAAATAATCTTTCTTCCATTATTATTGAAAGATTGATTAAACATTGATTAATCATCCTTCATGAGGACATCAACCACAATACCACATAAAAGTCTTATAATTATATTTGTCACTCTTTTTATACCTCCTTCGTTACTTCCATCGTTATAAAAAACTTTCTCGTTCTTTTTTATTTGCATTATTGTTGATTACGGTACTATTTATCAAGCAAATTGATTTTTATATTGTCGGTAATCTAAAAGTTAAAACATAGTTTTATATATATATATATATATATATATATATATATATATATATATATATATATATATATATATATATATATATATATATATATATATATATATATATATATATATATATATATATATATATATATATATATATATATATATATAAAGGTACATGAATATAGTATTCATTCAAATCACTTTTTCATTCATGAGGGTTTTTATGACACTAATGAATTAGTCGAACTCATCATGTCTTTTAACTATACTATCCCTAATATCTTTCATTGAAAACATAGAAAAGTATTTAATTATAACTCTTATACACATGTTATAAATAAGAAACTTGTAATATCTAATTTAGCATTGTTGACTTCATCATCTATCCAATTATAAGTTCATTTAAATGGCCTATAGTACTAAGAGTGTAAGTGTGAAATAAATTGTATCTTAATTCTTATTTTATAAAACTTCTTGTCGCTTTCCTTACAATTCAAAAAAAGTTATGAATTGAGATAAATAACTCCTTTTTAACCTATTTTTATTCAATTAAATTCCTTATATATAAAAAATGCCAAAAAAATATTTCACACTAAAAAAAATTCATTTATACTCCCTCTGCTCCTTTTTGTTTGTCTATTTTGTTTTTTGCATGCATTTTAGCAAATTTGAAGCCTTAATATCTCTAAGTACGTATCATAAAAAAGTATAAAAATTTTGTATTAAACTTAATTACATCAAGACAAATCTAACAAGATCTCACTTGAATATATATATTTTATCTTTAACATATATTTCAAAAATCTACTTCAAATTTCTCTCTTAAAGCAGATAAACCTAAAATGAATAAACAAAATAGAACGCTGAGAGTAATTACTGTAACACCCCGGCCCAGCGGACCACCAGTGACTACTCATGGAGACTGTAGACTAGCCCCACAAATCAACACAAGTCTTTCCAGCGTACTTTGGCCTCACTCGTGCGCACCCGGAAAACTTCCCGGGTAGTCACCCATCCTAAGAGTGCTCCCCACCAAGCACGCTTAACTGTGGAGTTATTAGCAAATGGGCTCCCTAAAAAAGAAGATGCACCTTGTTGATATGAGTAGTCTATCAATTCCCTTCAATCTAAATTGGGGTATCACAGTACAATTACCTAGCTAAAATGAGCAGTACTAATTTAAGATGAAAATAATAATGCATATTGAACTATGTATATATAGTAATGAAGTACAAGATAGTGAAGTGAAACTCATCTATTGAGTTGTTCACAAAACATCAAACAATACACTATTTACTCATTATAATCGAATTTAATTTATCCCACATAAAAAGTAGATTAATCATTACATAAATGATATAAGTACAAAACACAATTTTAAATGGACATAAATATTTTAACCTAAAATTAATTCGATAACCAAAAAAAATAGAAAAAATTACCTAGAATAATTCAAACTATTCATGATTTTCCTACAATAATCCCACCTATTGATTAACCATGAATAATTCCAACATTAAAGGGTATTTTCCTATAGTAAACTTGGGTAACCCGATAACCTGCTATAGTAGATTCCCAAAAAAAAAATAAATCTTAATTTAAAATTAGAAAATATTTTTGAAAATTTACATTAAAAATTTAAATTAATAAAAAAATCATAAAATTTTTATGAATATTCTTTTAACATTTTTTCCGACATTTTTTTTAATTTATCTTTTTTCAAAATATAAAACTTGCTATAGCAAGTCATCTAGTCAGTAGTCACCGAGTTTACTATAGAAAAATACCCCTCAAAGTTGATATTATTTATAGTTAATTAATAGGTGAAATTATTATAGAAAAATTATAAATAGTTTGAATTATTCTAGGTAATTTAAAAGAAAAATATGTGGAAGGAAATTTGATAAAATTAACCTACTACTCCACAAATTGGATTTGGTTAAGAAACAATTGGCCTATTAAGTCTCAAGTCCCATCATACTACTGACATTGACAGAAATTAAGAGAAAGGGAGAAGAGGCGGAACATTTTCATTGAAGACGAAATTGGGTCCCACTCTTTCTTTTCATTATTTTACCAAAAACCAACCCCATCTATTCATTTCATCTCTTTCTTCATTTCCTTCTCTTCCCCCTTTCTCTTTCTCACCTTCCTTTCCCTTTTCTCCATCTAACCCTAACCCAAACCCAAACTAAAACATACATAAACTCTATCAAACAATATCTAAAGTTTATCAATGGCGATTATTTCGATTCAGTATTTACTTCAAGTTTGAGCTTCAAAAACCATGGTGGGTTGATTAATTTTTTTAATTTAATCCCATATTTATTTTTATTTATATATATTATCTCCTACTTTGATTCAATAAAAAAACACCCTTCTAAAAGCTGAAACAAAGTACCAATTGCTAGCTAACTAAGCCAGCAAAAAGCTACAAATTCCTCAAAAAAGTCTTCTCTTTCGTTCCTTAATTACCTTATTTTGTACTTCCACTAACCTCCACTATGTTTTCCCTTCAATCCAACTAAAACGGTTTTCTTCTATTTCCTGCTATTCTTTTCTTGATCTAAAAATTTTAAAAAAACATTATTAATTAAGTTATTATGGATCCAATAACAGCTTCCGCACATGGTCATTCATTACCACCCCCTTTTCATCTTCACCCACATCAATTTCACCAACTTCAGCCGCAGAATAACTCGGAATCCGATCATTCCCCCCGTCTCGGGGTCGGAAAACGAGAGCGGGACGATGATACAACCAGCACCACCGACAATCAGGACTCTAAAGATGGGAGCGGAGACCAAACGAATATGATTACACGGCGACCTAGAGGAAGACCGGCCGGTTCGAAGAATAAACCCAAACCGCCGATTATTATTACCCGTGATAGCGCTAACGCGCTTCGAACCCACGTGATGGAGGTTTCCGATGGTTGCGATATTATGGAGAGTGTCGCAACCTTCGCTCGCCTCCGTCAACGTGGGGTTTGTATTTTGAGTGGGACCGGGACTGTGGCTAATGTTACTATACGACAGCCTGGGTCTACACCTACTGGAAATGGTGGGCCCCCTGCTGTTGTGACTCTTCATGGAAGGTTTGAGATCTTGTCTTTAGCTGGGTCGTTTTTACCACCGCCTGCTCCGCCAGCTGCGACGGGGCTTAGCATATATTTGGCTGGTGGGCAAGGGCAAGTGGTGGGGGGGAGTGTAGTTGGGCAGTTATTGGCGTCGGGTCCGGTGGTTATAATGGCGGCTTCGTTTAGTAATGCTGCTTATGAAAGGTTGCCGTTAGAGGATGATCAAGAAGGCGGTGGAGGAATGGGTGGGGGGATGCAAGGGGGTGGTCCGATGGGTGGTGGGTTGGAACATCAAGCTGGTATGAATAATCAACAAGCTCAACAATTACTTGGGAATGATCCTAATGGTGGTGGTATGTATCAAGGGATGCCTCCTAATTTGCTTAACTCCGTCCAAATGCCTTCGGACGGATATTGGGGATCGACTGGTCGACCCCCGTTTTAAGAGTTGATCTTGTATGGACTTACTGCACGCTAAAATACCAGAAATGTGACAACTTAATGGAAAAGGCTAGGAAGGTGCAAATGTGGAATACAATGAATCAAGTAAAAGAAAGGTGAGTCAAGTATGAATAAATTTTTGGTTCATTGTTGTTGGTACTAATTGGAAGTGCAAGTTAAGTTTGAAGCTAAAGGTAGCAAAAATGTCATTTAGGGTATTTTATTTTCTTTTTTTTTTTTAATTTATTATCTTTTTCAATTTCTATTTTTACTTACAACATTGTAGGTAGAAAATGAGTGATGATGAGAGAAATGTTAATGGCATGTTTTTTGGAAGATTTTATTAGGTTTGGTGCAACTTTTTTTAATTCTTCCTTGATTTGTTTAACTTTGGTAGTTTGTTGGTCATGGAGGTTGGTGTTTTTGATTTTTGTGAGATTATTGCATGATGCTTTTCATTTTGATTGAGGATATCATTGTACATTGTTATTCAATGGGGATTATTCTTAGTCTAGAGCTCATTAACTCACAAATTCCAAAGTCATTAATTAAGAATAATAATAATTAATTTTTCTTCTCTAACAACTTTGCATTATTAATTTGATTATTATTATGTGTTAGTTTAACAAGTTGGTTGAAATTTAAATACAAATTAGATCTCTACAATAGTTCTCCCCTAATTCCCATTCTCATATAAGATAAATAAATAAACCAGCTATTATAAAAATAAACGACCATTAAAACTGCATACATTATTTATTCTTTAGACAATTCATATAAAAATTAGACCATTAACAACTATATACAACCACTAAATAAGGATTATCTTCCTCTTTATCCTCTCATATAATATTCTCCATATTTATATTCTTTTTTCTTTGTTTTGAACAACATTGCTATTATTATGTATAGTAATTAACAGTGCACTAGCATGAAGGGTCTTAAGCTAAAACTACCACCAACATTCCTTGTTTCATGCATGTAATAACTCATCAATCCTTAAAACCATATTATGTAACTAAAACAAAGATAATCATATAATCAATATTGTAAAGTATTCCCTCAATCCTTTTAATTTGCCTTATTTTTTATTTTATATCATTATACAATCTTTGACTCAATTCTTTATTTGAAAACGAACCATACATACTATTTTCTTTTAATTATCTCATTTTTTAAAATTTTCTTTAAATATCATTTCATATTAAAAATTTTCCATCTTATTAACATTAATTTCTATTTTCATTTATCATAAAATCCCGGTCATTAATTTCTTAAAAACCCACCAATGTTTTGGCCATAGTATACACAGATCATAAAATGAGGCAAATTGAGAATGACGATAAAAATAGGCAGAGCCGTCTTGGAAAATTTGGGGCCCTGTGCTAAATTTTGTGTGCGTCTTATTTATACTAAATATAATAGTATATTTTATCAATAAATATAACATATTTCTTTTTTTGATTAACATTTTCATATACGAGATAAAGAGGGGCCCTGTGCGGTCGATCACCTCGCACACCGCCTTCAAAGACCCCTCTGAAAATAGGGTAGAGGGAAGGTGAGTGGTGCATTAAAAGCAAAGGGGAAGGGGAGTAGGGTGACGAAATCAATGGAGAGGAGGGGTGGGGGGTGGCAGATTATTCCATTTACGAGAATGAATGAATGAATTGTAAAAAGATGGGGGTGGGGGGAATTAATTGATGATAGATTGAATCACGCACGCAGACACAAACACAAACATTAAGGAAGAGATGGCAGAAGAAATGGATGGGAGTCGACAACATGGTAAATCACATTGTGCTGCTGCACGTGCACTGCCGTTACACTCTACACAGACTTAGTTCCTTTTCGAGGCAACTTAATCTGCACTTCCTGCCTCCTGCTGCTTAACCTACCTTTTTTACTGGATGCTATTGCTTCCTTCTTAAGTGTTTACCCCACCCCACTATCCCCTCTCACTCTCTTCTCCATTCTCCCCCTCTTCAACCTTCTTTTTGGCTTTATTCATTCCTTTTTTTTTTCTTCCAATTTATAACCAGAGGGGTCTTTGAGGATGTGCGAAGTGATCGACCGCACAGGGCTCCTCTTTTCCCCGTATATGAAAAAATTAATAAAAAAAAAGAAATATATTAAATTTATTAATAAAATATACTATAATTAGTATAAATAAGACACACAACAAAGTTTAGCATAGGGCCCCCAAATTTTTCAAGACGGCTCTGTTTATAACTTACGTTCTTAAATACTTATAACACATATTGTTCAGTAGAGAAATATTACTATTAATGACAAGTACTACCTTCTATTCAGCCTAAATGCCCCATATTTTTTGGCACTATTCACTCATCACTCTTGATTTGTATTTTACTCTTAATCTATAAGTTAAATCATAGTCATGTGGGATCTTGTTTGATTCGTCTCAATACAAGGATTATTAATATCAAATTTTTATAATTTTTAATTACGAGTAATTTGAGATATTAAGGGTTAAAATGTTTCCTCGGCATGTGGGAAAAACTTAATGGGATATTTAGGCTGAATAGGAGGGAGTATAATAAATCGGAGAAAAATTAACTTCATAACTTAAACTTATGCTTAATTTGCTCAATGGCGAGTTTTTTATATGAAGTATTTAGTTGTTATTATTATTATTATTATTATTATTTATTTTTTAATTATTATTATTATTATTGTTATTATTATTATTATTTATTTATTTATTTATACTTCTTTGATCTCGTGAATTTGTTTGGTGCTTAATTTATGCGTAGTTATGTTTTGATAATAAGAGTAGGGTGGAGGATGTGATGAAGTTGAAAGATAAACTAATGAGGGTATTAAATAAGAGAAACAACAACATTATATAGAATTTAATCTAACTAATTAAAACAAAGAACAAATATACAATTGAATAAGGGCTTAATAAAAAATAATTATCTAAGAAAGTTGTATATGTCTAAGATTGAATATTTATATACATTAATATTTTCAACATATACCATTGTAAAATTACTAAAGAAGTGGCTTAAGGACTTTGATGCATGAGTCTCATGAAGGTACGCACTACATGTATGTGAGCATTACTTGAATTAAAGAGAGTGTAGCTTTCACTTATGTTATTTTGAACTCATCTTAACAATTTTATCGGATCTCAACGGTAGGTTTGTGATAACCAGTTTTATAAAACTTAGTCATCACATTCTATAATCATGAATTAAAAGTTAATTCTTACGGGGCGACCTCTAATTAAACATCATGGAAATGATGATACGTAGGTTTTGGACATAGAAGGTTATATATGGAAATCCATGGATACCAAGTTAGGTAGATGTTTTCTCTTAGTAAATATCATGGAAATGAAGATGATTGATATTTTATGCTTACAAGAGATAAATGAGTTAGATAGTCTAAATAATAAAAGGAGAAAGGTCGAAACATAAATTAACCATAGTGTCAGGGGTAGAACATAAACTAAAATGGAGTTGGTGTCACTATGGATTATAAGAGTATCGTGGAAGAGGAATTATAGGATTATAAGAGTATAGATAGTAGATATGGCAAAGAGATTTTGAACGTCATAAGTTTCTATACAGTCATAATTGGGAGAATCAAGATGATCGATATGATACATAACATACCAACGATCAAGAAGTTTTATATTGATGAGGATTTAAATGGGCATGTAGTGGTAAGTTGTAGTGGCTATTAAAATGACCTTATTTGGAATGCAGAAAAGGGATTTAGGGATAAATGTAAATATGCCATGGAGCATGTTATTGAATTTGCTGACAACATTGTCCATGTACATACTTCATCCGTTCTAATAAGTTTTGTTACACTTTAACGAAAAAGTTCTGACAGTTATAATCAAAGTTCAAACGACAAACTAAACACAAGTATAAGCAACAAACTAAACACTTATTACAACTCAACATAATATCCGATCCTAGTCTACATATACAAAGTATACAAACAAATACACAAAACCTCAATCAAGGCTAGAAAAGTCAGGTTCATGAGGTTTTTGCAACGACAACCCAGTAGTACTAGACCCACTTCGAAGCCTATGAACCCCCCTAAGAGCATTCCTAACAAACCTCGAAACATACAACGTCGTTTTAAAACTAGAATCCCCAAAACGCCGCGTTTTAATCAAACTTTTTTCCTTCCCATAATCATCATCAAACATTATATCTTGATCTTCTAACCTTCGAATCTCAGCAATTTTTCTTCTCAAAAAACGTCTCCAAGCAGCTTGAATAAAACAAGCAGCCCAAGTCCTCCATTGTTGGGAATAAAATCTAAAAGTATGTTGAACTTGTTTACTATGAAGTCTTCTAAATTGACTTGCAACATATTTTAATTCATCTGCCCTTAATGCAAAGGCTTCTACTTCAGTAAGTGCCTTAACTGTCCTAGTAGATAAGGGTAGGTTGATTAGGGATTTAGGGTCTAAGGCCCAAGTAAGAAGTTCTTCCCCACAAAAATCTCCTTCTTTAAGTAATCCTCTGTTGTAAAATCCACTTCTTCCTCCATCGGTTGTAACACTTTCTAAGTGTCCTCTAATGATGAATATCATTTCGTCTACTGGGTCTCCTTCTCGGACTATGAACGTTTTTTCTGTGTATAGGCTTGGTTTTAGACGTTCACATATTGCGTCTAGTAATCTCTCGTCCATGTTTGCAAATAAGGGAACCTAAACAACATAGATTTAGCCATGTTAGATAAATTATGTATATATACTAGTAAAGGTAGAGGTGAAGGTAAAGGACACTTCCGGTATATATCCTGCACAAGGTAGGGTTCAGATGGGGTTCTTTTTCCTGAAAGATACGGACAAATCATACCCGCTTTCTTAAGGAAGGAGTAAAAAGAGATGCGCGCAGTCAAGACACCCCCAACAGATACTTGCACCCAATAGGGGTCGAACTCCCAACTTTCTGCTCCACATATATACTAGTATGAATAGAATATATTGTATACTCCCTTGTCCCTATGAGAATGCGTGCCCTAAATTTTTTATGGGTGAAATTTAGTGGAATAGACAACTATAAAGTAGATGATAGAATTGAGTGGTTAAGATGGAAAGAGATATTTTGGATTAAATTAAAAGAAATATAGTGGGATCAACTATTAGAAAAAAAAAAGGTGCAAAATGAATAAGACAAACTAATATGAAAAGTGATGCAAATTGAAACGGACAAAGGGAGTATTTTATGTCTTCTGCTTGGGAGGGGTTTGAAAAAGCAAATGCATGTAAGCAATTTTAGTTAAATAAGAAGCTCAAATGAGTTGATAAGTCTTACTGTAATGTATTTATCATCGAAGACGAAAACCAATTAATATTTTAGCTTTAATGGATCGGATGAGATAATAAGAACTCTCGTTAGATATATAATATATGATGGAGTCTCAACTACCACCTTAAATTTTAAGTTAAGTTGGTTTTTTAATATGGTATCAGAGCTTCATTCACATTCCTAAAAAATATATACATGAATATAATTTCTTTGTTTATACCATTATGAACTAAAGGAATTTTCAAGGGGGAATTTGAAGATCTCTAGCCAAAGACGGGAAAATACCACTACCTTAAATTTGTGAAAAGGCATCAAGGATTGGGCATGCATGAGTTAAACATTAATACATGGAATCTATTGATAATTTTTTATATCCTTGTGTTTAAATTTGCTTCATGGTTATTTTTGATGTTGCAAATTTAAATAGACGGAAGAATAACTGATGGAGAAAAAACTTACTCTTCTGACTAAATTTAAACAAAGATGTCGTTTAATGTCCCTCCTAAGATCTTTTGGTAGACTCTGAACAAGGCTTTCTTCATCAACTCCTCTTGTTTCCAACCATTTGTATTGGTTATAACGTCTAACTCGCTCCCTAAGTTCTTGGGGAAGTAAACGATGATGCATCCATTGCTCTGAATCACGTCTTTTAATTCTCATCTCCTCAAGCCTTACGGTCAGCGATTGAAGATAAGTCTAGCAAAATTATTATAAGGAATTCAGATTTTTGTAATATTCCGTCACATTGAATTTATCCTTAAGTATAAAACTTGTGTATATCAACGAATGAAAAAAAAGGTTAAAAAATGTATACTTTATGCGAAAATAGGAAAAATAAGTAGATGAAATAAAAAAGTAAATTGTGGATAACAAGTAAAAAAAGGTGAAAGCCAAAAATAAAAATTAAGGAAAATCCAAAAGAAACTATAAAATAAAATTATACAAATTCATCCTAAAAAATATTGTTATGTAGGAATTACCTGCATATTTCCAATCAGAAGTGCAAAAAGAATGAGACCAGATATTGCAAGACATATGGAAAATATGATCTCTCCAGGATAGGTACTAGTTTGTAGCCCTTGGCCCAGTGTACTGCAAAAACAACTTGAAAATTTAAACTTTGTATTTTTGTTATTACAACAATAATATAAATATATTTAATTTTTTACGCAATCTAATATGTTATTTTAATTATTTATGTATTAAACTATACTCATCTAATAATTATAGAAAGTTGATATTATAAAAGGTGTGCGATTAGACAATTTAAACAAAATATTGAATCATTATCGTTGAATGCTAGAGACGACAATGCTAACCATATATAAAATATTGAATCATTCACATATTTCAAAACAAGGAAGAAAAAATTGGCATACATAAGAAATCATTCAATAGAAGTAATCATCATTATCTTCCTATACCCAGTGTATCCCGCTTATTAAAAACTATGTACAGGGTCTGGAGAAGGAAAGACGGTACAACTCATACCCATATAGGAGAGCTCGACCAAAAGAGTCCCCGATTCAATAAAAGTAATATACCTTAGATTTTGTAAGCCCCACCAGAGGCAGTAACAAAATTTTCTGAAGAAGGTTTGAGATTCAACAATCTTGGATGACATAGCTTGTGTATAGATTCCAAAGTTAAAGGATGTAGGTCCAATATCCTCCACAGAACACATTTTTCCTAGAACTTCCACACTAATATTTCTCCATGTCTCATAAGAACCATCCATATCATGTTTACCACAATATAAGAAATCTTCATTGCACTTATCTCCTTGACTTTGACATGCCTTTTGCCAACATGTATCGATTCGCTCCACCGCCAACAAATACCATAACGCTCCTGCAATCTACAGACAGACGTATTTGGTAAAATAGTTTATTGGACAGTTTTAACTAGTTAACGTATAAACTATCTAACGAAGGTGTTTGGCAAACGGCTGCTAGCTGGTAGCTAATAACTGGTTACAGTGGCTGACTAGCTGATTTTGAACCTGCTGCTATGAGCAGCTTGTTCAAAAACAACTTATTCACAGCGTACATGTGTACGTTTTTATATTATAGAATGGCATTATATAACATACTTACATGACTAGAGAGCAAGTACCAAAGCAAGTAATAAGCAGCACCAAGCCAAGCACTTTCAGCAAAACCACCAGCAGTCTTTTTAAGATCAGAAGTTAAAGGATAAAACCTTCCAAATCTAAATATGTATTGGACAAAGATGATTACTTGCAACCATTGTTTTGTTTCCAGTATAGCTTTGCCTTGTGCTTTAACTAGGTATTTTAACACCACAATCTGTACACCACCATAATCATAATTAACCCCATTTTTATAATGGTTCATTTTTACATTAAGGGTGCACAATTCTGTAAATTCAATGCCATTACATGTCTCAACCTAGTTAAGCGGAGTCTGACCCTTAATAGCAAACATCAGATTTGTTTAATAAATGACTTTTTCATTAATTTTTGGCCGATCAAACAACCAAAAAAGCATTTGATAAAAGATTTCAAAATCAGCTAACATTCTTTTTTAAACCCAAAATCTAAAAGCTACTATAAGTAGCATTTTTATTGGATTTTGACTTTTTAAACCATTTTTTCTCTAATAAACAAGGCTATTTCTAACTTTTAGCAAGGTAAATATTTGTTTAGGGCCCAAAGCTTAAAAGGGCCCAATACCTTGAATATCAATGATGTCATGTAGAACATATAACATCACTTATAAAATTATAACTTTACTTTTATCAAACATCCATTAAAGAACGAAATCAATCCACCACCGGAGGGCCCATTTCTTTTATTTTGTTCAGGACCATAAAATGTAAAAAACAACACTACCAACAAACCAACAACTAGTTTTCCACAAATTCTTACTTGAGACCGTCTTTTGTAATAGTAAGTCTCATGGGAGACGGTCTATTCTATAGACGGAATCCATGAAGCCCAGCCCAAAATATAACATAGTATATTTGGGGTTATAATAAATTATTTGGGGTTATAGAATAATATATTCGATGTTATAATACCTTACATTTAGGATTATAACATAATATTATTGATATGATAATAAAAAAAATCAGTTAAGAGAAATGGGCTGGCCTAAGTTTGTGGTCTATCCTATAGACCGTCTCTTGTGAGATTTTGTGCTTTTGTAAAGACAACTTTTAAAAGCCCGATCTAATTCTAAATATATATCGTTACAACTCTAAATATAAATTACGGCTGGACTTTTATCTTTACAAAAGACGATCTCTCAAGAGAACACCTGATAATTTTCACCGT
This sequence comes from Amaranthus palmeri, assembly GCA_019776075.1. Taxonomy (NCBI): domain Eukaryota; kingdom Viridiplantae; phylum Streptophyta; class Magnoliopsida; order Caryophyllales; family Amaranthaceae; genus Amaranthus; species Amaranthus palmeri. The sequence goes on along the minus strand of JAAKBH010000343.1, from coordinate 267,982 downwards.
AACATCTTCATAAGAATTTACTTATCAACTAATACTTTTAGCTGGTCAAACCAGCCAACGTTCACTTACTAAAAAACCCATCATCATCATCATCAACTTCGCATAAATAAAACGTACACACTTCACAAAACAAAAAAGCAAAGCATCTTACTTGTGGTAGAGGAAGAACAGCCAAAACATCGACAATAAAATAACGAAACAAGTATCTTTTAGCAATCTCCTTAGTATCAATCACAAGTTCACCTCTTCCAAAAACCCTAGAAGATGGTGCAATATATGCAGTCCTAAACTGAAAAATAACATGAATTATATAAAATGCATCAACCATAGTCCTTGAAGTTGTAGTTGTAGCAGCCAAAGAGAAATCCATCCCTAAACAATCCTTTCGATGTTCGACGATCGGAAGATAAAAAAATAAAGGATCAATCGAAACTGCAATGATACAAGATATAACAAATAGTTTGTTCCATAGAATAAGTGATCTATCTTGAGGATCAAATATTTTTTTGTCTGATACTTTAAGATCTTCAGGGAATACTGCCCTAGTTACTCCTGATTTTAGTGATTTACCAAATGTTTTAAGACCTTGTGGGCCCATCATTGCTAGATTCATGGACATAGATGGGTTGTATGCTCCATATATTGTTCTTTTTATTCCTTCTATGTTGAATCCTCCAAATCCATTGGTTGTGCTTGTTGATGATGAGTATGAGTCCATTTTGTTTAGCCTATTGCACAATGCAACCACATGTCATGATTAGGGATAGGATTTGGTACATTATAAATTTAGAAGGTCTCCTAAGAGACCGTCTATGGCATAGACGACTCTCTCAATAGCCCAACCCAATGGCTGACATGACAATTCAATTACTTATTTAACAAATGAGCTGGTCCATATTTACCCGTCTATGCTATAGACGGTCTATAGCAAGAATTTGTGTTATAAATTAAGTTAGTTTAAAGTTAAGTTTTTTTTATTATTAACAATTCTAGTTTATTAGAAGTATTCCTTCGGTCCTATTGAGTTTGCAACATATTCTAAAAAAGCTCACATGTACCTAATACTATTATATGAACCGTAGGGAGTATACCAAAAGCGCTTGTGGCTCAATGGATAGAGCATATGCATGTGGAGCAGAAAGTTAGGTATCGATTGGGGGTATGGGTATGATTTGTCCGCATCTTTCAAGAAAAAGAAAAACCCCCACTCGGACCCTTCCTTGTACGGGATACCGAGAAGGTCCGTCACCTTTACCTTTACCTTTGAACCGTAGGGAGTATGAGAGCGCGACTAAAGAGTCCACAAATCATAAAGTCATAAGATTATAAGGCGGTTATACCTGACGAATTTTTCTCTTTGACCACCAATGACTTGAGACTTGAAAGCCGACATATCCAAATTGATGAAGTTGATCAACTAAGCAAAATCAAGTTATTGGCTCCATGCAACCTTCCAAATTCCAACCATGTATAAAATCATGCGTACAACAAGTTATTATCATATTTTATCATCCTTGTAAACACAATTATACAATAGAATAATTTAAGGAACTAAATTGGGTGAGACAATCCTACTGTAAGACGCTCTTTATATATGGGCTAAATAGCTTAACTAATATAATTATAAGCATATAAACTCCTTATTTTAAGGTCGTCCCATCGAGAAATGTTCTAATAGAGGATAACCTTAAAACACAATTAAAAAGACCTTAAGGACAAATACAAACATAAATTCTTGTATGAGACATTCTCACCGTGAGACATGTTTCATATTTGGGTCAAAAAGTCCAATAATAGAAACTTTTAGCTTATTAACTTCTTATTTTAACGTCGTCTGACAGTGAGACAGTCTCATACAAAGACGGGCTGATATTTTCCCCAAATAAAATGTATTGTTGTAATATAATGGTCACAATTTTATTGAATTTCTTCATAGGATAACTACATTGATAAAAAAAAATGCCTCATAAATGCAATGGTGATAAATAATTGAGTCAATGAAATGTTATTGTCGTTGCATAAAACAAAAAATCATAAAAATTTATAGATGTTACTTGAACTTTTTTCAATTCCCCCAAATCAGAACAATTAATCAAACTTTATATTTAATTTATCTCAAGAATTATCATTTATTTCTTTCATTTTTTTAACATTTAATATTATTATCAAACTCAAATATATTATAAATGAATTATAGAATAAACATGTAAGGAAAAAATGGAGATAAAGTTGCAAAACCTTAATGCGATATGGTGAATGGAAACTTTGCCATTGTTGTATGAGGGCATCAAGAAATTAAAATTAAAATGATGATTTTGTAGAGAAATTGTAAATAGAAATAATCTGGAAAACTCAGGGATAAAGGGAGGTAAGGAAGACCCTGAAAATTTTTAGCAAATTGGTGAATGAGAAATTTAATTAATTGAAATACAATTTAAATTTGTGATCATAAAAAATAATGATAATTGGTCTATTAAGTTGTCAAAAATAAACTATAGGTGATTTTTGAAAATAAAAAAAAAAACATGTATATAAATTTATGTTGTGACAACTGTTTTTAGGATTGAGCAAGTATATTAATTTGTTATTGATTTTTATTTATTTTTGACATGAATAAAATTATTTTTTTTTTTTGGAAAAAAGAAAAATGGGAGTTTATTAATGAAATATACTTTATTACAAGATAATGCAATATTTATTCATCATTTATAAATCAGCATTCTAAACACATAATATAGACGAGATTTAACCTAAATTAATGTTGTTGCTCGTATCTTGGCTGGAGAAGAAAATCACCAATAAGGCAATAAATACAGCAGAGATCAATCTTTTACATCCATAAAACATCGCCATTGAAAGATATAAATATCACTGTCAGTAACAAACTTTGGCTCAGAAGCAATTCCAATTTCAAAACGCTACGCTATAAAGATTTCCCAAAATGAAGTATTGACAACGAAAAAAAATAGCTACATACAACATTAACATTTTGCAAAATCACAAGTTTTGGAGAAAAAAAACGAAATCGTGGCTACTCTATTTGGTAATTTTCCCCACAAGTTTGTGGAGTGAAAGATCTTTAAGTAATGAAGAATGGATGAAAAATTGATTTAAGCACACTGCATGGATTACCCTTCATCGACGCCAGGCTTGGAACTAAGTGATTTAAGCTTTTCAGCTTTCTGATCGTCAAATCCTAGTGCAGCCAATATCCTGTGACCAGCTGATTCCTCTTCCGACCATACGCCAAGAAGTAAATCAATAGTCGTAATTTCTCCATTTTCACCTGCACGACAGAGAAGTGAGAACTTCTAAGATTCAAATCAAACTTGATGGCGGGCAGCAAATCGAATGCATACCAGATTTCAGCTTATGTTCCAACGCCCAATCAAGTGCTTTTTGAGCTGATTCTGTCAGAGGGGGATGCTCTTGGCTGAAGAAGAACAAATCACCTTTTCCTAGTAATTTTATACTTTCCTCTCTGACCTTTGTGAGTGTGATTCCATGTTCCCTTAAAAACCTTGAAGCATGGCCAGTTCCTGCAGGGAAAACAAAGGTGACGCTCCAGATGCCGGTGAAAACTTATCAAATGCTAAAGAAGTTAAAAACAATCGCCAAGACAAATAAACAAAGGACGCGATTAACATGTGAAGAAGAACAAACCAGCTATGCCCTGGACCGACAATCATACTTACGACTTATGAATTACACTCAAATTTGAGTTCACCATTTAGGCTCTGTCGTCGTATATGGCTTATTTTAATAATAATATATGTTCAAATAACGTTTACGGAGTCTAGACAAGGAAAACAAGTTTAGATAAGGGCCAACAAGTTTATATAACTTCGATCAATGGAAAGAATTTACCTCACATATTCAATTATTTATAGGAATATACGTTCAGAATACGCTAAATAATATATAAAAAGTTCAAATAAGTTCAGGCAAGTGCTAATTAGTACGAATATTTACAAGTTTAGATGAGCAAAAACCTATGTAACTACCTGTCGAGTTTTTTGTTTGATATGTCTATAACAAATGAGTTTCTGTTTAAAGACAAAATTGGCTCCGGGGAATATGCATCCCAAATGTGCCTAAGATTTTCAATGCTTCATCCCTATTATGTGAATGTAATCTTGTGAAAAAGGAAACACAATCAGACCTTTACAGACACATTCATAGTTCAAAAATGAAACTTGGTTGAGATTACGGTAATTGCCACGTTCATGCACTAATGGGATAATGCGGTTATCGGACCGCCAAACAACAGTAGAAATCATGAATTATTCCTTAATACGGCCTAGAATGCATATTTTACAATTTTGCAATGCATGTAATATCAGTTTGGTAGATTTGAAATTATTCACAATGAGGCCAATACGATATGATGAGCCCTTGTTTTTACACTAGGCTATATCCACCGCCTACCATCATCCAACATGAAATAAAATGACGTTGTTCCGTAACATAACGGTCACATTATAATGGCTTTTGAGCGTATTGTTCCGTGAAACCCATTAAACAACCTATGATTGCCTGCATCATGAGTCATCAATGTATCGTGGCCACACAATAAAGGCTTTTGAGTTTTACGAGAACCACAATATAGGCCCATACATAGTAGGAAAAAAATTGCATCGACTGCAGAAGTAATTTTACAACCCTATTACCATACATCCGAAATTTTGCATTATGTCGTACGATCACTATTGTCCACAATATAACTCAACAAAACACCAAAAAGAGAGTAAATCTAAGTTATAATAGTAACACCTCTCCAGTCCATATCAACCACTATAATCAAAAAAGAGAACGGAAAAAAAAAATCATAGATACTAGGTGGCATAGTGCACAATCAAGGTCACTTCGCATCGATCGCACTGTAAAGGTTTAAAAAAGAGGAACTTATATTTCCAACATCATAATGGTGTAAAAACAAAGCGTTTAGTGCCATTCCTAGGGATACCTCAAGCTTTTGGTTTACTTCTAGCATTACGGTAATTGTATCACTCTCATTACTGCATCATTGTATTCCTTACTGCAACATCAATTGTTGCCGCATTTTTACACTATACTAGGTGCTAACCTTATTGATCGCAAACATAAGGAATTCGGAAAATAATGTTGCTTATTTAAAAATCAAAGATTCAACACCATTGTGGTCAAATTTAAAATCCATAAAAATGAATAATTCATGATGAAAAAGAGACACATTAAACAGGGTCTTACAAGGTGTGAATGACAACATCGTCCAAACAATTAAAAGGGAATTGAAAAGAACCACAACCACCAAGGTAATGACAATTAACTACGCCTTTGAACTCGTGAAGGTTTCTTAAAAACGTTTGTTATGATGAATATAATGGTTGAATTGAGAAATGGATGTCAAGAATGGGATGGTTGGGTTCAGAACTTGAGATAGATGTTTCAACTTCAATTTCCTTATCAAACCAAAACATTAACCCAAAGGCAAAGAAACATAACCACTTAATTCTCCTCCCACTAGAAAAGGCAGAGCAATCTTCTTTGGTACTAATGTTATGTGAATGATGACATTATCCTACAAAATTAAAGCCAGCATGCTACAATAGAACCACCATTTCATCGACAAGACACTTTAAGATTCCAAAGGTTTTTGAAGATGATGTTTATGGTGAATAGGATGGTTGGTGCAACAAAAGGATTACAAGATTGAAATGCTTTCGTTGAGATAGAGGTTTCAATTTAAATGCCCTTTTCTATAAGAAAAAACAATAACCAAGATAACATCAGTCTCTACTATTTTAAATTAAAAAACCAAAGAATTTTGACCACTTAATTACACTTCTTCCCACCAAAACGGATAAATGGGTTAATAAATCTACAAAAAAAAATGGTACATTGGGGATAAAAGGGGGGAGGGCCATTCACCAATTTTTAATACTCTTTCTCCCACATGAATTGTTGCCCCGGGTTATTTAAGGTCTTCCTCACCTTCTTTTCAACTCTCCAAGTTCGAACATTCTATCTTCTGTGTCGATTCTCCAATATTTCATGTTTTGTCATTTTAAACTCACAAATCAGCTAAACAATTTTTTTTATCTCAACCTCAATATAAGTGACGCCTAAAACTTTGTTTCATATTGCATCCCTCAAAGTATGTTTACTCATCCATCTAAGCGTATGCATTTCCACTACTCGTATCTTTCTACAATGTTAATTTCTACAAGTTCAACATTATGATCCATATAGTAACATTAGTCTAAACCTTTCTCTTTGACTTTAGAGCACACCTTGATAGCATAATAATTCAATCTCAAAAACATGAATTCAGATAAAAAGACTACCACTGAGATACAGTAAATCACTACTATGTTTTCCAATCATGGAAGGCCAGCAAGATAAAATGTTTGATTGCTTATCTTCTGCAATGATGCCCATGATAAGCAATTGTCCAAGGCTAGTTAGCTACTCATTCCTCAACGAAGCTAAGAACTTCAAAACGCATAATTTAACCCCAATTAGAATAGTAAAGAATCAGATACTTGCAGAATTTAAGGTCAATAACAACAACTCCGAGCACCAATACAGCTCATCACACATCAAAATCCACCAAGATAAGTCTGTTTACCGCAAAACTCCCTAAGCTAGTTTACAAAATGGTCAGGCATTGTATTTTCCCATAATTTAGCCCAGCCGAACACACAACACAAACTTATGTTGGACATGAGTTCTCAAGTCAAGATTTTTGGTGTAATCGCACTTGGAAAACCCCATTTTAAATCCAAGTTAGTAATCTTCATCCTTAAATATATGCTTTGCTATTTACGTTTCATTCACTCTATACCACTTGCTTAAGTGGTAATGATCATAGATGGGATAAAATCATATGGCCAAAAACGAGATATAGAGTTGGACAACAATGTTAGTGACTTTTCTTGGTGACTTACACTAGCAATGTATTCTTATCACCACCATTTATTATGGAACAAATCTTGATAAGATTCCATCTTCAAATAGCATAAAGAAAACCTCAATAGTCAATTCAATGCAAAATCAATAGCGTTCCACAATTTACATTTGCTTTACAGTTTGAGCAACAAAGAGATAAAAAGGAATTAAACCCAATAACCAGAAATTTCATGTTTAATTATTCACATTTCATCTAGTCTTGAAAAGACTAACCTTCAATAAGTATACCCATAAGAAGGGCTTCAGTCCCAGTTGTAGGGTATTTGAGCTTCCTAGCTTCCAATTCGCCCATAGCAAACGATTTTATAGCCCTCCATGACCACCTGTTTCAAACCACAAGTCATCCCATAACCCATAAACAAAAATCCATCAAAAGTAACTAAAATTTACATAATTTACACTAAAACAAATCCAAGAATCCACTTACTTGGGAACTTTATCACCAAGAACCCTCTCTGAACTCCTGCCCAACACAAAGATTGAAGCAAAAAGAAAATTAAATTTCAAAACAAACCCACAAAAGGGTAACAAAATAAGGGGGTGTTTGGCTCGGGGGAAATCCTCATTTCTCTACTTACAATACAGGAAACCAATTTTTCTTCATTCTTTCATCCCCAACACCTCTATTCCCTAGAAAATTAACTAACATTTGCGGTTTCCATTAGAACAAGAAAATTGTTTTCCGCCAAACCAAACACCCCGCAACGAAAACTAAAAACGAAAAATCTTACCCAGTGGGAAGACTGAAGACAACAGTAGCACAAATAGGGCGAGATTGTGTTGAAAATGGTGATACATGAGTTAATCTTGAAGAATGGTGGAGGAAAGAGAGGGCAAATGTACCTAAAATTGAAGATTGTGAACTCAAAGAAGAGAGAGAAATGAAGGGAATTGAATTACGATTGGAAGAGGTTTTGGGTTTTGTGAATTCAGGGATTTGGAAGTGAGTTCTTGAGAGAGAGTGAGCACTGGCAGCCATTGCTTAAGGTTGGAAGATTGAAGACTGCAGTGCATTGGTCTAAGAGGTCTCTGAATTTGTCAATATAAATACGGCGCCGTTTTGATCTAATTCAAGCATCTTGGGTTTTTGCTTATCATTGGACCTAAGTCACCTAAGGCTTAGCCTGAAATCTAAATTCACCGGCACAAAGAGATCTTTTCTCAGCAAGACGGTCTCAATAGAGTTTATATCTTCATAATAAGTATGAGATGGGTTACTTAATCTATATATAAGGCGCGTTATAGTGACATTGTTTCATACAACAATTTATGAATTTTAAACACAAATGAGACAATCTAATAGTGAGATCATTTTTATTGGGTTGACCCATATACATTTAGTTTCTAAACGTAATAAATTATAATTTAATATGGTCATAAACTAATTATATGGGTCCGTGTTTAGTCCATCTCATGGATTATACGGTCTATACAAAATCAGCTGAAATTAGTTTTAATAAGTAAAAATCAGTTAAAATCACTTACAATCAGTTTTAACAAAGGAAAATAAGTTTTTCGTTTTTTTAGTAAAAACTCAATATATAAAAAAAAGTTACAATAAGTACTTGTTTGTTATTACCAACAGATAGCGAACAAAATTTTATTGGACTTTTTGACCAAATTTTAATTTTTACGTAGTCATAATAGACTAATATATATCCGCAAATCTTAATAGAAGACGCTTATTTTGAAATTTAAAAGTTTTTCTATTTTGTGGACCAGTCTAATTTATGATCAATTACATGAAATCTTGAAGTCAAAGCCCAACTGCCTAAGTACTAAAAGGTTGAGATATTGTGGGCTAAGCTCCAGGCCCACCAACAGTATAATATATAAGTTAGACATGTAGGATTAAATATGGTCCGATTTGTTCTGAATTCACATCAAAATTAAACCATACCATTGGTCTAAAAATTTTCTATACGAAAGTAGATCGTGTTAGATTTTTAAAATGATTTAATCTCGTCCGATTTCCATTTTATAATGGTATAGCCAGGCAGGGTCGATTCTAAGGGTGGACAAGAGATTTTAAGTTGTCTTTATTAAAAATTAAAGATGATATTTAAAACTTTGAACTTGACCTTTTAAGTCTTAAAATTGAATTTTTGAGTATTGTAATTGTCCTTTTAAGTCTTACAATTAATATGTCAGAATATTTTTATAAAGTTATCGGCTTAGGCCACTTGCACGGCTAAGGCCATCTCACAGGAGAGATCTGAAATTTTTGTAATTTTTATAACCAAGGAATACTGTCACTGTTTTATTTCATAGGGAAATTTGAGGGTTTAAGAACGAAAGGCTAGAGATTTTAAGTTGTGTTTAATAAACATTCCATTTCCATCAACCAAGGAAAACAATCAGAAGTGTAGTATGTCACATACTCACAGTAAGAAAAAGATTTTATGATTTTATACTTATATAATTTATAAAAATAAAATATATTATTTTTTATAAATCGAACTATTCAAATTCACAAAATCTCACAAGAGACGGTCTATAGGATAGACCATAAAATTGGGCCTGCCCATTTCCCTTAACTGATTTTTTTATTATAATATTAATTATATTATGTTATAATCCTAAATGTAAGGTATTATAACCTCGAATATACTATTCAATAACCCCAAATATAAGTTATTATAACCCCAAATAATTTATTATAACCCCAAATATACTATGTTATATTTTGGGCTGGGCTTTATGGATTCCGTCTATAGAATAGACCGTCTCCCATAAGACTTACTGATTCAAATTAGTAAATTTCAATCACTATTATATAGGCGGGTTGGTATGGTAAATAGTCTCACTAGTCACTAATACAAATTAGAAAGAAAATTAGAATATAAACTTTTTTTTGTGAGGTCGTCTCATTGACTAACAGTTTGCGCAACAATAGCAAAATTCCAATTCGATCTACTGTTAAGACCAAACTTTGCGTAGCGTAGAGAAACTTGCTGCTTTTAAGATTCAGATTGGAGTATAATGAAATCACAAATTCTTGTGAGAGACATTCACTTATTTGAAAAAACATTTTTGATTGGTTCGGTCCATAAAAAATGTAGATTTAATATAAGAATTAAGCTTTAATTTGACTGGGCTTGAACACAAAAAGCCAGTAATGAAACTGGAAACTTAATGTCAATGGGCTTTCTTATATCCATAACTCCTCAAATTCGATTCGGGAAAGTTGGGCTTCTTACAAAAGCTAGTTCAAACATATTTGCCCCCCTCCTCCGTTATCCTTATGTTTTTTTTCACAAAATCTCACGAGAGACGGTCTATAGGATAGACCACAAAATTGGGCCAGCCCATTTCCCTTAACTGATTTTTTTTATTATCATATCAATTATATTATGTTATAATCCTAAATGTAAGGTATTATAACCTCGAATATACTATTCTATAACCCCAAATAATTTATTATAACCTCAAATATACTATGTTATATTTTGGGCTGGGCTTCATGGATTCCGTCTATAGAATAGACCGTCTCCCATGAGACTTACTAGTTTTTTTTAGGGTAGCATAAAATATGAATTTGGTCATGATTACGTTATTATTTCTTTCCCCGTTTCATAATACTTGCTACATTTAACTTTTTTACGCAATTCAATGTACTATATTGTTTATTTATATGTCAAATTATACACATTTAAAAATAATAAAAAATTTATATCATGAAAATATGCAATTAGACTTTATTATTACTTACATATTAGCCGCAATATATAAAATAAGCTTAAACTATGAATAATGCTCAAAAAACAAAATGTAGCAAGTATTTCAAAACGGAGGAAGTATAATATTACGGAAACATAGGTAATGAGGTATTGAGGTTTATCAAATTGCGAAATCTCTAACAAGACCATGAGAAGATAGCTCTTGAACCAACTCAAAATGTTCTTTTTTTACGCTTTAATTATAATATGAGTGATGATATCTCTTTAGTAGGTTACTAGGTTTGTAAACCCTTACATTTTGATTGATATGTTATTCTATATTCTTGTTTTAAAATGTAAGCATAAAATAATGTGTTTTTGGTATGCAAAACTAAATAGATTCAAATATGTGCAGCGTGAGCTTTCTGATTAAATACTAATAATAAGATAATATAAAATTAGATATTAGTTTTTAAAGTGGAATGTAAATAATCAAAGTGTGATACATATTTTTATAGACTTCATTATATTGTTATTATATTGGGAAAAGAATTTCGTTGTGCCCTGTAAGTATTCTCTAGCTAGTAGGTCAATTTTGAAAAAAGTATCATTTTCTATAGAATTAAAAAATTGTAATATAAATACATACGATTTTATAAAAAAATACTCTCTCCTATTCAAGGTATTAGTCTCATTTGACTTTTGACGCTATTTAATAATTACTCTTAATTTGTATTGAAGTTATAATATTGTCAAGTAAGGTCTTGTTTGATTCATTTTAATGCAAAAATTATTAATATCGATCTTTTACAATTTTAATGATGCACAATTAGAGATATTAACGATGAAATTACTACATTAACAAATGTGTCCAGACTCCAGTCAAATGGGACTATCTAGTAGTAGGAAAATAAAAATCAAATTTGAGTAGTGGAAAATGCTCCTAAAAATTAAAGATGCAAATAGGAGTGTTAGTCTTGAAGGCATAACAAATGAAAGGGTAGAATGAAAGGAATAAAAACCATTCATGCATTGCATGGTTGCCACATAGCATTATTAATTAGTTTCATGTAGTTAGCTTAAATAAAAAGTAAAGTAAGTATAATTGTCAAGTTACCTTTCACATGTTAATAATATTATTATTGGTATGTTCTAAAAAAATAGTTCTAGTATAAATAAGATAAAATTAAAATTAAAGAAAATGGGTAATTATATTTATCATATTAGAAAAATATGTGAATGAAAATATTTTTAAAAAAGTGTAATATAATTAAAAATAAAAACATAACAAATTTAATAAACCGACTAAAATAAAAAAAAATAAAAAAAAAATAAAAAAAAAGTGTTGAAAAGAAGTAATCATACTATGATGAATGGTCCCAACTCCCAACACCTTGGGAGTTAAGTGAATTTGATGTGTATGTGACAATGGAGTATGAATGTATCATCAATTTCAAATAGACTACTCCCTATCCTCAAAAAAGGTGCATGTATTGCATTATTTTATATTCATAATTATGGACACTTATTTATCTATTATTTATATTATCCTTGATTGAAAAGAATGAAATTTCATGATTTATTTGATCAACTTTAGTTAACCTATATTACCCATTCAACTCATTAGGATTATTAGTAGTTTTTTTTCAAATAACCAATATTGATACTATATATTTAACTTTTGAGTTTATTGTATATATTGTAAACTAATATACATGAGAAAAAACACAGTCAAGCAGGATTTTGTTTGAATTATATGGAAACTAATCATATATTTTTTTTATATTAATTTTTTATAATTTATAATTATGCATAGAATTTACATTAAAAAATCGAATATAACAAATATTTTACTATTGAACTTTTGAAACAAATCCATTTAAAAAGACCTCTATACTTAAAACTTAAGAAATTATCATACTTTTTATTTTAGACGGTTCCTATAACTTTACAACATTTTTATTTTAGATACTGTCTTTGTCACTTTTAAAACTTTTATCTACATATTTTTCTCATTTTATTTTATTTAATTTAGTTATATCCACACAATTCAATAGGCCCTAATGTTGTTTAATATTTGTATCAATTGTGATGAGAGGGACCAAGGGAGTTGGTGTGAATGGAAGTTTGAAGGGGCATGAGAAGGCAAAATGTCGAAATCACAAAAGGAATTCTCCATTAATCCTACTATATTTGGAGGGAAATTTACCGACTTCAATTATATTATATTACTACTAATAATAATAATAGCCTACTAGGCCTCTAGCTTTCTCAATTTTCCCTACCTAAATCCAACTCATCTTGATGTATAAAATTTAAACCAACAATTTTAATAGTACTTCTTATCCCTCTCTTATATTACACCTAAAGCAATAAAGTATAATTTAGTAAAAATGAAAAGTTGATGACAAAAGTATCTCGTTAAAATATAGAGAATAAATTTACTGATGAAATTAAGATAAAAAGAAGGGAATCATTGCCAAAAAAATGCAAATTTAGCAGAACAAACTAAAAACAAAAATAGCATAAATTGATAGAGGCAGAAACACTAACTAATAAATTTAGCTCATAAAACAAGTGTTATTATTGAATCATGCTATCTACCTCAATGCCCCCCCTTATAGAAGATTATAACTTTATAAGACAAAAAAATTTGATAATTAGTTGATAAATTAAAATTGGTATTATTCTAGGAAAATATCTCTAAGTTGGTATTATTCATGATTAATCAATATATAATTAGTATTATTATAGGAAAATTAACAAAAAATTAATTATTCACGTAATTTTTCCAAATAAAAATTGTAAGGAGCTAGTGCTTGTTGAAACTCTAATAGTCTAATGTAATGATATTTCACTTGATCACAATCTTGTACTCTTGACGATCAAGAAGTATCAATCCTACGCCAATTGATTCTCATTCTAATGAGTTGACATTAAAAACCACTACAAAATAATACTTCATATGTCCCTATAGTTTCGCAACATTTTTCTAATTTGTTCATTTTATTTAGCTTTAATTTTCTTTTATTAAAACGTCTTTAGCGATTTCTTTTATTTTCATCGAAATATTTTATATCGTTACATCACTACTTAATCTTTCTGCAAAATTTTTTCATTGCAATCTAAAAGATCGGCGAGAGAGTAGCTTGTTTGAGAAGGCAAGCTACCGTCGTGGAAGACTAGCTAATTGGAGTATCTCAAACAAGTTTGCCATAATCTTACGCTTTACTTATTACAAAGTGATCGGATACGGTAGTGGCCACTACTCATTACTACTACATATAACTATCCTAGCTAATTGAATGAAATTGTTAGAGTATATAACATATTCTGGGGCCTCAACCATAAGCTTAAACTTTTGGTTGAGTTGGTTCCTTGACATGGTATCAGAAGCCAGGGTGACAAGAGGTCACAGGTTCGAATCTCAGCCACCCCTCATTTAAAAGTGGAATATTTAGCACCAGGTATGAGGAGAGCCTGTGTTGCATCCACACTTCTAGCCCAAGGGGCTCTCGTGTGAGGGGGCGTGTTAGAGTATATAACATATTCTGGGGCCTCAACCATAAGCTTAAGCTTTTGGTTGAGTTGGTTCCTTGACAGAAATTATTATACTTATTTTGTTTCATAAAATTTATTTTTAAAATATTAGAAGATATTTTAACAAGTTTGATATATATCACCTTGATTATGGTTTTTTTATACATTAGTCGCAGAAAATTAAATAGACGTATAATAAGGATATTTAATTGTTACCACTCATCTTTTATAATAGTTGATGTTTACCATATAATTAAATTTCTAAATAATATTAATAACTATAATTTAACGAGTATTTAAAACAAAAAAAAAACTAGATGTTTTTTTATAATCATGGGATGGTCTTCTTTCCTTTAAACATGATCAATTACTGTCATGTCACTAAATTCAAACATTGGACATACGTAAGGTATAGAAAAAAAATAGAATCCTAGGAATATAAAGCTATCACAATTACTTCGTAGAATAAGTTAGCTAGGTTTTGTTTTGATTTTATCAATAAGTTTTAGAAAATATAAAATGAATATGATTTGATCTACGATTAGTAAAATAAGGGAATAAAAATTTAAACTGTTAACCTTTTAATTATACTAATATCAACTATAATATTAAGTTAACAATTATGATTTTTAGTGGTGACATTTTGACCAATCGTTTGCAAGAAAAAAAAACTATGTTGCAATCACGTAAAGGGAATAATATTGTAATATACGGTGAAATGTGAGAAAAGAAACTTAAAAATTAAAGATAAAACAATACATATTGGTACATCAAATTATAATCAGATTTGACATGGAAGAGAAGAAATTAAATTTGGGTTTGAAATTGATAGAATTGCACTTCTAGACCAATCAGATTCGAGTCAGTGAGTTCCATTGATTTGGATATGACTTCAAAATTTTGGACCGGCAGAGCTGGGTCTAATTTCACGAAACGCATCTAAATATGAATCTACATGTCACCTAATTATGTAGATCTAATATGTTGTGAACTCTAATTGGCTTTCATACTACAAGAGGATGTTCTCTAAAAGTTCTAATTTAACTTGCATTAACTATAGATTCATACACATTCTATTTATGCACAAAAACTTGGTAGTTCCATCCTAAAATGCTTTTAAACAAGCATTAATTATTTTTAAATTTTCATTTCATATATTTTAATTTTCTTCTTTATTTCGTGTTCAAGACTATCTTTTGTCATCATAAAAAAACTATAATAAAAATAAAGTATAATTAAGTATTTTAAGATTTGAAGCAAAATATAATTATTGAGTTATAGAAAAAGATATAAATAATCATTAGCAATGGTTAGGATTTATATCAGCAAGATCTTCAATAATGAATTTCTTGAAATCAACATAAATCATGATGGAAACTGCATATATACTTCTATAATTAACTAGCTAGCATAACTATATTCATTATTGAGCAATTCGGCTATTTTTTTTATATATCTTTTAACGCGTTATTTTGATTATTTATATTTTATTTTGTATTATAACAAGTCTTTACATTATATTTCTTTGTCCCTTTTAATTTGCAACACTTCCACTAGTACAAAAATGATTTTATGTAACACATAATTGTAACACATTTTGATATCCAACTTCTTAAGAATATTATGTAACACTTTTGTAACACTTTATCTTTAAGTAACATAATCACGTAACACTTTTAAAATTAGTAACACTTATATGTAACACTTTCAAATGTGGTAGCACTAATATGTAACACTTTAAAATTGGTAACACTTGTATGTAACACTTTAATAATTGGTAACACTTATATGTAACACTTTAAAAATTGGTAACACTAACATGTAACACTATATAAATTGGTATACACTTGTAAGTAACACTTTAATAATTGGGCACACTTATATGTAATACTTTAAGAATTGGTAACACTAATATGTAACACTTTAAAAATTGGTAACAATAATTAATATGTAACACTTTTTACATTACTAACCCATTTGTAACACTGTTTTACTTTATTTATTAAATTTTTTATTTTTGAAATAAAATTGGCAAAATAAATTTTGAATTTTTGTTAATATAGTATTTTTAAAATATTGATATCAGTCACAAACTATTTTTTAATACATTATATTATTCAAACTATGGCAAATTAATTTTTCAAAATTTAAAATTATTAATTAATTATCCAAGTTAACTTTGAATGATGTAGATTAAGATTATATACTGTGGTATGTGTTTATAGTTACTTGCAAACGGGAATATATCCATTTGATTTCATAACAAATCACTAATATCATGCATCTCAGTTGGCAGTGGATGCAAATCAATTTCAGAGGCACTGGGGCACACAGACTGCGTGCTCGATTCCTACAAGCAGCAATTAATTGCAAAATTTTAGTTTTTTTAAAGTGTTACATTAGTTTAATTGATTTGAAAAAGTGTTACCTAAAATGAAAAATATGTTACCTAATCCTTAGCAAAGTGTTACATAAATTAGTTCAAAGTGATACATTATTGAAAAGTGTTACAATAGCTTAATTGATGGGGTGAAAAAGTGATACCTAATTAGAAAAAAGTGTTACAAAAGAAATGATAAGTAACACTATGAAAATGATACATATGCAAAAAAAGTGTTACCTAAAGTTTTTTAATATAACACTTTTAAAAGTGTTACCATATGCATGTAAAAGTGTTACTTAAGAGAATAGGTAACACCGCTAGATGTAGCACTTAAAAATGTATTACCTTAGGTCTATAGTAACACTTTTAGCACTTTAGGTTACACTTTAAGGGTGTTACCTAAAACCAATTATGTAGTAGTGTTCCTATATGGATCTGGAGTATTTGTTTTATGTTTGTCTCACTTATTTTGCAATCTTTTCTTTTTAGGTACTGATTTATTCACTTTCTTATTTTTAATCTCATTCACAAACTTATTATATATCTCCATCTTAACCACTCGTTTCTATCATTCACATGTTTTATGTCTTACTCTTCAACTCAATTCACATTTCTATTAAACTTCACCAAAAAAATTTTAAAGTGCATTCTCAAAGGGACAGAGAGTATTACACTACCATAATACTCCCTCCGAATCAGTTTAGATGTCCCATATTTTTATTTGGCAAAATCATATCAATTGTCTCATTTCCTTTTTTGTCTATCATTTTTTTACCAAAATACCCCCACTTTTCCAATTCTCAATACCAAACTACTACCTTTACAATTAATTTAATCAATTAAATACCCAACTATCACATTTTTAATAAACCCCACTCAACTCTTAAATTCCGTAAAATCCCAAATGGGACATCTAAACTGATTCGAAGGGAGTATTATAAAGTGGCTTCCACCTATGATAACGTTTCGATTAAGCCCTAGTATCGAACATCATATACAACTCATATAAACATCATTATTTAATGAATTCGAAAATTGAGAAATAAGAATTGAAATTGAAAATGAATTGAAATGGTGATGGAGTTGGGGTGATTGATGAGTCGAACGTGCGAAACTGACACTCTCACGTGTTGCCTACTTTGACCAATTTCAACTACCAACTGTAACGACATTACATCAACTAGTGCTGTAGTGCCTCGCCACTTTCCAGTTACCACTTACACATCAAGATCAACTCATTAATATTACAACATTTCCAGATGTTATTATAATTATACCAAGTCTTTTGGGCTTTTACCAATTAGGCAACTAGTAATAACTAATAATTATTACACAAAGTCTTACTTGAGACCGTCTTTTGTAAAGACGGCTTTCAAAAATCCAGTTCAATTCTAGATATGTATTGTTACAACTCTAAATATAGATTTAAACTGGACTTTATTTTAAGAGTCATATTTACAAAAGACGGTCTCTCAAGAGAGCACCTGTAATTATTATAAATAAATAAAAACTTCTACTTCCTCCCAATCAAGATATTAGTACCATTTGACTTTTAACATTGCTAATCAATCACTTTTGACTTGTATTTTAATTTTAATTTATAAGTTATTACATAGTTAATTGAGATATTGTTTGATTCGTTTTAATGTAAAGATCATTGATATCAACTTTACAATTTTTAATTATATACAATTAAACATATTAAATATAATAGAATTATTACATTGACAAAATATATCCATTAGTATTTTTAAAATGAATAGGAGGGAGTAATAATGATGATAATAAAAAAGTTGATTTATAACTACCTTAATAAAGTCGGCTTTAGCAAATTATTCTTGTATTGATATTTTCTAATTGTAGTACCTGAATTTCTTCCCTCAGTTTGGTGTTGTATATAAGAGATCGGAAAACCATAATCTCAATGAACGGGAAAAGAATTTAGGTTATACTTCCTCCGTTCTTATTTACTTGTAACATAGTTGACTTCGATACTATTCATTTAGCAAATTGACTTTTATATTGTCGGTAATCTATAAGTTAAAACATAGTTATATAAGATCTTGTTTGAATCGTCTGGATTCAAAGTTTATTAATTTTGAGTTTTCATAATTTTTCGATATGTATAATTAAAGATATTAATGATTAAATTCGTGCATTGGAGAATGTGAAAAAGCAAATGGTGCAAGTAAATAAAAACGGAGGTAGTATTAATTAGCTTCAACGATGCCCTGAATTTATTATAACAATGTTGAATTAGTGGGATTTAGCCCCTAGGTGAAGGCCTATTTAGAGTTGGGTTTATATCCAATAACTAAGTAGGTATGTGACTTACATATACATGTGAAGACGAGTCGACTTAAAAAAGTCAAAGCCTCCATAAAAGCTTTCGTACACATGACCGCTCAAATTTAGCGAAACACTTATATAACAAGTATAATAAAACCGAAAAAATATTGCTGACTTGACACCATCAATAAAAACTAAATAAAAGTTCAACCACTTAAAACTTTATAAATAATCTTTTGAAAGGGCTTTTTTTTGAAGTAATCTTTTGAAAAGGCTTAAACACACATAACATATAAAAAGGTCTTTGGACCAGTCCTAAACATCACTTATGTCCCTGCACTACATCTAGACAGGAACATTTCCCTTTCATTGAAAAGAACTTTTAGTAATAAGAATCACGAAATTTCTTTACTACCATTATACATTTAAGAACATAGTAAGAAATTTCCCACTATTAATTAAAGATTATATATATATATATATATATATATATATATATATATATATATATATATATATATATATATATATATATATATATATATATATATATATATATATATATATATATATATATATATATATATATATATATATATATATATATATATATATATATATATATATATATATATATATATATATATATATATATATATATATATATATATATATATATATATATATATATATATCCTTAAAACAATAATGACAAAATATATCTTGCTATAGCTAGAATTTGTGATAAGAGTTTAATTATCACAATCTAATTAAAAAGATTTAATATAATTTTCGCTTGCTTGTAAGATATTTGATCCAACCTACGAATGATCAATAAAAAATTAAGAAACCACGCATAAGAAACAACAAAAAGAGAAACTAAAACAAAAAAACTAGAAAAAGGAAGTTATTTGTGCGAGCTATTTTTCATTGAAGTCATGTTTGGATGGTTTTAAAAGGAAAATATCATTAAATTTCTAATAGTTGCAATCTCTCTAAATAGGGAAAGATAACTGAAATGAAAATACATGTTTCTCTTTTTTTTTCCTTTTCTCATAAACGAATAATGAATGTTTGCCTTTTATTTCTCTTTCCTTTTTTTTTTCCTTCCCTCTTCTCCTTTCCATTTGATTTCCTTTTTTTCACAAATTCTTGTGAGAGACGATCTCTTTAAGAAAAGATCTCTAATTGTGCTGGACCATCACATATTTTTTAAAATATTGTTAGTAGGCATTAAGAATGTTTCAAGTAGACATTTAAGATACTGAAAGTAGACATTAAGGATATAATAAGTAAGCATTAATGATAATGTGAGTAGACATTAAGAATACGGTAAGTAGATATTAATCTTTAAAGACTGGACTAGCTATTTTTTTCCTTTTCAAAATTATTTTCTAAACATAATTAAAATTAATGAAAAAAATAAATGGAAATTAAAGAGTTGACAATATCTTGAATTAGATAACAAAAAAAGGTCCATAATTGAGCCACTAAACTTAGCTAGCTGTCTGAATTTTATGAAGGAAAATTTAAAAATGTGATCCGAATTAAAGTTGGAAGGCAGTCCAATAATGATAGAAGTAATAGAAATAAAAAATGTAATCCTAGTGTTAAGTGACTAATCACCGCGTATTGTCGTGCACGTACATGAACATGTCTTAACATGATTGCCGCACGTCCATCCTTAGCCCTTGCTTATCTTCAACGTAACCCCTCTCTAAGTAGGACTAAAACAGTATATGCTTTATCTCTAATTAAGATTTAAGACTATTATGCACTCTTAAAAACTACTCATACTATTATATAATTATATTCCTTGAAAGGCCAACGTTAAGGCAATTTCTTCCCAATATGACTAGATCATTTTTACCGGGTGTCAATTTGGAGCGTCAACCATCAGCTTTAAACTTTTGGTTGAGTTAATTCCTTGATATGATACCAGAGCTGTTGTGACAAGAGGTTATGGGTTCGAATCTCAACTACCCCTTTTAAAGTGGAATATTTAGCGTCATGTATGAAGAGGGCATATGTTGTATCCACATTTCTATCCCAGAGGACTCTCATGTGAATCCGAAAACTTGTTAGAATAAAGTAATACTCCCTCCAATTCATCATAATTATCCACTTTGCCTTTGGACCGGATTTTAAGAGTGGTGTGGTAGTGGGGTATTTTAATTGAATATAATAATTGAAAAGGTGGTAGTGGGGTATTTTAAGTGAATATAATAATTGAAAAGGTGGTAGTGGGATATTTTAAGTGATTATTATAATTGAAAAGGTGGTAGGTGGGGTATTATTAAATAATATAAGTTGGGGTAGTTGGGGGTATTTAGGTAAAAAGTTTTGCCAAAAATAGAAAGTGGACAAGTAAAGAGACTTTACCAAATAAGAAAAGTGGACAATTATGATGAATTGGAGGGAGTATGACATATTCTGGAGTCTCAACCATCAGCTTAAATTTGTGGTTGAATTGGTTCCTTAACATAAAGTCACGTGAA
Source organism: Amaranthus palmeri (assembly GCA_019776075.1). Classification (NCBI taxonomy): domain Eukaryota; kingdom Viridiplantae; phylum Streptophyta; class Magnoliopsida; order Caryophyllales; family Amaranthaceae; genus Amaranthus; species Amaranthus palmeri. The sequence goes on along the minus strand of JAAKBH010000343.1, from coordinate 246,662 downwards.
TCCGAAAACGTGATTATAAATAGAGGTGTTTAAATTAGATTTGATAACTTAACATTTACTTTATTTTTAAAAATTGTTGATTTCGTACAAGTTTCTTTTCAATTAAATTGAAAGTTGAATGAATGAATTATTATTTTTTTTAATTCCTTTAAGCCTAATTTTTTACCGGAAATAATTTCAATTACATGATCTATCTTTGATAAATACTTGTATAAAGTATTTTATTTAAAATTTTTATAATGAAATAAATTTTATTTTCAATTTAGTACTCCCTTCGTTTTTTTCTTCTCATTTATTTTTTGCACAGTTTTCAATACAAATTTAAAACCTCACTATCTCTAAATACACATAATAAAAAATTATAAAAAAAATACACAATAAAAAAGTATATCTTAACATGAATCTAACGAGATCTCACAAAAATATATTTTATCTTCTAAATATGTGTCAAAAATATTAATTTAATCTTTTTCTCCTTTAGGTAGAATATTCCAAATGAGAAGAACATTAGAGAACGAGGAAATATTAATTAATGAAGGCCCTAACCGCTCGTTTGGTAGGTGGTAATAAACGTGGTAATGGAAATGAAAAGTTAGTGTAATTTTAGTTGTAAAATCTCTTGGCCGCTACCTTGATGGTCATACTTGTTCAACTTCAATAATTTTATTTTCTTCATAAAATTTATTCCAATGCAATGCATTATCATTAGAAGAGGTGATATTAGGTGGTAATGAAAATTTGTAAAAAAAATAACTTTTTTGTGATCAAAATTTAATTACCATGGAAATGATATTGAACTTTTGATGAAATTTTCCACTATAAATTATTCTCATTACCACCATTTAATAGCACTAATCAAACGGATTGTAAATAAAATAGAGGGTAGAGAGAGAAAGGCAGTAATCCCGGGAATAAGGGTGGACAAATTAAAGACGGAAGGAAGATGGCATAATGCAGCCCTCGTGATAGGGATGGTGCTTCCACTTCGTCCACGGAGTATTTAATTAAATGCATTCAACCTTATTCTTGCCATTTCTCTTCTTAATCTTAAATAAATAAATAAATATACCTATCATATTCATATTCATATTATTTCTGCTCGAAACATGCTTTCACTGTCCCCCGGAGATTTCTGCGGCGCCCTTTTTTTTAAAACAATATAAATAAATAATGGCTATAAATGGGAGCGGATCCATAAAATTACACTACCTAATTTTGTCTTTTTGGCGCCATAATTCAAACTACAATGTCTTTGTTGTAACGGTCTACACTCTACACCCAAGGAAGCTCTTAAAAAACAGTTCGAGTGTGGTTTTGGTCATGTGGAATCATCCTAAATATATAAATACCAACAATTATATTAGTTTTAGTTTGATTTGGGTTCTAAATGTAAAAAAAATATTAAATAAATATTATCTCAAAAATAAAGTTAATAGGGTGGAAAATTTTAAAACTTTGTGTGGGGCTCAATTCAAACATCAACTTAATTTTTCAGTTGAATTGGTTTCTTGACATGGTATTTGAGCCGATGGTTTGATTAAAAATTTATAAAAGGGTAGATCTGAAAAAAATGGATGAATAGTATATGATTTTCAATGTTGTAAATAATTTGAAATAGAGAATATATAAAGTTAAATTAGCAAATATATAGAGTATGTTGATGTGTAAACTTTTAATTTCAGTTAAGTAAAAAAAAAATAGCTTATTTATAGGAAAAAAAAAAGGAGAGAGATATATAGCCAACCAAGTAACCATTATAATTAAGGGCCCATTGTAGACAAAATATCTTAGAAAGTATACTAAGTATGGGCTCAGTTGTGCTCCAGATGGCATCCATAAATGATAAAATTACCTCTTCATTCCATCAAAGCGTTACTTTTTGATACCCAAAAAATAAAATTTCGTGGGTCCCACCAAGATATTGTCCTTCCAAACATTCAGGACATTTAACGCTACCACCATTATGGCCGCGTCCCAACCGTCCGATTCGGCGGGAATCTTAACCCTCTCCCGCCATTAAATGCTCACCCAAACGACACCGTATCATCAGTAACAGTTGCGTAATAATGAGCCGCAACTATTACTACCACGTTTATTAATGAGAAAGTTTTAATAAATAACGGTTATTTGTGAGGTTAATAAATCACCTTCATGTGGTAGGATGTGATAGGGTAAAAGTTTTGTTACTTAATTTATTTTTTTGATTTTTGTTTATTTTAATACTCCATCTTATTCACCATATGTGTCCCATTTGACTTTTCATCAATTTTTAGGTAATCAGATGGGACCACATGTGTAGGAGAGAGAGTTTAATTTATAGTAAGGTTAACACATGTGTAAGAGAGAGAGGTTAAGTTCAGGTCGAGTCAACTTTTGCAAGTTAAAATGTTATCTCGACAAATGTGAAAAAACTAAATAGGACATTTAGGTTGAATAGGAGGAATTACTATTTTTACCAAACAATTCCAAATATTTTAGATTAATTGGATGCTATTTGTGTTTATTGGTCTCACTTCTTAGACTTGATTTCGCGAGTAATAGAGTAGCACGTTCATGGAGCTGACACATGTCAACATCGTGCCAGGACGTGATGAAGATCGTGCGGTGAAATGCAAGTTTCTGAAATATACTTTTGATATTTCTCCATAAACTCGTCAAAATTATTTCACTCGCATTGAAACTATTACCAATAATTAAAAAAAAACTATTACCAATAATAAATAATACTACTATAATATATAATATTTATATATATGACATATTCTCTTTATCCCTTAAAATAGCATCATTTATTCATAATATAAATCCTTACTCAACATAAGGTAACCGGAATTTGCTCGATAAAAAATTAAGTTTAGTTAATAAAAATTATTTTGATTAATCAACATTTATTCATCAATAATTCTTTTCCTAAATTAAATGTAATTGAAGGAAGATTTTATTTAGCTTGACTTGACCATCTTTAGACTAAAAGAATATATACTTTTCCACTTTGTTACATTTTTATTTTTAAATGTCTAAAAAATATTGCAATATTTTTCTTATATGGAAATTTCTTTATAAACCTCTTTAATTGAAATCATATTTCTTTTTCATTTGATATCTTCCATACCATATTAAGTTTTTGAATTATAATCAAATCAAATTCCATCATGGCTTGGAAAATAGATATGATGTAATGTAGAAAATTCAACAAGACGGCATTAAAAATATTATGTCAAAAAACAAATAAAAATAAATTTTAGAATCATATGATATATCAATTTAGACTAAACTTACTCCTACTTTCTTCAAAAGTTCCGCTTATTTATTAATTAATGTCATATATAAAAGGAAAACATTTACTTTTTTATAAATATTGATTTGTTTCTATTAGTGTCCCGTTATTCTTGTGATTATGAGAAAGGATAACATTATACTATTTTTTATATAATTTTGATAATTTCTCGTATGAGATAATAGATCACCGTTAAATGTGCCTAAAATATGAGTTAATTAGCCTAGAATTATAAATTAGTAGAAGATTTTCTTGTTTTGAAGCCGTCTCACTGAACATAGATCTCTCACAAAATACCGCCATAATATTTTACAATTTAGAAATATGAAATTAATTTTTATAGAAAAGAAAAATTCTAACAAATAGGCGTTGACGTTTGATCTTGACATCAGTTGAATCGGAGCTGAGAACTTGACACGACCGATTGATTTTATACTTCATAATAATTATATATACTTAAGTAGTTAAGTTATATATGGTGTAAATTCAAAGTGCTACCGTGTAAATAGAGGTGTTCAAAACAGATCCGATGACCCGACAAAAATTCAACTTTATAACCGAACTCAATTTTGAACCGGCCCAAAACACCTGACCCGAAATCAACCCAATAACCCGAATGAACACCTCTACGTGTAAATGTAAACGCACCCAAATGGTGCCACCTAAATTGGGCCCATTTGAAAACACTGCGTATAACCAGCAACGTGTTTTCTGATTGGGTGCATGTTATGCTTAAGATCAAAGTCTTCTTAAGGGTACCCCACAGGAGGGTTCTACAACAGCATCTGGGACCGTTAATTATTTTTATAAACATACGTGGCCCTATCAAAGGGTCAAAGATGAAGCAACAATCAAGGAAGAGTAGGCCGGGTATGGGGGCCCATAAGCCCATATGAAGAAATTCAACGTGGCATTCTTATATTGTACTCCAAGTACCTACTAGTGATACCCCTTAGATAGCGGAAGTTGGAAGAATGTTTTTGATGGGTTTATTTACTTTACAACACATCATTTATTCCACTTTTAGGTTCAATTTTAGACATATTACAAGGTTGGTTACCTATTTTAATCTCATGCTTTGTCTTTTGGGATAAATTAAGGCATGCTTAGGGGATTGTTTTGGCTTAATACAATTATACTAACAAGGATAATGGAACACAATAGAGTTGTATTTCAAATAGAATATTAATTTAAATGTTACGTTGTATGTGTATGATAATAGACGATTAGGTAGGTATGTATTTTTTCAACTTTTTAGCTTGGTTTATTGCGAGTCGTGAATTTCAGAAAACTAAAATCAATGGAGTATTAAAAAAGATTGAATTTCTATCAACTTTGTATAATTATATCTTTAGTCACCGTGTTTATCTTATACTAATCATAAAAAAAAGTTTGACATCAAATGATTATTAATGTATATACGAGAAAAAATTGTCATTTGAGATTTTATTGAATTTATACCAACTTCATATAATCGTATCTTTTATTCACTGTGTTTACCTTTTATACTTTTCATAATTTTAACTCACTAACGCTTATTAAAAGATATTTATAGTCAAAGTAAAGTATGGAAAAAAATGCAAAACTCTATATAGTGCAAGTATTATTATGTAATATCTTAACTGAGAAAAAAAAAGAATATAGATTTTAAACGGTTGATAGTATTATCTATATCGACAAGATTCGTCTTCATTTGAAGGCAACTCAGTTGTTTATAACTCCACAATTATACTTGCAGGTGTAGAGTGGTTTATGGATAGGGAGTATGTATGTTGTATTGTTGTGTAGAGTGCGTCATGAGTAGGTGACCTCATGAAAGAATTCTGCGTGTCATAAATGAGAACAAAACGATTTGGTAATGGCTTGTCGTAGTTGATTGAAAGGGTTACTTTTAAGAAAACTTATTTGCTAAAAAACTACAAAGTTTGTTTTTTAGTAGACTAAGAATTACAAAGTTAAACGTGCTAAATTTTGAATTAGGATTGGGATGTGTGACCTTATGATAAGTTATCAAGGTAGTTTTGCTAGCTATCGAATGAAATCGGGTGTTACAAAGGTATCAGAGCAACCTTACATGGTAAGATTACGGAGCCTAACAAAGGTTGACTTGTAGTCGTCGTAGGCGTAATAAATATGTTGGGTTCCTAAGTAGGAATATAAATCTAGATTGAGATCAGGTTTGCGAAAAAAAGATGTTTTAAAAAAAACTTAAGAGTACAATCCATATGAATAAGATATATCTTCTTTTTCAAGGAGATTTTTTGTTAAAAATTATAGTTAAGTATTATTTTAAATATTTCGTTTTACATTTAAAGAAAAAATTGTATACAGTGATATAAATTTTTTGATAAACAAAAATCATTGTCATATACTCCCTCCTATTTAACTTACTTCTCTCATTTACTTTTTCACACATGTCGAGACAACGTTTTAACCGTTAATATCTCTAATTGTGCATATTTAGAAAATTATGAAAATTTTATATTTAATAATCTTTACATTGAGATGAATAATAAGATCTCATTTGACCATATTTTAACTTATAGATTAAAATTAAAAACAATTATATAAAACTAAAAATGAAAACAATAATAATAATAATAATAATAATAATAATAATAATAATAATAATAATAATAATAATAATAATAATAATAGACGAGTAAAACTCAAAAGAACTAGAACACTAATAAATACTCTAATAAGAATTCAGAAGTCTGAATATGACATCCCTAAGAATATAAAAGTCAATCAAAATAGAATTATCCTAACTTGTCAAAGTTTATACACCATTCGTATCTTTTTGTTTTTCTCATTTACCTTTTATATAATTTTCAATGTAAATTTTAAATTCAATATCTCTAAATATATATAATAAAAAAATTTGTAAAATATACATAATGAAAATGTATATTTTTAGACAAATCTAACGAGATCTCACATAGACATATTTTATCTAAAAAATATGTGTCAAAAATATTAATTATATTTCTTACTCCTTAGGGTTGAATATTCCAAACGAGAAGAATATTAGAAAACGGACGGAATATATTCTTAGTTAAAGGAGCACATATATTTATAAATAATAATCACATGTCTATTTAGGGGAATAAAATTGAATATAGATCAATTTTATAAATTGAAAGAATAACCAAAAATTATTTTTTTCACTCGATCAGAAAAGATAATAAGATACATATCCTGCCTAATTCTTTTTTTTTTTCAGCCTAATTCTTGACTAATTGAGTTTATTCTATACCTCAAAATGAATATTTTAGATTTCCATGAAAAATTACAATCGTGCCTAATTTCTATCAAAGTTGATTCCATTTCAAAGAGATATTCATGGATATGTATGCATAAATTTGAAATCATTATCACATGACTCATATATTAATTGCAAGATTCTAGCTAAAAGATGAAGGGGAAATAATATGCTTGAAATTATATATGGATTTTATTATTAGTGTATTTTGATAAAATTTATATCAATATTATATTGATTCTAATATATTGATTTTAAATGAAATCACATCATTTAATTATTATGGTTAATGAATTGCAATTATTCATTTCACGGTAATAAGTTAATTAAATCGATTCGATAGGATTAATTTTTGTCTTATTTATTTTCTTTATGCGCTACTAATTACCAATAAATTTGTTTATGACTTACGACTTGTGATCGAGCAATGTCATATATAAATTAAATTTGTTTAATAGTAAATTATTATTATATGTCGTATTTGTTGTCTTGTTGCTTTTTTATATTTACTCTTATTTTGTGTCTTATATGTTGCATTTATACTATCATTAATTAGTTAATTAGCACTCAATCAATAATTTTATGACATTTAATTTTTGTGTGAAGACATATATTATTATTATACATGACTATTTAAGTAGAAAAATTACACTAATAAAAGTTTATGACTCATTATATTTTTGATTTCTTACTTACTATTGCATTAGATATAAATATAACATTATATGCTGATATAATAACAATAATAATTGTGATGATATATATAAAATAAGATTAATTTTTCATATTTGAAGTACAAATATTATTTTCAAATGAAGAAATGTTTAAATGATGCCCTAATTACCTTTAATATATCACAACTTCTCGATTCGTTAAGACGATCTCATCACCTTCAAACAATTTTAAATATTTTTGACTATAGACTAGCTAAGCTGAATAAATTATTCACTTTCATAGTTTATATAAGCCACTTTTTATTTAGTATATAACACGTTATTTTAGATATTTTAACACTATTGATATATAACAGTTCTTTAAAATAAGCCACTTTGAATCAAAATTGTGCTCTTTATATGAATCTTCTTTGGTTTTTTTAAATATGAAATACAGAAATAGTCCTATATAAGAGTGGCTCTTAATTTATATTTCAGTCATATTTATATTAAAAAAAATTATACAATTATTTTTATAAGAGACTATTTTTCAATAAAATAAACACAAAATAAGAAAGTCATATTCTTAAATTTATAATAGTAAAATTATTTAACTCAATGTCTAAATAGTTAGCAGGTGCTCTCTTGAGAGTCCGTCTTTTATTTTGTAAAATGGTGGCAACGATTAAGAAATAAACACATATACATTCTGTTAGAGTAAAATTTAAGCAGAGTAGAGAAATTAAAATAGGCCACGCGTCATCTGAGCTGGAAAGTACAGCCAACTGTAAATAAAATTCTAACAACAGCCAACAAAGAATTTATTCATTGGCTGGGTTGCTCCAACTACACTCTCCTTTGAAGCTTTAGAAGGGACATTTATCAAGGTCCATATTGTCAATACAAAATATGGAAATGTAAAAAGAAAAGATTAGTTTAAATTATTATTATGTTAAATTATATGGTAATTTTTGATTAACAAAATAAAGTTAAAGCTTACTTGTTTGATCGAGTATTATAAGAATATAGATATTAGTTTGCTGAAGCTTCAACCATCAACTTAAATTTTTAATTAAGTTTGTTTTTTATCATGGTTGATTGGTTTCAAAGCCAATATGAAAGAAGGTCACATGTTTGAATCTCAATCACCCCTCATTATAAGTGGACTATTTAGTGCGAGGTATGAGGGGTATGTGTTGCATCCAAAATCTCAGCCCAAAGGGACTATCATGTGAGGATGCGTTATGCGTATTAGAGTCTCAACCATCTAACTTAAGATTTTAGTTGAATTGATTCTTTGAAAATTATTACTTTGAAAGTGCATATGTATGTAACTAGAATATGAGTTTTCATACACATAATTTTGCATAAGATAATTTTGTGCATTGAAGCTCTTACATAATGCTAAAGTCTTTTGTGTAACATAATTTTGATAAACTAGATAGTAGACTACAATACATAATAATTTTCACATTTGAGTCATGTTAAAAATAAGTGAAGTCTGAATACACTGTGCAACTGTTAGTTACAGATTTGACAATTTACTATGAATTAAAGTGCATATGTATGTAACTAGAATATGAGTTTTCCTACACATAATTTGCATAAGATTATTTTGTGCATTGAAAATTTTGATAAACTAGATAGTAGACTATAATACATAATAATTTTCACACCTGAGTCACATTAAAAATAAGTGAAGTCTGAATACACTGTGTAACTGTCAGTTACAAATTTGACAATTATTACTATGAAAGTGCATATATATGTAACTAGTATTTGAGTTGTCCTACACATAATTTGCATAAGATAATTTTGTGCATTGAAGCTCTTACATAATGCTGAAGTCTTTTTTGTAACATAATTTTCATAAACTAGATAGTAGACTACAATACATAATAATTTTCACACCTGAGTCACATTAAAAATAAGAGAAGTCTGAATACACTGTGTAACTGTCAGTTACAGATTGAACATAATCTTTATACTATGTATCCTTTTTCTTCTTAAATTAACTTACACACCTTTCTCGTTATATAACCCACCAAACCAACACCAGCAGTGTAACAATCTTAAACAAACTTAATTACTACAGTTACTTTTAAATGAATCTCGTGATTTTTGAATCTATTTAATTAAATGTTATTGTAACGTCTAATCATCTCAAAAAAACTAAAACAAATTATTTAAGAAAACTCATTTTTTGCCAAATCAAACTTATTTGTATAGATTTATGTTTTTTCCCGAACTAGACTAATTTAATCGAATATTACTTCCATTGCTTCAGAACAAGTATCTTTAACCGGAATCTCATTACTAATATATTTTCTCTGTTCTATTATACTTGCAACTGATGGTGAAATATGTTACAATCAGGTACAAATATTTCAAAACACATTAATATTATATAAATAAATGTGACAATTACCTTGATTGAAGAAAATATTATTTTAAGGTGGATGAAAAAATTTCATTATTTTATTTATGGAAAGAAATTAAATTTTGTATATACATACGATTTGGGTAGAGTAGAGGTATACAGGCGTGAAGCATGGATTAAAAAAAATAAAAGAGAAATTATTATGTGATTCTAGTCATTAAAGCAAATATTCTACAATCTTTAATTTTTTTGATTTTAAAATTAAAGAATTTCAAATTAAAAAAATTACCATAAAAAGGAGGAGAGAGAAAGAGAAGTTCTGGTTAATACCCATATATAAATACTCGCTAAGAGCATAATATTCACAATAAAGCGTGCTTTCCGCTCTCTCTCATCTTTACAGAATTCTAGAGAGAGAAACTTATACCTAATTTTATTCCTTTATTACCCTTTCGACTATTCTCCTTCTTCTCCTCCATTTCTCTCAACATCTCTTCAACTAACTTATGTCCTCTTTTCAAACAGCTGTGTAACTCAGAAAATATTATTTTATCATCCCAACTAATTTCTTCAGGGTTAACAATCCTTACGACGCCGTTTCTAGTTTTTGTTTGAAGGTTTTTCTGTGCTTAATCATGGAGTGGGCTGCTTGTTTGAATGAATTTGAGAAGCTTCTTTTTCGTATGGATACGCCGAGGTTGTTTTTCTTTATTTTACTCTTTTTTTTTGGTATTTTATAAAATATGTTTAGATGAATTTTTGTTGCTTAAAATAGCATTGTATGAGAATGTTTGAAAATCATGAGTGATTTTGATTTCAGATTTAGAATCTATTTTTTTGAAATGAAAATGCGTTTTTAGTTTTGATTTTTGAATTTTAATTCCTTGTTTGGTTTATCTGCAGAGTTTCCATTGACAATGCTGTTTGTCCTGATGCCACTCTTGTCAAGGTAAAATTTATTTTCCCTCTCGATTTTTCCCGTATTTTTTGTTGAGCGATTTGGTAAACTGTAATTATTAATTGATTTTTGGTTTAAATTTGTTGTAGGTTGATAGCGCTAGAAAACATGGGATTCTTTTAGAAGCAGTTCAAGTACTCACAGATCTTAATCTTTCAATTAAGAAAGCTTACATTTCTTCCGATGGCAGATGGTTCATGGATGGTGAGTTTCTTTTTTATTTTTTTTATTTGATATTTCCAGATTTTCTAGATATCTTGATTAATTGCGATAATTTAAAACTTAATCGGCTTTTAATTATGTGTCCTGCAGTTTTCCATGTAACTGATCTTAATGGAAATAAATTGAAGGATGAAAACGTTATTAGCTACATGGAACAGGTAATTAACTATACCTTTTTTTGTTTTATATTTTTGTAGTTTCACAAATTATTTTGAGTATTTCAAACCGGAGTTATTATTATCAATAGTTAATCATTTTTTTTTGTTATTTCAAAGTTCCCCTCTGTCTGTAGACTCTGTACGCAGTACCCCCAAAAAAAACTTTGTTAAATTAAGAGCATCTAATATCGTTAGGTATTAGAATGTTTTGTAAATCTATGCTAATATGTTTATTTTTTTGTTCTTAATTTACAGTCGCTTGGTAGCATTCAATTTACCAGAACTTGTGAGTACAAGGGTGTTACAGCTCTGGAATTAACAGGCACAGATAGGATAGGCCTGTTATCTGAGGTGTTTGCTGTATTAGCAGATTTGAATGTTAGTGTGGTAGATGCCAAAGTCTGGACTCATAACGGAAGAATTGCATCCCTTATTTTTGTGAAAGATTGTGATTCTGGGTGTGAAATTGAGGATTCCCTTAAGATAAGCAAAATCGTGTCTAGACTAAGGCCGGTTCTTAAGGGTGACAGTGATATTAAGAGCGCCAAGACTATAGTTTCAATGGCAACTACACATACTGAGCGAAGGCTTCACCAAATGATGTTTGATGACCGGAACTATGATGGAAACTTATTCAATAATTCCTTGAAATACGATGCCCTTGAGGTTTCTGTTCAAAATTGGAAAGAGAGGGGTTACTCGGTTGTCAACATCCAATGTAAGGATCGACCTAAGCTCTTGTTCGATGTTGTTTGTACTTTGACGGATATGGAATATGTTGTTTTTCATGCTACCATCAACACTCAAGGAAGCCGAGCTTCTATGGTATATTTTCGGAATCCATGTTATTCGTTAATTATAGAAAGAATGCTTTGTAGGATTGTTTTGCTGATTTTGCTCTGTTTGATAATCTTTCCTTTCAGGAATTTTACATTAGGCATTCAGATGGAACTCCAATTAGCTCAGATGCTGAAAGACAAAGAGTTGTTCAGTGTTTACAGGCTTCTATTCAAAGGAGAGCAACTCAGGTATAACCATAAGTTCACCCTTAAAAATACCCGCTTTTTAGGTGAAAGCCATTTAATGATGTGTGTATTATATGGTTTATACTTGTAAGAATGAAATTTACTGATCTGATTTGTGTTGTGTTGTGTTATTGCAGGGTATGAGACTAGAACTATACACCGAAGATCGCTCATGTCTACTCGCAAACGTAACAAGAACATTCCGAGAGAATGGCCTAAACGTAGCGAGGGCAGAGATATCCACAACAGGTGAAATGGCCTTAAACATATTTTATATCACAGATGCAGAAGGATACACCCCCGATTCGAAGACAATCAATTCAGTAAGAGAGAAAATCGGGATGGACAACTTAAAGGTCAAGGAACTGCCTTTAATATACCATCAAAATGCAGAAAGGAATGAAGAAGGGGCAGGAGCTGGAGTTGGAGGGGCCATGTTACTATCACTAGGAAGCATAGTAAGGACAAATCTATACAAATTGGGGTTGATCAGATCATATTCTTAAAGGCAACACAAAGGCATAAATTTGTTGGCATGGAAAGGGAAGTTTCCACCTTCCCTTAGCTTTGGCATATACCTTGCTTCTTAGTTGGGCTAATTAGACCCTACTTTGTACATAAAGAAGAAAATTAATTTAGTAATTAGTATTAGTAGTACTATGTAGATTTAGGCCAGATTCGGTTAGTAGTAGTAGTTATGTTAAAGCTAAGGATTTGGATACATGTTTGTCGGGTCTGGCCCGGCGGGTCGGTGGACCATTTCAAAAGGGTGTGAAGTTGAAAGAAGATTTTTGGAATGAGGAGGGAAAAAACTTGGAATTTGGAGGAAAAAGAAAGAATATAGAATTGTTAGAGGGTCAATTTCTTGGTATAGAGGGTAAGAAGATTAGGTTATGGGGGGGACAAATTGGTTTCATACATCATATCTTTTGTATAGAATGCCTTTGTTTGGTTCAAATGGTTGACTAGTTTATTCCGACAAATTGACTTGATTTCTTCTTTCTTTGCTCCTTAATTTCAATTTTTTTTTCTAACGTGTGGGACCTTTATTTAGTGTTGAAATTTGATTATTATTATTATTATTGCTCAATTTGGTTTGTAGTGGGACTTAAATGGGGTCTAATTTAATTATGACTTTGGGTTTATTATTTTAATGGTTTTATACAAATTGTGACAAGTTTCTTAGCTCATCAAATCTTACGTTTTGCTAGTAATTTAGGTCATTTTATGATTGATAAATGCTAATCACACTTTAACAATAGTGGACATTTTTGAGGAGTTAATTAAGTGCTATAATTATTTTCAAGTTAAAAAAATAAACCATTAGTTGACCAATAGATATTTAAGTTAGTTAAAATATGAAGTATAGAAGTAATTACCACCATTCTATTTCAAGTGCTAATTTTAAAATTATAGAATTTACTGGTCAAACAAAAAAAATTATAAAATTAAGCCATTCAACATTATATTTAAAACATAATAAAATTTCTTAAGGTTTTATCTAGTGTATTTGCCTACAGCAAACTCTGTTAACTGATGACCTATTATAACAAATTCTTTTTTAAAAAAAAAGATAAATTAAAATAAAATGTCGAACAAAATATTAAAAGTTTTCAAAATTTCTTATTTAAATTTTCAAAATTTTTCTGTAACATCATATTAGTTTTTTGTTTACTTTTTTGGTAAATTACCTACTATAACAGATTATATTTCGGTTACTCAAGTTTACTTAGGCAAATATCCCATAAAATTGGGATTATTCATGGTTAATCAATAGGCGGAATTATTATTGAAAAATCATTAAAATATTGAATTATTCTAAGTAAATTTTCCTAAATTATAGTATCATGTATTACACTAAAAATTTCCCTCTATGCTTTTACATTAATTTTAATAAAAATTTCTTATTGAGAGTTCTAAAAATATGAGAGAAAAACCTTAATATAATGATCTAAATGATCCATTTCGAAAATAGCGACTCTTGTAAGGTGACAACAATTTCATTGACGGGTATAGGGTGACAATTTGAATAGATAAGTATGTTAACATTTCGCTTAATTGTGTGTAATTGTTAAATTAATAAAAGTAGACAAAAACACAACATGATGTTGTCTCTAAAACCGGCTAATAGTAGAATTTGGTAGTCCTAATTGCTATTGTTGCTTTCACTACTTGCGTGATAGCAATTGTGCCGTTTATCATGCCATTTTATATTCTTAGAATTAATAACATTATGAATCATCATATTATTAATTGTGATTGATAACTTCATATTGTCGGGAAATTTGAAAAATTGATACTATTTCTGTTTTTTTTTAATTGTTTTATTTGAAGATTTCACATAAATTAAGAAAGGTGAAATCTTTGTAGATAGTAGGTATTATTTTATTAAGAAAGGTGGAATCAGGGCCGGCCCTAGGTATTTGGAGGCCCGAGGCAAAATAGCATATTGAGGCCCTTTTCCTTTGCAATTTATAACTTATGTGGACCTTTTACAACCATTAATTTTCCTTTTTTGACATGGGGCCCTGGGCGACAGCCCCTTTTGCCCACCCTTCGGGCCGGCCCTGGGTGGAATCTTTGTAGATAGTAGGTATTATTTTATTAAAACAGTGGTGTGAATTTATAATTGTATTGGTATTATGAGAGAGAATTACGACTGTTAATGATTTAAATCATGCCATTGTATATTCTTAGAATAAATAAGATTATGATTCATCATATTATTAATTGTGATTGATAACTCCATATTGTCGGGAAATTTGAATAATTGATACATCACTGTTTGTTTATTTTTTTGAATTTGTTAATAAAAATGACATTTTGAAAGAAAAATATGACTATTAGTAGCAAATTTAAAAACACCTAATTGAAATAGAATTTTTGCTGAATTTTTTTAAGTTTAATTTGACTTTTCAAAATTTCTTATGCGATAAAAGTTATTTATTATAAGTCAAAGTTTACCTCGTGTTTTTTTAATTTTACTTGCCACAATCATAACAATTTTTTTAATAAAACCTTAAAGTTAAGAACATAAAGTTAAAATTAAAGCATAATAAATTATATTTAATCAACGTTAAAAACCTTAAAACGAAAACAAAAATATTATATATGGGTTAAGTGGTCGAAATCAGGTCAACCTAATCTGTTGCAGGTCGGATCAAAGTTGTGATTTTCAACCCAATTAACTAATTGGGTTGAATTTGGGTCTAGGATTTTCTGACCTATTTATATATTGCGATCCAAATTTATATCCGACCCAACATAATCAGTTTGACAGACGTACTTCGTTATGTCTATCGTGTTGCGTGGTGGGTCCATTTGACAATTGAACAAGTGCTTGTTTTCACAATTCGTTTCTTGTTCACAACTTCAGACTTTAATTGATAATAAATCAGATTTATTTTTGATTTAAAAGCTTGTTGGGCGTTGGGTGAAGGAATAAGCGCAGACTTTAAGGCATTGGTCGAAATAGTGGAGCTGCCCAATGATGAACGATGCTCCCATTGGACTTCTCAATAACACTACATATTTAACGACATCATCATTAGCCTATAAATAGTAAGGATAAAAAGTCTTTGCTAATTAACAATTACTTCCTCCGTTCTGATTTACTTGCTACCGTTGCATGGGCATAAAGATTAAGAAATTAATGTGCAATGATGAGTAATAGGTGGAAAATTGCGCTTTTTTTTGGAATTTTTTAATATTATTTGTTGAAAAATGAAAAGGAAAAATAGGAGTAATTAGATATAGAGTAGGATAAAAATAAGAGTAGGTATAATTTTAAATGATTGGTTTTTTACCAAAAAGGAAATGTAGCAAGTAATAAGAAATTTTCCAAAATAGAAAATGTAGCAAGTATTATGGAACAGAGGAAGTACATGGTTACTCTTTTTGTTTTCATATCTTATTTTCAAATAAAATTTACGAATTTTAGTGTTAGATTTTAACTATAAGTGGCATCTTAATAGATTGTCTTGATCTATACTTTACAAATATCAATTTTTTAGAATTTATAAAAACACACAATTAAAATTGTTTGACTTTTAAATTTGCATTTTAATTTGTGAAAAAAGTGAATAAGAAGAATAAATAAACACAAAGGGAGCAGAAACTATGTTTGGAGATCACTATGATCATGTAATATACTAAAATATTCTATTTCAAAATTTTCAATATACAAATATTGGAGCATTAAGAAATGAAATTTTTACTAAAACAACTAAGAAATACTCTATATAGAGAGATGGAATATGAGAAAGTTATGGGAAATTAATTGTTTCTTTGTGTATTGAAATTTAAAAACAAAAAGTAAGAGTATTTCATTTTTTTTCTATCACTTCACTTAAAGAAAATTTTAACGAATATATTTCGATAATGTTACATGACTTTATTTTGTACAATATTCGATAATGTTACATGATTTTTTTTTTTTACAATTTCAACGCTATTCTACCACTTCCGTTTCACCAAAATTAAACACTATCATATGAAATATCCTTTTAATTTCTAAAAATTCTAAGTGAATTAAAATTTCCATTTTCTGATATATACAATTCAACACTTAAATACATTGCCTCTATTATTCATTGGCATCATCATCAATTCATAATTACGCTTGAAAATAAGGCTGGGATAAAAATATGACAAATATTCATACCCGTACCTTTCAGAGAGCGGGCCATACCATATCCATGAGAACAAGGATCAATTTTAAAAATAAAAAAAGGCATGGAAGATTCTCCATAATATGAAGTATATATATGTAAAAACAAGGGGAAAAGGGGGATGAAAGATCCATGTCTGAATTAGAAATCATCATTGGAATGATAAGGGATAACGGGATTAGCTTGAAAATAAACAAAGCCGTGGAAAAGGGATAGGAATTATAATACTCTAATACTCCCTCAGTTTAACGGGTTTTGTAATATTTTTTAGTTATTTTTTTAACTTTTTAGATTTTTACGTTACAAAAAAGCGCTTATGGCTCAGTCGATAGATTATCTGCATGTGGAACAGAAATTTTGGGGTTTGATTACTACTAGACACAGGTGTCGATTGGGGTTTCTTGACTGCGCGAATCTCTCTTTACTCTTTCCTTCAGTGAACGGGTATGATTTGTCTGCATCTTTCAAGAAAAAAAACGCTACCCGAACCCTGCCTTGTGCTGGATACTGAAAGTGACGTTTTTTGTTATATTTTACTTTAGTACTTACACTCTGTCTTTATTTCTCATTGGTATTATCTTTTATCACGTTCACATTTTTTTCTATTTTCTCATAAAATATCACCTTTTCTTTGTATTAAAACAATATATTTGAAAAAGATGTCGCGGGACAAAAAAAAAAGCAAAGATTATTGTTATGATAGTAATTTATATTTATAATCTTACTCTTTTTAATACAAATACTAGTTTTGTAGATGATCCTAGACATGATGCCGTTGTTAACACCTTAATGAACCCTACTCGGCCTTCAATTTCACTCATTTACAACATTTAACTGAAAACACTCTTGTTAACATTCGAAATATGACAAATTAAATAAAATAGAAAAATATATTATAATAATAATTCAATATTATACCCATATATGATATATTATTCGTATTTTTGCCCTTTTGATTTGCTACAATGGCTTACAACACAAAATCAAAATGAATGTTTATTGAACATCTAAGTAACATAAATTCAAAGAAACTGGTTAAATCATATTAAACTAGTTTCTCTGAGCTCGATCCGGCTCAACGTAAATCATATGGTTACCGTTAAAATAAAATTTTTCTATTTTAATCTATTATACAAAATTTCTTAATTTTCGTAACTAAAGCAAACAATCACTACAAAAATTATGGCATGTACCTACACATATTTAGCCAAATTTATTTAAGTGTGGCAGGAAATTTTACAATTAGGCACACTTCTTGCATTTAGGCACGCTTATTAAGTGTGTGAATAAAAGCCTCTCTTATAAGCGTGGCTAATGGCTAATTAAATTATGTAGAAAATGTAATAAATTCAGCCACTGTAAATAAGCGTGGCTAATGGTCAATTAATTTTAAAAAATAATGAATTCAGCCACACTTATACGTGTGACTAAAGTTTAACAAAACTATAAAAATGATAAATTCAGCCACACAACTATGCGAGGCTAAACACTATTCGAAAAAAAGGTTTTTTTTCAAAAAAATTCGGAATTCGCGGGCTGCATATACTACAAGGTCTACTACCGGCCTTTTCATCTTCCTTCACATAACATTTCTTTTTCTGATTTTAATTTCCCCAAATAACAATAACCCTAATTTTTAGTGTTCTCCCTCTTGTGGCTCCATCTTCTTCCTTATTTTCTACAGTAAGTACATGATTTATATATTATTGTTTTTTTTGTTTTCAATTTTAGCCATAATTGAACCATATTGTTTGATAATTAGTTAAAACCAAATATTTTACAGTTCTTGAAGCATGTTAACAATGGAGTTAGAGAAAAAATTGCCGGCTCTTTCTAAGTTTCATGGATTTTATAATCTGTTTTTGTATTTGATCTCATGAATTAATTTTTATAGATTCATTTTGTGTTTTGATCTCAAGGACTGTGCAAATGTTTTTATTTTTCTTTATGAAGTCTTCATGTTTGTATGTTGATTACTTTGTGTTGAATTCCCTATTTGTTTGTTCCATTTTGTTGATTGTTCCATTTTGTTCTGGATCGGATGGTGATAAATTGTTTGTCAATTGATCAACATTGGATGTTTCTTGCGGGGTATTAGGATTTTATTGAATTTGCCTAATTTTTGGTTTCTTTCCGTTGTTAATGATTAGTTGTTTGTGGGTGAATGGATTGATGACTTATTTGGGAGAATAGTTCTAGATTTATTGGTGGGAATTGTTTGGTTTCTTTAGCAACATTGAATGATTTTCGTGGATCGGGTGAGGGTTATAGTTTTCTATAGTTTATCTTGATTGATCATTTCTTGCTTAAATTTCGTCATTTTATTAGGAAATTCAATCTAGAATGGAAAATTGTATCTTGATTAGTTATGAAAATGATTTTTATTTGCACTATTGAATGGAAAATGTTTAGTTAGCTAGTTTCCAGTGTTAGTAAATTTTCAACGTGTCACATTCCTTTTACTATATAAGCAATTTTTTTGAACTTATTTTTCCATATTTGTTTTTTTTATAGGCAATGTATATGTGCAAGAAACGAGCTAATACACAAATGTTAGACAAATTGCTGTGGGCCAAATTAAATAAGGCAAGTACATTTCATTCACAATTGTTGTATGCGTAGATAGTTCATAATAAATTAAAAACTCTACCTTTTATGTGTTTAGGTGGCCATTAAGGAACGTGTACAAGAACCACAAGTACTAAATACAAGCAAGGAATGAATTAGTCTCCAAGACATGTTTTGCGTAGTTTTTTGTATTTTGGTTTACTTCTATGTAGTACGTTTTGCTTTTGTTTAACAAGGAACCAATTAGTTTTCGAGAGATGTTTTTTTGTGCCGTATTGAATATTAAGTATTGAGTATTGTTCTTGTTGCCGTTGCTGGTGTACGAGAACCAAAAGTACTAAATACATTTGCTGTTTACGGCTTTTTTTAGTTCGTTCCTTGGTTTAGGTTATTTATTAAACCTTATTTTAGTACTACAAAAATCTTTTGCCAAAATAATAATAATAATAATAATAATAATAATAATAATAATAATAATAATAATAATAATAACAATAATAATAATAATTTACCACCAAAATGTTATTAATGCTCATTAGTCACGCTTATTTTGTGTGTGAAAACAAGAGCAAAAAAATGGTTTATGGAATCATTTAGCCTCACTTATTAAATGAGGCTATTGTTCAACACTTATAAGTGTGGCTATATGTACTACCAGCTTCTTTTATAAGTGTGACAATGATCAATTCTAGCCACGCTTATTAAGCGTGCCTAAAATTTAGCCACACAAGCACAGACCTCGCTTTTTTAAGCGTGGCTAAATCCATCAGCCTTACATATAAGCGTGCCTAAATGCATTTTTAAGCGTGGGTATCTGCAACATTTTTTGTAGTGAATGTTAATTCAATATTGAAACTAAGGAGTACTTCTTTATGTGATGCAACACCCTAGAAAGGATTACTATGGAATAACTTTTTTAAAATACATATTTCTCCGTTCCACTATATTTACTGTATTTGAATTTTTACGTAATCCAATGTGTTATTTTAATTATTTTTATATTAGACCATACACACCTAAAATTTAGAAAAATTAATATTGTTAAAGTATGCGATTAGACGATTTAAACAAGATTTCAATTGACTATATTTTTCCTTGTACATTTGCTGCAATATGTAAAATAAGCTTAAATGATGAATAGTGTTAAAAATCAAAATGTGGCGAATATTTTAGAAGGATGGAAATACTACTACTATTCTACTAATATACTTCTTATTATTGCTTCTTTAGCTATTGCTTGAGTTAATGTCTCAATCGAGGTACACTTCTAGGCTTCAAGCATTATAAGCAGAGTAATCAAGTTCTTCTATACCAATTTATTATTGCTTCTATCACAAAAACTTGACTACTATAACTGTAATAACTACCTCTAGTATTAACCACATTTTTTTTTGGATTTTAATACGCATTCGTACAGTACTAGCTAGCTTGCTTCGTAGGGTTTTAATGTTTAATTATGGATTGCATGTGGCGCACAAATATTAATGTAACAAATTGTACACTCATGATCATATCAACATGGAATAATTTATTACATATCGATGAATTAAAGATATTATGCACATTTTATTATGCAGATTTCTTTTCTTTTTGGGTCTAAAAATAGACCACTTTTCCTAGTTCTCCCTTAAAGGAAATACGGATATGGATTGATTGTCGTCACCTTATCTCACCAGACCTTGTCTTTGAGCGGAATATTGGGTATGATGATGATGCACACTTTGTAAATCACTGAAACCTTTTCTCTCATTGTCAAATGGTTTTGGAATGGTATCTTAGCTTAAGATGTATGTGCATCGTATTTTTTCGGTTATATGTATGACAATAAATCCAACACAACTTAACTTTGAATCCAAACCACTAAAAAAATAATTGCAATACTAAATGCACAAACAATAACTAAGACAAGGATAACTATCGATTGTCTAGGAAAAAACTTTGTTGTAGTGTGATACCTGCGCTTGGTAGGGGTTGAGCCCCAAACCTTCTACTCTACATGCAGATGTTTTATCATAGTAAAATTAAGCTACATACTTAATCATTTGTTATACTTAAATAGAATTTTTATCTACAATTTTAAAATATTTCCGTATAAATATCTAAGAAATTTAATTTTACTTGTAACATTATTTTTCTAGTGTATTGATAATCGACTATTATCGAGTGTATTGACTATTTAACCTTTTAATGAAAAATCATAGTTTTTTCCCTGTCAGATTAAATCAAAATTTATTTATTTGTTTTAGAGTTTTAGGAGTAGAAGTCAAACTTCCGCCATTGCATAATACTTATTACTGAGTGTGATATATTGTGTAAGAAAATGTCACTATCAGTAGCAGATACTTCTATTATGGAACGTAGTACATTATTGAGAAATGAGAAAGGTTATACATGTATGTATGTACAAATTATAAAGTAGAGCAAATGATAAGGTTGTTAAATCCAGGTATATTGTAGCAAGAATAGCATATTAGGGCCATAACCCAAATATTCAAAGCTACTAGAAAGTAAGGTACAATTTACAAATAGACGGGAGCAAATCCAAAGGGGAATATATACTACATGAAAAGAAATAATAAAGCATGAAAATAAATAAAAAGAATAAAAAGAAAATGAAAAGAGAAAACGTGCAATACGCGTGAGATACAAATTTGAAGCTGGCCTGTCAACACGGCGGACAATTCGGGCCTGCTTAGCTGGCTTTTAACTTTTCTATACACTTCATCACGTGCTTCGTACATGCATTTCTTCTGTTTATTTATGGCTCTTCTTTTCATATGCGTTGACTTTTCAACTTTGACTCTTTGTGAATTTCAAAATCCAAGCTGTAAATGGAATTGTGTTTGTTGTATTTGTTTGTTTTGTGTTTCATAGTCGGTTATTTTCCTGTGGGCACATGTAAACCGAATTTACTGTTACATTTTAACCAACTAAATGGAATCATCACGTAAATGAATATTTTTAATTTTTAATTAAATATAATTTGAGATATTTATGATTGAATATATGTATTAACAAATTTGTTAAAATGAAATGAGACAATAATAAATTAATAATGAATATGAGATTTTATTCTAATTTTTGTATAATATATTGATTTCAATCAAGGGTCATACACTCTGATTTATAGACTTAACACTAACTTAGACTTGGATGCTAAACTTTGACCAAACACAAATACGACCTAACTTATTTATGACCAATTATAGATTATTCACAATTTAAACTCTAAAATCGTAAAATTAGTAGAGTATAAACATGAGATCAAAATCTATTTTGACATATGATCTATCATACATGGTAAATATAGATCCGATTTTAAAATTTCACGAGAATGGGATTGGTACTCAAAATCAATGAAATTGTTTTCAATTTTAGATCATTGTTCATCCCTAACAATGCAAAATTGATGATTCCAAAAATATATTCAAATATGTATATGACATTTACTTTTAAAAAAATAAAAATTGTTTCACCAAAAACATAAAAAAAAGAAATTAAAATTGTATATTTAGAAACAAAAAACAAAAAATTTAAAATGTAATACAATGAGATTCTTAGTTTGTGTGAAAATTTATCGAGTAGCATACTCTGGGTAAAGGAAAGTGTTAAGAGTATATTAGTTTAAACTTTTTGTTGAATTGGTTCTTAATATGCTATTAGAAGCCAACGTGACAAGAGGCACGAGTTTAAATCTCGACCACCCCTCATTTAAAGTGGAATATTTAGCGCCTATGCGCATTCATGCTTCTAGCCCAAGGTGCTCCTGAGTGTGGGGGCGTGTAACGTGTTAGAGAATATAACACATCTTAAGATTGCAAGCATTAATTTAAACTTTAAGTTAAATAAATTAAAAATAAGGATTTATTTTTCCAAAGAAAAATTGGTCAAGGGGAATGCATGGATGAAGCTTAGCAGTAGAAAACAGAGGTAAACTCTGTAAGGCTGCAAAGTGCAGTAGAATGTCTACGTCTTGAGCTTTCACTGTTTATGACAGTTTATATTTGTTGAATCTGCTCGGCATAATGCATTAATCACTACTCCCTTCCTCATCCTATCATCAACTTGTCTTTTTTTACTTGTCCAACATACAACTACATTTCTCTAACATCCAACTAGGGAGACACGTCAATTCATAAATATAATTCCCCCGTTTTATAATACTTGCTACTGATACTAATATTTTTCCACATAACATATCACATAGAGTAACAAGTGTTATAAAACGAAGAAAATACTTATTGCGTCTCTGAAGAAATAGTATTTAATTTAAATATGTGAAATTTTTTAAGTTAAATTGTGTTTTTTAAAGTGATTGATCGAGTACTTGTTGAGTACATGATTTTTATTAACTAGAAAATAAGTTTTGTCAAAATCGATTAATTTTGGCGGTGGAACAATCATTCTATGGGTTGTAACCTGAAGTTTAAATATTTAGTTGGTTTAGTGTGATGATATACTATCACTCATATTAAAATCAATGTGACAAAATGTAATGGGTTAGAATCTCATTCACTTCACATTTTAAATAAAATATTTAAGAACAGGCATGAGAAGTATTCACATTTTTAGTAGAAAATAACGCTTATGTAAAGGATGTAACAAGGTATATTACAAATTCTCAAGCTTCAACTATGTCTATACCTATAAGCTTATGCTTGTAATTGAGTTGCTCAGTTGACGTGCCAAATTCTTCTTTTTATTTCGTCCTTTTTACTTGTTGCAATATCCTTTATGAAAATTTCTCTACGACTTTTTATCATTCTCATTCACATATCTACTCTCTTTTAATATCATCGACACAATTCAATTGGTTTACTATTTCTTAATTACTCCGTTATACAATATAACAACTATGACAAGGGAGTACTTCGTCCGTTCCACTATACTTGTCAGAATTGTCTTCTTATAATATCCAATACGTTAGTTTGATTGTTTATACACGTCTAAAAATTTAAAAAAGTTAATATTATGAAATTATTCGATTAAACGATTCAAAAAAGATTCCACTCAACAATATTTTTTCTTACACATTAGCCACAATATATAAAATAAACTTCACTTATGAACAAAGTCAATAATGAAAATGTAGCGAATATTTGAGAAAAGAGAAAGTTATTAGCAAACGTAGAGGAGGAAAAAGAGTGCATGTTTGTAAGTTAATTATGATAGCAGTTTGATGGAGCATTGGGCATGTGCATGAGCGTAGGTTTGTACAATTGTAGCAAAGTAAGCGTAGAGCTGAAGTCTGTAAAACTGGAAAGTGCAGTAGAATGTCTACGTCTTCAGCTTTCCATGTTTATGACAGTCAATACTCGTACTCAATAGTAGAGGACTACTCGATGGAAGGTTTTGAGGAGGTTCAATATGTTCGACCGCACATGGTCTTGAAATATTTGGGGCCTTAATATTAAATTACTTCGTATATTTTACGTGTTTAAAGATACAAAATTATTAGAAAAATATTATAAATTTTAAAATTGCACAGGACCTTCATAAAACTTATCAATTTTTACTCGGGCGGTATTTGTTGGATCTATACTAGCTAGTATTCAACTTGTCATCATTGTAGTAGCTCTTTCCTTTTTTTTACTTGTCTAACATACTCTTGTCTCTAGCTACTCCTACTAGCTACCTAGGATCAAGACTCTAGACAGAGTTTAGGGAGACTGACCAGTGCTATTAAATATGTTTATACTATAGCTGCATTTAGACCCTTGAAAATTGATTCTCGTGGCTCCTAAAATTGATTCCAAATCATTAAATCAATAATAAAATCATTGATCCGTTGGTTCCACCATAACATGTCTCTAACCCGGTAAGGGCGACCGATACGAAAACACTCAATCGAAAGTAACTTGATCTGTAACCTACTCGCTCAACTATTTTGACAAGTTCACCTACGTTCTATAATACTAGTATGACTTCAATTTGGCACGATTATTGAAGAAACGATTGTTCTATTGCAAAATACTATCATTGTTGTTCTTAAATAATAACAAAAGTGTTACGCTTAATGATTTGTGAAGTCTGAATAAAGTAGGGGATACACAATACAATTTGTAAGTTACTTTTTTTTTGTTGAATTAATTTGTAAGTTACTTCATAGCAATACAATACACAACTATGTAGCAAATATAGTGAAAGTAATAAATAAAAGGAAAAATTATAAAAAAACTACCTAATTTATACACCTTTTTTTAAAAAACTACCTTATATAAAATTTTTTTGCAAAAAACTACCTTATACTGGTTTTCGTCAGTTGACCGTTAACATTAACGTTGACCTGCACAAAAAACTACCTTATATAATACAATACTTTGCAAAACACTACCTTATAGTATAATACAATTTTTTGCAAAACACTACCTTATATAATACAATTCCGTGCAGGTCTACGTTAATGTTAACGGTCAACTGACGAAAATCAGTTAAAAGTAGTGTTTTGCAAAGAATTGTATTATATAAGGTAGTTTTTTGCAAAAATTTTTATATAACGTAGTTTTTTGTAAAAAAATGTATAGATCAGGTAGTTTATTATAATTTTTTCTAAATAAAAAGAAAATTGTAATTAGTTAATGGAATATAATGTTGGTATGAATTTTTAGTCTTTAGAGACTAGTACTACATTTTCAGCGTTCTCAACCTTTAGCTTACGTTTTTTGTGTAGTTAGTTTTTTTTAATATGGTATCAGAGCCAACGTTACAAAAAAGCCACGAGTCAATTCCAAACTACCAATCAAATTTAAGAATATTTCGAGTTGGTATTAGGAGAGTTTGTATACATTCATACTTATGACTCAAAGATTTCTTGTGTGAAAGGGCGTGTTATAATATATATTACATATTCTGAGATCTTAATTACTGAATTAATTAACCTTTTAATTAAATTGATTTCTTGACATTTAGTGAGTTAATTGCTATCCGTTTTGAGAAATCACACCAGTTATTTGTGAACAGAATATTGAACCACTTTGTGTAAGAGTTATGAAATTCCATATACTTTTTCATTGCTTGTGAGTTGTGAAAATTCAATTTTGGTCGAGTATTCAATCTTCAGACTAACAAAATATTACCAACTTACTTAAAATATTTATAAACTAAACAATTATAAAAAATTTAACTTTAACCCCTCTAATTTCACCAATATTTATATACAACTCTATCAACCCTAGGTCTATACATAATTACAAATATAACCTTTAGCCCAATATACAAGAGCCCAATATACAAGATATAATACAATAATACTAATACACCCCCTCAATCGAAGCGGGAGGGAGGACGAACGCTAAGATTGAATCGAAACTCATCAAAAAGAACCCTAGGGAGACCCTTGGTGAAAATATCAGCAAGATTGAAACGAGAAGGAACATGAAGGATTCGGACTTGACCCCGGGCAACCTTTTCTCGCACAAAATGAATATCCACCTCAATGTGCTTTGTGCGTTGATGTTGAATAGGATTACCCGATAGATAGATAGCACTAACATTATCACAATACACCAAAGTAGCTTTAGACACGGGACAATGAAGCTCAAGAAGAAGATTACGGAGCCAGCATGTTTCAGCCACTACGGAGGCAACAGCCCGATATTCTGCCTCTGTACTAGAACGGGACACAGTAGATTGGCGTTTGGCGGACCAAGAAATCAAGTTATCCCCGTAGAATACACAATACCCTGACGTGGAGCGGCGAGTATCAGGACACCCAGCCCAGTCAGCATCAGTGTAACATACCAAGGAGGTGGAGGAGGTCGGAGAAATGTGTATGCCCAGGGTTAGAGTACCCTTAATATACCGTATGATGCGCTTTAGAGCATTAAAGTGAGACTGGCGGGGATCATGCATATGGAGGCATATTTGTTGGACAGCATACGAGATATCAGGTCTGGTAAATGTGAGATACTGAAGGGCCCCAGCAAGGCTACGATACAAGGTGGGATTTTCCACAGGAGGACTATCAGTGGCACTCAATTTGCCCGATGTATCAACCGGAGTGAGGCACGGTTTACAGGTAGTCATACCCGCACGATCAATAATCTCAGAGGCATATTGTTTCTGGGACAAGAATAAACCATGTGACGAGGTAGACACAGCTATACCCAGAAAATAGTGAAGAGAACCCAAATCTTTCATGGCAAATTCAGAAGCCAAGAGATTAATGATGGACTGACGAAGAGTATCAGATGAGGCAGTCAGAACAATGTCATCGACATAAAGCAACAAGAAAGCAACATCGGAACCACGGTGGAGAATAAAAAGAGAATGATCACACCGACTGTTGACAAAACCAATGGTATGAACATAGTCCGCAAATCTTTGGTACCAGGCGCGGGGGGCCTGTTTTAAGCCATATAGGGACTTCTTCAGACGACAAACATAATCAGGGCGTGTATAATCCCGAAACCCCATGGGCTGATACATATACACTGTCTCATTTAAAGAACCATGGAGAAAGGCATTTTTGACATCTAGTTGGTGGATGGACCACTTCCTAGACACAGCCAAACTCAGAACCAGCCGAATAGTCGCAGGTTTGACAACCGGGCTAAAAGTCTCAATGCAGTCAATGCCCACTCTCTGAGTACTCCCATCACCTACCAGACGAGCCTTATACCTTGCAAAAGAACCATCAGAGTTTGTTTTGTGACAGAAAATCCACATACATCGAATTATATTAGCATTAACAGGACGAGGCACTAACTCCCATGTATCATTACTAATTAAAGCAGTGTACTCATCAGTCATGGCAGCTTTCCAATGTGGATCATGGAGCGCTTCTTTAGGGTTTCGGGGTACAGGAGAGGGGGTAGTGACTGTGTTTAGGTTAAGAATCTTACGGGGTTTGAAAATCCCGTGTTGGGCCCTAGTAGTCATTTGGGGAGAGAAGGGAGGTATAGGAGAAGTGTTAGGCTCAATATCACTGGGAGGCTGAGAACCAGAGGCATCGGGGGAGACCACTGGAGAAGGAGGTGGGGAACTGGTGGGAGTATGAGGTAGGTGAGGACTCTGTGGTGTAGGAGGCTCAGGAACAGGGTGAGTTGGGGGGTGAAGATAGGGAATAAAAGGTGCCAAGGACCCAGACTCAAGGAAATCATAATGAGTAGGGGCAGCTGTATTAGGTTGAGCAAAAGGAAACTGTCGCTCATCAAATGTGACATGGCGGGAAATGATAATCTTATTAGAAGAAAGATCAAGACATTTGTACCCTCGATGGTTAGGAGGATACCCTAAGAAAACACAGGGGGTGGAGCGGGGTTGGAGTTTGTGTATGGATGTAGAGGGAAATAAGGGATAGCACAGACAACCAAAAACTCGTAGGTGATCAAATTTAGGGAGCTTATGGTACAAGGCCTGAAGCGGAGAAATGTTTTGTAGAAGTTTAGTAGGTAAGAGATTGTGAAGATAGGTAGCCATCGCCAAAGCATGATGCCACAAGCGAGGGGGTAAGGACGAGTGAAGCATCAAGGTTCGGACCATGTTATTGATGGTACGAATCTTGCGTTCAGCCTTGCCATTTTGAGCAGATGTATAGGGGCATGAGAAACGAAAGATAAAACCATGTTTAGAAGAGAATTGGTGGAAAGACGAATTATCAAATTCCCGTCCATTGTCACATTGAAAACACTTAATGCGGCGTTCAAATTGAGTAAAAACGGTGGTATAGAATTTCTCAAAGATAGAAAACACATCAGATTTGCATGCAATAGGGAAAGTCCACAGGAAATTAGTGTAATCATCCAAAAACAAAACATAATATTTGTGACCAACAGAACTCACAACAGGAGATGTCCAAATATCACTGTGCACAATATCAAAGGGCAAAACAGTAGTAGTAGTAGAAGCATAGAAAGGCAGTCTAGTATGTTTCCCAAGTACACAAGATTGGCAAAAAGTAGAACTACTACGGCTATTACATGCAATCAAATTATTCTTCCTAAGAGCAGCTACAACATCATGTCCAGGGTGTCCTAGACGACTATGCCATAACGTCTCTGATAGAGCAGCAAAGGGTGTGGATACTGGAGCAGGTGGAGATGGTAGAAGAGGATACAGGTCCCCAGTACTATTACATCGCAGAATCGGTCTCCCCGTGCATAGGTCCTTCACAGAAAACCCAAACGGATCAAACTCAACAGAAACACAATTGTCACTAGTAAAACGCCTAACAGAAACAAGGTTTTTGATAAGTTTGGGGGCATGGAGAACATGATTGAGGGCTAGGGGAGGATACGGGGGATGAAGAAACGCATTGCCATGACCAACAATAGGAATAACATCACCACTACCAACAAGAATACTATTGTGACTGCTAGAATTAGTATAAGGGGAGAGAGTACCTGCCGACGATGTCATGTGACTGGTCGCTCCTGTGTCCATATACCAAGTCCCATCTGGAGGATTGAGAGACATAGTATGAACTGCAGCTGTGATATCCGTAGGGCAATAGGAGTGAGACGACCTTGGAGAAGTAACTGACTGAGTATGAAACGCCTGTGGACGTGGGCCCAGAACACCAGCAGAACCCGAGGGGCGTGGCCAAGGCATGGAACTCGAGGGATACGGACATGGTGGTATAGACCACGGTGGGTAAGACCAAGGACCCCACTGAGGAGTCATATTGGACCATTGAGATGTCCAAGGAGGAGGCTGCCTAGAATGGGACGCATGAGATGATGGACCACGACCACCCCCGCGATGAGAACCACCTCGACGTCGACCACCACCACCACGACCCCTATTCGGCTGTCCCCGCATAGGATGGCTAGGAACATGAGAGGGTCGAGAAGATGAGCGAGGAGGAGAGAGAGACTCCTCGGCTTGGTGCTGAGCCGAAAACAAAGCCGTAGTATCATCAGCTGCTTCACGTATGGCCTGGTGGTTCCTTCTTGTTTCATGTAATATGAGTCTGGAACGGGCTAAATAAAAGGAAGGTAATGGCTCCATTTGTTCCAGAGAAGTTGCAACATCATTATATGTTCTTGGTAGTCCCTTAATCAATTGAAGGACAAGGCGATGATCCGACACCGGCGCACCGACGTTAGCAAGTTGGTCAGCCAAACTCTTAAGGTGGAGGCAATAAGAACTAACATCAGTGAACTGGGACAGCTGGGTTTGAGTAAACTTATCCTCCAAATACAGTGCACGAGTAGCCTTGTTGTCTTGAAAAAGTTCCCGTAGGTCTTCCCACGCTTTTTGAGCCGTGGCAGCACTAGAAGGTGAAATGATGGTGGTGAGTAAATCATGAGATATAGTGCCATAAATCCACTGTAGAACCCGTGAATCGATGCACTCCCAGTCAGCTACTGTTTCGGTTTCATGAGAGGTTCCAGAAGAAGAAGAAGATGAGGTTGAAGGTATGATATGGTGGAGGACCCGGTACGCCTTGCAATGAGTAGTAAAAAGATGGGACCAGGTAGAGTACATTCCTTTTTCCATTTCGAGAGTGATTGGAACATGGTTTTGAATATTCGTCACCGTCATTGCGGGATGAATAGTGGGTTTTGAGTTTTCCGCCATTAGAGAGTCTTAAAGAACGAAGAAGGAGGGTCGAGAAAGAAAGCAAATCTGGGCAGAGATGAAGAACAGTAGGTGGGCAGCAGCAAGAATGAAGAAGGAGGTAAGAAAAAAATCAGAAGATAGACGTTTGTTGAAGGTGAAGAGGAGCAGCAGAAGAACGTTGGTGGAGGTGGAGGGTACGATGCGTCGTACAGCAGGATACAAACCAGGAGAGAGAGGGAATATTTTGTGGCGGCTGTATTTGTTTTTAGGGATTAGGAAAAAGCCTAGAATCTGATACCATGTAGGAAATGTTTGTTCCTTGCCTTTATCATTCATTTCACCAATATTTATATACAACTCTATCAACCCTAGGTCTATACATAATTACAAATATAACCTTTAGCCCAATATACAAGAGCCCAATATACAAGATATAATACAATAATACTAATAGTGTAAGAGTTATGAAATTCCATATACTTTTTCATTGCTTGTGAGTTGTGAAAATTCAATTTTGGTCGAGTATTCAATCTTCAGACTAACAAAATATTACCAACTTACTTAAAATATTTATAAACTAAACAATTATAAAAAATTTAACTTTAACCCCTCTAATTTATGTTCGATAATCCACTACTATAGCTACACGCCTAAAAATCGGATTAAATTTTCATGAGCATAAATTCTTACTATTGTCAAATTAACTTTATTTTATCCGAGAATCTTAATTAATTCTTTGGAAACATAATTCTATACTTCCTCCGTTCCAAAATACTTGCTACATTTCGATTTTGTGCACTATTCATCGTTCAAGCTAATTTACATATTGCGACTAATGTGTAAGTAAAAATATACTCAAGTGAGATCTTGTTTGAATCGTCTAATCGCATACTTTCATAATATTAAATTTTATAATTTTTGGATAAGTGTAGTTTAAGATATTAATAATCAAAATTGAGTATTGAACTGCGTAAAATAGTGAAATATAACAAATATTATGGAACGGAGGAAGTATTTTTTTCAAGCATTATCCCATTAACCAAGTTGCGTCTATCGGATTCGGATATATGGAATCTTGTTCACATCAAATGATTATACTCCTACAAGATAGGATCCTCATCTTGCAATCATTGGATTTTTGGCGGTTGCTTTTTCATTAAAATGCTATGAAGAATTTGTTCTACACTAGTGCAATCTA
This sequence comes from Amaranthus palmeri, assembly GCA_019776075.1. Classification (NCBI taxonomy): domain Eukaryota; kingdom Viridiplantae; phylum Streptophyta; class Magnoliopsida; order Caryophyllales; family Amaranthaceae; genus Amaranthus; species Amaranthus palmeri. The sequence continues at coordinate 214,783 of JAAKBH010000343.1, read as the reverse complement.
CTTATTCCTACTTCCCAGGACTCATTTCGTATCAACTAATTTATTTTAAATTATTTTCCAAATGAAACGTGCCCAACTCCCTTTATAAATTGCAACTTATTTCCTCTGTTATAAAATACTTGCTACATTTTGTTTTTTGATATTATTCATCGTTTAAGCTTATTTTATAGTACGACTGATATGTAAGTAATAATATAATCAATGGAGATCTTGTTTGAATCGTCTAATCGCATACTTATACTTTCATAATATAAACTTTTTATAATTTTTAAATGTGTATAATTCTACATATAAATGAAAAAAAATAGTACATTGGATTGTGTAAAAAAGTTAAATGTAGCAAGTATTATAAAACGGAGGATTATTATTACTTTTCGTATGTTAGATTCTCTTCCCGGCCGGTCCTACAACATAAAATAACATTCTATAAAATTTTAATTTGATTTTTATTTCTTAAATTGGTAATGTTTAATTGGGATTAAACGAAAAGCAGACAAAAGTAAGTAATGAAAAAACGTAGGATGAAAGAAAGAAATAGATGTAGTTTGAGTATGAAATAAAGATAGTGGATAAATAATGTGAGCCTATCAATACTAATAATTTACTTTTGTAATGATTTTTCTATCTTATAACAATAAATTTGGTAATTATTTTGAAATTAATAAATTAAAAAATATCATTTAAAATAGGTAAATATATATATAATATTTGAAGAACATTCTAAATGAATGAAATGAAACGAGTCAAATATTTTATTTTATTTAAGGTTAAATTATTGAATCTGGTCTATACGAATCAAATATATATACTCAAATTCAACTAACAAATATCCATGTTCACTTCAATTATAAACTTCAAAATAAGGAAAACCTAAGCCCAATTAGGATGAAATTTTAATATAGACCTATGAGTCAAATACTCATACCTAAACCTTAATCTATAGCACATGCTAAAATTTTTCGAAACAAGTCGAGACATCATCTCTTGATGAGACGGCCTTAAAAAATATATATTATTATATTTTGCATTACTAATTAGACTATTTATATGTACACAAATTCTTATTCATGACGGTCATGCCTCATACTTGGTTTATATAGCCCAATAATATAATAGATATCTTTAGTTAATGGCCTTCTTATTTTAAGTTCGTGTCAATATGAAACGATTTCATACAAGACGGGCTATTATATGTATATTTGAAGTACGTCTTACAATAAAATCGCTTCATAAACCAATTTGTATGAGAGACGGTCTATTTGAAAGACCATCTCTAATTGAACTGACCCATAAAGGAAAATGTAGAGTTTAAGACTTTAAGCAGATATTAAACTTTAATGGATTGGACCTGAAAAACGTCTTTTAGATAGACGGTCTCTTAAGAGACTAGCTGTATTCGTAATCCTACCATCAATTATTACAATAATTGTTAAAGTGGGGGACGCATCTAGGCCCGGTATACGTCTGTATTACTTAAGTTGCTCTAGGTTGTTGGGCTAAGAGTGGCCCAGCAAAAGAGAGGAGTTGTTTCGATCAAGAGGCCAAAAGATTATAATGACCAAGTTTGTATAAAATGAGAATAGTCTCATGGGAGACGGTCTGTTCTATAGACGGAATCCATGAAGCCCTGCCCAAAATATAACATAGTATATTTGGGGTTATAATAAATTATTTGGGGTTATAATAACTTATATTTGGGGTTATAAAATAGTATATTCGAGGTTATAATACCTCACATTTAGGATTATAACATAATATAATTGATATGATAATAAAAAAATCAATTAAGGGAAATGGGTTGACCCAATTTTGTGGTCTATCTTATAGACCGTCTCTTGTGAGATTTTGTGAAATGAGAAAGTTTCACTGTAGGATTACATTAATTAATTTGGACCAACGTAAACTTATAATTTTTAAGTTATCATTTGTAATTTTAAAGTGTTCAATTAAAACCATAAAGTGATGACTTTCTATTAATTTAAACTGATCATGTATAAATCTTAAAGTGGTAACTTACAATCTTAAAGTGATCAATTATAACATTAAATTAATCACTTATAGTCTTATAGTGGACAAAATCTTCTATGAGACTGCTACACATGTGCGACCATACAACCCATCCATAAAAATAATTATATACCAGCTTCAAGTCTTAAAATACTCATTCTAAAATTTGCTCATTGGGCTTAAAGTCTTTAGGCCAAGGCTCCAAGCCTTAAAATGACTACTCTAAGGGGATGTTTGGTTTGCTAAAATTTCACGTAGGTAACGGAAACAATTAATCAATATCCTTTCTACTTGTTTGTTTGATATGAAAAGTAATGGAATTGGTTATCATAGGGTATTTGAATCCCTTACTTTGTTACTCCTTGTGAATTAGTGGAAACAAAAGCTTATCATCTTCCGTAATTAAAAAAGCTCATGAATACCCTTTCTACATCAATAATTAGAATGATTTGTTTCCATTACTTATCCAAACCAAACAACTTATTATAGTAACACAATTTGTTTCCTTTCCACCCTCTTATTAGATTCCTTTCCTTTTCCATTATAATAAACATACCAAACACCCCCTAAGACTGAATATAAGGTTGTCAATTTCAAAACTTAAATTGTTGATTTCAAAGTCTAAAATGCCTATTTCAAGCATTAAAATACCTATTTCAAGCATTGAAATGATAACTATAAAAAAACATAATTTTTAAATTCAACTGATTTTTATACTCAATATTATTATTTTAAAATTAACGAAAAAGTATCTAATTATGACGGTTAAATATATTATCTATTCTTTATCACAATACAATCGCTCGTGTCTTTTTAATAGATGCACTTTGTCTTCTATATGTTAATTCTATAAGAAAAATATATTTTTTATTAAAAATAAACGGATGATGATAGTACTTTCATTCTTGAATTGTCATATTCCTAATCTCATAAAAATAAAAAAAATGTTGTTTTCCTCCTCTAGAGACCAACATTTATGTGTTATGAATTCTTGTTTGGACGTCGAATTTGTTAGAGTATATAACAATTAACCTATTATGGAGCCTCAACCATCAGCAGGCCGCTGATGGTTGAGGCCCCAAAATATGTTATATACTCTAACACAATTCGGGCTCTAACATTCTTACAACATCGGAATAAGATCATGTTTTTTGACATGTTCGGATGGAGTCCATATCATTCTTTTACTGACCTTGGACAAGGTGCGTGTTGGATTGGCATGTGTTCAATAATGACTAGAGTTCGAGTTCATTATGGATCAAAGTAAAAGTATTTGGGTTCAGTTTAGAATGCATGGTATTAGACACATGCTTTTCAAGAAACATTATAAAATTATTTTGTGGTTTTAAATTTGGAAACTAGCTCGAGCGAGTATAAAGTCGATTGTTTTCAGGTTAGCTCATGTCTTACCGAGTGGAATTTAGATTGTATTTGAGATCAATTCGAATCAAGGTTGGTTTGGGTTTTAGATACACACTAAGTCAATAACAAGTCATTTTTTATGAATTTGTGTGAAGTCAAAATTCAATTCAGTTTAATATCTTGTCAAATCGATACATTTTACGTTTGAGTTTGTTACATACGTTACATTAATTAATGAATGCAATCAATTAAAATGTGAATGCATGTTAAATCTCCAATCACTTCAAGTAGTACAAATTAAACTTAATATGTTAAAGTTGGATTTGGTCAACAAAAGGTTTGAAACAAGGGTGATCTAGGGTGCAATTCTTGCTTGAGTCGAATGCACAGAGTTTTTGGGTAGGTCAAGTAACTAGTCAACATCATATATTCATATTGGTTATTGACCCATATCTTTGGTCAAGTCAAGTGTAAAATTAGTATTACCTTTTTTCTTAGATATTAAGGAAAATAAAGTTAATTTTTTATAATTTTTATGATCTCTAAATTTAAATACTCAATCAGTTTTTGGATTGTTTCTTTCAATTTGGCTTATTTCAAGCTGTATTTAACTCAAGTCAAATTAAAGTTTTCACCTAAACTAGATCAGATTTGTATTGAGACAAATACAATAAGGGTAATACCTTGTCACAAAAAAAGGTTTACATATATGAGCCAAAAAAGTCTTTTAAAGATTTTTCCGTTTTTACTAACTGCGAGTCATTACTAAGTTGAATCATCAAAATTCAGCCTAGTAATTGGGCACTCTTACTAACACCGGTCGACTGAGTTGACTTTTGTTGACTTTTTAACTATTGTTAAATTTGGATATTAATGGCCCGCTATTAGTAATAGTGGGCGATTTTTGAGCTGATTTTCATTGACTCGACTTTAGTAGCAAGCAAAAACCAACCCTTAGCATTGGTCTAAAAACGCTTATTTTTAGATACAAGTTTAACCAAAGCTTTTTTATAAATTTATTTTGCAAGAAATGCTTTTTTGTTTCTAATTTTCATTGTTTTCAGCCTTGTTTGTTTTGAGATTTGTGTGGGCTTTAATTGGATTCTAACGATCCATATTTTGAGTACTTCACAAAGTGTGGCTCAATCTCAAATTATACGTATTATTTCAAACTAAACGTTGCTTGTTAAAACATTTTGCTTAGTGTCAACAATAATGGCTATAGGTTTATAGGTTAATTGCTGGGCCGGCCCTAAGCAAGGGCAAGGCGTGTCTACGCCCATGGCCCCTTATAAATTTTAGTTTTCAATTAGTGTTAAGGTTTGAACTTTTTCGATATATACAATAGTTTAAGGGTCCACAAATACTCTTTCGCCCCGGGCCCCTAAAAACCTAGGGCCGGCCCTGGTTAATTGTGAGTACTTCTACCAAAAGGAGTAGAAGCATTAAAGTAATAATTATAAAAAACATTATCGTCAACATCATTTTTATTTATCCTAATTTAATTTGCCCACTTAACTATACAAGAATCAAGATAACTTAGGATAACCAAAAAATTGCGTATTAAAAATTGGATATTGTTTCGAATGAAAAGCAATTATTTATTTTACTGATATTTTATTGAGTTGTTTCATCGTAAATCGACTTCAGTTGAGTCAGGCAAAAATATTTAAATAAAAAAATGCTTCATGTACAAGTGTGAATCGTTAATTAATGAACTACTTGTATGGGCCCGTTTCACCGTGAAACGGACTTATACCAAACTTATTGACTTTTACTTTAATAAAATATCTTGAATTCGATTCTCACCTATTAGTAATTCTTTCCCTAACCTAAGCAATACTTCACAAAAAAATTACGTATTATATTTTGAAAATTATATTAATTGAACTATCAAATAAAATAGAAAAAATTAGATATACAAATTAAATTTAAAATAATATTGGGAAATTCCACGCGGTAACCCTGAGGTTTTGAGTTTTCCACGTGGTAACCAAAACTTTTAAAAAATTCACGCGGTAACCCTGAGGTTTTTATAATTGCTCCGTGGTGACCTTTTTGCACAAAAAAACGTTAGTAAACGTTAATTTCGAAGCTTTAAGGCTGATTTTTGCCTATGTATGTGACTTACCATTTCAAATGTCATCAGTTCAATCTTTTTACCCAAAACATAAACCCTAACTCTACTCTTTTTCATCCAAATCATATTTCTCCCCTAAATCCAAAAATGGTTGATTCAAGGTGTATAGTTTGGAGGGAAAGGTTGAAACTGATGACATTTGAGATTGTGAGTCGCATAAATAGTCGTACAACAACCTTAAAGCTTCGAAAATTAACGTTTGCTAACGTTTTTCTAACGTTTTATGTGCAAAAAGGTCACCGTAGAACAATTTGTTAAACCTCAAGGTTACCGCGTGAATTTTTTAAAAATTTTGGTTATCACGTGAAAAACCCAAAACCTCAGGGTTACCACGTGGAATTTCCTAATAATATTTAAATTCTCATAAAATTGGTAAAGTAAATGAAGGTGAACCAGTTGAGTGTTGTCTGAGTAGACACAGTGAAAGCAATTTTGATGACTTAGGATTAAGCTTCAAGATCATGTGAAGGTCTAATAAAAAATAACCTGTTAAAAAATGCCACGTATTTTATTACCCCACTAAATTAATTCTTATTTAACCACTCATTTTTAAGCAATATGCTAATGTTATTATTCCTTTATATAATAATAATAATTGGCCGTTATTATTTTTCCTTTTCCTTTTTCTTTCTTGATGACATGATTAATCTTAAATTAGAAGTATTAATTAAGTATTAAGTATTGTCAATTGTTTATTTGTTTTTTTACGAGATAGGTTGGAGAAGGAGAGAGTTACGTGGAAATCGAACATATTATTACCTTCGATCTCTAATAGTTGCTATATTCATAGTAGCAAATACTGTTTTTGTTTTTGTTTTTCTGTGTTTAATTAAAATATAGTCAAATGAGATCTTATTAAGTTAATATATATTCTTATAATATTAATTTTCAAAATTTTTAATCATGTGAAATTAAAGATAGTAAGGATTAAACTTATGTATTAAATTCATCTCAAAAAAAAAAAACTTATGTATTAAATAGCGTGAAAAATAAAGACGTAGAAAATTATAGGAAAATTTACCTAGAGTAATACATATTCGTGATTTTCCTACAACAATCTCATCTATTGATTAATTATGAATAATCCCAACTTTGAGAGATAAGGTATTTTCCTAGAGTAAACCAGGTGACCGAGTGACTTGCTATAGCAAGTTTTATTTTTTGTAAAAAAAATTAAAAAGATGTCGAAAATTTTTTTTTAAAAATATTCAAAAAAAATTTAAGACTTTTTTATTATGTAGAATTTTTTTTATGTAAAATTTTAAATGTTTTCTCTAATTTTAAATTAATTTTTAGTTTATTTTTTTGGGAATTACCTACTATAATAGGTTATCGGGTTACACAAGTTTACTCTAGGGAAATACCTCTAAAGTTCAGTTTATTCATGTTAATCAATAGGTGGAATTATTGTAGGCAATTTTTTAAAATTATAAAGAACAGAAATTAATCTTATTTGAAAAAGTGATACTTACTGTATAAAGCAAATAAACTCTATACACGTCAATTATTAATTGTTAATACATAATCAACTATAAATCTTTTCTTTATCTTACCTAATTTCAATAGTTTGAGAATATTGAATTGAGCAACTTGAAATACACTACTACATTTTTTAAAAATATATTAGCAATATTTAAATTAAAAGTTCCTTTCCACTAAATCAATTTTTCTTATTTTTTTATATATGTGACAACCATTTTCTCTCAATAGTTGAGATTTTTTAAATTATAAATAGTCTAAGTTGATAATTATGGCGAAGAATTTGTACTGTTCTTTTGCATTGAGTTTGCCGCCCCAGTTTGAAAAATATTGATTTATTTTATTTTAAAATAACATGTTCTTATCTAAACTTGTTTGTTTCCCAAAACAAAAAATAAATTTATTGAATATTGAAAATTATTTAATTTCTAGACCTGCTTTACAGATTCTGCATCATTTTGAAAAATAAAAATAAAAATAATAATTATTAAATGTATATTTGGATGCAAAGTGGCTCTTCAGAATTCATTGGGTTATTTCTTTTTTTATTGTTAAACAAATAATTGATTAGTGTGATTAGTGACCTATTATTTAAAATTAAATATTTTTATGCATTTCTATACAAAAAAAATCACTAATTGTTATGTTCCATTTATTCCTTTTTTTTCACTTTTGGCGATTTTTATTTTTAATTATTGACATCTAATAAGTAATAATCCGCATTTCTATAGGAAAAAAAAAATTAAATATTTTAACGATAGAGATTTTTCTTTAACAAATCAAAATTCATAATTATCTAATCTAGCTAGTTAAAAATCAATAGAAATAGAGTCAAAATTTCAAAACACCTTTAATTTAAAATACATAATTCAGAAAACATTATTTATTTTTGTAGAATTCAAATATTGTAGAAAATATTATTATAAAATTTATTTTTAAAATTGAATAGAGTGTTACATTTTGGAATACTCCTACAACTTTTAAGAACTTTACCGACTAATGGGGTTAGCTAGTTTTATTTTTATCTAAAAAAAGGGTTAGCTAATTGTCATCATATTACTTCTATATATAATAATAATAATAATAATGATTTGGATTGAAGAAATTTTTACTTGTTGAAAAATTTCTTGCACACTTGACATAACTAGTGCATTTATTGTTATTATTGTTTTTTCCCGTGTTTGACGGGCTATAATTATTATTGTTTTTGAATGTGCGATCAAATTTCATCAATCAAACAAATACTTTAATAAGAAGGTACAAGTTTAATTTAAATTTTAGCTAAGGTGAAAATTAAGGATAAATTAAAAAATAATAAAATATACCTTTTGATATTTAATTGGTGAAAAATAAATGCATATAATCTTTATATTCTCAATACTATCTTAGTTCGTGGGTAGTTTGATTTTCTAGTGGGTAAACAAAGCTTAGTTACATCGAGTCATCAACCTACCGTAGTTTACGTGCGTGAGGTGACAATTGATGATTAGTTGATAAATAATTAAATATACTTTTGATATATAGTTTGTGGATAATCAATACATACAATCTTTATATCTCAGTGCTACATTATGTAGGTAATTAACCCTTATGCTCTCATGGGTAATCTTTTGTCTTTCGCGTTCTTTTTAAACCCTCAAAGTTCTAACTTTTCATCTTATAACTTGTCTTTTTACATGTCTATATCATCTTAGTTTATTCTCTTCCATCTTCTTTTTAATATTTGTTGCTCTCTCTTGAAATTTTCTAATATTTAACTTTACTTCTCGATGCATATGAACTATGTTAATATATTGCTAGGTAAGAATAGAGATGAGTAGATCATAATTAAGAATTAGTCTTAGAATTTCAAAAGAATTAGTATTAGGGTTTAGTTGTCACCTAAATTCTATTTTTGAACGGGATATTAAGTTGTTGATGATTAGAGATTAGTTGACATGAGTAAGGGTGGGGAGACCGGAGACGTAAAGCGAGGTGTGGGGATGGAAGGGGGGTGGAGCATGGCCTCATGGGTGAGCTGAGATGACAATAAGGGAAGGGGCGAGGATGCGTTTAGATTTTTGTTAAATTTATTTTTTTTTAAGTTATTTTATTTTTTTTTAGAAAAAACTAATTTATATTAAAAATTTTAAAAAATAATCTAAAATAACTACAAAAAATCATTTAAAATATTATAAAAAACTAATAAATTAAAATTTGATTCAAAATTGAAAAATTATAAAACACATGTATCCAAATTGATTTTTTAAAAATTATATCATAAATAAATAAAATAAAAAAATATTTTTTTAAAAAAATTGTATTTAAATTCAAATAAAATAAATTAGTAACAAATAATCATTTTTTAAATAAATATAATAATAAATTAATTAATTAAAAATAATTTTGAAAATACACACCACATATACAACCGTAGAAGAAAAGTCGGCTTCATAATTTGAAACGCCAATCAGTAAGTCAAGTTACCAATAAGCAGGAGTGTTCACCGGTCCAAACCCGGACCGGAGCGGACCGGAACCGGTTGGACCGGAATCCCAAAATATGTAAGACCGGAGACCGGACCGGTTCCATCCGGTCCGGTCCCGGTCTAACCCGGAATTCTTCCGGTCCGGTCCGGGTTTGGACCGGTTAGACCGGAAATATTTTTTTAGACAAAAAATAAATTGAAAAATAGAATATTTTAAAATAATTTAGCAAAATAATTATTATAAAATTAACATATTTGAATTAAAAAATTATTTTGTGATGAAAAAAAAATATTTTAAGTCCTTTAAAATAAATATATACATAATAATTATAAATATTACTCCTCTTCCAACTCATTTTTATGACATCCGGTCTCATCCGGTCCAACCCGGATTTTTCCCGGTCTAGACCGGACCGGAAACCCGGAATTGGAAAAAAGTAAGACCCGGAGACCGGACCGGATGCACCCGGTCCGGTTCCAGTCCGGTCTTAGCCGGTTCCGGTCCGGACCGCCGGTCCGGTCTAATTTTGCACACCTCTACCAATAAGTAACAATTAATAACCTAATGGATGGAAACTAGTTTAAACGTATGCCTAACAATGTTACATCTTCATAGAGATCCATCGTGTTCAAGCCCCCCTACATTTATTTTTTAAATATTTAAAATTCTCATTCGGTTCCTTTAATTTTTTTAACTATTTAATTTTTTATTAATTTGACCATCCCGAAAATTGTTTAAAATCCGCCATTAATGTCAAGCGCTAGCAATATACTATATATTGTAAAGGTAATATTTAATATATAAAAAAGGTAAAATATATTTTTGAATTATCAATGATATGATTAATATTCTTTTAATTATACCTAATTGAAGATAATATTCATAATGTGTATATAAATTGCAAAAATATTGATGATTTTTATTTTATAGGAATACATAACTTCATAAATGAATAATATTTTTCTCCATATAATTAATGATAATAATATTTATATTTATTATTTAAAATATTTGTTATGGTCATAATCAATTACTACTATTTAAAGTTATTTCCTTGTGGATCTACTTTTGATTTATCCTTATCTCTCAAGAAATGTCCTTTTGCGTTGGCAACCTAATTTAACTTTACCAAATTTATTTTATTTCTTTCCGGACACCAACCATTTCCTTAACTATAACGTATATATCCTCCTCTTTATTTTATGCCAAATTAATATAATATATATATTTATGGTGATCAATATGAAATAATTAATATTATTTCCATTTAGTTTATTATTAATTATTAATTTATTATTTAATATTATTTCCCACTATTTTTTTAAGTAAAGCTTTGTAATGTCTTTTATGCTGTCAACAATAAAACCCAGTTTACCTCAACTAAAATTAGACTTAATTTTCATCTTTGAATTTCTCAATATTTCTCTTCCCTTCTCCAAAAATTCCACAAATATTTTCCAAAAATAAAAAAAAAATCAGAAAATAAAAAAAAAATAATGGCGATTTTTTGCACTTCAGAAGCTTAGCTTTTACTCAAATCATCCTTCTTCAATATCTTTTATTTTCTATTTTTCCAAATTTTATTTTTTTTGTCGCAGTGTTTAATTTGCTTGTGTTTTTGGTGCACAAAGAAAATTTTTTCTAAATTTAAATAATTTTAGTGTTTAAATGATTCTTGCAAATTTGTGATGGGTTTTTGAAAATTCAATTTATTTGAAGAAAATATATATAGTTTTGATTTAATTTGTATAATTATTTTTAGAATTTATAGTAAATATTTATGAAATGGAAGCAAAGGGAGGAGGAAGTAGTGGAGTTACAGTAGTAGCATCAGATGCTCCTACAGATTATCACATAGCTCCGAGGAATGAAAATAACGCCGGGTCCGGAGCTCCGACTGGGCCCCAAGTAACCGGATCATCGCCGGCGCCGGATAATCAGGTGGGCTTGAATTCACCAATTTCTTTGAAGAAAAAAAGAGGAAGGCCCAGAAAATATGGACCCGATGGACCCGTCATGGCCATCCCTGCGAAGCCCATCTCATCTGCGGCACCGGCCCCTACCGGAAACTTCATTGATTTCTCCGCCGAGAAGAGGCCCAAGATGAAGCCCGTTAGTTCTATTAGCAAGCAACACCAGCCCAAGAATGAGTCTGAGCATCATGGTATGTAGTATGTATGTAAGTGTACATCCGGGCCTGGTTTCGGGTATTATATCTCGTGTTCTGGTTAATTTTGGCAAAGTATGCTAATATTATGACTAACTGATTTGATTTTTATATGCGGGTTATTTCAGGTCGAGTTTGGTATCCATTAATGGGTTGAATTTGTATAGCTCTAGATGTAAATTTGAAATTTGATGATGGGTTTTATTTGAAAAAGAAGAATTTTGGAAGATTTTGTATTTCTGCATGTTAAGGATCAGATAGTGGTGTTACTTTTGAGAAATTTGATGGGTTTTTTTTGGTATTTAGTGGGGGAGGTTGTGTTTTTATTAGATCTGATTTTGAGGTAAAATTTTAGAACTTATCTACTAAATTTTCATGAGGATTTTATGAGAAAATTTGGGATCAGTAGTTGGGTCATGGGTGGGAATAGAAGTGGGACCTTTGTATATATGCACCCTAAACAAGATCTTAAATGGGTCATTTCTGAAAGGAAGTTATTAAGTATTTGGATTTCTGGGTAGGTGCTGTCTCAAGTTTTAGAATCTTCCAGAAAGTATAAATCAGTTTTTAAAACTTTTTTTAGGGGTACTCTATGTTTGGGGGAAAGATCAAAGAATAAGGATGATGGTAGAAGTTTAAGGGTCACTTGTAAATTGTAATGATTGGGTTGAAAAAGTCTTAAGGTTTTGATTCTGCAGATGCCTAAAAAACTTGGGCATATGACCTGTCTATACCCAACACAGCTGTTGGATAAATAAAGAAGGAAGATGTTGTTTTCAGTGTTTGTTTTGATCAGCTATCTATATATTCTGATGTGATTTATGTCAGCTTCTTTTGAGTGTTTTATACCTGGAATACCTCAGCCTTATTCTATTTATCAGTATCTTGTGTATGTGTCCTTTGCCTTTTTCCCACTTTGTCTGAGTGAATACTTACTACTATAACGCCGAACATGTCTTGACCTATGTTTTGCTCCGATTCGTGTTGTCTTTATAGTTAGTTGTGGAGTTGTTCGTATGCGATGTCATCGCGTAGTGAATATTTGTGTCGAAAAAGTTGGTTTTGGGGTGATGAAAGGAAGCACAAACATACAAAATGAACATATGTTGGCATTACTTGTGTAAAAGCAATAAGTAGTCCTATAGGTTGACTAAAACCAAATTTGATGAGTACAATTTGTTGGGCCCACAACCCGCGAATGAACTGTATTAGTATGACATTGTCTGCTTTTGATTATGCCTACACGGATTATTTTGGCACCTTTTCGAAAGGACATACTGATGTGGAGTTGAATCATTTTTCTTACGTTTGACTTGGTGTACACTAAAATGAATTTTTTTAAAACTTTATTTCAGGTGAATGGGTATCTTGCTCGGTTGGTGCTAACTTTACACCTCATATCATTACAGTCAATGCTGGTGAGGTAATTGCTGTGATACTCTAAGACTGTTGTGCAGTATGGTTTTTATGTGTTATCTTTGACTAGATTCTATTTGTACCCATGTGAAATATGAGATCATGAATGCACATACATGAGCCAACCATATAGATACTCTTATGTGACGATGCCCCATTAAGACTGCGACATTTGACTTTATTATGCGAGAGTTTTAAGAGTTAAATGTTGCAATTTTAATGGGACAGACTACAGAGGATTAGTAGTTTCATGAAATGACGTCTCGACTATCCATCTCTTTGAGGCTGTTTTGTGCACTTTTAAAAGCCGAATGCTAATGCAAAATCTTCTGCTTACAAAAAGTTAAGGTAGAAGAGGGACATTGCAATTAGAAGAGGGACATTGCAAATACAAGATATGCAAATAACGAGGTATTTTTTAAGGGGGAGAGGAAGTTGGGTTGACGTAGGGGTACTCGAACGCCATCTTGCTTAGATTATCTTAATGAAACGATGCCTTTATTAGTTTACTTGGTGTTCTAATAAATACGGAGTACATTGCATCGCATATATAGAAGCCGAGCTTCAAGATTTTGGTGCCCTTACTATAATAATCCTTATTCCATCATGCAATACCGAGAAAAAGAGCACTGCCTCTTTGTAGATTGTTAATGTACTTCTATCTAAAGCCTAAATGTGAAAATAAGTGTACTGGATCGATCAAATGTGGTTTTATATTTACTACGAGTTTTATCTCCTCTAACAGTTGTGTTTTGCTGATTGTTTCAGGATGTTACAATGAAGGTTATATCGTTTTCTCAGCAAGGCCCTCGAGCTATCTGCATTCTGTCGGCAAATGGTGTAATTTCTAGCGTAACACTTCGTCAGCCGGACTCTTCTGGTGGTACATTGACATACGAGGTGCTATATCCAGCCTTGACTATTATTTCCAAAAACATATTCACATTCCTTTTCGGATGATGTTTGAATTGGTTCTGATCTCATATAGCTACAAAATTTGAACTATTAAACCTTCACTAGGTCTAACGCTTCATGGACTTGTAGGAGTCAAATGGTTATCATATAATGGGGAAAACAGTGACTTATTTTGTTACAAATCCGTGCGCGTGATGCACGGGCAACCATGGGATGACTTCTTGTCCGCTTTTACCTTCAAAACGCAATAATTGTTTGATACATACTTGAATATAAGTTTGGAGTATGATTTAGGATGTTGATAGTTGAAATCTTGTGCTAGCGCTTGACTAACCTTTTTTGGTTGAAATCTTTTGTTGTCAAACAGGGCCGTTTCGAGATTCTTTCTTTGTCTGGTTCGTTCATGCCTTCCGAGAGTGGTGGGATCAGAAACAGATCAGGAGGGATGAGCGTTTCGTTGGCAAGCCCAGATGGCCGTGTTGTAGGAGGAGGTGTAGCTGGTCTACTCGTTGCTGCTAGTCCCGTGCAGGTATTTCTATCCCCTTCGTACAGTCCAACTTAACGAAATAAGAGAAGGAACAATTACTTGTGTAAACATCTACTAATCAGCATATTGTTGATTTTCTTTTCTGGTGGGCATCAGATTGTAGTCGGAAGTTTCTTGTCAGGAAACCAGCATGAACAGAAGCCGAAGAAACAAAAGTCTGAGTACATAATCAGCAGCCCGCCCAGTTCTACCGTAAACTTTTCAAATACAGGAACGCAGGACAATTACGGGACTCAAGGTTATCACACAACATCAGGTACCACATACCCCTCTTTTCAAGGAGACACTAGGAATGGCTCAGCCGATCACAAAAACGACACTTTGCATGAAGGTTAAAAAGCCAAGACACAGAAGGCTTTGATGATCGGCAACACAATGTCGATATCCTATCAGCAACGATACGTGAAACTATCCAGTTTGCATATGATAATCATCGTGTATCCTCTGTTTATCACATCTGTAAAAGCTTGTGTGATATTCACACTTGCCTGAGTTTATTTTACCATTTTACTACAGAAGCTGTTGTTTATCCTTGATTATGTAGGAATTTTAGTCTTAGTTTAACTTATTTATTACTTTATTAGATAGTGTTTTCATAGAGGAGTTCATTTTATGTAGAATAAGCTTTATATTCATACCACATCAATCAAGGAAAATGGTTATTGGTCTTCATTAGTATAGTAGCTTTCTTTCAAATATCATCTAAAAAAGTTCATAAAGTCATTGTTTCATGTTTTAGTTCCTTTGTTTTGAAATACCTGCAGTAATTAGAACTATTTATCTTTCAAGGTTATATAGAATATTGTGGTTAATGTGTAAGAAAAATAGTTAAGTGGGATGCACCTATTATATGATAAACACGGTGAAGTGAGACTAGCAACATTGACAAACAGTCGACGAAAGCTTATGCGAACACGGAATAATTCAACAGTTTGGTATCAAGGTGTTCAAACATGGACAAGATGCACTTATCATGTGTTTTCGCCTTAGGTGAAATGTATTAGAAGTGCAATTACATTGCGGTACAGACATATACATGGTATGTTTTACGGGTATATTGCACTTTACAACAGTATTAATAGATACAACGAGCAAGCTTTAACCTTAAGTTTGAACGAAAAGACATTTGTTGTGGAAACACTTCTGTCTCACTAAATTGAAAGTTTGAAACAAATAAGCAAAATCATATAAAAAAATCATATTATAGCCAACTTTTGAAACTATTTTCCAAGATAATCATTTTTTTTCTCAGACTTGAGGTTTGGGGCTGTTTGCACTTAGTAACAGAAAACAAAGGCAAAGGGTTCACAAAAAACAAAGGGTTTGTTCGCTGTTACTAACAACAAACAACGCTAAAACCTGGTTAAACAGGGGGATCAACTGTTTTTAGCTCGCATCTGTTCGCTGCTACCAATAGCAAACAAAGACTGGAGGTCAAAAATAGTCAAAGTTTATGTTCGTTGTTAGTAACAGAGAACAAACTCTTTGACTTTTTTTGACCTCCAATTTTTGTTCGTTGTTACTAACAGCGAACAACCACAAACACAACTTTGGGAAAAAACTGTTTATCTTGAAAATTATTTTGCAAAGTTTGCTATTGTATGGACTTTTAATATTTTTTTCTTTCTTGTTTCAAATTTTCCACTAAATTCAGAAACTTTTAATTGGAAAAAATTATTTTCCAAATATTCTCCTTCCTATCCCGGTCAAGGGACTGCCTTGTTTAGCACTTGGCTTGACCATGTCCAAGAAGTTGCTAATTGAACTCCCGTGGCCCAAGCATAATTAATCTATGAGCAGCATTGCTCACTCGAAGGAGTGGAAAAAAATTCAAGGCTTGACGAACCGTACATTGTATTTGGATTTTTTTTTAGATGTTTTGTTTTATGCTATCGAGTCAAAAACATTACCATTTATCAATCGTGAATTATAGTGTTTATTATTGTTATTGTTATTGTTATTATTATATAATACAAAAAATTGGCTAACAAATAGATACTGTCACCACTAATTTTCTTAAACATGCACATCACAATTCATGTTACGGTAAGATTGGCCCATGTCACATAAGGCTCAAGTGCTGGCTCAGAATGGGAAAATTTGAAATGAATAAGATTATTTATCAAAAAAATGCATATAATAAGATCATAATCAAACTTATTCCAAATAAGAGCGCCTAATACCCAGAGCACAGGTTCAGGTCAGTTCGCAGTTATTAAGTGCGAACAGAAGCAAACTGGTAAAACAAATCAAGTGGTTGTTCGCACTTAGTAACTGCGAACATGTCAAACAGGGTCAACATACTGATTTTAAGACAAGAAGTTGTTCGCACTTAGTAAGTGCGAACAACTTGAAAAACTAAAACAGGCTGTTAGCACTTAATAAGCGCTAACAGCCTGTTCCAGTTTTTCAAGCTGTTCGCACTTACCAAGTGCGAACAGCCCAAACCTCAGGTTTGGAAATTACACGCTTAGTTTTGAAATAAGTTTGATTATGATTTTATTGTATGTTTTTTTTTATAAATAATCTTATTCATTTGAAATTTTCTCAGATTGGCAACTCATACTTTTTGGTCACACTAGTTTCACTACAATGCGGGCTTGTGGCCATTTAAATTAATTGGTAGTTAATGGAAGAATATAATTAAAAAGGAGGATAAAAGAAATGTAAATGAATGAAAAGAGAGATTGAGTTTGTAGATGGGATTACGAAAATGTAAATTCACAAACAAAATTAGTTGTACAACCACTTAAGGAAATTGTACCAAATTAAGGTATTAACTCTTTGAATTTATGTAAGTTCTAACAGTTTAGAAACTAAAAACATTATCCACACAATTCGATCAGTAAAACTTTGAGAATGAGCGAGAGGGTTTAACTACATTGCTTGACAATCAACAGGTACTGTTACTAACCAAGACCTGCAGTTGAATCTTTCCGAGGTGCATCAGCCTTGATTCGAGGTGGCCGCACAACACGATCAATGAGCCCATATTCAAGAGCCTCCTGAGCATTAAATCGCTTTACACGACTTAGATCTTTATTAATCTGCACACAGCAGGCAATACATTTATCAGGAAGATAGCAGAAACAGAAA
Source organism: Amaranthus palmeri (assembly GCA_019776075.1). Lineage (NCBI taxonomy): Eukaryota > Viridiplantae > Streptophyta > Magnoliopsida > Caryophyllales > Amaranthaceae > Amaranthus > Amaranthus palmeri. Next base: position 197,186 of record JAAKBH010000343.1, on the reverse strand, counting down.
GTAAGATGTATACTTGGTCACTATTCATCATTGTCTAAAACCTTTATCTATAATAAGGTGTAAAGAGAAAAAAAGGAGGTACCTTTTCTATAGGTTGACCTGTGTTTTTAGCTAACTCATTGTAGAGATAGTCTCTGATCCGAAGAAGTTCATTAGCTTCATTACGGATGTCATCAGCCTGCAAATAACAAATGTATTATGTAGCTAAAAGGATACACAAGCTATCGTCGTAACAAACTGCACAGCCCAACAACAATGACAAAGACTTAAACATGTCCGACAAAAGAATTTAGCTGTACCTGGCCACGAGCAGCCCCAGCAGGAGATTGTAGAGAAATTCTTGAAAGAGGCATTGCAAACCGATGACCCTGAATCAGTCACAAATATACTGTTAGTCATTTCCAATGTTCCAAATGCTATTATCAACACATGAGATCATAATCTTGAGCATTTTCAACAGCTCACTGAACACCAAAACTGGAAGACAACAGTAAATCACACAAGAAGTTCTTTTTAATTGGACAAGTACATCAACTCCTAAGTTTCACAGTTGCCTCTCACAAGTGACAAAGACTGTTATACTAGCCTCTATCACAAGTGACTAGGACGGTAGGACTTGGCACAAGTCCAATTTCACTCATACTCCCTCTCAACCCCTAACTCACCCTCTCCCTCCCCTGCTTGGCTGAAAACCTTGATCTCAGAACAAGTCCTTGTGATATCTATGTGGATGAAAAATTTGATCCCGAACGAAGCCCCTAGGTTTTTCCAACCTCATTTCACATAATAAAAAACAGTGCATCTATTATTAAAGGTCTTCTAAGAAGTGTACAAAGTACATTACAAATGTCCTCAGATTCTGAATTGAAAACAAAATTAAGAACTGCTGCTCGAACAATAGGATAGTTCTAAATAAATCATAAATCTTGTATCGTGGAAGATGCATTCTACACTCATAAAATCTTCAAATATATTAGCCATGTTTTAAGATATTTTGCATCACATACAAGGATAATCTTTTTTTATTGATAAGGAAAACTTTTATTGATGAGGAAATTTGTCATACATCAATTGAATGAGGGATTGGAAGAAGCAAATAAAGATAGCTACAATATCATATTCCAATAACTTCTACATAAATAATCAAGAGAGCAATGATTAAGTAATCCATGCTTCAGAAAAGGATATTCTCAACTGTTTGAACAAAACGTTATAGGAACTGACAAAGGTCCAGATGGAAGACAAACTTCACCTTCTCTCCAGCAGTCAGGAGAAATGCTGCCAGATTATAGGCATAACCAACACAGTGCGTGCCAATAGGACTTTTCAAACTCGACATTGTGTCATAGATTGCCATGCTTGGTGTGAGCTGCAAAAAGAGATTGTAATTAATGTAATCCAGAAAGGATGGATATCATATACTGTAGTATTAGTAATTATTAAAGCAACCAATTCCATTTATGAGACAACAAAACTCACATCCCCACCAGGGCCATTGATGTACATGTAAAGTCTCTTGTTATCATCAACACTGTCAAGATATAACATTGTAGCCAGTATTTGGTTGCTAAATTCTTCATCAATATGTTGCCCAATGAAGATGACACGTTCACGGTACTGTCAGCAGAGGAGGATAAGTAAATACCTAGTAAAAAAAATCCAACGCAATTCTATAGCTGTTGCAGCCCATGAAAAACAAGATAGAAGTGTACAACTCTCAAATAATAATACAAGTGAGTTTCAGCAAACAAGAATGTACATCATGTAATAGCAAAGTTTGATGATGGAAGAAACTAGGAAAACTAAGGAATTTTAAATCCTCAAATTAACAAGACTTTCTGTATAGATGAGAAGCAACAAAGAAACCACTTGGTCATCCTTATAATGTAAAGAATTGCAAACACTTACAAGAGCATTCCATAAATCCACCCATTGCCAAGTTCCTTCTCCAGGGGTTCTATAAGGTACTCTGGGTGTTCCAATAGGCATCATACTGATCCTTCCTCGTGTCGGTTTTCTGTTACTACATCTGAAACAGAAAAACATATATTTATATAAAGGAATATTTAGATACATGAGTATATAGAATAAGATTTCAGATTCTTTATTAACGGAGACTTTTATCGCAGAAGCACACAGTAACCATTTGTTATGACAAGGTTAAGGATGCATGTATCTGACCTCTTGGACCCTTCCTAGAAGGGTAACCCCTTATAATAATTAAAGAAAAATAAGGGGAGAGGCGAGAGAAACAAATTTTCAACCTATTGTCACCAATTGTTGGAGAGCTTAGGTTTACTACAAAATACCATCAATAAAGAACTCACCCATCCAATTCTCCCAGATCACCATTTGCTACACAAGTAAAGAAAATCTCATTCCTCCATCTCACTTACCTTCTTCACTCCTTTTACTCCATTAAGATGGTTCCTGTCTAGGAGCGACAAGGAGTTGTCCTGTTTACATAACCTTGCTCACTAATAGACAGTTTGGATAATTGGATTGCCACTTCAATTGCCAACACAACTTCTTATGTTATAGAATAAACAAGAGAACTCACCCAAAAGACTAGCCTAGTAGGTGAGAGAGCTCATTTACTTTATAAATCCTACATTAATTTCCCATACAACTGATGTGGGACAAAGTCCCATAACCTTGTAATGACCTCAAATCCATTCCATTACATTCGAACCCCTATAAGTTCCAATGTCCTCATTGGTGACAACAGGCTTAAGGCTTAACCCAGGTCATCACTCCGAGTTGGATCCTCGTTGGTCACAGCTAGATTGGTCATGGTTGTCTTAACCCAAGTCACCATTCTGTAGGACAGCACTCCAAGTCGGCTCTAATACCATTGTTATAGAATAAACAAGATAAGTTAACCAAAAGACTAGCCTAGTAGGCTGTAGGTGAGAAGCCCATTAACTCTAAACCCTACATTAGTTGCCAATACAACAGATATGGGACAAAGTCTCATAAGTCATAAGTAGTCATAACCTTATAATAGCCTCAAATCCATTCCATTACGTCTTGCTTCACATAAATAGGAACCAAAATCGTTTTAAGTAGATAATTACCAATCAACCAAAAAAACCTAATTCAGCAACTCAACTTTCATTGTAAATTTTTGAAATCAAAGAAAACATCTACTTCAAAGCCATTCCTAAATCTCATACCATTATAAATACAAAATATAAAGACGGAAAGAAAAGAGAAATTACGAGTAGTGAAGATTCTTGAAAACTTTATCATAAAAATCAACTGTCAAATTAGGTCTCGCACTTCCAAAAGGACCTGAAACACAACAAATGCATCAAATTACCAAGTAATAACACATAATTTCTCTAAAATCAGCTAAAATATAGTTGAATATGATAGAAACCAAAATACTGGAGTTCTCACTTGAAGATTGTGGCTTCAATCCAACAAAAACTTTGGTCGCACAACTACAATTGCGTAAAAGTGAGTTCAGCATATCAATCAGATTACAGCAAATATAGTAAGTGTAGGAAGAGAAAGGAGGAGAAGAATGACCTGAGAGGTGGTGGAGATAAGCTAGGTCTAGCGTGGAGACATGATGTAGAACCAGGCGACTGAAGAGGAACTGCCATTGAAACAAAATGGACAAGGTAGCGAGGGACGGCACAGAGAAATGAAATGATAAATAAGAGTATTATAATATTATTATTATATATTTAGAGGATTTCGTTAATTTTTTTAATTACATGTTAAGCAGATCGAAAGAGATGGTTAGAAAGTCACTTGAGAATAGTTGCTTGGATCTTGCCTGAAAAATAATACTGCCTCCGTTCCAGTTTATTTGTCCCATTTCCTTTTTTGGCAATTTCTCATTACTTGTCCTATTTCCTTTTTTGGCTATCCTTTTTTTACCTAAATACCCCCACTTTTTCAATTTCCAATACTCCACTACCACCTTTACAAATAATTTAATCAATTAAAATACCCAACTACCACCTTTTCCAATGGACCCCATTACCACTTTAATATCCGTGTTTGGTCAAATGGGACAAATAAACTGGACCGGAGGGGGTAAAATTTAGAAAAAGTTATCGTGAATAATACGAACTTTCATTGATTTCCCTACAATATGAACTTTCGATTAACCCTGAATAATACCAACTTTGATTTGGATTTCCCTCTAGCATCCTTAAACTATTGGTAACCTACAATTGTAGGTTAACTTGACAAAAAAAGGGATTAATCTAAAGTTCGTATTATTGTAGGGAAATAATTGCAATTTTGTATTATTCACGCTAATTTTTTCTTCTTATTATTATATTGTAGACAATAAACTTTAAAATTTTTATTGTATTTTTAATTTTTTTTCTATTTTCCTTTTATTTTTTGGCAAATTGACATACAATTGTAGGTTACCAACAAATTAAGGATGCTAGAGGAAAATCCACATCAAAGTTGGTATTATTCAGGGTTAATCAAAAGTTCGTATTATTGTAGGGAAATCAGTGAAAGTTCGTATTATTCACGGTAATTTTTTCTAAAATTTACTCTAATTGAGATAATATAGGATTTTAGAGAATTTCTGTGATCGGATAAAAAGTTAGAGTTTGTTATTTTTCTCATTTAAAATCAAATTAAATTCAGTTTTAATTGATTTTGATTTTTAATTCAATTTAAGTCGTATTTAGTTAAAAAAAATCTAACCAAAAAACTAAATTTCTAGAAAAAAAACACATTTAAATCACAGATTATAATTTTAAACACAGTAAAAATATAAATCAATCAATCATATTAATAAGCTAAAAACTAAGACGAATAAGAAGCAATTCGCCATCTTTGATATGATGAATTGAGTACATTCTAATCTTGAAAATAAACTCAATTTAGAATTTAGTTTGAACTCTAATATGTATTACTACTAGGTTTGGATCATTTTTTATTTTATTTTATTTAATTAGCTAATTTGTAGGTTTGGATCATTTTTAGTTTATTGGATAACTCTTAAGCTTTTTTTTTTACATAAAATTAAATGAAGGTTCAGACTTGAAGTATTTTATCACACTTATCATACCAACATTGTATACTATACTATAGACATAAATATAAATATAATGTGTAAACCACAATCGATAAGTAGATAAGATGAGCTTAAAGCCTTAAATTGTACGAGCTAATACTACATAGTGTCAGACCTTTCAGTGTTCCAACTTTGCGCCACATATGATAAATGCAAGAAACACATATTAGAAATCGTGTAGGCCCATACAAAACTACGATTCTTTCGATAATTTGAATTAGCTAACAAATATATAAATCGCAAATGTTAAAAGTCTTGACCAAAAGAGCCACAACAAGCACATGGACTTGCCGGGCATTAGTTTTGGGACTCACTGGCACAGGACGAGATCATCGTTCCACTGCTATGCCCTAGGGAATGCATGGCTAGCCTACTTGCAAGGTACAGGGAGCAACTAAGTGTCCTAACCACAAACTATTCATGCTTATCGAGCTAATAGAGCTCAGAATAGTCGTATTAATGTATATATTACGGTCATCAGGCACCTGCCAAAGCTAGAGACAGAACCTACAGAAACAGGAAACGCAAAAGAAAATAAGCGAGAAAAAGGCTTCATCATTAAGCATTAACCCTAAAAATGTCGATGGAAAAACAAAAGAGAATTAATATCATGGGGACATGTTAATACACAATATTTCCATTTCATGGAATAAAAATCGAGTGTGCCTAGTGAACTTGTAGTCGAAGCCAGAAACACTTCATATAGTAGCAGTAGCACGAAAACCAGGTACCGCATCAGGCTACAAGTCAGTCATATATTGCAAGACTTCGAAAGAAGAAAACGTAATAATGTCCTAGTAGTGTTCATCATCGTCCAAAGTAGTCCAAATCATCCTGAAGCATTTTAATGATAAATGATTAATTTATGACAGGTGATGATTTACAGTATAATGCTAGACGCAGAGCATAGATCATACCAGAATAATGAAAGGAAGAGGATGAACAAAAGATATCCCAGTTTGATGAGACGTTTCTTCTTTTCCCAATTTAGTAAATTAAAGATCTCCGTTACATCAACCAGGTGCTGGTTGTTCGTATACCTAACAATGGAGAACGAGATTAGCTCAAGATCATATATAAGAGTTTGTCTAGCTGAAACACAGCATTACACATCCAGCAGCTCTTGGTAAACCAGTTGACTACAGAGCACAGAGTAACAGTGTAGAATTTTACAAACCACTCTACTCCTGTTATAAGCCGAAATCACTGCAGGATGATCATTCAGCACTAGGGTTTACAAACCAATCTAAATCCTTTTGATGCAGTTGGCTGGAATTTTACCGCGACAAAATAGGTTTAACATAAAATCATGGGTTGACCTAATAGTTAAAGACGATCCCTTCCACCCTTTGTGATAGGGGTTTGATTCTAACCGCGCACATGAAGGCTCAATTCCCTAACCCCTATATTGTAGGGGATTCTCCCGCTTTACCCAGAATGAAAAAAGATAGGTTTAACAAGCTACATTTAGCCCCAAAATGAGCTATTTTACAAAAGTAGACAAAACCTTTTTACATAACGAGGTTGAAAGCTTAATTAACCTACTTAATAGTCAGTATTAGTCACTAGATTAGAAATCTAAACTGCCATTAAAGCAAAATAGACACTAAGGGCAAAATACATGACTCTAATTTGTAAAATACATGATAGAACATTGCCATTTAAGTTTCAAAATAGATTTTTTAAAATGATGATAGAAATCTAAACTGCCATAAAATACATAAAGATCGCGCTCGCTGTAACAAAATGGTTATGCGATAATGGAAGTAATATGGTCGTTGTAATTTGTAACGCTTAATATCCCTTGATAAGCCCCAAAATGCAGTTTTTTACACCCTTACAACACAATTTGTATTTTATGAAAACCTTAAAACGCAGCCGATCTGATGCAAAGCAGCCTTGTTTTTGTATTGAGTTGAAGTACAAAATTGACTATATACTACTTTCCGTCAGGATTTAGCTTCCTTAAGAACTCAGAATCCCTATGCAACTCTACTTCATTAGAGCACACAAGTTCTAAATCTGGAAAAGCCATTGAACTTTTAGGTTTTAGCCAATATGCACTTAATGAATCCTAAATTGCTTTGACTTTAATTACTCCATCCCTAAATATATAAACGTATCATATTGCTCCTCCACAATTCGAGACAGGGTTAATTACCAGAAGTACCTATGTTCTATTTCCCTGATATTCGATACGCTAAAGTAATCCATGCAATATGTGGTATGGGTACAAATGAGCTGATACGTTCTTAAATTGCTCATAAACAAAATCCGTCAATGCTTTGTCAAAGCTCACTACAAAATAAACAAACTCGAACAAGAAGTTTCATTTGGTAAATGAGCCGAACACGAATATATTTAACTCGTTTAATGTTCACGAAACAACTCATCTATGATTGCATAGTATTAGATTGTGCCCTTAAGAAGCTAGTTGGAAACTTTTTCAAGGTTTAAAATATCTTTGCATTTTAAATAATATTCTATCTTCATGTATTTTATTCACAAAGGAATATTTTATGAAGGAAAAAAGAATTTTAAAACTAATGTGTAGACATAGGATCAGGCATATGTTCTATAAATGAAGTCCCCCGTACATCTATGTCCACTTTTAGCACAAGAACCTATGTTCTAATCTAATTTTGAACCGAAATGAGCCTGAAACATGGATATATATATCTGACACTACCCAAGTATCAGTAACATACGCTAAGTCAAATTAACCTAACTTACAGATGTCAAGGACCAGGGTAGTGCTATGAACCGAGTAATTGGACAAAGAACAGTAAAATAGAATATAGTGTATAAAATGCCAAAAGAGAAATATACTATTGATTGGATGATAAAAAAGATATTACAACCCTAAAAGCATAACAAGAAACGATAGATCAAGCTATTCGAGACGCTTGAGATCTCCTAATGAGTATAAAACCCACCCACAATGTGTTTACTGATTTTCTTCATACCAATGATCCTCTCTTCCCTCTTATTTATAAGAAAACTAACACTTAAGACTAGATTATTCTCCAAGTTACCACTAACAAAGTAATTACCGAATTACCCCTTCGTAAAGTAATTCTTCCAAAAATCTAGTCATAGCAGGTAGCTATACAGATATAGACCTTGCGATGCCCTGACTCTGCAAGTTTTAACAGTAAGATCAATCCACCTGATATATCAATGATGCTTAGTTATCTACTTTTGCCATTTGGTTTAGAAAACCTCTCCAATAGAGCACCAAGAGAAAATAAATGTATCCATGTCAAATTGGTTCAGTCTATCATACAAGGATACTACAATGCAAAACCATAATGCTAAAAGGAGTTGTCAGCTACATGAACCAAAAATTTTACTCATAATTTATAACAATCCTATTTTTCTATTCATTCTGGTCTAGTGCTAAATGTTCCGGTAAACACAATTCCTTCTTGTCCTTCACTCCTCCAGCCATCCAAGTCATCCTGGTCTCTTTCTGCTTCTTATTTAGTCTCCTTCCATCCAAGATTGACAAAGTCGATCCTACCCCATTTTACCTCGCTTTTTGCTACTCGTTAAGAGTGATTCCATACATCCATCTCAATTCTCAAAATAAGCATATAGGATTATAGGTTACTCCCATCTTGTAACCATGCTCCTCCTTAATGAGAAACACTACACATAATGAAGCGAGTCTAAAGGCTTTTCTATAAAATCCTTCCTTTAATCTTTCAGACACAAACATACAGTAGCCCTTAAGAATTTTGTTTCGAGGGGTTACCGCTATTCCTAATGACAATGCAAACCAATTCAAACACATACGGCTTATCAAAAAATCCATTCACTTTTACAAATGATCTCACCTTCTCATCTATGATTGGTAGTACCCATTCTTATTACATTCATTCCACAAACAGCTTTAGAGATCTTGTGATCTGGTTTGATTCAAGTTGTCACCCTTCACTGGATAACATGCTTAATAGCTTCCACAATTTGATTCAACACTCCATGTATAAAATTCATGGTTCATAGACGTGATACCCAATTAGTTCATAGAGTGCAGAGTTGACACACTAAACATAAAGATTCAAACTCAAATAGGCACAACAATCAAGCTAAGCTTTCAAGCATCAAAGTAACTAATTAATCTCTAATGCTCATTCATTCACTAGCTAGTTAGTGTCACATAATCACATTCTCTTCAACAAGATGATATGATCAGTTATCGAACACATTTCCGGTAACCTTAATCAAGTAACAGAAAAAAAGTCAAGGGACAAGCGCCCAGAATAATTTTCTCCAGCAGTTGTTTCGAAGCACAGAAGAGAACACTCATATGGACCCTAGATAGGAAAGCAATAGCTCAAAAGCTCATTCGCAAACTCCTCAAGGAAGAAGTGCCATTTGGGTAAGAAACATCTTTTATGACACAATTATTGTAGCTCCAAAAGTATAAAGTTATTAAGTTTTAGCTTCTTATGTATTCTAGACAGAAAAATATCAAACTGACTCATTTGTTCAATAAAGAAATTTCAAATACCCCAATGAGTATAGAGAAGATGGCAAAGATGCCTCAACCCTGATCACATCGACTTTATGTTACTCTAGCAATAGTATGACTGAAAAGTTCTTAAATAGGGGAAATTAATTAAAGCCATATACAAGCTAGGCTTTAACATGTTAGTTAAGTTAAATTGTATTGAAACTTGGAATAATCAATGCAAGTAGAGGAATCCATTTAGATCATGGTGAAGGAAGAGTCTAATTACACAAATGAAAGAGATTTTAAAAACAATAGAAAAATCGAGCTCGAATGGGTTGCCAAGCATTACTCATTTCTGTCCTGGGGATGACACAACAACAGCGAGGATCCCAGCAATCATATATAGGAGTAGACTGTTGTATATTATCTCTAGTCTCTATGTTGAACTATCAATTATTCTACTTGCCTTCACGAATTAATTCTTTCATTTGGAAGCTATTGTAACTCTTATTGTAAGTTACTCTGATCCAAATAGGATCTCAAAAGAAACATCAAGCATGACAACTAGGATACTTGCCAAAACTTCTAATTTCATTTATACGTCTCATGCATCTATAAGGCTGTAATTTGACATGACACAAGCAGGAAGAAGTGCATTAGAAAAAAAAGGTTGCAAGTACTCCACTCACCAAAGAAAATTAGGGGGAAAAAAAAGAAAAATAGAGGAGCATCAACGCTTACGTTTTGATGTTGTAGTAAAGGTATGGCACACATAAAAGTGCCATAATCCAATGGCCTGTTAGGAAAAAAAGGAGGCAAAGTCCTCCTTGTATTATAAATTCTGGAAAGACTACTTGGTTTATCCGAGCTGCAGAGTCATATGGATTGATATAATCGAACTCTAGATCTGCCAAGCACATAAGCTGCAAGAAAATTCTGATATTAGTACAGATTTTTTAATTAAGGAAAAACATCATGTTCAGCACTAATGTTTCACAAATATATTTATGTCGTGAAAGAGCCTATAACTTCTTTTGAAACAATAAATTATTTGATGCATCAAACCAGCAAAAAGATCAGGTAGAACTCAACATTGCCACTATTATACCTGTCAGCATATATTACCTTTTAGTAATAGGTTCATTTGTTGGCAGTTATAACAGATGCAGATTGCAAAACAGCCATATTCTTTGTTAGTTAATAAAATTCAAAAATGAATAGGATTAAAATACACATCAAACAAAAAAAAAGACAAGCATAAAAGAGTCGGTACTCAAAAACTTAATAACCAATATGTAAAAATATACAAATTTTTTATCTAAATACATATTGAGTCATTGGGACCAAAAGCTCCCCTAGAGGGAGAATTAACACTCCAAGAGAATTTAAGTACGTTCCAGCAAATCTAGTGCCCTATAGGCTTAGTAGCCACTCTCTCCCCCGGCTGCCGGTAGGCTTCCTCCACTTTGCGCCTCTTCCCGCGGGCTTGGTCAGCGTAAATAAAATGATTCAAGTCGTTGTTCTCCCCCCCCCCCCCCCCCCCCCCCCCCCCCCCCCGCGCTTTTCCACACTCCAACATTTGTTACTAGTTCTTGGTGCTGAACTTTTGGGTACCTCCAACCAAGATCAGAAATGGCCACATTTGAGGTGGGTAAGAACTCAATTATTTTCGATCATTCCACAGCCCACAGGTGTGGTTTTAATTGGTCCACTTTTTGGTGGTTTTATGTTTGTTACTCTATGTTTTTCTCTCGTTTTGTTCTACATTTTTCTTTTGTTGGGGTGTTTTCTTCTTATATGTCACTCACTATCCGTGTATCCATGATCTTCTAGCCTTTCATGTCAATCAATTGTATTATTAAGATAAGTTCATTGAAGAAATTTTGACACTTTTGAGGTTCCTGATACTATCATCACCTATATAAGGTTTTTAAAGGAAGAAGGTAACTCCAAATCAAACTAGGAAGTTTCTCTTTGCCAATGATTTCTACACTAAGGCTAACAATCTCCTAGTGCCATTTCTATGATAGACTGGGTTCCTGTTTTCTGCTTAAGCGGTGTCCTTGAGCCTCAATCTTGCATTTTGCGCTCTCAAATTGGATGTCAAAAACTATTTTTAATTTTTGTTAGTTCCTTAATCTTGGAAAAGAATTGGCAAATATAGGGGAGAAAGGTTGAAGAGGCTCTCAAAAACCTCAACAAGGCTAGAAGCCTTGACCCTAAGAACAAGGAAACTTTAACCGAATTCAACTACATCACAGACCAGCTTAAGGTGAAAAATGATCCAGGAAGCTAGGAAAGTAATGTTATGAACGAAATGCCGAGTTCAATGAAGGCAATAAGAGCCTGGTCCCCAAATAAGGATATGGACTACTGAGATTGAAGACAGAAATTCAATGTCGGATCAATCTCAACTCAAAAACACCTCGAATAACCAGGGTATCCTCCATCAAAAAAGATCTATTCGGCCTTGTGAAATTGTTGGGAATTTAACAGGTCCTTAAGCCATGTTCCTTAACCTACAGTAGCATAGAAGAACCTTCCACCTCCTTGTCAATATCAGCAAACAATATGGAGCAATTAAAGGCATGGAAAGAGTTAAATGTTTATAATTTAATTCCCATCTACCATAGCCATCACGATGCTCCTAAAGCATGTGGTCTAGAAATAAGTAATAAGGAGGCCAATGAAAAACCTCTATCCTAATTGATACCCCCAGTGTAACATGGCAGAAGCAAAGGCATCAGACCATGGACCAATACTCGAGTTTGGTGCAGAGTGAAGAAATTTGAGTTTACAAAACACGATTTTGTCAACTCAGAAAAGAGAAATGCCCTTAAACATAACAAAAGAGTGCTCAGAATTGCGAGGGTAAACAAAAGAAAGTCATATTTGGAGAACTAGCTTAAACCAAACCAGAGCTCCACCAAAACAAGATATTGTTCCTCTTGTATAAACCATCCCATACAAATTGAGAATAGCATATCGGGATGACAGGTTATGTTTGTTTTGGTTTATTTTTGGCCTATTTTGGAAAATTCAAGAATTCAAAAAGAGAATTAGGTAACATTAATTCATAGATTTCCACTTCTTAAATAATCAGGTTGCAAGCACAAACATGAAGGCCACCCTAAAATCTTAAAAAAGAATTGCGAATATAATTGCGCTGTAAAGGTCGCATCGAAAAAGCAGAACCTTTTTGTGTTACCGCATACTTTGAAAGCATCGCAATGTGCATAGTTAAGTACAATTTTATATTTTTGCCCAAGTTGATAATGCGTCCTACGCTATGCTTATCCTAGGATGCCCTTACTTGCATGAGTCGTACAATTTTATATTTTTTGCCCAAGTTGATAATGCGTCCTCTCGCTAGTCCAATCAGCTTTAACGATTTTGCTCTTAAATTTTTATTCTTGCGCGGGTTTGATTACAAGAATATCAATGACTAAGAGTTTGTGCTGAGTGACGACACATTTACCTAATTTGACATCATAATTTAGGCACCTTCTCCACTTATATTTCCTAGTCAAGAAGTAATCAATTTGGGTAGCATTCGCTCTACTTATTTATGTCACCACATGATTTCCATGCATACCTTGTGTTAAGTACTACAAATCATATGTTTGTGTAAAATCTAAAATACTTCTTGCTCCCACTTGAGACACATATGCACAAATGATGTTCAATATTTTTCTTCTACACAAATACAGAAACAATAAAAATAGCAATAATTGTGAGAAGTACAAAGATGAACAATATGAACTCTTCCATGAAAATTCAAGCCAAGTTCTCTCACAGTTCATAGTTTCCAATACAAACACCATAATTTCTCTCTACATTCACACTCTTAGAGATGAATCTCAATTAAAGAAGACTAATGAAAAAAGAAAGGCAGGGACTTAAAATCAGCCCACTCTACAAAGAAGGATTCTTTTCTCATAAAATTCAACCCAATGTTACCTGATTGGCTAATTCACTATCTACATAATTGAATTAGCTCAAAAGGGCTCAAAGTTCGATAATTGGGTTTACAATTTACACTGGTTCAGTCAGAAATTAAAACTGCCCACTCCACAAAGAAAAGTTCTTTTCTCATACAATTTAATCAAGGGTACCCAATTTACACTGACATAGTGTATCAGGTAAAACTAATTCAATCAACCCATTTTCTCACAAATTCAAGGTTCATTTAGAGAGAGGAGAAAGATAAACCAATATATTCAAACATCAAGCACTACAAGTTATCATGTAAATTATTAGCATATAAATACCTAAAAGTCTAAAACTTAACTGCAATTCTAAAAACAATCACATCTCACCATTTCAATTACTCACTTCCCCTTGTTTTAAATTAACCTTTTAACCAGTTTACAAAACCAATACTCATAACATACCCATAAAATGTACAGATTCCCACACTTAACTACAGCTTTAAAAGTCAAGAGAATAACACCATAAAAAAAAAAAAAAAAAAACTTATTGGGGGACCAGAAAGTAATCGATTTCCAAATAAGTAAGCACAATTAAATTCCCAGAATTAAACGATTAATTTCCCTAATATATAAGCAGCAACAAACACACAGCTACATTAAATTGTTTTTAAAAAGGGCGTAAAATAAAAGGCAATAAAACAAGAATCAATTCAACAAATCAAAAATCGAACTCATATAAAAAAATCATAGGTTTTTCAGATGAAAATCAAAATTGAGAAAGAAAAAGGACCTGATAAACGACAATAACAAGGAGAGCAATAATGACAAAGAATGAAATCAGCCATGCGAAAAGGCTCCACATGCTCGATTGTTCTTCGACCCACAAATTCCCTCTCAAAATTTCTGTGTACTCACTCCGTCAGTCGAAAGCTCTCCGACTATGTCGTCGACTTTTTCCGGTGAAGATTCGTGTGAGTTAGGGCAGACGACCTCTATTTTTCCGTTGAGTCGTCGTGGGAATCGGTCAGAGGGAGACGCCAGCTAAATTAATCTGTTCTTATGAAGGAAACGGTATGGTTTTTCTTTAGTTTTTCTAATAGTTAAAATGATTTCTATTTTTGGAAATAATTGATAAATAATGAAGAAATAATAAATAATAATGGTCTTCTCCTAATCCATGTTATTATGGGTGGAGTAAGTCCAAAAATGGAAAGTGGGAAGGTTGAATTTATATATAGTTCAGTCATTTTGAAATACTCGCTACTCGCTAGTTAATAATTATTGACATTATTCATCGTTTATACTTATTTTTTATATTGTATTAATGTGTAAGAAACAATATTTTCAAGGAGATATTGTTAGTATGTTTAATCGCATACTTTTATAATATTAATTGTTTATAATTTTCAAATATATATTATTCATTATATAAATAAGCAAAATAACACATTGAATTGCAAAAAAATCAAATTTAATAAGTATTATAGTAGAAGGGAGCAACTACTCCTAAGTTCTCAACTCTTCCACCATCCATTGATGCCCTCTATTCTTTAGGGGGTTTGACTTTATGTATATTTTTTATGTACATCTTGAAAGTTTTTAAAATAATTT
The DNA here is from genome assembly GCA_019776075.1 of Amaranthus palmeri. Lineage (NCBI taxonomy): Eukaryota > Viridiplantae > Streptophyta > Magnoliopsida > Caryophyllales > Amaranthaceae > Amaranthus > Amaranthus palmeri. Next base: position 182,128 of record JAAKBH010000343.1, on the reverse strand, counting down.
GAATAAAATAACAAATATGAAATAATATGTATATATTTTTTACATTTGGTTTGATATGTTGTTCTTTAAAAATATTGTTTAAGTGATATATATGTTAAAATTTGTAGTTAAAATGAAGCATTAAAGAAGTGAATACAATATGAGTATTTTTTTAATCTTAAAATATTTACCAATGAATAATGTAATATGAGGATTTTTTTTACCTTAAAATCTTTTACCATTTCATATTAATTGATATGAATATTGACGCTCCAGTAAGAAGGATCGAGCGCATTGTAGTGGAAGGCAAAAGAAGCCGCGGAAGACCTAGGAGGACGTGGGACGAGCAGATTAAGAGCAACCTGCACGATCTCCACCTCTCTAAGGACCTGACCAGGGATAGGGCCAAATGGCGGCGCCTTATCCACGTCCTAGATTACTAGACTTGTTTGTTTCTGGGCTTTGCTTTTTGTCTGTGTCCTTTTTCGCCTCTCGTACCTGTATCGTCTTCTTAGTTATATGCATGTATCCTTTTAGTTGTGTAAGTCACCTACTATGCTTGCGGATAGTTATTTTTCTATGCTTGGCTAACGTGTGTGTAAGATGCAGGAGTTCGGGTATTTGCAGGTTCTTATCGTTGAAGACTCTTCCTGAGCCGAAGGACTCTTTTGACCGCCCTCTCCTTATGGGTATGAGACGCCGTCGAGCCTTCTTCCCCAGACCCTGAACATAGATCTATCTATGTGCGGGAATACTAGGTATAATGATGATGATGATGAATATTGAATACCTTTTGTATGTACTTCAATTTATTTGATGAAGTTTTTTGATGCTTTGGATTTCAAGTCTGGAGTATTCAGGTTGGAACGCAATGCATCTATATATATATTTACACCTTTTCTACATATAATGATTTTAAACAAAGATATTCATATGTTTTGCAACTTTGAAAAATTTTAAGTGTCACAACTAAAGCATATTTGACTAACATTTATTTATAGTTAAATTAAGTAAATTAGACGATATAATATACTGCACAATATTTTGTTGACAATTTCCAAAATTATATATATATATATATATATATATATATATATATATATATATATATATATATATATATATATATATATATATATATATATATATATATATATATATATATATATATATATATATATATATATATATATATATATATATATATATATATATATATATATATATATATATATATATATATATATATATATATATATATATATAGGGTCAAGTTCCAGTGAGAACCAAGCTTATATGAAAACCGTGAGAACTAATCACCCTGATAAAAATGTGTTACTTTTTTTATAGAAAATGTGTTACTAACGAACAAAAAAATGTTACTTTTGTTTTAAAAAAAAGCTGTTACTTTTTAGTATAAAATGTGTTACTTTCAGAAAAAAATATATTTTTTTCAGAAAAAAAAGTAACACAATTTTTTCGAAGAGTAACACATTTTTATGTAAAAAGTAACACCTTTTTTTGTGTTTTTTTCAGAATTTTTTTCTTAAAGTAACACTTTTTTGCCCAATAGTATCATAAAATACAGTAACACCTTTTTTCTCATAAGTAACACTTTTTTAGTAAAAAGTAACACTTTTTTGTAAGGCTGATTGGTTCTCACGGTTCTCATATAAGGATGGTCCTCACTGGAACTTCTTCATATATATATATATATATATATATATATAACTGTCAAATTCAAATAATTCTACTGCATATAATATCTGACTTTTTTAAATATAATATGTATACATATTTCCATGCTATAATAATCGTACATTGCACAAGTTTCTACATTAATAATCTATATTTATATCTCAAATAAACTTTAGCATAAAACATTGTATTTACAATCCTCAAAAAAGAAATACATTGTATTTACAATCAAAATTTAGCACATTGATTGAAACAAAGATATGTACATCTAGTACGTAGTAGTTAAATATTTTGATATTAAATACATTATTTATTGACAAAAGCATTTTTAATATGGTTTCCTAATTTTGAAAATGAGTTGTACTACGATGCATAAGGAAATTATAGAGAAATCGTAAGAAGTCCAAAAACTTGGCTAATGGAAATGACAAATTTTCATTTTGTTTTGATTGGTCTAAAAATGTTCCTGCATGACCCGCTTGCTCGGGACATAAGAAGAATTTCCTAGATTCCAAATTCATCACTTTCTCGTCCAATTTCAGGCCTGCAAAATAAAAATCAATTAATGATATTAGAATAATAAAACATTATTAATTTCTAAGCATTTTATTTAGCATGTAGAAGTATATTATGCAAATTCTCATGCTTATATAATTCAATATGTTATGGTAACATTCTAATTTATTTATTTAATGTCATTTAATTCAATTCACCTAAGTACCTTCCCCTATCGTTGACTACCCTTGACTTCAGTCAAAGTCAGTTTCCATCTGATTCTCCAACTGACACATACCACTTCCTAGTAACTTCCATGTAACTTACCACCACTATCCCACTCTTCTCTAAAAGTAACCGTTCCTCATAATCTAAGTAAGGGACTCCTAATTCATTCAGCACTCGAACCAACCACAAGATACCAAAATTCTGCCCAAATAAACACTCCAAAACACCTATTGTGATCTCCCAATTCTCCATCATTGATCATTGTCCTTCACTATCACTATCATCCTATATCGTTCATTTTGATCATACTATTCCCGTCTGACTTGAGCGTCGGAGGACTTTCCGGGAGATCACCCCGGGCTAGGCTAACTTGTTGTGTGTAGGTACAGAGGTGTAGCGGAATCGTACGACAACGACGTAGAAGCGGTTTGACTTCCATCACACTTCCTCCTCAGGTGGTTTCCGAGCATTGACACTGATTCAAGTTTCTCCACCAAAACACAATACATTTTCTTCTTTTAATTTCGCTACGTTTAGTTAATTACTATCTTTTTTCGAAACAACGTTAAGTTAATTACTCAGACTATGTTTGACTGAAAGAAATAAAAAAAAGCATTCGAATACCAATAGTAAAAATTTCCCACATCGAAAGATTTGAAGTGACCCTAGCCTCTTTTTTTTCTCAAAAATGTTTGATTTTTGGCTTGTTGGTTCACTTTTTCTCTAATAACCAGTCAATAGTCCATACTCAAATTTATCGAACATCTCCACAAACAGATGACTTTTCAGCTAGCTTAAAAGCCAACAAAACCAACTGTTGAAAAGCCCATATGTTACCCATACGTGACTTGCCCACATCGGAGAAAAAAAAAGAGTATGCATCACTTAATAAACTCAAGGAGTAACTCTTACTATCACCAATTGGTTTTAGTGGTGAACTGATTTATTCTTCTCCTCTTTATTTGGGTTGCCCAAACCCATTTTCTAAATTTTATCACCAACAAAACATTTTCAGCTGATCAAACAAACCAACTAAATATCCAACAATCAACTCTCAAACACCCAATAGTGTTAATATTTGTGCAATAAATTCATATGAAAAAAAAAATTATTATCAATACACAAGATAACAATTGATGTTGCTACTTGCTAGTATGATGAATTGATAAATGTTTGTAGAAAAACTTACTTTGTAGATTAAAGGGAGAGTAATGAAGGCCAAAACAAGAAGGATGAATCTCACTCAACAATGGCCTTCTCTTCTCTTTCACGTACACTTTCAACACATCCTTTATCAAATCACGTACCGTATCTTCGGGCGACACTATAACCTGAATCGGCCCGACACTTCCCCGAACAGTTACGCTCACCAGCAGCCTCGTCATCTGACGAGTCTGCGGCATATACATTACCTGATCACCATTTCGCGAAACCTGGTGCGTCATATTTTTTTGGTACCAATTTCTAAGACGCAAATTATTTGAAACAATATATATTTGTTCGACACATGTTAATGTTAAAAGATTTGATTTGATGAGTTTAAATTGTGGTTAAAAGATATTATATGGGGTATTATGCCGAAAGAATTGGAGGGTGTCGAAATTTCGTAGAAGGTGTAAAGATGTGTCCTATCGGTAGTGTTATGGACATATATGCAATCGTGAAGTTTCGGGGGTACTTTTGGTTGGTCATGTTGTAAACACATTTTGTTGCACTCGTGACCTTTAATTTGATTTGTGAAAGATATGGATGGCTTTGCTTTGCTATAGTTTTACAATGGGTGTTTGACAATTGGCTGTTGGTTGTTGACTGTTGGCTTTTTTAGTTGGCTTATTTAACCAGCTGAAAATGTTGGCTGTTTTTATTGGCTTTTAAGCTAGCTGTTTGTGGAGATGTTTGGTAAATTTGAATACTGGCTGTTGGTTGTTTATTAAAGAAAAAGTGGGTCAATAAGCCAAAAGTCAACCCAAAAAGTTAGCTGGAGCAGCTTTTTCATTTTAAAAGCCATTTACCAAACACTTTTTTTAGCTGTTTGATCAACCAACAAGCCAAAAGCGAAAAGCCAACCAAAAAGCTAAGCCAAAAGCCAATTGTCAAACACCCCCAATATCTACTCGTGTTCATTATCTCTAGATGTTAGGGATGAATTATCTCATATCGATAAATTGAACATAGTATGCACTAAATTATTGGAGCCGTTCTAGTTCCTATAGTCATATGGTTTTGGGATGATATATACTCCTTGGCTTGTGAAGTGTGTGCACCTCGTGTTATTCCCGATAATTAATAACATATTCATAATTAGTCGAACTTAATTTTTTTTTTTTTTGAGTTAATAGTCGAACTTAATTTAATACTAAATTCATTAGAGGTCTTTTTACACACATTTATCTTTTGACTATTAGATACTCTCTTTAATTTAGTACTTCATAAAGCATAATTGTGTTTTATTGGATTGAACATAAGAATTAAGAAATTGAGGGGACCACTTAAAGTGGTACTCACTTGACAAAATATACACTTTAAATTTCAGTTCATCGTGATTTGGATACGATATTTGGGTTAGTATTGGATATTCGATTTGAATTATTCGCTTTAATAAATCGGATAAATCTTTCAATGTTTGAAAAAATAACGAATAATTTGAATTGGATATTGTTGTACACCCAAGCTCGTAGTAGTGGACCTACTGGGCGGACCTAACATTGGGTATATGGCCCATCTAACTTCTTCAATAACTCATTTTTTTTGTCTTTAATGTAGATGTCATATGACTCTTTATTAATGAATCAAATATTATTAAAAATAATAAGTCGCATTAAAAAAGTATGCAATTCTTGGAAAAAAAAGAAAGTATGCAATTTTGATAGGGTAGGTTATCTCCTGTATTTTAACTTCTTCAATAATTGTTGATGCCTTTAAATTGGACTCAATAGTTTGCTCAGTTTCAATCTAGCATAGTCCAACAGTTGTAATTAATGTGCTATCCTTGTGATCATTAAGGATCAATCCAATTCCTTAGTCGAGCCTATTAAAGTTCAGGCCCGTTTCTAAATCTTCTGTGGCCTATGGCGAGATTAAAAATAGGGGCCCTTATATAAAAGAATAAAAATAGGGTTAGAAGATTAAAAACCCACCAGTAAAATATACAGCTTTAGATAGAAGAGAATGAGAGAAGAGAATGAGAGAAAAATTCATCCCAATCTTCTAATTAGTTTGAAATATATTTTAAATTCCCTTGTTATTCAAATAGATATGGAAATTTCCTTTTTTTTTTCTTGATTGTAAAGGTATTTGAAGAGTTTTGACATTTTTTCATGAAGTTACCATAGGAATTAGGAAATGCAAAAGTTTCCATTTAAGTTTGGAAGAAGATCCGTGTAAATCTTTCTGATTGATTGCATTTGTTAGACATTTATCATCTTTGTCATTCATATCTCATTCCCACTATATAGCATTCTTATATTTATTTTTTTTTAATTTTTTAAATGTTTTAGTTTAAAGACTTAAAGCTACATAATTTTTAAAAATATGGGTCCCTGGGCCTTTGTCCCACCCGCCCTAGGCCAGATACGATCCTGTTAAAGTTTTATTAAACTAAAAAATATAATATATATGCTAATCAAATTAATAATGATCTCTCAAAAAAATGGTCTCTTACAAAATTTATGTGTTGCATTCAAATATTCATCTACCAACATTGTCATGTAACACCACGATAAAAAAATTTGATACTCAAAAAGTCAAAATCACACTCTTTTACCATCCTTCGCAAATTTGCTAATAAAATACTTCCAACAAATCGGTATATTTAATGGTATTAACTAGTGAAATCAAATTTTCCATATTAAATAGTGAAATCAAATTTTATGGAAAACAAATAACAACAATAGAATGATCATTACTATAAACTTAATATTTTTTCAATTAAATTAACTTATTAATCTCATTATAATTTTTCATATTTAATATTAACAACCCTAGTATGAGACCGTTTCATGATAAAACAAATTCATATAAAAAGACCAATTTACACCCAAAGTGGCTTTTTTAGACAACTGATCAGAGAACATTTTAATATCCAAATGTCAATTATAATTTTAACGTTTAAAACAATGTGTTTAACATTTATAACTAAAATGAATATTTTGAATACACAAATAAGTATTTAGATTAATTTAATTGGACTAATTGAATTAGTTTAGAATTGTACTTCTTATAATGAGATCTTCTTAAATGAAAATTCATGTTTAAACTAGCAATTAAAAAGTCAGTTATTATTCACTTGGGATGTTGATCTTTAAAACACCATAACAATCATGAATTTTGTGAGAAACTATCTCTCAACAGGACAACCTAAAAACACAGGTCTTATATATTTATAATTTGTATTAGTTAGACTATTAACCATATATAAATGTGTCTCTCAGAGATATTGTCTTATACAACAAGTCTTGTATGAGACCGTCTGATCATTAGTCTATTTTTATGATTGAAAGTGATCACTTATAAGTGACCATTTAAAAACTATAAAAAGTGATTACTTTAAAATTGCACTTTAACTTATAAGGGATCATTTTAAGGTTATAAATAACCACTTTAATATAGTAAATGTAGATTAGACTAGGCCAATAAATATGTATAGTTTTTGTGTAGACCCAAATGCTCTCTTGAGAGACCGTCTTTTGTAAAGACGACTCTTAAAAGTCCAGCCCAAATCTATATTTAGAGTTGTAACAATATATATTTAGAATCGGACTGGACTTTTAAGAGCCGTCTTTACAAAAGACAGTCTCAAGTAAGAATTTGTGTAGACAGTCACACTGTGAAACATGCCTCATACTTAGGTTTAATAACCCAAAATAATAAGCTTTTAGCTTATGGGCTTTTAATTTTGAGATCGTCTCACCGTGAGACGGTTTCATATAAAACGGGATATTATTTATGAATTTGTGATGGTGTGAGAATGGGCAATATAATGACAGTCTATCCGAAGCCCAAAATTTTTAAAAAGACACTAGCCCAATAGAATTTCAATGTTCAAATATTAGCCCATTGTATGTCTGTGATTAGCCACAAAATTGCATCTTATTTAAGCCCAATGTTGTAGAATATCGAATGCTATTGAATTGTGTCAAACTCCTTAGATCAAATGGTTGTGGAAATGAACGAATGTCCCAACTCCTAGTTAAAAGACGTCTTCCAGGCCAAGTCCATTAAAGCTTAATGCTTACTTTTATTCTACATTTTTCTTTATGGGAGGGCCTAATTGGAGATGGTCTTTCAAAGAGGCCGTCTCACAAAAATTTGTGAAATATTATATAAAAAAATATATACTGTACTTCTATTTATTATATCTTTATCTTTAATATAGTAAAAATAACTAACTATATTCTCTCTCAACGACAACAATAATTCCAACACAAAAACTTGGGTGAGATCGCCTCACTTGTGAGACGCATCATATTGGGTCGGTCCAATTGTACATTTTTAAACCAATTTCATAAATTAAAATGTCAATATTAATAGTGACAAGACCAATTTAAAGACTTAATAGACCAATTTCAAGGATTTGAATTTGACATTTAAGTCATGTAATTTGATAGTTTTAAGACTTAAACGGCCAATTACATGACATTAATTCTCATTTCAACTTTAAAATAGAATTTCTCAAACATTAACGTTCATATTTAAAACTTTGAAATTGACCTCTTAAGTCTTAAAATTGAATTTTTAAATCCTGAAATTGTCTTTTTAAATCTCAAAATTAGTATATCAGAATATTCTTAAACAGGCCAGTTGCACGAATAAGAACGTCTCGCAGGAGACTAACTGTAATTCCAACACCTTAATTTCCAATTGATTGGGCCAACTATGTTGATCCAATAAATTGTTTCTCATGTACAATAATTATGTCATCTTTAATCTTCATATCTTCATTACTATTTTGATATTCAATCATCAACATGTAAGTCTAAATTCTTCATATCTTTTTTCACGTTTATTTTTTATGTCATCTTTAATATTTCTAGTCTTTTGTTTGGGAACCATTTTTAACAATAAATTTAATATTTTTTAATTTGCCAAACAATAATTTTAACTTTCTATCGACATTACTAGTTCACAACTAGGTTGAAATCATCTTTAACAATTCCCTTCAATATTTTTCAAATTTTTTTACTACTTTTTACGTTTTTTGTTTTGAATTTTATGACTCAAGTAGGCTCAAACTATATTGTTTCTCATTTACAATAATTATTTGTTATACACTTATACATACCAATTGATTTAACTCAAAAAAAAAAAAAATACATACCAATTGATTGCCAACAAATTCATATTTCCCATCTTCAAATTTAAGTGTTACTTTTGTAAATTGTAAATAAGGCTTGGTAAACCTCTTGTATAAAATTGGTTTACATTTCACACTATTTTTATGCGCACTATCTAATAATAACAAGTACTTTTCGGTGATTTTATTTGGCTGTACCTGTCAAGTAAAATACTTAATGGTATGTTTGGAAACTTGAAATTCATTTACAATTCTTGAATTTGAATACCAAATTTTAAAGGAAAAATTACCCAGAATAATACGACCTTTCACTGATTTCCCCAGAATAATACGAACTTTCAATTAACCACCAATAATACGAACTTTGACATGCATTTTCCGCTAGCATACATGAGCAGTTTATAACCAGTAGTACAGCTCTTTTTTTTATCTTTGCTCAGCAGGTTTCATCTCGTATTATTGGTGGTTAATTGAAAGTTCGTACTACCGGTTGAAACTTGCTGAGCAACGGTCAAAAAAAGACTTGTACTACCGGTTATAAATAGGTCATGTATGCCAGCGGAAAATGCATGTCAAAGTTCGTATTATTGGTGGTTAATTGAAAATTCGTATTATTATTGGAAAATCAGTGAAAGGTCATATTATTCTGGGTAATTTTTCCAATTTAAAATTCCTATTTTCAAATGAATTCTATGTTTCTAAACACTACATTAGGGCCATTTGGCAAAATAGATTATTAGGCAATTTTAACTTATTTTGATTACAAATAGATTGTTGAGTAGTCAAACCATCAAATGTTAGTGCTTGATATATTAGTTGGTTGAAACAGTTTATTGCTATGAATATTAAGTTGCTCATACTTGCAGCCGTTGCAGGTATAGAATCAATTAGTCAAACCGACCAATAAAATCAACCGATCAAATCAGCTATTGTAATCTTGAACCAACTTCATACAAGACTATCCAGTATTAGATCTAACATCATGCATGGCATGGCATGAAATAAGTCAAAAGACCATATTTTGGAAAATGAGATTATATTTTCAAAATCAAATCAGTCGACAACTACCTAACAACTCTACAAATCCTGCAAAAAGCACCACTCACTACTCAACTTTATACCTATACCAATAGCCATCATTAATATTTAGTGATTATTATGGTCCTACATATGATTCATCATTTATGGACCATATTCTAACACAATACTATCTCATTTTGTCTATTAACATTAACATGATGTAATTGCTCTTATTTTTTTGTTTCTACTTCCTTTTTTTAAAATTAATCATCAAAATTAAGAATTTTATATTTCAATTAGCTAGACTAATTATATAGTTTGACTCCAAATTATTATGTGGTACAATCTACAATCTACATAATAGATACTGTATGAGCAACTCTAGGTAAATAACTGTTATTTGCCAACTTGGCAAATCACATTCATGTATTGTGGAGAGATTTGATAGAATGACATTTTGAAAATTATAAATTACCTTTTTGTGTTTTGTTTATTTTATTAATATATTTTTTGTCTTTTATGGTGATTTACAAATCACGGTGATTAATTAGGATTTTCTAATACTGTATAGATCACAAATGAAAAATTATTCATAAAATATGTATATGATTTTGAAAATTTAAATTACAAAATCTCATTTTTTAGGCAATTAATTTTTAAAAATCTTACCTTTCATTAATCATACGATATTTCACCGCTACAAGATTTTTTCTTTATATGGAATTCAACTTCATTCAATTTTTATTTTAAATAATTTGACTGTTACATATCATTTAAAAGAAAAAATAATTTTAAGACAAAAAATTTCTATGATGAACAAAATGTGCGATTTTTGAAAGCTGCATACCTAAAAGTGAAATATTAAAGTTAAAATTTTGAATTTTACTATAAAATATATAGAATTAAATAAAAAGCAAGTTAATAATTTTTTGTGATAATAATATAGGGATAATAAGTGGAAAAGATGGGAGCAATGATGTGTTTTCCTGTTGGTGAAAATCAAGTTCCAACTAAAAACCTAATTATAATTAGGAAATACTAGTAGTAGTAGGAGTACTACTCAAATCTCAATACATATAATTGATATAAAAAGTGAAAGACAGCATAACCCTAGTTAACAACTCCCTCATCATAATTCATAACCATTTTTATGAGTACCTCTATCACGTGCTTTCTTCTTAGGGGCACGTGAATATTTCTAATTTATTGTTCCTAAATACTCCTCCGTCCTGATGAGTTAGTAACAAAGAGAAAATGAGTGAATATTAAAAAAATGGTAATAAATGAAGAGAGAGAATGAATTGTGTGGATGGGACTAAAAGAAAGTGGTAGTCCATTATCCAAAAATAAAAATGTTACAAATTAAGTGGGATGGACCTAAATATAAAATGCTGCAATATCAATGGGACAGAGGGAGTACTTCTAATATTTATATCTTACCTCCACGTGTTTCATGGACAATTATTTATAACAAATTAAGTTGTATAATAATAATAGTAATAAACTAATAATATAATCAAATAATAATTACATTTAATTTTTTATAAATGAAATTGAATTATGTTGTTACACTTGATTATTGATTTATTTAACAATCAAACATTGCATATGATGGAATCATTACGGAATCCAAGCCCATTGATTGTAAGATGATTCGTAAATTACTCCCATGATATGTGGTGAAATATATTTTTCGATCCTACATATGAATTACCATAATAATTGCCTATAGAATGTAGATGAATTAAAAAAACATTCTAATCTATTCACAAAGTTTATAAATTTAGACAATAAATTTAACAACTATTTTAAAACTAGATATATTTCCGTGTCAAGCACGGTTTACGAATTATTTAAATAAAAGATTAGTAATCTTTAGTTATTATATGACTTTTAACTTCTTAACTCTTAAGTGTATTGAAACTTTAAAATAATTTGTTTGAAAAACTGTAAAAGTATTATTATTAGATTGAGATACATATTATTGATATATTACTATATGAAACATAATCATAAAATTATGGACTAAATAATATAGATTATAAGTACTTACATAAAATAATAGAGAAGATCAACATATAAAAATAATATAAAAATAATTTAAAATTTTAATGTCTTTTTTTTTAAAGTTTAATGTCTTTGAAAAACCTTAAGTTTTAAGCCTAAATTTGACACATAAAAATAATATAAAAATAATTTAAATGTTTGATGTCTTTGAAAAACCTGAAAATCAGTTTTAAGCCTAAATAAGTAAATAACATATTTTCTACTATAATAATTAACATATAACTTAATTTAAGTATTAATGTACTATAACTTGTCAAACATAGGTGATAAAATTATCATTTGAAATTTATTTTACCGATGTATTGCCCTAATTATTAATTATATTTACTTAAATTATTAATTATATTTACTTAAATTATTAATGTGTAATCTATTTAATTTGAACATTTTTTTAACATAGCAATGTAAGTAATATTCAGGATTATTTATGAAAAACTTTCAAAATTATTTTCTTTTCTTAATTTATTACAAATTTATTTTAATGAAAATAAATATTCACACAAATAATTAATATATTGTTTGATAATCATCCATTGAAATTAAAAGATATTACATATATTAGATAATTGTATCGTATATGGTACGTAAGAAATTAGTAAATAAAGTAAAGGTTTAAAATCTTTTGTAACATCAATCAAACAAATTTAATCAAAAAGATATTACATGATATGCTAAAAAATAATTTCCTAATAAGAAAATGAAAAGAGCGGAACATATTTAATTATAAAGTCGACATGTATCCTAGTCGTTTCTTCATTAGTATATTGTATAAAAGATAGATTATTCGAAAATATATTCTAAAATAGATAAATGTAATAATATTTTGGAGATATTTTAAATAAAATTTCAAATAACTTTTAGTAATTTAGAGTTTAAAACTATGTGATGCACCTAGTGTATATTAATTAAATAAATTAAAGTCCTATTTTAAATACTTCGTACCGAGAAAAGTGAAAGATTAAGAAAGGATTTTCTTTTTTTTTTAATAAGGTGCAAATGCATTCTTTTATATATAAAACAAATATGTTTTGAGTTAAGTAATCAGTCCACCTTATAGATCTAGGATTTTGCCTCTTGGAATTGTAATAAACATCATCTTAATCAAACACTTAATAGAGGATTCCCTTATGATTACATTAATTTAGGAAAAATTCAATTCTAAAATAACTAAAACATACTTTTATTCCATCTTATTTTCCTAACAGAGGTAATTATACTTATTTGTAAGCTTATAATTTACGAAAAATTACCTAGAATAATCTAATTTTTTTCATGATTCTCCTATAATAATTTCATCTATGATTAACCATGGATAATCTTAGCTTATGGGGTATTTGCCTAGAATAAACTCGGGCAACTGGTTGAGCTGCTATAGTAGGTAATTTATGAAAAAACTAAACTGAAAATTTATTTAATAAAAAAGAAATTTTGAAAATTTACATAAAAAATTTCTTTTAAAATTAATTTTTTTCATATCTTTTGACATTTTATTTTAATTAATTTTTTTAAAAATAAAACTTGCTCTTGTAGGTCATTCGGTTACAGGGCCGTCGAACGGCAAGTGCAAAGCGATCAACCGCCCAGGGCCCCGTGTTTTTAGGGCCCAAAAAACTTATTTTTATGTATATAAGTGATATTAATTTGAATTAAATTTATATATAACTGTAACACTAACACCCCTGAATTTCCGACACCTTGAACGAAACCAACATCGAACAAAAATAATAATGATAATCAACGATCACTTTTGTGGTTTGGATGGTGTTTTATTAATTGAAAATCTTGTACAAGCTTTGTGTATGTGACATTGTTGATGAACGGTGGTAGTATTAGTTATTAGTAATGGTTAGGATTCTTGTTCACACCGTGAACGAAACCAACATCGTGAAGGACCGGAGGAAATTCGGGTGTTACAATAACTTACATTTTTTTGCTAAATAATATGAGTTTTTAGTGTTTTTTTTTTGTAAAGTAGATTAAATATTAACAATATAAAACAAAAGATGTATTATATATTATGCGTTATGTCTTAAGTTTTTAGGGGCCCATTTTTATCTTTTGCTCTGGGGCCCAAAAATGAATGAGACGACCCTGTTCGGTTAGCATAATTTAATATAATAAAATACGTTTGAATTATTCATAATTAATCAATAAGTGAAATTATGATCGGAAAATAATGAAAAAAACTAGATTACTCTTGGTAATCTTTTCTTATAATTTGTTACTCTATTTGATATATTCCTAGGGCTTGGGTGTTTATTCGAACCATTTAATATTCTCAACCAAAAAAGATTGAGATTAAAAAGGTTGTGGCATGTGAAAGAACAGTTGATCACATAAAAAGCAGTTACTCTTTCTGAAAGATAAAAAAAATAATACTACAATGTTACTCATTTTTCTAAGTCAATGGAATAATTAAATAAAATTAAAGAATCTAGAAAAAAGATAATATAATATAATATGTATTGGTGGACCGTTAACTATATACTCTTACTATTGTAATTGGATTATTACGTACATAATTAAGACTCTAATTACTTTTTAGAAATAAATTTAAACTAATTAAAGCGTACATACTAGCTAGCATATAGTAGCCATATACATTAACCACAATCCTAAATTTATTTTAATTATTTGGAAATTGTTGTTTGCTTGTATGCTACTCTTTCAATTTTCAGCTACTTTTGTGAGAGACCGTCTCTCAAAAAGACGACCTCAAAACAAGAAACCAACATTTTTATTTTGTCTTAAAATTGTGTAAATTCGGCTATTTAGCCCATATTTTTAATGCGTCTCTCGGAGAGACCGTTTCTGACAACAATTTGTGTTCAATTTTTACTTTTCTCATTTGATATATTTTAATTTTTATAATAAATTCTTTTATATTTATATGAAAAAAGATATTGATTGATCATATGAGATTTTGATAAATTCATCTCTATATATATTTTTTAAACATTAATTTTTATAAATTAATTTTAATTAAAGTGATAAAATGTTAGAATGGAGAGTAATAGAAGAATACTTTTAATTTGTGTGGTTCTTAAATATTTAAAATAATAGGGTACTTTAGTTAGTGGGGCAATGAAAATCTTTTCCGTATAATTACCAATTAAATCAAGGTTGCTTAAAAGATGTAGACGCTTTACTTAATTAATTAATAATTCAGGCTAAACCAATCAATTGAAAAAGATAATGAATTATAGATTGATGGTTTGATTATGTATGTATCCTGTATTCGGAATGAAGCAACCATATGTGAAAGTGGGTGCTGTTTTTTGACAAAATTAAATGAAATTATTATCATTGTAAAAACACTTTTAGTATTCCGCATAAAACAGGGTTAGGGTGAATTTTTTTCATGAAAAATGCTTACAAACTATACCTGTTTTAATATTCATTAAGTATTACTTCTAATATAGTATTCCATCGGTTTCATATTGATGTCGGTTTCATATTGATGGTTACATTTGACTACTTTATAAATATATATAGAAGTTAAAATATATATATAAATATATGTGGGATGTTGTTATATTCGTTTCGTTGAATAGAATTTCCAAATCAAGTGGTGAAGGAAGTGATGCTGATCACTTTATAGCTCAATTCATGACGTGTCTCAATTACGGAAATGGGCTTGATCATGGTGACTCACGGAAGCAGAAAGGGGTTGCAATAGGGTTGCCGAACAAGGCGTTGAGTTCTCAAACAAGGTGCTTGTTCAAGCAGCTAAGGTGCTCGTTATAACTCGGTTCTGGGAAAAAAAAGAAAGACGTCAACTCATATTAATAAAAGAGAGTACAGTTAAAGAGTCTCAACTTGAGATAGCTCCAGATTAAATCTCAGAAAAATCCTTAATTAGTAGTCAAAAACATAAAAATAAATAAAGATAAATTAATATTTATATTTGTAGTGGGCAGCCAAGGAGTAGTAAGGAAGTATTAGTCCTAGACTCCTAGTACATTGAATTGTATACATGTTTAATTATGGGTGTATTCGTTATTATTGGGTGGTTTGATTATGTAAGGAAAATCTAATATTTTGTTTTGTACTTTTATAGTCTTAATTTATTTATTATTGGCCTCATTTAACGGCTCAACCTAACCCACAAATCACAATAAGCCATGAGCAAGACAACGTACAGTGACAGTCGGCATCCCCTAATTAGTAATTACCATTAATTCTACTACGTACGTTGATTTGCAAATTGCAACTTGTATATACACTCATATTTTCGTTATATAATATTGTTAATGGCCTTTGGGTAATAGTTGTATTTTTTTAGGAAATTCTATTTAATGTGATGCTACAAAATAATAAGTAGCGGATTTTAGGTCGTAATATTATATTTGGTATTTTGAGTTTTGGACTTATATGTAGGCATTAGAGCATACTTATAGAAACATTATGGATTACTGTTTGAGAATAATTGATTGGCAATGATGTTCCTGACATTATATGAGTCTTAGGCAAAATGAATGAAATGAGTCAGTTGTACACCCCTGAATTTCCTCCTGTCCTTCATAATTTGGACGGGAGACGGGAGGAAATTAATTCGAGAGTTACACCAGTTCTATAAAAAGTCGATTCTGAAATTTAACGAGTACAAAATAACAAAATTTTTAAAATGTTCTTACTTTATAACATAGTATCATTTTTGTATATATAGTAACCAAACAAAATCAAACAAAAATCTTTCTCATCCTTCTCATTTTAAAATCCTTCTTATTTGATCCTACATCTATATATAAACAAAATAAATATAAAAGACAAGATTCAAACTCTCTATTATTGAAAATATGTGAAATGTTTTCTATTGACAATTTAGCTTCCAAATGGTGAGGAAAGCCGTGGTCGCCATTTTATTATTTTTTTGTAGTGCCTTGTTTAGTATATGCCTCGAAGCATCATACCTATATGTATGTATATGTATGTTAAGAAAGTGATTTTTAGAGCATCTAATTTATACCACATAATAAACTTCTCTAAGTTTAACACAATCACTCTTACATATAGTGTATACACTCATTATTGACTATTGAGGGTGTCGTTAGTTACTTAACCCCTTTTAACTTGGACATAAATTCATGTGATTTTGTCAGCTAAAATGATCCTTATATATGATATTTCTTACAGCTAAAACATTTAGGTAGTAACCCTATTAATACCCCAATAAACAATCCCTAATTAAGCGACAAAGGAAATAGTTTTATACCAACATAAAGTTCCCGAAATGTATTTTTAAGTGTAAAAACTCTAAACAAACGTAAAACTAAATAAAAGACTCGTTGAACTTGCATGCATGAATTTTTATATTACTAAGTTATTGTAACACCCCGGCCCAACGTACCACCGGTGACTACTCATAGAGACTGTAGACTAGCCCCACAGACCAACACAAGTCTTTCCAGCGCACTTTGGCCTCACTTGTGCGCACCCAGGAAAACTTCCCAGGAGGTCACCCATCTTAAGATTGCTCCCCACCAAGCATGCTTAACTGTGGAGTTCTTAGCAAATGGGCTCCCTAGAAAAGAAGATGCACCTTGTTGATATGAGTAGTCTATCAATCTCTTTTCAAACTAAATCTGGGGTATCACAGTTATGAAGCATCAAATCTAATAGAAAGAATATAGCATATTATGAGGCGTAATATAACAACACATGAATTGAGTGCGTGTATCAAATCCCGACACATAATTGGTCTTATATTGTTCTACAACTAACAAGATGAGCTCTAAATCTCTAATGCTGTGTTTAGTTTGATACACTATACAAATCAAAGTCGGAATTTTTAAATATAGTGTAACAAATTTAAAAGCGACAGGGAGAGAATTTTGTTGAGGTGAATGCGATTAGACTGAAGTAAAAAGTGAAGTTTTTCAATAGTCGATCAATAGATAATTGATAACCCCAGAAGTTGAGTAAAGAAGAAACTAGGTTAGCACCTAGAAACAGGAAAGTAACAACTCATAGAAGTACATTTTTGAACATCCGCTCTTCTGTCCAATTTAATTTGCATTATATAGAAGAAAAAGTGTTTATATTAACATTATAATTTAAAATAATGTAAAATAAGTGGGACTGTGACGCAGAATTTCGCAGCTATTTATCCAAAAGTCAAATAATGAAACATCATTTTCAATTTCTTAAA
The DNA here is from genome assembly GCA_019776075.1 of Amaranthus palmeri. Lineage (NCBI taxonomy): Eukaryota > Viridiplantae > Streptophyta > Magnoliopsida > Caryophyllales > Amaranthaceae > Amaranthus > Amaranthus palmeri. The sequence continues at coordinate 164,198 of JAAKBH010000343.1, read as the reverse complement.
CAATAAAATCAATCAGCCAAAACTCACGCTTAGGTTTGTTAGATGCATGATTTAACTGCTCAACCATAAATATGTAATCTTTTCACATGTATCATTATGACTTTTCAAATGAATTCAAGTTAAAAGTACTGTAATTACAATTCAATGACCAGGTAAAAAAATTAACACTTCACCTTCCAACTCCACGCATGATTATAAATTTATAATTTCAACTTTACTTTATTATACTAAACAGACACTATAATAAATTTAACTTTTTTGACTAATTATTGATTTTTATTTTAAGTTTCGTTATAAAATAATTTAATGATACTTTATTTGATCTTTAGTTGCATTTGTAATTGTTACTATAGTTTATAGTAGCATTTGTGAAAAATGTCACTAGATCTTATGTCGCAAAAAGCTTTATTCTGATTTTTTTATTGTGCTATAAAGGGTCTAATAAATGTCACTAAATACTCTTTATATACTAGTAGAAATTTAAAGTAGCGATATTTAAATTAAATATCACTAAATATATCCCACTAAAAAGAATTATGTTGTAGTGTTGACTTTGTACCAGACGCTGAATTGATGACCATAACCTTAACCATGACCATGTATACTTTACTTACCCGGATGATGTGAGAATTGATAATAATTAATCGATAAATAATTAATGTTTTTGATAGAAAGTTAGTGAATATTAAATATTTATTGATTTTTTAACTTTATTACTACCTTAGTTGGTTACTTTACCAGGGGAAAAATGAAGTTTTTTTTTTCAAAATAAATAACTATACTGAAGGTCAACAAGTAAATGTTCCCTTGACTTTATTCAAATATTTGAATTCTATTATTATATGTAGTAGATAAAGAGGATCTCAACATTATAATCATATACTCCATACCCCTTATATTTTGTTTATGATTTCTATGATTAGAGTATGAAGATTGCAGGATAACAGTAAATTATATCCTTATTAAAAAAGACTAACGACTCGTTTGGTTAGTGGTACTAAATGGTGGTAATAGGAATGAATTATAGTGTAAAATTTCATCAAAACTTTCATTTCATTCCCATTGTAATGAAACTTTGATCACAAAAAAAATATTTTGTTCACAAATTTCCATTACCATCTAATACCACCTCTCCCAACGGTAATGCATTGGAATGAATTTTATGAACAAAATGAGATGATTGAAGGTTGTCAAGCATGGCTATTAAGGTAGTCATGAGATTTTTCAACCAAAATTACACTAGTATTGCATTTCCATTACCGCGGTTTATTACCACTTACCAAACGGGCCGTAAAGAGATTATATTGTGAATAATGAGACTATTAATTATTTGAGAATGACTTGAAGATGAAAAAAATAACCTCTTCACTAAAAACATTTATAGATAAATTTTTTTTGAATTTACTAGGTATGGTCTTAATGATATAGGAGAATAAACATTTATTAAGCTTATTGTCAACGTCCAAATTGATCTATACACATAAATGTTGATACTATAAATAACTAAATATTTGAAAATTGAGCACAGTGCAACAACCAATTACATGAGCACAAACGTTATATAGCATTGATACAATGCTATATACCTCCATCCATTAGGAAAATTATGACTGAATTAAATTTACTATCCGAAAATAGTAAATTAGTAATACATAATGTGCCATAAAAATAAAGTAAAACTTGATCTGAAATTATATGTGCCATAAATTGATCGCCTACCTATTATAATATAAATCCCTCAATTTTCTTATTATATTCCATTTTAACACAAATCAGTATGTTTTATATGGTTAATTACATTAAAAATATATTCACTATTGATAATATATATATATATATATATATATATATATATATATATATATATATATATATATATATATATATATATATATATATATAACGAAATTAAAATATATGTTTTAAGTACAACGTATATTTTATATTCTCCTCACATCTGGCGAAATATTTCACTTTATATGTGAGGTATGTGAAATTCGAACTCTGACTTTTGATATCATGTCAGACATTTTATTCAATGAAAGCGTATGTTTAATGTTTTATAGTTTAGACTTAAGAATATATTTTATACTCTAACAATAAGCATATACACGTAGGATCTTGTTGGATTAGATTCGTAACGATGTGTGTGTTTTTAATATTATTTTTTATAATTTATAAATACAAAGGCTTGAATTATTACTTAAATATTGTGTAAAAAGTCAAATGTATCAAACAATGAAACAGAGAGGAATAACTAGAAAATGATCATTTACCTTTATTTTTTATGCAATAATGTTTACTTTCCAAACTTCTAAAAACAATATAAAAGTGAATATTATTTATTTATATATGAATAAAAACCAATTAATCATTAACCATTGTTTACAAATGTTATTTATTTGATATAGGTACATTGTGAAAGAAACATATTTAACATGATTCCAAAAGCCAAAATTAGTTGAACGTAAAAATGTAAGCACAAGTTTCATTAACAACAGAGAGAATAAACAGTACAAAAAGGTTTACACTAGGGACAAATAACGTACTTTTGTTTGGACCACTTCGAATCAATTGCTAACCTAACATTAAATTATCAAGTGGTCTCGTGGATAGATTTATACTTGCACAATAACCAAAGAAAATAAAACGTGACTATATACTATATACTTTTAACGCCTCTATAAATACGAGAGCCTTTTGAGTTATAAAGTGTTGATGTAATATAAGTATTCTTTATATTTGACGTCGAATATTTTATTTTAAATAGAGTAATTGAGATTGAAACTCATAACCTTGTATCACATTGATTTTCGATTCTATGTTAAGAAACCAACTAATCTAAAAACTTAAAGTACCAGAATATGTTACATACTCTCATTGCAGATAAGTAAAATTGTTGCGTGATAGTTGAAGTGGGTATGAGTATTTATACATTTGATGGATTGTGAATGAATATAATGTACTACTCTTATTTATCATGATAAGTATGTAGGTGGTTTGTACTCATAATATTTATATATGTGTCTATGCGTCTGCGCGTCTAATTCTTCCTAAATCGTCTTGTACTCACGGTATACTACATGCTCAATAATATATATATTATCATTCAAAAAGTGACATATATAAATGTAATATATGTAGATATAAAATGAGGGTAAAGTGGATATAACACACATATAAAGTAGGTATATATAGTCGTTATTAATAAAAAGTAGATATAGTCGTAATAGATATTTTCAATCGAATGATAGTTGCGGAAGGTTTCAACAATACGTGTTCACATGGATAGGAGTAGATGAATCGTTTCTTGAGAGATCTCCTCTCTCAGACGTCTCTTAGGTTCAGCCCATTAAAATTTAATGCCTATAAACTGCATTCTTGCCTACTTACATCATCCTTAATAACTACTTACCATATCCTTTAGGCCTACGTACAATATCCTTGATAACTAGTTATAGTATCCTTAAATACCAACTTACATCATCTCCCTATCTACCGTATCCTTAATGCCTACTTACGACGTCCTTAATGCCTACATATATTATCCTTAAATGCTTACTTACAGTATCTTTAATGTCTACTTACGTCATCCTCAAATGATGCCCACTTACTATCATATCCTTAATGCCTACTCATTACAATATCTTGAATGTCTATTTACAATATCTTTAATGCCCATCGAGTAAACGTGCAATACTTAAATTTTCTTAAATATTTACTTACGATATCCTTAATGTCCACCGAGTAACTTACTCTACATTTTCCTTTATGGGTCTGTCCAATTAGAGATAGTCTCTCAAATAGATCGTCGCTCAAAAGAATTTGTGATAAAAATTTCACTTAATTAATAATGATATATACATATATGGTGAATACGAAATTCTAAATAGATATGAATATAAGTGAATCTTTGACCTCAATTTTGCAATTTGGAACATATTTCTCAGTTTATGTCTAAAGGAAAATTATTTTCCATAGAATCGTATATGTAGGATGAATCTTTACTTTTAAAGTTTGTCAGACCAAACCGCTACCTAAAATAACATTTTAGTATTCAACTTAATTAAACATCTATCTCAGGTAGCAATTTTGTTTGACTGATTTTTTTTTTTAAAAAAAATTTTTAATAACCAGCCATCACTTGAGATGGCGATTTGGTCTAGCAATTTTTTTTGTTAATACAAATCATTATTGCGTGCACAATATAATTATCTATAATAAATATCTATAAAAGAGCAAACTGCCATCAGAAATTGGCACTTTGGTAATAACTAATAATACTAAATTAATATAAAATGACCAAATCGCCATCTGAGGCAACGATTTGCATTTCATTAATTTTTTTTAAATATTTCCTATAGCTAATTTCCATTCAAGAAAGCAACTTGATTTATAATTCACACTGAACCGCTTTCTCATACAGCGATATGGTAACAAAAATTTAAATGTAAAATTTCCAAGTCTATCCTACGTTGACATATTATGGGGAATAAGTTTCTCATTGTTGTAGGATGGAAAATAAGTTCCCCATTAACATCAATAAAGGCAAAGGTCCAATATAAGCAAGAAGAAACATGTACATGATTTTTTATGGAGTTAAAAATGTATTGATCCTATAATACACTAGTATATGTGTGCGTACAATATCTTTTGATTTATATCTTTCGAAAATTATACTAATCTTTAATGTCTCACATTATAAATGACGTAAAAAATAAAGATTGTCGCATAGTGATTTAAGAACATGTTATAGTATCAAACCAATATATATAAGTAATATAGTAATGCCTAAATCCTTTTCTTTTTAAATGCTTAAATTAGATCTTTTAATATATGAGTTTATATATCTAATCCATGCACATAACTTTAGTTTTCAATTACTAATTTTATTTAAGTACACAAGTAATACATAAATAAGTTAGTTTTATTAAAACAGAAATGATAAATGATAAATGATTATAAAAGGTTATTAATTAAACATATAATTAAATATGCATTTGAAATTTTCGTATAAACTTTTTTCATAAAAAATTATTCAATTTAGTATTCCAAAATTTAAAAATATTTATTAAAATATTTTTTATCATAGTTGCCTAATTAGGTTCCGAAAATAGTATGTGTAAGATTTTTAATAATTCAATTTATACTTGGCATCAAAATATTAGCCTCAATTTAAAGTTAAAATAAATATATAAAATTCGATGTAATAAATTAAATTTGATATAGAACTTTTGAATTTAATTTTTGAAGTATATATTGAAGACCACGATCTGGTTAGATTCGTCTTGATGCAAAGAATTTTAATAGATAATTTTTACAATTTTTATGATGCATACTAAGAGATATCAAAACTCAAAATTTGCTTTGAAATGTGTGCAAAAAATAAAATGGACAAATAAAAAGAAACGAGAGAGTAATGCTTTAGTTTTATTCAAACAAAAAAAGAGAGTAATGCTTTAGTTTTTATATTAAAGTTACATTGAAATAATATATCAGATCAATCATAAATTCAAACAAGAATTAATTTATTTGTGATTAATTTTCGTATTTTTTGAGTTGATTATTGATTTTCTTGTAGAAGTATTACTTCAGATCGTCTTTTTAATCAATTAATCTGTTATGTTTGTATTATATAATAATCAAATAATATAATTAAGTTATGATGATTTTTATATTATAATATTTTCTCATAAGTTAGAGCTAATTTAACCAACATATTTGTATACATAATCTTTTAATCTTATTTTTTTTCTAATACAAATAGATTAAGTCATTTTACCATATTTATTTCCTTAATTATTGTTATATGTTTCAATTTATTCATTTATCATTTTTAAGCATACTATTACTAAATAAAAATAAATCAATGCTTTATGTTTCTTATTCAATAATATTTTTTCATTTATCATGTCTCCATTTAGGATTACCCTTGAAATTTTCTAAAATTCTTATAGTATTATATGAAATATGATGATATGGTTTAATAATACTTTTTTATTTATCAAGGCTCTTTATAAAATGACACTTGAAATTTTCTGGTATTTTTATAATATTGTATATTATACTTTATCCCATTAAACTTTGAAAATATGTTCTAAAAAATTAAATAAAAACATAATATAGAGATCATTTGATAAATACAAGGCCGACCCTAAAAATATTTGGAGTCTGGGTGAAATAACATATTAGGGCATTTTTCTTTGCAATTTATATTTATATAGACCTTAATTCTTCAACTATTAATTTTGTTTTTTTTATAAGGAGCCCTGAGCGACGGCCCCTCTTACCCATCCTTAAGGCTTGTAGCATTGGATCTTTGGAAGAGGCAAAGATTCTTTCAAAACTGAGAAAAAGAAGGAAAATAAAAATGTGTCGTCCTTATACTAATCATTATTCTTTCATTCACCTTTTCTTTTGGCTTTAAACAAAAATGTTGATGAGAAAATATGAACTTTAGTTGGTAAGCAGTCCGCTTATTTTAAATCCCTTTTTATTTGCCGACACAAATGTACTGTCCTCCCACTATATTCTCGACTAATTAAACACAACTCCATTTTCAATTTATACACCCAAATTCTTGCTATAGATTATTTATAGTATAGACGGGTAAATATGAGTCAACCTATTTTGCAAAATAGGTAACTGATTAGTCATCATCCTTATTTTTAAATTTAAAATCACTAGACTGGGTTGTTGGAACTTGGAAGAGTCGTCTTTGCCATAGACGATCTCTTAGAAGACCTTCTGATTTATAAATACTCATTTCTTTTCTTTTTATTTCATTTCTTTTTTAGAAGAGTCCATTTTAGTTTTTTGGTTTCGGATATAATATTTTACATCAATTAATTTTGATTTTTTTTTTTTAGTATATGTAAATATTTAGATAATTCAATGTTAGTTTTTACATACGAATTAGTTGGAGTTGAATAGGATTATAGTCAATTTCGGTTATTAGCAGTGATAATTTTAAACAACTCCACCAAACGGTAATTTGTTATGAGAGGATGAGTTAATTATCAAATCTAAAATATACATTATTTTATGAAAGAATAGAAGTTTTGATTATTTTTCTTAATGACTAAGAAATAACTAAATAAAAATTAGATATTTAAAAATAATAAATAATGTTATAAATTTAATATTATATTCCAAATTAATAATTATTCATAAATAATCATCAATGACTATAAACTCAATATTAAATTTGGACAAACTCATATTTTATTTATAATGGTTGACTTTAAAATTAGCCATCATTATCATCATTAACCCAATATTCTGCTTGAAGACCGTAAAATAACCTCTATATAGAATTTTTCTCTTGATGGTGCCATTGGATTGGAGTAATTTATCCTAACCAAATAGGGTTCCTTTGGTAAATTATTTCTTTTCTTTTTGCATTTAGCTTTTTAGTTGGTCAAATTATCAAAAAAAGGAAGTATTTATAAGTAGTTTTTTAAGTCACCTAAAATTGACTTTTAAGCTAAAATTAAAAAGATGCTTTTTCATCCATTTTTTCTTTGACAAATAACAATTAACAATCGTAAATTAGTTTTAACTAAACGTATCACGTAAAAATAAACTTAAATAATTGACTAACCAACTGCTCATATTTTTAGCTAGTCAAACTAGCCCATTTCCATTATTCAATGTCAGATACAGGGCTGTCTATTAGTAAGGGCCCAGTGGGCTACCACCCAAGGCCCCGTATTTTTTAGGGCCCAAAAAACGTATTTTATGTATAAAAGTGATAATAATTTGATTAAATTTAGTGATATAACTCAAACTTTTAGCTAATTAATATGAGTTTTTAGTTTAATTTTATAAAATAATAAAAATATAAACAATAACAAATAAAAGGTGTATAATATTATACATTACACCTTAAGTCTTAATTAGGGGCCCTTTTTTATCTTTTCATCTGAGGCCCAAAAATAAACGAGACGACCATAACCAAATATTTTTTTTTTGTTGTATATATTCGATTAAAATAGAAGTGCAATGAGCCAATGAAGTTTGAATGATAAATGTATATAACAATATAACATGCACGTTTTGCATGGGTCTTCTTAGTTCTTAGCATGTATAAAACTTAGTATCAAATAATTATGTTATCAGATGGGAATTCCATAAAGGTCAGCTGACGAGGAATGGGCATAATTTTATGTAATACTCTAGTATATTTCACTTCTCCGAAAAGAAAAGAAAACGTGGGTTGAGCAGATTAAGGACGACTTGCGTGAATTGCACCTCTCCTAAGATCTGACTGGGAAAATGAATAGTTGGAGAAGCCAATTCTACATTATAGACTAGTTATTGTCCCTTTAGTTGTCTTTCTTGCCCTAACGCCTAGTTGTTATCTTTCTACCCTTTTTATGTTCTTTTTGCTCTTCGGGTCTTTCATGCTTTCTCAATCTTTGTTTTAGCTATCGTATTTCTTCTGCGTGTAGTTTTTGACCTCCAAGCAACAATGATAACATTTTTCCTCTCTAAGCATTGCTCCCTCTTTTTGGAGGTAAAATTGACCGCTTTCCTCCTAGTATTCCCTCCCAAGGGATTGGGTATGGATTATCCGTCACATTCCCTCACCCAGACCCTATTTTGAGCGGGATATTGGGTTGATGATGATGATGACTCTAGTATATTTCACAACATATTGAAGTTATTTAAACTATGGTTATTTTATGCTTGTTAAGAAAAAATGATGGAGAATATCAAGTTTTAGAAAACATTTTTTTGTTGAAGTAACCTTAAATAAAAAGTCTATATTTTCATAATATATTTGAGATAAACTATTTATATTAGCCCATTTACGAATTATATTTCTCAGGGAGACCATTTGAAGATCTATCCATCAAACTCCTTATACATATAGCGGATAAAACAGAGGGAATAATTTGGGGGTGTTTGGAAATTGGTTGTTGGCCGGTTGACTTTTTTAACCAGCGGGAAATGTTCGTCGTTCTTGCAGCTAAAAAAGTCAGCTGTTTGTGAAGACGCTTGGTAAATTTGAGTATTCGTTGTTGGCCGTTTATAAAAAAAAGTGAGTCAACAAGCCAAAAGCTAACCAAAAAAGTTAGCTAGAACAACTTTTTCATTTTGGATTAAAAGCCAGCTTTTTAACTGCTTTAAAAGACATTTACCAAACACTTTTTTGACTATTTGACCAACTAATTAGACAAAAGCCAAAAGACATATACCAAACACACCAAAGTATCTTATTTACAAAATTCTTAATCAATCACCGTGCTTTATAAATAACCACAAAAAGACAAAAAAAATAATAATATAATAAACAAAATCAAAAAAAAAATTAAAACAACAAATCTCTCACCCAATCAAATCCTACCAAATGAGGATGATTTGCTAGCCTCATAAATAACCGTTATTTACGAAGACTTTTTCTATTATTAGGTAGTAAGTATAAATATGATCTTTAAAGTTTGATTCTGTGTCATTATATCATGTCATAAAACTATACAAGTAGCACTACTACTACTATTAATAATGGCTACAGTAATTATTTTTCTTACAACTTTTTACTACTTTACCAATTACCACTCCAACTGTGGGTAATTGTTTCTGTCATCTCAAAAAAATGAAGAGGAAAAAGAGAGGGAGAGAAAAAGAGGCAGAGAATCATGAATTGAAAGCTCTGACTAATCACCACTAAATTTGTCTAATCATTATGCGACTAATAAAATCATTACTTATATATCCGGGAATTAATCCTAATTGACTTTAAAGTTCAAACAGTAGTATTAAAATTCTATACAAATAATGGAAAAGGCAGAACAATATTTCACAATTTAACTCATATTTTGAAAAACTATATTTTTTCCCTAAAAAAAGAAAAACTATATTTAAATTTCTTATTAGGCCGTGATAATTGGTCACATAATCTCACCGTGGCCCACTCGTGTGGACACGGAAAACCTGTGGGCTCGGGCCTACAAACCCACATATTAGGAGCGTTGACTTGCATATACACTCGGTAAGGTTCATTGTTTCCCAAAACCATATGGCAATAGGAAGATTATGCAAGTCAACAACCCACTATTTTATCGATGTGGGATCTTGTAGTATTTCCAACATTTCTCACTTTATAAATATAGTGGGGGATTCAGGGTTTGGAGTCCTAGAGAGCATTAATTAATAGACGAAAATTCAGTGTCGGCAGAGTTTCATTTGTAAAATTAATATCTATTTTACCCTTACTAAAATTTTAAATACGACGTCATCATCATCATCATCATCCTACCCAGTATATCCCGCTCATAGAGAACTATGAGCAGGGTCTGGGGAGGGAAGGACGGCGGCAACTCATACCCGTGAAGGAGAGCACGGCCAAAAGGAGTCCCCCGGCTCCAAGATAACAAAATAAAATACTACTATAATGACCGGCTCCAATATCTATTTAGAATCAAAAGACTTCAGTATTAATTTTACACTTTTACTCTTAACAATAGAATAGTCTCAATGTAACTCACAAATAAAACAAAAGAAATGATCTTTATATATTCATTAAATACTACTATAATGTTTAATTTATAAGATGTTTTATATAGTAGCTACATGCTTTATAAAATGTCAGTGGTAGCAAATCTTAAAAAAAAATTCCACATAATAGCATTATAATGTTGTACTTAATGCTACAGTAACATTGTTGGACTAAAAACGTTTAATTGGCCGGTCATTAAGTTGCGAAATATTTTAGAAATATTCTATGTGGTAGCAACAATATTCTACGAAACGCTAGTAGTAGCGAATCTTAATTATAGAATAATATCTATTGTAGCTTACAAGAACAACTTAGATATTTCACAGCTTAATTAACAGTAACAACCAATCAGACGTTTTTAGCCCATTAATATTATTGTAGCTTTAAGTACAACGTTAACATTATAATGCTATTCTACTAATTTTTCAAGATTTACCATTACTTTAAAAATGGAGATTAATAATCCCAACTTTGCGTGATCCGCTCAAAACAATCCCAACTTTCGATTATTTTCTAATATACCTACCTTTGCCACTTTGTTGCTCAGGACATACCCTTTAATATGGTAACCGGTTATAACAGAAAATATGCGAAAGTTGGGATTGTTTTGAGCGGATCACGCAAAGTTGGGATTATTAATCTCCATTATCCTTCTTATTTCCATGACAAAAAAGTGATTTACCTGTTATAACCGGTTACCATATTAAAGGGTATGTCCTGAGCAACAAAGTGGTAAAGTTAGGTATATTAGAAAATAATCGAAAGTTGGGATTGTTTTGAGCGGATCACACAAAGTTGGGATTATTAATCTCCATTTTTCCTTTTTTTTTTTTTTGAAATCCATCACTTTAGTCTCATAAAAGGAGTCTATAACCACAAAAATGAATTATGATGGTGATTTTACCCTAGTTTGGTAAATCAATAATTAATGAATTAAGGAAGCACTCAATAGTGAATCATTCCATATATTACTCGAGTATGTCCATCCCAATCACCGGGAGGAATAATTAGAAGTAACTACATATACAAATTATGTCTACTCTATCAACACATGATCGCCATCATTACTACTCATCACTATGTTATATATCAAACTTTCTTAATTAATAATTTCTCTGTTTTATAATATTTGTTACTTATAGTGACCTTTTTCACATAATATATCACACTCAATACTAAGTATTATAGAACGAAGCAAGTATTGGGAATTCAATTTGATTAATTTATCTCTAGAGATCTCTTTCAATTAATTTACATATTCTATTTGAATTCTATTTTCAAAATACTACTTCCGTTCTACAATAATTAGTGAATTTTATTTTCAAAATAAAATTACTCCGTTATTGATAACATTATAGTATTAGTAATATAGAAATTTTGTACCTTTCAAAAAAAATATATAGAAATATTGAGAAATAGATGAAAAATAAAAGTGCGATAAGTATTATAGCTTAGAAAATGCAGGAATTTTTATGATAGATCATGGTATATGAATTTACATGCAAAGAGTAGCTAATATAGTATACTACTTACACAATCCAATTAAAAATAACTTTTGGTTTTACAGACACATATATTACAAATAATATATTATCATTAATTAAGTTCTTTATTTTTTTTTTCATTTGGTGTAAATAATACGAAATGTAAGAATGACAAAAATATTAAGTTCATTATAGTATGTATCATTTTCATTTAAAAAGTAGAGTCAAGTGAACAGTGATTTACATAACGAGTCCGGACTCCAGAGGTATTTATTCAAAAGATACACAATATTTTTTTATATATAGACTAAATCCATACAAGATTTATTAGCTTTTTTGTCAGAGCTATATGACTTTTGAGATTTAATTTCTTGGAAAGAATACAATATAATAAATGTATTCATGGTTTTTTTTTTTCTTATTTCACTTGGAGAGCAACTTTTTTCTTAAATTAATTCATTTAAACTAGACTAATCTAATCTTAATTATTAACTCTTATATGAAAAAAATAGCTTTCAGTAGTTAGTATTAAAATTAATTTAACTATTGTCCATACATATTATTTGTAATATTAATTAAAATTATGTTCTTAAATTATCCAAGGAAAATATATATAATTATATTAAATAAATCCTTCAAGGTTATTCAGGTAGCTAGGTCGGCATTATAACAACATATTCATAGTCAACTCATGCATAATGAGTAATGATATAAGAAACCTAATAGATATGATATGTCTAAAATCTCACATGGTAATAGAATCAGATCTTTATTCAGTTGGAGTAATTTACTATATTTTTAGTTATTAATTAAATTTTAATTTAGTATTTTTATTTTCTCAACCTACTTTATAATCAGAAAATCTATAACAATATGTATAGTTATTTTATAATTGTCGTTTTTCTTATATAATTATTTTCTTTTTAAGTAAGATTCGTTATTTAATTATTCAAGGTCAATTAGATCAGATCCTAACTTGGAATTGATCAGGTTAAAATCAAATTGGTAGAACTATAATCATAAAATATTTTTAAATATATACGTGTATGTGAAAGAAATTAAAATAACTTAGAGCATAAAATAACAAATACATAATATAGAGACTAGAGTTACATTGCTTGATCAGCGGATCATTAGATTTTAGGTATGATCAAGAATCGTATTTAGATTATCCTAAGACTTAAATTATTATTTCTCATAAGATCCTATTATCAATTAATTTAATCGTAAAATCATAAAATTGTATATAGAATTGAAATTTTAAAAACAATGCTCTTATCTACTATCATTTTCATCAAGGTCATATTAAGGAATCGAAAATTTAAGAACAATGTTAATAGGTAAGAACAATTATGTCCATGGGTGGATCTACGTATGGACCTCCGAGGCACATGTCTAAGGCAAGAAAAGAAGGAAAAAAATAATTTCAGTGGTTAGATTTCAAACACATTGGACATCTAAAAGTCAAAACTCTAAATTACTCTCTTCTCGCTACCCTAAAAAACCTAAAAAATACTCTACTCACCGCCGCCGCCTCCTGCTGTAGGGAGAGGTAGGGCAATTGCCCTAACACCTTTAATTAAAAAAAATTACCTGTAAATTTTTCAAAAAAAATTTTAAACTAATATTGATAAGTTTTATTAAGTTATTATGCTGTTTTACTAAGTATAATATTTCTCAGTTCCAAAAAAAAAATTTCTCAAAGGTCACTTATATAACTAAACAACATTTTATTTTCATTACATGAAAAATTAGTTTTCTAAAAATAAATTCTTAAATGAGATAGTTCCATAGTGAAATCACATCAATTGAGCTAACCCATTTACAACTAGTGTTTTAAAATCATCACTTATAATTTTAAAGTAATAAATTAGAAAAATTAACTAATAATATAAACCCATCTCATATTATGACGATCTCATATTAGATGAGTTGAATTTTTAAATACTACATCCGTTTCAAAATACTTGCAACATTTGCTTTATCACGCACTCCAATACACTAATTCAGTCCTTAATATCTCTAACTAAATATAATAAAAAGTTATAAAAATTTGATATTAATAATCTTTGCAATAAGTCGAATCAAACAAGATCATTTGACTATGTTTCAACTTATACTTCCTTTATTTTATATTAGTTGCACCATTTGTTTTTTCACACTCCCCAATGTACAAATTCAATCTTTAATATCTCTAATTATATTTATCGAAAAATTATAAAAACTCAAAATTAATAAACTTTGAATCGAAACAATTCAAAAACGATCTCATATGACTATGTTTTAATTTTAAAATTACCGACAATACAAATTCAATTTGCTTGATGAATAGTACCGCAGTCAACTATGTTGCAAGTAAAATAGAACGGAGAATATAGAATAAAATTCAATCACAAATTAAGAATGGTGAATATATAGTGTTAATATCCTAATCTTGCAACTAATATGGAACGGAGATGGTAATTTTTTGTGTAGACTTGACTATTTGGATCTAATATTAGGGCTTAGTGTCCCCAAAATATTTTTAAAATATTATAAAGACAAAAAAATTCCATTTCACAAAAATCAAAGGAATTCCTGTTTTACAAGTCCATAAAATGTGAGGGAACAGAGCAGTTGATACTACTACAATATTCTTAAAAGGGACCCACCAAACATTCTTCAAATTTCAAAGCATCAGGTGTGCTGAAAGCAACAGTATCTATCAGATATAATATACTACATAATTGAATAAAATTGAAGTTAAAGCATAAATCTTTCTCTCTTTCTTTAAAAACCAATAACAGGGAACCCAGAAAAACAGAATTACATTGACATTATACTAAAATAATCAATCCAAAAAAGATGTCAACAGAGAACCCTTTAACTAACAAAGAATCAAGATAATCAATATTATTGACATAAACCTAATTAATAATAATAATAAGGAAAGGACTATAAAGTTGCAAACTTAAATTGGAAGCTAATGTACAAACTCTAAATGTCTACTCTGATAGGAGTGTGGATTATCGACTAATTTTCTGTTAACCTGTGTGAGATATTGGGTTGATGACTATGACTCTCTAATCCCTGCAAAATTATCATATTATTATCGCCAAATCTTGACATTCCAATCAAATTTGTTGCGAAATCTCTATCGCCTTTTCTTCTTTTTGTTTCTTCACGATAGACTCATTCTGTCATTTGGGGGTCCTCACAGTGAGCAGCAATCTGTCTTTTAACATGATCATCAGCTTAAGCTTGATTTGATTTGATGTAATACGACCCCAAAATTAACTTTTGTTTTTTGGGTTTTTTCGGGTTTTTCTGCTGAATCACAGCAACCACCAAGGCTTCAAAAAAGACTCCCACTTTTATGGTGGGGTTGTGCAGACTCAAAAGACAAGTGCAACTCCAGCTAAAAAGAATGTTTTTTTTTCTGCTGTCGTATCTATTGCTACGCCTCACAAGATATAGCCGTGTCTGATAGACAAGGGAATCGATAAGTTACCGTTTATTTTATGCTGAACTATATTCCGGGATCTACTTCATCGAAAGAATTGCAGCTCCGGTGTTGGGACTAAGGAGGCCTTTCGAGTCCAACAGTTTCGTCTTCTGAGGCTGCAGTTACTGTAAAAATGGAACAGAACTAGTGTTATTCTTTCAGGTCACTCAGTTTATGGTTCTATAATTCATCAATTATTGAAAAATGAATAAAAGATGGCACCCCTTTTATGAGACAGACATACACAGGAAAAGCTTGAAAATAAAGTTCAGTGGGAAGGAAAGCTAAAACCCAGAAAAGGAAACATATGGCCTGCATTGAGTAAGTGATATGGATATGCATATGCAACTCCTATTGCGAAATTTATTCAACGAACAAAAAAAGGAGAACCGTCACCCAGAGAAGTTCCTACAAATGAAACAGAAAGCCGAGAATCAACAGTAACAGAGCCATCTTCAAGTCGTAATCAACCAAGAATGCAAAAGCATTGATGCAAAAGAAGTATATAAAAGCATGTTCAAGTTTAGACATGAATACACACGACTCAACATCAACGATAAGCTTGAAGAATTTGCAAAACCCGTAACAAAAACTGCTACAAAAGTCAAGCTAGACAGAACTTAGTCGAGAGTAAATCGAGAAAATCAATGGTTGTGTGCCAACATCTTAAATGTGGACATATGGGTTTCTGCATTTTGAACAAATAAATGGCACAAATGACATATACATATATATACATTGCAACATAGAGATAAAATGAATGAAGAAATAAGTTGAAATAATGTAAAGGAGAAAGAAAAACATATCTCCTTGAAAATAATCATTACTCAAACCAAAGGTTACATCAATTCTTGGTGCTCATCATGAAATCCTCACAAGGAAACTAGTATCTAATCTATATCTAAAGGGATAGAAAGTCATAGCCAGGAAAGGAACAAATCATAACTCAAATCAGGCATCTAAAGAGAGAAATAAATACAAAAAACAAAACCCTACAAATTTAGCTCCTTTCACCATAATCCATGGACCTAAATTATCTTCAGAGTGTAAGACAAAAATACAAAGGTGGAAGGAGTAAATAAAGTGGCTAAAAGAATTCAATAAATTCTGCTATAAGATATACTTCTAAAAGAAGAAAAGAACAGGCACTGCATTGATAGTATATGATCATGGACCAATAAAAATCTCATTTAGAACATCATCCTCACCGGTTGCAGAAGCAAAAAGCTCCTCATCCTTATCTTCATCACTTGTGAAATCCCGTCGCTCAAGCTTCAAATGAGCAGCTATGAAGATCATCTTTTGTGCTCTATCCATACCGAACCTTGAACGACCATGGGTTTGAACCCATTTCAACAATGAAGAATTGAATTTGAAACCGCGAGCAGTGGCATGAAGGAAAATAAGCCTAAGGGCAACCTTCCCTAGTGATTTGAATTCAGGAAGATAAGTTTCCCAAACAAGCCTACTACCATGAGGATTGGCAATCTTCATTTTTCCAGTTACAGGATCTCTCTGCTTCACCTGTACAGCTTGTGCATAAACAGGATCAAGTCCTTCTGTCCTCCATTTCATTAATTCCATTAATGCAATGTGTGCTTCCTCCCTCGAAACTAGTCGAGTTATCAACTTGTCAACATCCTTTTCTTGCTCGGGTGTAAGGTACTTGAATGGTGGAAGGTACTTCCCACTGCTGTCCCTTATCAAATAAAGAGGGTCGAGTATATACGCAGCCGCCCAAGCAGGGTGATAGTTCTTCCTGAAACGTCGTTCAATCATCTTATCTATAGGCTCTTCAGCAATGTGGAACTTAGCACACCAATCTTTCACCTTAGTCCTAAGCTCTTCCCACAAATGAAGGCATTGCCCAACTAAAGGCCTATCAGTTTCAAATTCGTGAGTCATTTCTTTCACCAATTTTACCAATGAGCGGACCGCGTCCAAGTCATTCCAAAACCCTACATCCCGAATCATCTCCCCAAATTCTCTAGCAACCGGGTCCTCCATTGATATTATCTTGTATGATTCATCTAAGAGTACCAATTGCAGCACTCGCGCTGAGCTCATAATGTCTTCTATCAAACCATAAACAGGCTCGAAATTAAAAATTTCGTGCTCTTTCGTAGGAACTCGAAGTAAACAAGCAAGACCATACTCTCTTAATTGGTGCTTGTGGAAGCTATTCCGCACCTGGGTTTTGTTATTCAGAAAATTTGCGAGCTTAAAACAATTCTCAGCAACATTCTTAAACAAAGGTAGCTCCCTATAAAAATCCTTGATCAAACTGTTAAAGGCTTGATACTGACAAGAAAGATTAATCATCCATTGATTCTGAGTCTCTAAATTCTTCAATGCTGAACTCTTAAACTTATCAGCTACTACACCTACACACCTCTGTAAACCATTGCCACAAATGTCTGCCATTGTTTCCCACATCACTTCTTCAGCGTACTTACAAGGAACCTGCCCACCAGTAAACACAGCCCTCCTATAAACACTGGTACCATTGGGCAAATTAACAGTCAAGTTTACCAGATTTTCCTCAAAACCACCCTTGGATTTCCATCCATCAGATGCAATTTGGAAGAACATAGCATCCCTAATTCTAACCTCAGACTCATTCCTGACTTCCTCGTACCTAGAATCCAACCTAGACCCACAAAACTCCCTCTTAGAAGCCTCAGGGACACCCACTTGATTAAGGAAAGCCTTAAACTTAGGATGCTCTAAGCTTGAAAATGACACAGACCCACATGATTCATACACCCAATCACTTAAATAATCAAGAGCACAATCTACTTGACACTTACTTAAAGAAGGTCCAGGTGATGCTTTAGGACTCTTCAATCTTTTTATACTATCCTCAAACATACCTCGAGCATCAGACAAATCATCCCCTCTTCCTCCTCCTCCTCCTCCTCCTCCTCCTCCACCACCACCACCACCCCTGGTTGCCAAATTTTGATTAACATTGACATGATGATGTTGTGGTTGTTGTTGGTTTGGTTGATGAACCACCAATGCACCACTACCAGCAGAAAAACCCATCTCAGAGCAATACCTAGACGGGTCAATTACACTAATAGGAGCCACATATGAAGCATTAGCAGCACCTATAGCGTTCGAATTGGTGTTAGGAGTAGTCCCACCACTTCCACCACCAACTCCACCACCACCACCACCAGAACTCGAAGAGCTTCTCTTACGGTGGTTAAATTGCGGAGGAGTGGGAGTAGTAGTATTAGTATTACTACCAGGACTAACAACAGTAGAAGGAATCGTACTAGTAGTAGTAATAGTAGGACCACAAGGAACAACAACACCTCCAGAAGAAAGAGACTGAGAATCGACAAGGGGAGGAGGAGAAACAGAAGACAAAGGTCTAGGAGTGGTAGGAGAGCTAAAATTAGGACATGTACCCCTCTTAAGATGTTCAGAAGCGGTTCTAGAAGGATTAGAAGCACTGAACATGGTATCACACAAACAACACTTCAATTTAACCGCTTTAGGAAGACCGTTGTCGGCGTTATGAACCAACAATGGCTCTAAATGAGCCCAATACCAAGCCCCTTTACCTCTTACAGCCTTGTTACGAACCGTTAGAAGACTTTCATACCTTTTATGCACGGCTTTCGCCGTTGCTTCATCCCCCGTATTCTCCCCTGTCGCCGACATTTTCCACACAAATAACAAACTACGCAAATGGGGTTATTTTTTTCCGTTATTTGTCGTGTAGAATCAGAATTCGGGACATACATTTACC
The DNA here is from genome assembly GCA_019776075.1 of Amaranthus palmeri. NCBI lineage: Eukaryota > Viridiplantae > Streptophyta > Magnoliopsida > Caryophyllales > Amaranthaceae > Amaranthus > Amaranthus palmeri. The sequence goes on along the minus strand of JAAKBH010000343.1, from coordinate 144,963 downwards.
CGTAAAGAACTGTTTGTTTTCTCCGGAGCTTCTGTTTCCGGCGATCCTCCATCACAACACACAAGAATTCAAGATTAAGAACTCCGAAAAAATGGGAAAAAATGGGAAAAAAATGGAAAAGAAAAGGGAAAGAAGAATTGAATGATCTGAAATGAGAAGTCAATGAAATGGGTTTGTTAGTTTGTTACAGCAAGTTTTTTGGCGGAGTTCTTTCGCAGTGAGTGATGGATAATTAGAGAGAAGAGAGAGAAAGAAGGAGAATAGGAGAGAGAAAGAATTTGGGAAGGGAGAATGACTAATGAGAAAGTGCTGTTTTTGTGAAGTCCTTATTATTCGTGATTTATTACACGCGCTTTATTACTGCGACTGGGATTTGCTTTTTAATTGTCTTGATTAATTGAAGCCTTACCCAAAGTCTAACGTACGAATTCACTACGCGACATTTGTCCGTACACTCACTCTTTTCTCGCGCGTCAATTTCACGCGCTTGTATTTTTCATGTTTTTTATTTTTAATTAATGGAAAAATGAAAATTCTAGGAGGTAAAAAAAAAGAAATTAATTTTTTTTTTTTTGTATTTAATGTTGGTGTTGTTAAAGAAAGGGGCCCTTAAGATAATGGAGGAGGATGAATTAGAATTAGGCCTAATTTTTTTATTTTTTTTAACCTATCTTTTTCAATTATGGTGGGAGCCATCCATGGTTATTGTTTGTTTCTAACTTTTTGGTTTTATTTTTTAATTGGATACTATATTTTAAATAAAAAACCCTCCATTTAGAAGGGTAATAGCAATAAAAAAATGAAAAATTGATATTTGTGGAGATTTTTCTTGCATAAGCAAAATTGGCTTTCCTTTTGAGCCTTGTTATTCATGTGGTCATATTCAATAGGGGTGTGAAGGGTATATATAAAAGGGGTAACCTAGGAATTTAATGTGATTCCCCCACCAATATTTGTTGGGGTTGGGAAATGTTGACCAATAAGAATTGAAAGATTATATATTTTGGTGTTTGAATAAGTAATATGATACCAAAACTACAATGGAATCCAACCTTGTGTGTTTTCAAGAGCCTCAAGAAGTAGGTAGCATACACAATTTAGGCAAACTACATGCTATATTGCTCTTTTGCCCCTATCTTAACCCTTATTGTTCATTATCAGTCTTTTTGTCTCGAATTTTATTTTTGTTAGAAGTTTGCCTAGGGCTCAGAGCTAGAAAGGGGTCTAATACTTAAATTTAGCAATGTTTTCATGTAGGACATGTAGAATAGGGCTTATAAGATTGGAACTTTACTTTTTTCAAATATCGGAATCGACTCTCTACAGAAAGAGTCTATTTTTTCATTTTGCCTAGGCCCATAAAACATCATGAACGACACTATTTGTGAGGAAATTAAGAAAAAGAAGAAAAAATAATGTTTTGTAGGAAAGTAGACAAAATATGTGAATTAGATGAAAATAAAATTTAAATGTGTGGAGGTAAATCAAAGAAAATGTGTGATTATCGCAAAAATAAATAGATCATCGTCATCACCATCCTACCCAGTGTATTATCCCACTCATAGAAACTATGGATATTAGGGTCTGGAGAGGGAAGGACGGCGGCAACTCATACCCTTAAAGGAGAGCACGGCCAAAAGGAGTTCCCCGACTCAAGATAGATAAAGATATGTTCCTGCCACGTGAGAGAAGAATAAAACGCATATGGATAAATAAAAGTTAAAAACAATTATGAAGCTTAAAAACGTTAACGCTCAACATAGAGAATAAACGAGAAACGCAAGAGAACAAGAACACCAAAATATAGCAAAAATAAATAAATATATAAAATAAAATCCAACTTTTTAAGAAGAAAATATAGCAAAACTTGTATGAGGTAGCATGTACCTTATTAATCATTTCGTGATAGGGGAATTATGGAAGAAGGTGGCAACCTAGCTACTAGATTTCAATGCATTTTCAGACCTAATTTTGTGAATGTCATAACATTCTATACGCTTGCTAGTTGCTAATGCTATCTTTAATTATGGGTTAGTTGATTAGATTTAATTCTATTAATCTATTGCACAATGTTTAATTTAAATTTAAATTAAATTTGAACAAATATTTTTATAATTTGAAGTTTGATTTGATTTTTAAAATTTTTTAAGTGACCCATATTGTAACTGTAATAGCTAAATTGCATTTTATTTGTGGTCTGGTTCATAGGATGCAATTTGTTTTATTAGCGTGCATATTAGTTACAAATACAATTTATACTCAGTATTTTGATGGAAAGTTAAAATATTAATAATCGTGTCAATCCCAGACTATATCAAACATGATATGAATTATGATCTTCTCCAATTCTATAACTTTGTATTTTTATGTCATTTGAAAGATTCGAAAATTTCTCAAATCGCAATTATAATTTGGTATTATTTATACATCAAGAAATTCAAATTTAAACCATGTCTAACCCTATTTAGTAATTAGGTTAAATTCACTTTTGTAAGTTGTTTCATTTTCAAATTTCAAGTATGATCAAGCAACTTGTCATGTTATATTTTTTGGATTTAATTTTTTTTGTAAGATTTAGCATAGTTTAACTTTGATATAATATGATTTTAATATCTAGCTAAACTTGAATTCTCAAGTTTATTTAATTATTATAATGATGTTCAACAAATTGTTACAAAAACAATGCTATTTAAAGTGACGAGTGACGACATTATTTTGTTATTTTTTTCAATCAAATATAAAGTTACAAATATTTTATTGATTAGGTTGCCAATGATGAGAGGAGTTGAAGATTTGATTCAAACCCTTATTTGTGCACAATAAACCTTTAACTAAAATAGCAATTTACACTATAAAATCAAAATATTACGCGCTTCACAATAAAAATGTAATATTTGAAGTAGCATTTATCCTATTGATTTTGCACCAATATACTACAATTAATATTCACCCTCAAAAAAATACTTCATCTGTCCCTCTCATTTTGCATCTAACTAATTTTATACATGTATTTTTTTTGCAATAATCTCATCCACTGATCCACATTTTTTTGTTTCATCCTCTTACCTAAATTTCCTAACCCAAGGACAAAATACGTGATAAATTTATTATTGAGCTTATACACAACAAAACCTGCATAAGAGACGAGATGACCGCACACAAATTCGATAAATTTCCATTCTAAAACCAATTAATATTAAAAAGAACCTATCAAACAATATACTCCCTCCGTTCTAGTTTAGATGTCCCATTTGACTTTTCACACATGTCGAGACAATATTTTAACCCTTAATATCTCTAATTATTCTTAATCAAAAATTATAAAAAATTGATATTAATAATCCTTGTATTGAGACGAATCAAACAAGATCCCACATGACTATGTTTTAACTTATAGATTAAGAGTAAAATACAAATTAAGAGTGATGAGTGTATAGTGCCAAAAGTCAACTGGGACATCTAAACTGAACCGAAGGGAGTATAATCTTAATTTTTCCCTATTTCTTCCACATGAGATTACAAATAAATTATTTATTCCCGGAAAGATTAGTAGTACACTACGAAGTAAATGTTAATTCATACGGACAAAGGGTATTTTCGTGTGCGACCAATTTTATGGGGTAGAAATTCAGTGAGCAATTTTCCCGCAAAGAAACCAAGGGAGATTGAGTCCCTCAGTATCTTCCATGAATTACCTGATTCCGTTGAAGATTTCCCGCTCCAGTGAACTACTCAAACTACATGAAACTTCTGTTCACCATTTCTATTATTCAAGGTTCTTCTTCTCTTTTTCTCTCTATACTTAATTTCCAGTATATTTTTTTATTTAATCTGCTTTATTGCTACCATATACGAAGTTTTCCTCTATTTTTCGCCCTAATTTTGAATTTCTGTTCGCATCTGTAAACCCTAAGTACTCTTGTTGTCTGATTTCTTTTGCCTAATGTTTTGTTTTCTTCTGTTAGGCTTGGTTAATTCGTTGTTACTTGTCATGATTTTTCGTGTCAATTTCGTTACTGGCCCATGTTAGGAATTTTGAGGATTATAGTCATGGAAAATGCTGAACATTGCTTTCAATAGAGTACTAGTTATATAGAGTGACATATAAGGTTTGCTATTGTTTGTTCTGATGTTATGGAAATAGGACCTTTGTCGGATTATGTATGGTTGAAAATCCTGTCCAGATGACTTGTTATGTTTTATTTGGTTTGCTTCAAGTTTCAACTTTCGTTCAATAGAGTATTTTGGGAAGAAAGACATATCATCTCATACACGCTCCATTATAGAAAAAATGTTCTCTAATATTTCTTCTGGGACTTCGCATGGAGTAAGGATTTAGCTTGATCAATTTTAGCAGAAAAGGGGGCAATTTAACATGGAAGGGTTGGGGTTATTTTTAGCTTTATGGTTATTGTGGAATGAGGATATGGCCAATAAACTAAGCCAGCTTGAATGTTGGGGCTGAGCATGTTCGGGATTGAAATTTCATGCCCAAACCTTGTAAGAACTTTTCAAAAAAGTAAACTTATTTAAACAAATAATTTAAAAATAAGGATCCATAGGCTTGTTCCCAAATCATCCCATAGGTGCTCTTCTGAATTTTTCCAGTTCCTATACATCTCAACAGCAGTGTTTGGATCATTCTGCTCACAAGGAATACAACATGTTGGTTTAACGGCTACATAGTTAGGAATTCTATGCTTACTAATCACTATCGTACCCATTCCTTTGGCCAGAACTTGACTCTTCCCCCTCTCTGCCATCACAAAGCCATTATGTCCAAACAATCCTCTCCATAGGTTTAGTACTAGATGAGACTATAGATCTTGAAAGCCCAGGTGCAAAAATTGGCTTCTTTCACTGGCTCTCTTTGAGGAAAATTATTCTAAAGAAAAAAGGAATTATAGAGTAGAAAATTAAAGACAAGAAAGCAATCAATAACAAGATATTTTAAAAAATAAGATGACAAACATTAACACATACTTCATCAAAGGATCCATTCATAGGACATAAATCCTCTCACCATTTGTTTTCAAATGCAACTACCATTAACACGTGAACAAGAATTCGACATCAATGAAGATGAACTAACATTGCGTCAACCATGGAAATGGATGAAGATGATGATGATGAAATTGCCATTATACATTGATGCAACAAAATATTGAGGTTGATGATCAATGAAGATGCGAAGATAAACAATTTTGAACATGAATGATGTTGTGTAAGAGTTGATGATGAGTCCAATATATGAAGGATGAATGAACGAGCACCTCCATTCGTCTCTTAGTATTCAAGAATAACGTATTCAAGAAGGATTATATTAATGTGTTTAAAGGAGAAAATATAAATTTGAAAAAATTACAATGGAGATTAGTGTAAGGGAAGAGAGGAGCTAATAGGTTTACGTAAGTAAGAAGGAGAGCCTTTTGATGAGACTTTGGTGCACTTACTAAGGGCCTAGAACTATTGTATATATAAGGGAATAAAAGCTTAACATTGGGTTGTATAGGGTGGCAAATAGAAACCCAAACAGTGGGCTGCAGCGGTCACGATGATCAGAGGTCAAAAGACAGTTATTATGGGTCGCTTTACCTAGGTTGGGTCGAGCTTATGGTCGAACGGTGGTTGAGCATCATGGGTTAGAAACGTCTGCCGCTTTTCTTTCTCTTTTGATGTACCCCACGGTCTTCAATGCCTTGTACAGTTTGCACTTAGCTCTGAATACTTGCACTCTTAGGCTTCGCATGTAAAGATTTACACCATTAATAGTACCATGTACTATTAATTACTATTAATTGCCATACAAACTAAATTACCATCATGTGATGGATCCTCTTTCAACTTACACTAATTAAATTGATTAATTACCTTAATCATGTTTTAATTACTTGGTAACACAAGTCACCAATAATCCTAACAGTAACTAAAAAAATTCTTGGTCTTCCACAAAAACAATTTGCGGGTTCGAAAATAATGACGTTCTCACTCAATTAAAAAATGGGCTCACATGTAAGCGTGATAGGCTAACATAAGCTTGATAGACTATTTCTATTACCAATTGCTTTTAGGATGAAATCTCATCGAATTTGTATGCAGCCAACTCACTTATTAAGCAGGTCTAATTGTGTACATGACCAGTAGAAAATTAATCACGGCATTGGAGCTGAAGGTTTGATGAAAATCTGATTGATAAGTTTGAAAAGAACGGCGTTCCTATCCTAATCAATTACTCTCACATGCGAACTTGACAGGGGTTTGCATGTGGAGAAAGTTGTTGGTATGGTTTGTCCCACATCAGTGAATCAAAGATATTGTGCACACGTTACAAGTCATTGGAGTCATTCCTCCCATTGTCATATGATTTTGGAATGATATCTCCTTGACTCATTAGGTGTGTGACTTCGTGTTATCCTGATTATTTGTTGGCATTTATAATAAGTCCAACCCAATTTAACATAAAGGTGCCTAAAAATATGTTTTAGGTTGTTGGAGGTGATATTTCATGGTTTAGCCCGATATTTGGCAGTACAACAGTCGTGTCATCCACGTTAATGCATCACCGTGTTCGTGGACCGCAACTATTATCATTATCACATTTTTGCTCTATGGTGCGAGGTGCCCGACCGCACAAAGCTCCCTAAATTAAGGGGTCTCAAATGTTAGTTTACATTACTTTTGCTTTAGTTAAATTATTTGTTTATAGGCCCTATATTTCGAAAAAAGAAGGTTAAAAGAAGCCTAAAATATCATGGTTTATTTTTGCTTTCCCCTAGCATATTTGTGGTTTCCTTAATCGTTCTTCTTTTGATATTAGTGTAATTAAAGTTAAAATGTAGTTTGTGAATGTAGGTAAGTTTTGCTTGTTTTCGTGTCCTTTCTATCAGCACTTCCTTGTTGCTCACTATCTAATGCACTACTTTGATCCAAAATATATTCAATCATACATAAGTAAATATTAGAGGTATAATTTGTTAAACGTTGATATTGTGGAAGTATGCATTAAAACGAATCAAATAAAATCTTACTTGAGTGCTTTATTTCATGGAAAGTCAGACGGAGATTACAAGACAAGTTTGGTAGATGAATAGTATTTAATTACATTTTGATTAGAACTAGAAAAATTGAAAGCAGTGAAAGAGTATTTGCATTACTTTTGTGTACATAAATTAACAAGTAATTCTAGTTGGAGTTTTACTTTTTGAGGGTATTTAGGACAAAATATTCTATATTATCTTTACTTTAATTAAATTGCTTATTTATAATGACTCATTTTCAAGCGTACTTACTATTTGCAACTTATGTATACATCGGTACATTTGTGTTTGCCAATGTAGTAATGGAGTTCAAAATTTTCCTATAATGAGCTTGGAATAAAGGGTATAGTCGCTACTTTGGAGACTGATAATCCTGATGTTTCATTTGGAGGTGGCCCAATGGTAGACTTGGCTTTTGGTGCTGAGAAAGTTGAACATAAAGAATATATATAGAGAAACTGCTCTTATAAACAACTTTTTTCAGCCAAGTCTTTGTTAAAAGTGTGGATGAAGGATATGAAGCAGGCATTCCAATTCCTAAGTTTCTGAAATATGGGCATAAAATGATCTCAATGAGGTTGACAAAAAGAGGGAAATGTTGAGGAAGTGCAGAATAAATATAGATATTCTGCTGCTTATAAATAACCACCTTTGTAAGTCAAGAGTCTCTTGATAATCATGTAGATGAAGAGAATGAACCAAGGTTTCCAATGCCTGAACACCAGGGTCCAGGACCACTGAACAAGTGAGCTTAATGATATTCAGAGACCAAGTAATTGTGGATGTGCAGAAGGAATGTAATGACACCATATTTGACTTTCAGTGTCATGAGGATTGGTAGATTGTGATGCCGATCCACTTTCTGAGAATCAAGGGATACAGGATGACATTGAATATTTACATTCAACGAATGGAGTTCATGCCAAGAAAGGGCTTCATGACCGCAAACACAATCTGAATGATTTGTATACCAAAGAAGAAAAGAGAAAAGCATGGCAATTTAATGTGAGACAATATATTACCTTGCTGGTGAATTTAAGATAATATTGTTTTAACTTCCTGTACAGCTGGTGCTAAGAAAAAACTATCCGAGTTCCTTAGAGATGATTCAACTGCTCGTTAGGGCACTAAAACTATCGATGTAGCTAAGGTTTTAAGTGCTGCAATACCAAGTCCTCAGCAATCATATAAAGTTGGTGTATGCATTAGAAGAGCAGCAAGCCAAATGACCGGATCATCAGCAAATACCAAAGGTTGCAAACTTGCAATGAGGGAAGTAACAATGAACATTCAGGGCATGCCGCTGATGCCGTAATAAGAACTTAGAAATGGATCTCTGACTGAAGGAAAACCAATTAAAGTAAAAAAAAAAATTATTTGGATGATGTGCTCTCATATCTTCACTTATCTGCATAAGATCCCATGACAAAATGCAGCTTCGTGGATGAGATTGTTAGTTTTTTATGTAAATTCAGAATTTTCTGTCACAACTCACCGACAACGAATGCAATATGTAGAACTATTAACCCACAGTTCCTGTTGTTGAATCCTTTGAGGCTTTACAGTTTGATTGATGATAGAAATTTGTTGGACTGACATGGTTGACCTAGGTAATACTAAAGCTAAGCCAACTTGACGTGGTTGTAAGAGAAAGTTTCAACAGGTTGTTTCTTGTGATAATGAGAAGCATCTTCAACTGAACCTAAGAAATAATCCAGAAAAAATTGTATCATAGTGATTATGAAGTAGTTCCTGAGATGCCTATGGAGGACGATAAACTCCTGAACCTGCCAACAGGGCTCATGCTGAACTTAGAAAATCTGGGTTCTTTCAGCGTTGAGTTTGAGCAAAAGGTTTAGGTGTTTTGGGCCTTTGAAGGAATCAAAGGAAGAACCAAAGAAGCAATATGCAAAACAGCCTTGCTAGAATTTGTTCAGATGCTGAAGTTGCTTATATCTGCTGCAACATTTAACATTTTTGAGTCATCGCTAATCAACTACCAGCTAAATTACACGCCTTCTGTTTGCTTTAGAAGTTCACCCCTGCTTTGACAAATGCAAAAGAGAATCCAACTTAACGTCTTGTCTCCATTGAGGATTTTCAGGTATGAGCATGAGCTTCACACTTTCTTGCTTATTCACCTTTCAATGAGGAAAAATAACAAATACTGTGGGTAAAACGCTTTAGCATCTGTTGATTTTTGAGCAATCTCTAATTCTTTAGCTTCTTTTGTGACTGGTGTTTTAGCATTTTATAAATTTTCCAGTAATGTTGTGATGTTCAGGTCAATGCTGGAGAATACACTTACTGCTTTGTGGATTGTAGGTACGAAAAACAGCAGCTTATTAGAAAGAGAAGGTAACGTAGCATTTTTCTGGTTACTGCCTTTTACTTTCTGTTGTCCGTTGCTATTTTGGTATTGAGGAAGGTTATTCATGTTTCTGTATCTTGAAGCTTTATGCAGAAGCTCAGCATGACAATGCTAGTAAGGCCATCTTGGCATCTTACAAATTATTAATTTTCTAACATTTGGTTGACCGGAATTGATGTATTTTGTCTAATCAACTCAGCATGAGCATTTTATGAGAAGCGCTTGTTTTCCCTTCCCTTTTTCCAAGAGAGATATTCCCACTATTCTTATGACTTTGCCACACTTTTTTAATTTATCCCTTTTATTTTGATGCAATTTCTTTTATGGAAATCTCACCAGTCACCACCATTTTTTTTCATTCACATCCAAACGTTTCAACTTAATATCTTCTACACAAATTGAATGGTCTCGCCATATCTTAATCCTTGTGCAATGATCCTTTGTTGCAATCTAAAAGGTACCGAGAGAGTATTGATGAATCAAATAGGAGAAATAGCTTTTAATGCCTGCATATAACCCTCAAGGAAGTGTCATAAGCTTAAGAGGAGCCATCACATTTTCACATCTGCAACATTTTATGGAACATTTTACCTTTACTTTACCAATTAGAATTTTAAAACTTTTGAGAAAAATTGGTCATCCACACATATTTTCCTCTATTCAATCCATTTTATTGTTATAAGGTCATACGAATCCTAATTGTTTATGTCATTCTTCACTCCTGTTATCCGGGTTAAATCCGAGTTACCCCTTTCTATTCTAATCTCATCAATGTTCAAACTTCCACTTCTCTTGCTTGCACAGTTGTCCATTCTCCAACATTCTTTGCATATGATGAAACCAACTTAAACGATTTTCTTTCATTTTATCTTTACTATTTGCGATTTTAATTTTAAATTCTATCCGTTGGGGTATAACTCATCCATCTTTGAGATACGCATCTCAGCTACTCCATTTTCTTACTATGATTACTTCTAAAAGCACAACATTCTATTTCATATAGTAGTTTGGATCTAATTGCTTTTCGATTGAATTTTCCCTTTGACTTTAGTTGCTCACTTCGGTTGCATAATATTTTTAGACATAGTTTTCCATTTTAGTTATCCTCACTGAATCGTATGCTTGGCTATATCTCCAATGATCTCTTTGTGTTGGTTTCTATGTATAGTCGAGTCTATATTGTTTGATTAACACTTTAGAATTGTTGTTGAGAGGCAATTGGTGAACAAACTGCAATCCTCAACTCTTAGAGTTTACAATTGAGGGTTGCTTTCTTGTTGAATTTGAGATTGCCATGATCTTAATTCTTAGATCTTCGTGGATTCATCTTTGATCATCCCCTTATCGACTGTCGTGTTCGATTGTATTTCTCTTGATTTTCTATCTAGTCCCACATCATTACTGCAAACCCCTATGCAGTTTTGTCAGTTAATCTTGAACATGAAATCAATTGAATGATAATTACAGACTAGTTCTTTTGAATTAAATTTTAATACTTCTGCAGATATGCATGTGGTAATGAAAAAGATCTTCGTACCAGAATATATTCTATGCAGGTATAAGTTCTAAACCTCCTGAGCATGGTAATTGATAGATAATGTGTGTTCAGTTCAGGTCTTCTTTTGAGTTTGGGAGACAAAATATTGGGGCTTGTTTTTAGAACCGAACTGAAAAAAAGTGAACAAGAATCGAATTTCATTTTGAAGATGAAAGCAGCCAAACAAATAAATTAACTTTCACTTTAGTTCAGGAAATCGTAGACCATTGGGTAGTGGTAACTTTTTTTTTTTTATTGAGGTGAAGTAGTGGTGACTTATTTTTTTGAGGCAAGGTCACGGTAACTTTTTTTTTTAGGTAAGGTAGGGGCTATTTTTTTCTTTTGTCGGGTTAGTCATAATCCTTAGACTAAGGATAGGGAAATTTTTTTCGCAAATTCTTGTGAGAGACGGTCTCTTTGAGATACCATCTCTAATTGGATTGACCCATTAGGGAAAATGTAGAGTAAATGTAGGCTATAAGCTTTAATGAATTGGGCCTGAGAGACATCTTTCAGAAAGACGATCTCTCATAAAACTACCTGAATTTTTTTATTTTTTTTGCAAATGGTGAGAAACAAACTTTGATAAAAGAGAAAACTTTTACTACTAGACTACCTCATAAAATTCGGAAGGTAAATATTGGCTGAATAGCAAGTGGATTTGTCTTTACTTAGCCACTAACCCTTTGAAATGTCCAAATTATGTTGAATCCCCGAGACAGGAAAAAATGAGCAAAAGGTACATATCCTATTATTGGGTCCCATCATTTACCAATAAGGAAGCTTTCACATGAAGGTTGTGGAAAATAAATTTGTAGGAGTATTTGAGTGAATGACTTATACCTATAAGCTATGATGTCATTATAAAGCTCTCTAAAAAGAGAAAAATATTATGACCAAAAGTCATCTTTGTAAATTTCGTCTTTATAAAAAGGCTTGAAAAGATATATGGCGGGCCATTTGAAGGCTTAACACCTTGTAAACTGTTAAAATTAGCAGTAGTTATGGTGGGAAATTATTAACACAGCTGGATTCATCTACCACATTACTATTATTATTATTGTTGATCGGACCCATTAGATACAAGAGTAGAGTACATAGTTTTGGACATTTTTTCAAGGTAAATAATATTCTTCCTCTTCCTCTTCCTCTCATTTTTCACCAGTTGCAAAATAGAGTATATGAAATTTAGTAGAAGAAAAATCAGGTTGGAGAATAAAACAAAAAGAAGTTGAAGATATAAATGAGTATTTAAGATGGAAATAGAGTATAAGTTTGTAGATAAGAATAAAATGAAAATAATGGAATCGTTACTAAAAAAGAAAGTGTAAAATTAGTGAGAAATGGTGCGAAATGAGAAGGACTAGAGAAGTGAGTTATATTTACCAAATAAAACTAAATTTATAACATTTTTATCAGCCTAGGCAAACCATTTAAGTTGGATAATTTAAGAGCTAATTAAGAATAAGAGCCAAAAAAGAAAGCAAACTAATTACAAACTCATTAACCACCTTTTTTTTTTTTTGAGGGAAACTCATTAACCACCAATTGTCTTTCATTGATACAAGTTTTAAATGAATATGAGAAGTTCTAGTTTGACTTTTATTTGCATTTATTCAATTAGAAATTGAGTATTCATAGACGTTTTGAAGATTTAACTATCAATTTAAGCTTGTAGATGAGTTGAATTTTTTTGACATGGTATGAGTGAGGAAGATTTGTCTCGCTTCCATATACTCGATGTGAAAGAGTTCTCATGTTAGACGACGTTATAGAGTATATAACATATCTCAAGAGCTTCTTGTCGTAGAAGGTGGATGATCTTTCAATGCGTTTCTTCATAAGGGAAATTAAAGAGTTTTGCCATTGAAAGATCCCAAGCCAAAACATACTTGAAGCAACACAAGTTGCTCTAAAAGGGCATGAAAAAAAATAATTGCTCATTAAACTCGTCTGAAAAGGAAAAAATGGGCAGTTAGAATCAACAAATACTCCCCACTATTAAAAAATGTCCTTGGTCATGAATCTAGATAGAGTTGCAAGCTATAGGATGAACCTATGTTTAGGGACAGGGATATTTTACCAAACGGAAAATTACATTAATAAAAACACTTTAGAACTAGTCTTGTGATTGTGAGTGATTGTCTTTTGCTCAAACGACCTTAAAAACAAGGAGTTGTCGTCATCATCATTATATTTAGTGTATTCCGCTCATAGAAAACTATGATTAGGGTCTGGGAAGGAAACAATGACGACAACTCGTACCCATTAAGGAAAGAGTGTTCAAAGAGTCCTCCGACTGGAGAAGGGTCTTCAAAGAGAGAGAAACCTGCAACTTACAAACGAGTCTATATGCTAACAATTCAATTAGTTGGGACTTGGGATATCAACCTATCTATGCAAAGTGTCTCACAATTTGGCGTGTCTTGTATAAGACCGTCACACCATGAGATATGAGCCCATACAACAAACCATAATTATTTACTTTGAAAAAACATTAATTAATTAATTTATAATTTAACAGACATTACATGAAGACTGCTGAAATTTTTGTAGAGGAAATGACTTGATAATTGTTTTTTTTTTTTTTTTTTACAAAAATAAGGATAAAATGGTCGTTAAAATCTCCATTAAACTAGCTTTTGGAAAAACTTCTAAACTCATGCCATTAAAAATTAATTTTTGCAAACAAATTAATCATTATCAAACTTAATGGATGAGTTAATGAAGTAGTTTGATTTATTTAGAAATCATTCATCAATAGAACATGAAAAATCTAATAAATTTTATTTTATCTAATATGTTTATTGATCACGTTAGTTGTTTATATGGTGTATATTAAGTGAAGTGTGAAATGTAAATTCATCATCATATTTTGTATATCCCATCCATAGAAAACTATGATCAGGGTCTGGAGAGGGAAGGACTGCGACAACTCATACCCATAAAAGAGAGCACGACCAAAGAGTTTCCCTGCTCGAGAAAGAAAAAGATAAAATTTTACAGCTGATGGGACAAAGTGCTACTGAAGTGAACTCCACACGTCTACGTCATATCACACCCTTAGACATAAGATAAAATAAATAAAAATAGAATGTGGTACTATTGAAATTGATGTTCATATAGTGTATTAACTGAAGTGTGAATTGATGATAAATACTTAAGATTACTTTTATTAGTTGTTATCTATGAATGTGGTACGATAAGTATTGTAAATACAGTTTTTTTTTATCTTTTAAAAACTAAGCTATTTTTAATTTTTTTTTAATTGTTTCAGATATAGAAATAGATATACATTTGGTCTGCATCAACAATGATAGTTATTTTGATGTTGATGTTTTTTTTTGACTAAATATTCTGATGTTGTTATGGAATTATTAATAGGATTACAATCAACAAAAAAATACAAGAATTATTTATTGGTAATCAACAAGATGGACATGTAAAATGGAAGATTTATATAATTTATATAAAAAGTAATTTATATTTTAAGCTACAGATAAAAAATTATATTGCTAAGGGCTATTGGGCTATCTTCAATCTCCCTCCTACAGCTAGTTGGACTATAAGGAAAATATGTCAAACCAAAAACGTTTTACTACCTTACATTCAAAAGTCTAAATACCCAATTAACCATACAAGTGTAAAATGTCAAGGGGAACAACACAAGAGTCAAATGGGATAAGATTTTTTTTTTTGAGTTAAAATGGGATAGAGATAAGATAGTGTGGCATAGATTTTCCAAAAACTAGATTTATTTTATGGATGACAATGAGTGATGTGCTGAAAAACAAAGCTAAATTAAGGAGGTTTGATATTATGTTGGATGATTTGTGTCCTGACTGTCCTCTTTGTGGCTTGCATTCTGAAATGGTAGATCACTGTTTTTTCAATGTGATTTCAGTCGCTCCTGTGTGCAGCTCCTCCAGCCTTGGATAGGTGTAAATTGCAAATTGGATAAGATAAGGAAGCTTGATTCTTCCTCTCCATTGCACATGAAAAGCAAATTGGAGAAATTCTTCCTAGAAGATGGCTTTCTTCATATTAATGCACTATAAGGGTTGGTTGAATTCAGTATTGGTACAATTTGTATTGATTTCGGATTTATAAAAATTTCATTTCTTCTAAAAGAAATATTTTCTAAAATATAAAGTTTAAATATAGTTTATAAATAAATGTAATGAAGAATTATTCACCATAAATTTTAAGCTATAGGGCAGGTTAAGATAAAAATTTCAGTCTCGCCATGAATTGGTAGGTGATCGACTTGAAATTTATAGTTGGTATAGGTATGAATGGGCATATATATATTCATCATTTCTTATGTATTATGTAGTGATTATTAAAAAAAAGTAGTGCTTGCATAGGAGTAATGTTTGGAAAAAAAATCATTTTTTGTTATTTTCTTTAACGTCTAATAACCTATTTAGTAAGTCTCATGGGAGACGGTCTATTCTATAGACGGAATTCATGAAGCCCAGCCCAAAATATAACATAGTATATTTGGGGTTATAATAAATTATTTGGGGTTATAATAACTTATATTTGGGGTTATAGAATAGTATATTCGAGGTTATAATACCTTATATTTAGGATTATAACATAATATAATTGATATGATAATAAAATAAATCAGTTAAGGGAAATGGGCTGGCCCAATTTTATAGTCTATTCTATAGACCGTCTCTTGTGAGATTTTGTGTAACTTTTTTGAATCAAAATTGGGCTATATTGAAGCAAAGTATTTGGAAGGTCCAAAATCTCGTATTAACGATTTTTCACTGCCCATTTAGCAGGACAGTTTGCGGCCTTGTAAAAATCAGACTAAAAATTCTTAGTTGTAAATACTTGTAATAGTTAAATAATAATGAGTATAAATTGAAAATTTTAAAAATTAGCAAGAAAAAATTTACTCCTATATTATTATGAACTATGAAGCACATATAATAAAAGTGTTTTATACAAGAACATTCATCAGAAAACTAACATGATAAAATAAATAAATAAATAAAAGAAAAATTGAAAATATATATAACAGTGCTACAAAAATTATAGCTTGAAGTAAGAAGTTTTATAATGTCTTAGACTGAAATAGATAATATACAAAGCTACATTATCAAGAACCATGTGTATACTTTTGTTTATATATGTTAATTTTATGAAAATATATAGGAGTGTTTGGCAAATTAATTTATTGAACAATTTTAGCTTATTTGGATATAAATAGAGGGTTGGGTGGTTAAACCAGCTAAAGATAGTGTTTGGCGAATCAGCTGGTTGAAACAACTTATTAATACAAATAAGCTGTTTTTGAACAAGCAGCTTGTTCAAAATCAGCTAGTCAAACCAGTTAATAAAATCAACTGGTCAAATCTGCCACTATAATCAGCTATCAACTACCAACTATCAGCTATTTGCCAAACACCCTCATAATATAAACGTAATTTCACCTCTAATATTCACATAGAATTATGTTTCGGATTTTTCTGTTCTACAATATAATCTATGATTCTACGTCACATATCCATCTATGATTCTCATTAATGTACACAAACTTTCTTGTTACACTTTAATTTTTTTTGATATTATAATATTATTTGCCTAAAATATAAAAAGGTAGAAATGCATCAACTAAATTTGGAGTCATGGGTTTTAAACCTATAACCTTTGACTTATCTCAAAGTAAACGTTATGAACTAAGCTATCATTTTTAGTGATAAGGAACATATCTATAAGGTTTATAGATTTTATTGCAACAATTGAATTTTGTACAAAGATTAATAAAAAGAGTTTTTTCATATACCAAAAAAAAAAGTTAGAGCTTTCATATTTGAAATATTACACCAATGATATTTTGTACAAAAATTAGTAAAAAGTATTTGTGAACATTTACTTGCATCTTTTAGGATAAATCTGCAAACAATTTGAGTTTTCATAGATAAGTGAAAAGAGAAAATTTTCAATACTGTCCAACAAAAGATGAGATTTTCAAAGAAATTTTTTCTAAATTGAATATTTTGTAAAGTGCAGACTAATTTAGGACAAAGTAAAATAAATGTTCTGAACTTGCACAACAGACACAAATAACTTTTTGACACTGGTTTGAGAGATTGTTTAGTAAATGATCGTTGATTTTTTAAATTGCTTGTTTGACCAATTGAATTGTTGACTTTTTTGTTAGTTATTAATTTAGCTTCATAAAATAGGTATTTAAGGAGATGCTCGATAAAATATGAAATGCTTGATAAAATTAGATATTAAATGTTATTGTTAACTAGAAAAATGGATCAATAAGTCAAAATCCAATGAAAAAGTTAATAAAACCAACAATTTCATTTTTACTTGAGGCAAAAGCTAAGAGACGCCCCATGCACATTCAATAACAAGAAAATAACATATTTGAAAGAATAAATTAGAAAACAATATAAAAGATATAAATAATATAATATATATGATGGTGATATGATTTAAATTTTATACTTTATTTGATAATATATCCTTATTGAGAAACGCTCAGGTGTTTTCAACAATAAGATCCATAACTTAATAACCAACTTTTCATGCCATTTAAAAGTTGTTTACCAAATAATCTAGGGCATTTTGACAATCAAAAAAGTCAAATGGCAAAAGTCCAAATCAACAAGATAACTAATATTTTCTCTATTTCAAAATAGTTTGACTTTTTATATACTCTAATGCACTAATTTGACCCATAAATCTTCAATTATACAAAATCTCATTAATGCAATATCTTAGTTGCAACATTGCCAAAATTTTGTGATTAGTTTTGACGGAATACTATGATTTTTTCTATGATAATATAGAAAATTTTACAAAATCTCATTAATACAATATCTCACTTGATTATACAAAATCACTGATGGAGGCTTCGAGGGAATACTATGATTTTTTCTATGATCTACTTCATCCATTTCAAATTAGTTGTAACATTGACAAAAACGACACAATTCATTCATCACACTTAATTTGTGATTTGTTTTTAATATATAGGTTAGAATATAATCAGGTGAGATCTTGTTTGATTCGTCTCATCGTAATGATTATTAATATTAAATTTTTATAATTTTGTATTATTCATAATTAGAGATATTAAGAATTGAATTAGTACATTAAACTGTGTGAATAAACAAAACAATATTTCCTCCGTTCCATAATACTTGCTACATTTCATTTTTTTACGCAATCTAATGCACAATTTTGATCATTAATATCTTAAACTACACTTATCTAAAAATTATAAAAATTTAATATTGTAAAAGTATGCGATTAGACGATTCAAACAAGATCCCACTTGACTATATTTTTACTTACACATTAGTTGCAATATGTAAAATAAGCTTGAACGATGAATAACGCACAAAATCGAAATGTAGCGAGTATTTCAGAACGGAGAAAGTATATATTTATTTTATTTTAATTAAAAAAAACACTCGACAATAATTTTCTAACTTTCACTTCCTACATCGTTTATTGACTTCTTGTGAGCCGTGACTGAGAAATACAACTCTAAACCCCCCAAACTCATAAACACCGAACTCCGAACTCAAACTCCAAACTTCGAATCGTCGATTCTCAGCATTTTGATTCTTCAATTCCTTCAAATTCATCACAGCTTTCAGATTATCATTCTAATTCTGCAAATTCATTCAATTCAACAACTTTCACTGCATCCAGCTACTCAACAGTTCGCAGCTTTTGTTCCTCCATTACTCGTTGTAAAGATTCTTACTCTTTGTTTCTTTCCAATTTCATTTTCAATATGCAATTTTTGTTAACCTAATTGCTTTAATTCATCATTTACGAGGTTCTTTGTCTTTCTTTCTCCCTAATTTGATACTTTATTCTCCTGCGCTAACCCTAATTTCTCATGATTTTTTTAAAATGGAGAAAGTTACAATATCTGATACTTATATTTACCCTCTTTTTGGTGGTGAACTCATTGTCGCATAATGTTTTTGCTAGAAAAGCAAATCGTGATTTCTGCTGGGAGTATGATCTTTGTTTTACGCACAATTTCTCGTGTCACTTTGGCTATTAATTTTTACTTTTTGATTCTTTTTTTATATAATCTTATTATTTACCGAAATACTTCGGCCTGAGTTCATTGTTATTTGGATTTTGTATTATTGGGATAAGTCAGTAGATTACAATAATATTTGTATTATGTATAGTTTGACCAATTTTTTCTGTATGACTTTGTGATTAGCTACACAGTTTTATTCTTCCCAACATCATTTTATGTAATTCATCTAACCAAGTATAGGAGGAGGACAAAATTGTGTTGAATATTGTGGGTTGAATGTTATAGAAGGAACTAAGCATAAAAGTAAGTAAATTGATAAAAATGTGATATAAAACCATAAATAATAACACCAAGATTTAATAAGATTCAACTTCTCTTATTAGACTATGTGTTTTGTATTTGTGTTTAAAGGATAGTGGAGCTAACTAGCTTAATCTATACAAATGAAAGTATTACAACAAGGAGATAATAATGGACCGGTGAGGAAAAATGTAGTGGGAGAGAAATACATAATAGAGCAGGGGGCTTAGACAGAGAAGTGAAGCTCTAACATGAGCTTGGCTTAAGTTACAACACCAATAAGGGCTTGTATATATAACCAACAAAGAGTGTTAGCATTGAGTAAAAGCTTCCAGAAACATGCGTGATGAACAGTTTGAGCTTACCTCAGCTCGGACGAGCAACATGTAATTTGAAGCTTTTCGTTCCAACATTTTGAGTTCCCGTTCAAGCATCTTCTCTGATCTTCACGTGATTGCTTTACACTCCAATCCCCAATGCTCCAATGCTTCCATAATGTACCAAGACGAATTCAAAGCATCTTTTCTTCACAAAGTTTTGACAACAGCTCTTCAAGAGTCTCTTGGTAAAATAAACCATGTTTCATCAAACTTTATGCTCAAATACACTATTAGGACATGTACAAATTTGTCAATGAAATTTGAAAAGCACATGCTAAGTATACTTTACAAATGGCTTAAACCAAATTACATTCAGCTATTCTCTTGAGAGAATGTCTCTTTGAGAGATGTATCTCAAGCTCAACCAATTAAAGACTAATACCTACTTACCATATTTTTAATGCCAACTTACATTATCCTTAATTGCTTACTAACCGTATTCTTAATGTGTACTTTCAATATCTTAAATGTCTACTTACATCATTCTTAATACCTACTCACAGTATTTTAAAAAATATAAATTGGATCCGGCTCAATTAGAGATGGTCTCTCAAAGAGACTGTCGTCTCACAAGAATTTGTGAATTACATTTCTTCACACAAAGTATGAGATTGTCCCATATCCAAAATTTTAAATCAATGACCTTTGGACTTTGATTCAAGGTACACTTTGCTTCAATCTCCACCTTGATGGGTCTACCCATGTCAAACAAAACAAAACCTTCAATCAAACCAAATCCGATAACACCCTAACCACTTATCCATAGACACTAACATACTTGCCAAAACACATGCATCAAAAGATCATATCGACAAGATGTCCTAAAAGGATCCAATCTGAGTATGTATCAAAGACTCTTAAAAGTCTTTCAATATCAACCAAGCTCACCCAATGCATGAGCTTGTTGATTGGAAATTAGACCAATTTTCAAATTTGCTTAAACCATTAGATTTTCCTCAATACGACTGGCTGAATGGGTTGTAGTCTTGCAGATCGTCCACTGACATGTGAACCGGGTCACACATCTCGAAATGAGGGGTGTTCGTGATATACGTTGCTTTGGGATGCAAATCACTTTGACAATTTGTTCATCCATCTTATATTCATCTAGCCAAAGTAATTTCAGATCTAGGGAAGTAATCACCTGTCCTGCAATTCTGATATAAGAAGGGAAAATTTGCCTTTGAATGATTGCTTTTTATTTTAAAAGGTTCGTGTGTTTTTGTAATACTCATATTAGTTTACTTGATGATTTTTTTTCTTTGAGATTGAAGATATTGAACACTCTCTAAGCATTTAAATCCAAACAGGTTTTACATCTTTGTCCTTCCTTTTTTATGAAGTTGTATAAGTAAAGTCTTTGCTTTAGGAAGAAATTTCCATATTTTTGTGAGATTTGTTGAGTAAGAATCGAACAACTGGATTTTAAGGTGAAATAACATTGCTTTATCCTGCTATGAAGCGGCTCCCACTTTAACAAGGATTTTTTTTTTGGGTGGTGTTGGTGGTTTCGGTTGCATGTAGCCCTACCTTTGTAGTAACTAATTTTTTTGTTGGTAGAGAATTTTTGTTCTTTTTTTTTTTGTTCTTTTTTTTTTTTCCTGTTTTGTATCGTTTTTGTGCCTGTGTGGTATGAAGGATTTGTGATTTCTTTGTTGCAAACCGTCCAGGCTGGCTGTATATAGCTTCCTTTTTTTTCGTTTCTTTCATGTATATCTTTGTATACAGTTTATACCGGGGAGGATTTTCTTATAATAATGTAACTGGTGGGATTTGTTAATCTTATGCGTTTTATGCTGACAATTAATTTTGTTTCTCCCTCCTTTGTAATGATTTCTAATGTCAGAGGCAGAAAGTCCTTGAACTTGGAAATAACATGCCATGTACTTTCTCTATTTAAGTGCCCTGATTGTTTTTGGCATGCAATATAAGGATTGATTAAAGAATGTAACTGTACCATGAAGCCCAAGTGTTTAGAAGAGAAAATAGTCCTCATGTTGGGTGTGGTGCTAACATGGGTTAAATGAAATTGTCCATTGGCCCTTATACTCTAAAAAGTGTACACAAAAGTGAAATTGTCCCTTATAACTAGAAATCTCTTAAATGGGAAAATGGTGCACTTGTAAAAACAAAGTATTTTGTTCACATGTCAACTTTAATTTGAGTACTCTAATCAACCTCTGCAGTAAATTATGTATAGTAACTAATTTTAAGCTCTCTATTTGATGAATTAAGCTGCATTGACACTTCAAACTGGAATGTAGCTATTTGCCCCTCTGTTCCTATGAATTTGTTGTATAACAACATTGTTACGTAACATGCAATTTAATTTTTGGTAAATTGGTTTGGCAAATAAGGAAAAAAATTTGAATCATGTTATATTAAAAAAAGAATGGTGAGTATTCAAGAAAGTTGAGGTGGAATTCCCCTAAATGGAACTATAGAAAATTTATTAGGTCATCCAAAATTGGAAAATTTAGCAAATAGAGGGGGACAAAGGGAGTATTAATTATGATAGAGTAGTTTTATTTTTTAAGCATTTAACATCCAATTCTCGTAAGAGTCCTACTTTTGTGTGAACATGATGTGAAGTATGCTTTTTATATCTTTGTTCAATTAATTTGCTATGGTGATCCTTTGTAAAGCATATTTATAATCTGCTATATATGTCTACATTTTTGTGAATATAGGAATGAAGTTCAGTGTGGCTGCATGATTATTTTTGAAAGATGGATGCGGAAATAGCTCCTACTTTGCAGACAAACAATCCTAATCTTTCAAATGGTGGCAGCCCAGTGGCAAACTTGGATTCTAGTTCTGGACAAGCTGTAAGTAGAGAATATATAGATAATGTTGCTTGTAAAAAATGCGAGCAATCACCTTTGCCAGTCAAGTCTCTAGATAAAGGTGTACATGATGATTCTGAACCTGGCTTTTCAGTGCCTGACCACCTGGAAGATAGAGCAATCAATGATCTTGATGCGGTTGGCACAGACATAGAAAATGCTGTGAAAGTGCAAAAAGAAACCATCTCTTCCGAAAAATTTGAGTCAAAGGAAGAGCAAGAAATAGACCAGGAATTCAATTCGGATTCTTTAAATCGTCAGAACAATGAAGAAAATAATGCAATGCGCGTGCCTCCGAAATCGGACACTTTGAAGAAAAATGACCTTGTAAGGGATCAGCTGCTGCCTAGTCCTAGTGAGGCTGAAGCAAACAGGGATGATGCTGAGAAAGTGCGAAAAGTAGCCACTGATACTGTTTTAGTTGAATCACTGGACAAACAAGTAGTAAATCAGGAGTTGAATTCTGATTCCGCGAAGCCTCAGAACAAGGAGGATCTAAATGCCAATCATGCACCTCCAGAATCTGAATGTTTAATGAAAGATCCCTCTGTTAGTGATCAGCTACCACCTGAAAATGACTGGGTAGATGAAGATCATAAACCAAATCTGGAATGTGGAGCAGCCAATGACCTTATTGTGCTTGAAACAAATATGGAAAATATTGAAGTGCAAAAAGAAGATGCCGTTGCTCACGTAGTCGAGTCACAGGACAAGCAACAAGATCAAGAGTTGAATTCTGATTGTGCAACTCTTCAGAATAAGGAAGATCAAAATGCCACACGTGCATCTGAAGAATCTGATAATTTGATGAATGATAACTCTGTTGATCAGCTGCCACCTGATGATGAAGGTGTGGATAAAAATTACAAACCTTGCTTTTCAGCGTCTGAGCACCTGGAACATAGACCAAAAATTGATCCAAGTGAAGTGGACGTAAATATGGAAAGTGTTGAGGAAGTGACAAAAGAAGTTGCTGATACTGAAGTAGTTGAGTCACTTGAGAAACAAGAACAAGATCTGGAGGTAGTGGAAAAAGCAGCTGTGGATAGTGAAGTAGTTCAGTCACAGGACAAACAAGATCATTATCAGGAGGAAATGCAATTAGATGCTGCAGATAATGAAGTAGTTGAGTCACTGAACAGACGAGAACCAGGTCAAGAGTTAAATTCTGATTGTGCAACTCTTCAGAACAAAGAAGATAACAATGCCAAATGTGCTTCTCTAGAATCTGAAACTTTGATTAATGGTCACTCTGTTGGTCAGCTTCCACCTGAAAGTGAAGGTGTAGATACACATTGCTTTTCAGGGTCTGATCATCTGGAACATAGAGCAACAGATGATCTAAATGAAGTGGACGTAAATATGGAAAGTGTCGAGGAAGTACGAAAAGCAGCTGCTGATACAGTAGTAGTTGAGTCACTGGACAAACAAGAACAAGATCAGGAGGAAGTGCAAATAGAAGCTGCAGATACTGATGTAGTTGAGTCACAGGACAGACAAGAACAATGTCAGGAGGAAGTACAACAAGAAGCTGCTGATACTGAAGTAGTTGAGTCACAGGACAGACAAGAACAATATCAGGAGGAAGTACAAAAAGAAGCTGCTGATACTGAAGTAGTTGAGTCATGGGACAGACAAGAACAATATCCGGAGGAAGTACAAAAAGAAGCTGTTGATACTGAAGTAGTTGAGTCACAGGACAAACAAGAACAAGATCAGGAGCTGAATTCTGATTATGCAAAGTCTCAGAATCATGAAAATCCAAAATCTGAAAGTTTGGTGAAAGATCACTCTGTTAATGATCAGGTGCTACCTGAAAATGAAGGTGTTGATGAAGATTATGAACCACTCTTTTCAATGCAGGAGCACCTGGAACATGAATCAACTGATAATCATAGCGAGGTTGATGTAAACATGGCAAATGTTGAGGAAGTACAAAATGAGGCTGCCGGTACTGGAGTTGAGTCTCAGGACAATCAAGAACAAGAGCAGGAGTCGAATTCTGATCGTGCAGAACCTCATAATGTTGAAGATCAAAATGCCAAACATGCACATTCAAAGTCTGAAAATTTGATGAAAAATGACTCTGTCAGTTGCCCGGTGGAGCTTGAAAATGACGATATAGAGGAAGATATTGCACCTGAAATTTCAGTGCCTGATCACCCCGAATGTAGATCAACCAATGCTCTTAATGATTCTGATACACTTATGGAAGACATTGAGGAAGTTCAGGAAGAAATTGTTGATTCTGAAGCAGTTATGTCACAGGACGAACTAGAATCTGATGAGGAGTTAAGTTCTGACTCTGCAAAGCGTCACAGCAAAGCAGAAAAGAATGTCAAACATGGATCTCTGAAGTCTGGAAGCTTGGTGAATGATCACCATGTTAGTTATCAGCTACCACCTGAAAAAGAAGGTGAATTTGCCATCTTTGATTTAGTTTGGGGCAAGGTGAAGAGCCATCCTTGGTGGCCTGGGCAAATATTTCACCCTTCTGATTCCTCAGAGAAGGCATTGAAATATTATAAAAAAGATTGCTATCTGGTTGCGTATTTTGGTGATCGAACGTTTGCATGGAATGACGCTGCAGTATTAAAGCCGTTCAGGAATCATTTCCCCCAGGCAGAGAAGCAGAAATATTCAGAAGCTTTCCAAAATGCTGTGAACTGTGCTTTGGAAGAGGTCTCCAGAAGGGTAGAACTGGGCTTGTCCTGTTCTTGTGCCTCCGAAGAAGCCTATGGCAAGATCAAATATCAAGTAGTTGAAAATTCTGGGATTAGGGAAGAGTCAAGTAAGCGGGAAGGAGTTGATAGATCCACTGGTGTGGATTCTTTTCAACCTGATAAGCTCACCGAATATGTTAGAGCTCTGGCACTTTTCCCAACTAGTGGTGCTGACCGGCTTGAACTTGTTATAGCAAAAGCTCAGCTATTAGCTTTTAATCATTTGAGAGGTTATGACACGTTACCTAGCTTCCAGTATTATGAGGGGTTGGTGGAGTTTGATGCTGATTCACTGCCTGAGGATGAGGTGATGAGAGATGAGAATGAATATGAACATTCAGTGAATAACGCCAAGAAAGGCCCTCGTAAACGTAAGCACGATCTGAAAGATATTGTGTACCGAAGGAGAAAAGAAAAAACCGTGACGGAATTAATGGGTGAGACAATGTATTACCTTGATGGTGAATTCGATTCTTTTGACGAGGATGATATTAGTTTGACTTGTACAGCTAGTGCTAAGAAAAGACCATCCAAGTTCCATACAGATGATTTCACCTCTCCACAGAACACCAAAACGATCTCTGTAGCTAAGGTTTCAAATGCAGCATTTACACCTCCTCAGCAATCTTTCAAAGTTGGTGCACTCATTAGCAAAGTTGCAAGCCAAATGACTGGGTCATCTACAAATACCAAAGACTGCAGCAAGGGAAACAACAGCAAAAATTCAGCAGGCGATGCTAATGAAGGAATAGAGCTTCCTAGTGGCTCTTTGACCAAGGACACAACCATACAATCAAAGAAAACCTCTTTGGATGATATGCTCTCTCAGCTTCACTTATCTGCACGAGATCCTATGAAAGGATACAGCTTCTTGAGTGACATTGTTAGTTTTTTCTCTGAGTTTAGAAATTCAGCTGTCATAACTCAGCGAAAAAGACTGCGCCAAGGAGCTGGTAGGAAAAAGAAATCTGATGCTGTTGTAGGGCCCTCTGAAACTTTACAAGTTGATGATGGAAACGACTCGTATTGGACTGACATGGTTGTCCAACATGATGCTGAAACTAAACCCTCTCGACGTGGTCGTAAGAGAAAGGGTGAACAGGTTGCCCGTGGTGATAACGAGAAGCCTCTTCAATTGAAGCCAAAGAAGAATTCTAGGAAAAAGTATTATCATGGTGATCATGAAGCAGTTCCTGAGATGCCAACGGAGGATGATAAAAAGCTGGACCTGCCTGCAGAGCTCTTGCTGAACTTTGGTGAGACTGGTTCTGTACCTTCAATAATGAGTTTGAACAAAATGTTCAGGTGTTTTGGGACACTGAAGGAAGCAGAGACAGAAGTAGATACACAAGGCAGTCGTGCTAGAGTGGTCTTTAAGAAACGTTCAGATGCTGAAGTTGCATACAGTAGTGCTGCAACATTCAACATTTTTGGGTCAATGCTGGTTAATTACCAACTAAATTATACACCTGTTTCATTTGGAAATACCCCCCGCTCAATGGGTAGTGGAAAAGAGGAATAAACGTCTCCTTCGAACTTATTTCACCAGGATCATTTTGAGGTATGAGCTTGAGCTTCATGCGTCACACTTCTTGCTTCTTGCTACTTGATCACTTAACGAAAGAAAACAATTACTCTTGTTGAATAATTTTGCATCTGCTGATTTTCTAGTGTTTAGTGATACTTTATTGCTTCTTGGGTAATTGGTGCTCTAAGCCTTTTTTCCCCCCTGTAATGGTGGGTTATTCAGGTCACTGATGAAGACTGCAATCGGTGTTTTGTGGACTGCTGGGATTTAAAATTGCAAACAGCAGGATGGTTGACAAAGAAGGTAACCAGGCATTCTTCTGGTTATCTGTTCATTTCTTCCTGTTGTCTGTCGCTGTATTGTAATAGAGGAAACTGTTTCTTGTTACTGTGCGTAAAAGTTTTATGTTAATGCTCAGCATGACAATTAAGTAAGGCCATCTTGGCATCAAATTGAACCACAAAACTGGCTTTCATTCCTTCATATTGCATGCTGAATTCCAAGATGCATTGTCATAAGCTTAGAGAAGATTTCTCCTACCGTGCTAGCCTTAATTTTCCCTTTGCAAATGTTTTGATATTTCACTTGGTCAAATTGTAGATTTCAAGAGGGAGGGGGTGGGGGTGGGATGGGTAAATCAACTGCCCTTCTGAAACCCAAAATTTCTAATTAGGCTTATGTTCTTGGTGAATACAATATTTGTGACAATCTTAGAGTCGGTGAGTTCCACTCAGTGAAATTCTTGGAATGACCTTTCGATGTCTGTTTGGCGTTCATTAAAATGTCCATTTGCCATCGTTGAACAAATATGTACTACATAGAGTCCCTTCTTGTCCTTCATGGCATCATGCCCATGCCCATGCCTGTGTGCCCATCTGTTAGATCATTTTTCTCTGTTGATTTTGTTTTTCGAGTTGTATATTCTATGCCTTTAATGCTAACTCTAAAGTGATTTTGAAGGTTCGATCATTTTAATTACCAAATTTTGTACATTAAATCATGTTAGCAATAATCATTGAATGTATGTTGATCTGAAATGAATGTTGACTCCTTTGCATTGTTCTATATAGTATCATTTGTTGTGGCTTCTTACGTTACTTTTGGCTTAATATAATAACTTGCTTTAGGCTTCATATTTTCGAAATAATGTAACATATATACTAGGACTTATAAATTATTGTGTTTTTTGCTCCATCCTTGAAATGAACTATGAAGTACTCTTCTATGCCTGTAAGGACGCTTCTATTTTTTAGCATACTAGCTGATTATGTGTTGGAATTGTAATATAGGTGACCTTGTGCGAGCCTGGCACACATTCATCTTATAGTTCTCTGACACTCCACAACTTGCTCTGCGCATTTTATTATTGATCATAGTCCTTGTGAGAGTTTGTTTGTCTTTTGGTTGATCAGTGATTGAATATCGTCATTTATATGAACATTATTATCAGTTATTCCTATGTTTCTCCATTAAATATGATCGAGTAGGGGAATCAATGAGATTTATCAATATAATCCAATAAATAATGTGCAGTATAATTTTTCAAATGTATGCTTTTCTTCTCTTCAATATATATAGATGCTGGTTAGTAGATTGATTGAAGATGTTATTGATCCTCCTATTTTACTTGTTTCATTGTATAATTTATCATTGATCTAAATTCTGTCATTTCATTAGAATCCTGTTTCTTTTGTATAATTGGCTTCTTTGTCGGATCCTTTTCACAGAAGATTAAATCAATCCCCATAGTTGTCTTAGTCTATTATAGACCATGAACCACACGCGTCTTCCTTGGCCTCTTGCTCACTGGTGACCTATCCCTGGGTTACCGACAGATCATTATTGTTAGTCTTTTGATTATACGGGGCTTGGATTACTATTTGACTCCGATGATGTCTTCTGCTTGTTGCTCCTCTAGTTTTGCTCTTCTTTTCACTCCCTTCTGTTTCTATTGAAGGTTATTTGTGTTGACGGTTTCTCATGTGTTTTATGATGATGGTTCATGCCTTTGATGTATCTTGCCTACATGATGATACATTGTTGTTTTCTTAGCGCTAGACTTTGAGTCACTGAATCACGAGTCACAAATCGATGCTTAGGCTTCCAAGCATTGAGCACGAGGCACTATAAGCCACAGGTCCAAGGATCGAAATCTGGCTCTGATACCAATTGTAACTGTCTAATTCTTAATTTCCTTTAGTAAAATATGACACAACGGAAGACTCTTGACTAATTACTCGGGCTATTTATATCGTAGACCAAAGGTCTAAGCAAACCTATTAGATTTAAGAAAAAAATATTTAACTTATTGAAGTATTTATTTATAAAAATTTAATTGGTTTGTTTAGACCTTTGGTTTAAGGTTGGCCTTCCTTCATGATATGTATCATGTCACTGGAATGAATTTTGTGAAGAAAATGAGATTGCTGAGGGAGAATAAACATGGTCATTAAGCTTCTCAAGGGATATTCTTATTAAAATTACACTAGCTGTCCGTCCATTATTATTTTCACCATTTGATATTGATTATCAAACGGGCCGTTACCATTCTGCAAAATAGTGTATATTTATAGAATTAAGGTTTCCAATTGAATTTCAACATCAGAACGACAAGAACGTGAAAATCATTATTCATAAATTGCAATTGTTCAGTTTTCACAATTCAAGAAAAGTAAAAATACAAAGCATCAAGTTGATTATATTTCTTGTGCTTCCAATGCTTGGACATCTTCATAACATCAAATTAAGCTACTTGTTACTTCCAATGTTTATTAGTCATTATTCGTCCTTGTTTCTTCTTGCAAGAGAGAGAGAGAAATATGTATAAAGGCAAACATGTAGGAGATATAAATTATTAGTATATATTTGACTGCATGAGTTGTAAAAATAAATCCCGTTTTTATATGTTTTTTTCTCTTTTCCCATTTGAAAATTTTTAATACTTTTTCCCATTTAGAATCTTCTTATTTTAGTAATCTATAGAATTCAAGAAAATTGTTACCCTTACACTTTAATCTATAGAAATTAATTTATATTTTGATTCCCAATGCATTTACTTTACATACATCTAATGAAATTTAATGATATTATTATACTTACACTTTAATCAATAAATATTTATTTTTTATATTATTTTACTCAACTCTCATAGTATTTATTTTGTAATTATAGTTTATCTTGATTTTTTCCCAGATTCTAAATGCGAAGATAAAAAAAAAACAGAGGGAGTAGTATTTAGGTTTAAGCATGGAGAGAGAGAAATGTGATGCAAAAATGTGGAATGGAAGATTGCTTAATAATTTAATCAAGAGAGCTAGAAGTATTATAGTATTAGGCTATTAGCCGGGGTTGATAATAAGTTGGACGTTGATTGAATTTTTTGCACTTTGACTTTACTTTGATTAAAAGTCAATTTTATATACTTTGACTTTGCTCTAAGTGGGGCTTTCCAATAGATTGAGATATGATATTTGTTTTTTTTTTTTTGAGTTTAGATATGATATTTGTTTTGGTGAATCAAATTTGCAAATTCACAGTTTTAATGCATTTCGAATGACTACAATATATATATATATATATATATAGGATCAAATGAGAAGGGGTCTTAAAATGAGAAGGGGAAGTAATTTCAGCCGTTTAGATGAAAGATCAATGGTCAGGATGAGTTTACATCCTTGCACGCGGTTTAAGAATGCTTTTACCCGGTTTTTTTTGCTTTTTTATGTTATGATTTAAGGTTACTATGTTTTTAGAAAAAGATACTATGTTATGAATAAGGGTTACTATGATTATGTATAGTTACTGTGTTCTCTCAATCTTAACAGAACATCGTAACTTTTAAAAATAAACATAGTAACCTTTGATCATAGCATAGTATCATTTTCTAAAAACATAGTAACCTTAAATCATAACATAAAATGGAGAAAAAATCGACGAGAAAGATGATTTTCACCCGTTAGATTTTCATAAGATCAATGGCTATAAATCCTTCTCATCCTTCTCATTTTGAGACCCCTTCTCAATGGATCCCTCCCCTATATATATATATATATATATATATATATATATATATATATATATATATATATATATATATATATATATATATATATATATATATATATATATATATATATATATATATATATATATATATATATATAGATGTAGGATCAAATGAGAAGGATTTTAAAATGAGAAGGATGAGAAGGATTTTTGTTTGTTTTTTTTTGGTTACTATGTATACAAAAAAGGATACTATGTTTTAAAAAAAGAACATTTTAATATTGATGTCATAGTTACCTTTCTGTGTAACATAGTTACTTTTACAATTATGTGTTAGCTCAATCGTGACCATAGATTTTTTTATGTAAGTGAAATCAAGGGTGTAGAATCCTTCTTACCCTTCTCATTTTCAATACTCTTCTCATTGGATCCCTCCCCTATATATATATATATATATATATATATATATATATATATATATATATATATATATATATATATATATATATATATATATATATATGCCCTAAAGCTACTTTAAATAAATAGCTTGACCTATTCTACTCGATAAAAAGAATAATAATTTATTGATTCAATCTAATATAGAGAATACTAGATTAAATACAACTTAACAAAGTAGCTATTTCATCAACAATCTAACGTTTTCACTCATCATAAGTAGCTATTTAATTTTAATTTCAATGCCAAATTTCATATTCTGCAAACTTGACACAAAATATAATAAAAAAATTATGCAATAATGAGATGATCACAAAACTTGTATGATTGATCTTACCTATTATTTCGTCCTTCTGAATTAGCATCATTTGACTTAAAAAGTTTGTCATTTTTTGGCCAAATGGTGTTATCTTAGAGGGAATAGAGGAACTGAGGAAGTATCATTTCATATAAATAGTGTTAATTGATTATTTTAAGATTATAATTTTATAATTGATTATTTTAAGTTTATAAATAATTATTTTAGACTATAAAAAGTTGTCATTTTAAACTGCAAGTGATCACAAAACAATAAGTTACATTGAGTCTGTCTTTTAGAGATGGTAAAACCGTTTCATTTGAGAATTTATAAATTAAAAAAATGTATTATTTATAACAATCTTGTAATTTTTTTTTTTCATCCATAACATTATATGTGATCACCTTAAGAGTCAAGACAACATATATACATTGAGTCTCTCTAATAAAAAAATCTCACCATAAAACCATTTGATTTGAGAATTTGTGAAATAAAAAAAGAGCCTATTTGTAATTATTTTGTCCATTCAAATTTTTTCAAATAAAAATATAAGCATAAATTTCTATTATCCTTAATACTTACTTACCTTGTTCTTAATGCCTATTTTTAATATCTTTAATGTCTATTATATCATTCATAAAATCTACTAACAATATTTTAAAAAATACTACTTCCTCCGTATTTGGTTATTTGCAACTTTTACTAAAAATGGCGTATTCTATTATTTGCAACTTTCTTTTTTTTCCATTTATAGAAAGTTTTTTATTACTTTTTTATTATCTCTCTCTTACTTTTTAATACTCTCTCTTACTTTTTAATACTCTCTCTCATACTTTTTAATACTCTCTCTTACTTTTTAATATTATAATACTATAATCCCACCCCATTAACCTCATCAATCTATTTTAATACACTACTAAAAGTTTTGCCTAGGAGTCCGTGAAGGACCCCAAAGTTGCAAATAATTGAATACGAAGGAAGTATTATATAATAAATTGGCCTAATTATATATATTTTCTTTAAAAAACCGTCTCTCACAACAATTCGTGAATTTCTATTCAGTTACAAATATCAATTCCCATTTTCCCAAGCAAGTCTCACTATTCTCTTTAACTCTTGCGAAACACTCCAAGAACTAATTTCATTCTACTCCATTTCCTGATCATCATCCTTGTACTCCATTGTTGATCATCATCTTCCTTCAAGAAAAAATGTTAGCTTCATCAGAAGAAGACACATTAATGGAGGAAAGAGAAGCACAAATGGTATCTATATCTGATACAAAACCCTCCTTAAGAAAAGCCCATTTTCTTAAACCCTTGTTTCCTTCCTCCAAAAACACACAACCACAAACCCTCGTTAACTAT
The DNA here is from genome assembly GCA_019776075.1 of Amaranthus palmeri. Classification (NCBI taxonomy): domain Eukaryota; kingdom Viridiplantae; phylum Streptophyta; class Magnoliopsida; order Caryophyllales; family Amaranthaceae; genus Amaranthus; species Amaranthus palmeri. The sequence goes on along the minus strand of JAAKBH010000343.1, from coordinate 112,068 downwards.
CCTCCCATTTCTCAACCTTCAAAACCCATTTCCCCCATTGTTAAAACTCTCTCTTCAAAGGTTTTCTTCCATGGATGGAAATACCCACTCAAGTATTGGAACTCTTGGGTTGAGAAATTGCGCCCTTCTTTTGAATCCACATGGAAGAAATGCTCTGTTTTCGAAGCTATCATGGGTTCGACTCTTGAAATTCCAAAATGTAAAGCTTCAATTTTCGCACTTGCCGAAAAATGGTGCTCAGAAACTAACACATTTGTGCTTCCTTGGGGTGAAATCACCATAACTTTGGAAGATATCATGGTTTTGGGTGGATTTTCTGTTACAGGAGACTGTGTTTTGGGTGAAAATAGCTCCAAGGAATCGCTAGAAATCGAGGAAAATTTGCTCAATTCAAGGTCAGCCATGATCAGAACCAAGTCTAAGAAGGCAAGTCAACAACAATGGCTGGAAATTTGGATGGGAAAGGGTAGTAAATTCGAGCACGAAGCGTTTTTATGTCTTTGGCTTTCTAGGTATGTTCTTCCTGCTGATGATTGTTCTACCATGAACAAGAGTGTTTTTCAAATTGCTGTAAATTTAGCTAGAGGTACTAAATTTGCTCTTGCACCAGCTATTCTTGCTAGTATCTATAGAGATTTAAGATTGTTGAAAGAAAAGATTACAACTTTAAGAGATTTAGGTGATCAAGATGATGTTAATGTGCCAAAACTTGCACTTTGGGCACCTTTATACTTATTACAAGTTTGGATTTGGGAAAGATTTCCTGCATTAAGCCCAAGAATCAATCACATTAGTAATGGATTGTGTAGGATAAAAAAATGGCACAAAACCAAAATTTTGAGAAATGATGATGAGGGTTTGCCTATTAACTTTGATAGTCATGATTTTAGATGGAGACCTTATTCAATCTCTTCATTTGATCATGATTTGGAGTCTTATTCTAGATTCATAAGGGTGTGTGATTTGGTTGGATTGGATTGTATTGAGCAATATCTTCCACACAGAGTAGCAAGGCAATTTGGGTTTGATCAAGATATCCCAATTGCTTTTCGTTGCGTAAGGTGCTCACCAAAGATTGCTTGGATGAATTACATTAGGCCAGTTTCAGACACCAAGTTATACAGGCCACCAAGACAGTTTATGCCTGGTGTTACAATTGATTATATGAAATGGTGGGAAAATAAGGAGTTTGGCAATGAAAATGTTGATGGGTTTAAAGAGATTCGAAACCCGAATGCTAAACAATTTGAAGGTACTTCTAAGGTATCTTTGACAGCACCATTTTGGATCAGAATTAAAATGGAGAATAATGAAGCTGATGTACCTCCTGGTTTTAGTCCCAAACTCAAAAATGTAGCTTTAGATGGTTCCTTTGATGAGCAAAAAACTAGCCCTAAGAGATTTGGACAAGGTCAAGATAGTGCTGTATCTTCTGAAGGTGATAATGCTTTTGTTCAAGAGACAAAATCCACAACAAACTCGGCATACATTTCGCCAAATGAAGAAGAACGAATGGGTAATGAAGATGGAATTGAGAGTAATGCTGAAAGTCCAGTTAGAAATCAGGATAGTATCGATGATAACAAGATTAAACCCAGTTTGGATGGTGATAGTGAGTCTTCAAGCATTGATTTGCTAGGAAGGATTGCTAGGCTACAGAGAATAATTGATATGGTGAAAGCAGATAAATTCTGCCATGCTTATGGGCAAATTTAAGGTAGTCTGATCATCAACTTCCTTACATGTTTTTGCTGTTCTTACAATGTGTAAGTAGCTTTACTAACTGCTACTCAATTCCAATGATTTAGCTGTATTTTCCTTTTCAATGTGGGAAATTTTGAGTAGAACTAACAAATGATTGGAATGGAGGAGTAACTTCGATATAGTCTTTTTTTTTTTGGAAATTCGATATAGTCTTGATTGCAAGCATGTTTAGTATTTGATTCAATTTTGGAGATGTAATGGGCAATTTTTGTTTCATGAACATATTTGGTGTTTTGTCAATACTAGCACTTACTGAACTCATCAAGCTATTAGCTTCACTACCAACCAGAGGTGTTCAACGGGACGGGCGGGGCGGGGTGAGTCATGTCAAATTCAAACAGGTTGAGGCGGGTTATAGTTTTTTAAACCCGACCCATTCTAAACCGTTTTTTGAAAGTTCATATAAAAGTTTTTTTTATTCTTATGGCCCGTTGGGTCGATATAATAGTATCTTATAAAAATAAAAAAAGTGGTAATTTTTTTTTTGCACCCAATTTCTATAATTATCCGACCCAACCCATTACATCAAGACCTGTTAATGACCCAACCCGCTAATGATCCGTTAAAATGTAAATTGACCCTTGACCTGTCCCGTCGAACACATCTACTACCAACATCCTGTGAACTCATGTCACAAGATAGGATTGTTTTCGTCTGCTATTACAATTAAATGGTGGGAATGAGAAAGATTCATAGGTATAAATTGTGCTAACGGTCCGTTTGGTAGTTGGTAAAAATAGCGAAAATGATTTGTGGTGTAAATTTTCGTGATTTTTATCATGTCATTCCTATGGTAATGAGAATTTGATTATAATAAACTTTTTTGTTCACGATTTTTCTTTAACCACCTAATATTATATTTTTAAATGATGATGCATTGAAATGAATTTTGCAAAAAAAAAAAAAAAAATGAGGAGAATAAAAATGACCATCAAACTTATCAAGAAATATTCCTACCAAAATAAGACTAACTTTTCATTATCATTCTCACGTTTTAATGTTGATAAGTACAAACACACATGAGATTGTCAAAATACAAGTAGAGGGGTAATTTGGATTGTGCTTCTCCACCACACTATTAAACAGCCTGTCACTAGTACCATATCTACACATTTTCCCCTTCTATTTTTAGTTTTCCTATAGGAAAGTTCAAGAGCAAGTTCTACTATTGGCATTGGCAATAAAATAATTAACATGACTTTTGTTGTAAGATTGAAACAAATAAGCTTATTTTAACAAGAAAAACAAATAAAATGAGATCATGAAAACTTAATTTAAAAAATAAGCATCTCTATGTTCGAGCCTCAGATCCGACATGTTCGTTGTTGCTAACAGCGAACAAAATAGCTGGTAAAAAAGTCAAAATTCTTTAAACAATGGCATTTTTGGGTTAAGAAGGAAACATTGCACAATATATTGACCAGAAAGATTAAATCAGAGACATAGGGATTACACAAGTTGGAATATAAAAAACATAATTGTTTCAATTGAATTTGTAATGACCTTCAGTTCTTACTACTACATGTATATACACGCACATAAACACAAGTTAGACGCCCATGCACACTTCATAAATTTCTTTAGCCCGTAAAGGGTTAAAACACAGCTACAAATAAAAAATCGCGAGTACAAAACTACGAACACATTTTAGCAACCCCGAACTTTCCCCATCCCCCGAAAAAAAGAAAAGAAAAGAGCGAACATCTGACTACACAAGTCACAGTTGTATAATCAGCTCAGCTCAGCATGGCGGCGAGCTTCATATACTTGTAACCTTGGCAGAAAATCAACCCGGAGGAGAAACAACGATCCTCAAGGGTTATTCCTAATCGTATTTTCCGTTGCTGGATTCTTCTTTCAACTGCAAGAAAACCATTCACCAAAATTTTTCAGATTCGACACACTATATAATACTTCATATATTCTAGAAGTAGACGCTTAACAAACTTATATCTTAATGTGCTAAAACTCGATCTGCAATGAAATATAATAAAACTAACACCAATCTTATTCAGTAACTAGTACTTATGAGTAATCAGCTGTTCGGAGTATCTGCCACCAAAGTAGCTTCAGAAGATGCATGCAGGGATATGCCAAATGGGTGTAGGGCAGTTCGTTTGCTAACTTAATAGAAGTGCAAAGTTCAATACTAATACATCGATCACTTAAAGTTGAGTGCGTAACATACCTTTGCAAGCAGCTTTTTCTGGTAACGATAGCCCTATAAGCCAAAAGATAGAAAGCCATCAGAAATGGATAAGTAACAACAACAAAACAACGCCAAACTCTTAAGCTAAATACATGGAGTTGGCAGCAATGGATATATAAGATCATATCTTAGATTAAAAACAAGGCAGACAGCCGAAAATGGAAACCAAATTACCTTATCAGTCCCATAGATGTAATCACAGTAGGTGAAAACTGAAGCAAAATTACTTTGGCTTTGTCCTCCAACATAATGATGGTAATCATGGTACTCAGCACCTCCGTAAAATGGAATATACTTGGTGGGGCTCCATGGAAAATCATATCTGGAACACAATGGATAAACAATTCATAACAGCTACAACAACAATGAAATTTCAAACTTCCCTGTCTGAAAGCCCAAATTAACACTTCTACAATCATTGTTGCTTATTCAGGATTACAAGACGGAATTAAAGAAAAGGGGACAGGAGTGCAACGTTTAGTTTCGCGTCAAAAACATAAGAAAGTAGCACAAGTAACCAACAAGATTATCAAGAACGGGCACCATCATGGCAAGTGAGAATGCTACTCCTATAAACATCCACTGGTGAGACATTACAGCAGCTAGATAAAGATGTATGTCATCATTGTATTTTATATGCATTAAGCTCATTGCTTTCGTGCAAGTATGCAACTAAACGAGCGTAACATGATTCGCCAGTTAATTCGCGTAAAATGAACCTAAATAGCCCAAAGCCAACCATGATTTGCTTTTTTTTGATTTGGGATTCACAAGATTAGTGAATCATGTGACAGTGAACTAAACTATCATTTCAAACATTAATACAAGTTTACACTATTGATCATTATTGAATTAGGAGAGCAAAATGAAATCTTAATATGGTTAGTTCTGGCGAGTTTGTGCACAAGAGCATAGGAAATCTCATAATCACAAGCATAAAACTCGTAAATTAAGAGTGAAATGTACCAAAGGTCAAAGCACACAGGAAAAGCTACCCAAAGATAGCACACTTGTACAGCCAAAAGCTACTAGGACATATCCAAAGCCCAAAGCAAAAAGGTCATCAGTTATTATTTAAAATGATTAGTGCCTTCTACAAAATGGGTCACACTTAAAAGACAAGCATCAAAAGAAACTATACATTCATGTTATGTAAATCACATCAATAAGATTTTCAAAGTTTTTTAGAAGATATTTACTATAGATGATATTTATCATGTCGCTTTCTCGGTCAATAATTATAGCTGGCTAAATAGGTTCCCTTCACGTTTGGACTCGGGTTCTACAGAGGGTGTTTCAAGTTGTTCAAAAAGTATAATCTAGAAAATATCAAAGAAAAAGACTATTGCGTGATATATTGATGGGAAAAACGACCGAAATAAAAGTGGTTTGGTTGAATCGGGTTTCGATTATTTTATGTAGTGTTCGTGTCGTATAGGATTCCACTCAGTTATCTTGTGTCAATTACTAATCTGTCATCATGTCATTTCAGCGATTGACAATTCAACAAGAAACACCTTCTCATCTGGCAGTCCACTTGAAACATGTAAAAAAATAGAACATAATCATGATAAACCCACTTCCAAAAGAAGAATCTACACAACTCCATCATATGATAAGGATGAAATTACCTCAGTACAAACTAGCCTGAGGTTAGGAACTCATCCAAGGTAAAAAAAACCATCTCATCTTCTACTTAGTTTAAGATATGGTCTCTAGTAAGATTTCAGGTATATGAGTAATAGAATTAAGATCATATCCTAAATGATCTTAACTTAACTTATGTTTCCAAGCAAAAGCATATCCCAAATGACAAGCAAGAAGATGCAAAGTCAATCATCATACGAAACCCAATCACAATACATGATCTTGAAACTACATGCCTAACATTTAATCTGTAAAGAGTAAAATCACAAATCTCTAGTAAATACAACTACAATGCATAAACATAAGAACAAGCAAAAAAAATGCACGACAATTACGATCATCAAACAATGACCGTAACGACCCATTTGATTATTGATGTTTGGTTATTGGTATTGAGTGGAGGGAATGATAATGAAATTTTAAAGTAATTTAACTAGATAAACTTTGACAATGTTTATGATCAAGTTTTCCTTTTCTAATCATTAGTTTTCTACACAAAATCCATTCCCATCCACCCCACTTGAAAAGCAACACATCCTGCTATATTTCAATCATAGAAGTATAAAAATACATGTCAAACTGTTTTTTTAGGAGAAGATTAAATTATACAGATTCAATACCAATAAATATTACTCACAAACATCATTAAGTCAATGATTATAGTCATTTCATTGGTACAATTTGTGGAGAAATAAGAAATTCAAAAGGTGTACAATGAGTCAAACAAAGTAATCAAACTTTTGATTAGATCACAGTGAATAACAAGCATGGTGCCAATAAAGATCCATTAAATCCATATCACTTTCTTGATAGTCTACTTAAAACATGCAAGAAAAGAAGTGCACAAAAGTGATTAGCAACTATTTACAATCATTATTATGTTAAAATGAATGAACATTACAAAAACGGGAAAAAAACGAAAGGAACATAAGCATGCGTACCCGCTGTGAGTTTCAATCGCCTCAATCTGTCTCAAAGCAATCCATAACCAAAATGTAATCATGTGACCAGGAACCATGGCAGGGCCAAGAAACGACGGAATCCCAAGGAACAAAATCTCAGCCCAATGTGCATATGGGGCTGCAAAACCGATTGGCGCGGTGTATTCATGGTGTACCTTATGAATCTTCTCATAACCCCATTTCCCATGTAAAAATCTATGGATCCAATAATTTGTATAGTCCTCAACTATAAAATATACAATTAATTGCATCAAAATCTCCCAACCTGATGGCAATGGTAGTCCAGTCCTTATCCCAATCAACTGCCAAATATCATAATCAATGAATTTAGTCCCACTAATCTGATGCTAGCAGCCAATATACTTGATTAAGTAAGAAATTAAACAATACTAACCACTCCAATAAATAATACTTACAAATTAGTACTTCCTAGTAACTTTCAACTGCTGTCCAATCAATATTATACTTTTCATCCTAAAGTATTATGAAATCTTACTTGTTAATTTACACCAATATAGTAAAATAAACATCAACGCATTTTAAAGACTCATTTGATTAGTTCTCTTCTTCAATTGAATCAATCTCGAAAGGAAGCTATGATCAGGGTCTGGGGAGGGTGGGTTGCAAATCGCGAGGTTGCAGCCAGTAAGACCCTCGCCATTCAAGTCCTCTAGAATTTTCTTAAATCCATAAGCTAATTTGACCTCACCAACAAAAAAACGAAATTTATGTCGCCAAACTTCAATAAGAATCAATCATTTACCAAATCCACAATCAATCACATGAAAACCAACCAATCACAGTCAAAATCACAATTGTTAATGCAGATAAAAGAATCCAAATATGAATACAACAGTTCAACTCAAGCATTTACTATTATTCAACATGCAAACAACAAACTTCACCTCATCTGACCCCATCAACCACCCAAAAAAAAATCAGAACCTTTTTCCGGAAAATCTTGAAAAAGAAAAGACAGATTAAAGAAAAAAAGAAAACCCACTTCAGAGATCACAAATCAAACAAAACCCAGAAAAAAAAATCACTAAAAAACAATAATTAGATGATAAAAAGAAGAAAACCGACCTTAACAGATGGGTAGGAAACGAGTTGAAGCGGGCCCACAACGAAGAAGAACATCTTCATTACAGTTTTATAACAAGACACCATCTCTGAAAACGATAATCTAACTTTGGGTTGGATTTTGTATCGTTCAACATTGCAAGCACGAAGGAGTTCAACAACAACAAGAGGAATCGGAATGAGAGAAAAAATTACAAAAAGGAAAATGATGTTATGACAATAAAGAAAATAATCAGATTTATTAGCAGAATAATTAAACCAAAGGGTTTCAGCAAAAGTAAGAGTTCGATTCAAAGCAGATTCAGCTTCCATTAAAGTAGTGTAAGGCAACATTGTTGTGGCAGAGAGAATAGCAGAAAGAGACTGGTTTGTTTGTTTAGAGTTTGTGTTTTGGTGGAGGGTGTGTTTGGTGTGCTGTGCTGGGCTGGGCTGGCAATTTGTTAAAAGAGAAGGATTAGAGTGTGATATTTAAACACAAATCTTCGTAATACGCAGTCTGTTTGAGAGACCATCTCTAGTTGAGTCGGCACATTATATGTTTTTTAAAATATTATTAGTAGGTATAAGAATGATGTATGTAGACGTTTAAGATATTGAAAGTAAGCATTAAAGATAAAAGTAAGTAGGCATTAAGAATACGGTAAATAGACATTAATGTCTGATGGATTGGAGTTGAAATATGATATTTAAAAGGATGTATGTTTACTGTTTAGGTGGAATTTTATGGTGGGAAACTATGTGAGATGTTTGTCTTATTAAACTATGGGTTTTGGACAATTAAACTATGCTTAACCTTTTTAATCAAGAATTAATAATCCTACTATGTATATCTAATCTTCATATATTGTAGGAACTTTACTACTTTAGTGATTCCACCCATCATCCCATTTGGAATTAAAGTTAGAATGCTAGTTAAATGTTTTTTTTAAGAGAATGCTATCTAAATGTTTATAGTCCTATAATAGATCTGTTTGACAAATGATTGTTGATTGTAGTGGATTGTAGGTATTGGATGATTCGACCAATTAAATGTATTGATTGATAATTTACCCGTTTAAGTAACCTATTTGAGCCAATTGTTATGGATATGTTGGTCTGTTAGTTGTTTATTAAAGAAAATATGAGTCAAAAGCCAAAAACCAATAAAAAACTACTATTATTTATTTTTGTTGACTTAAAGATTATTTTTTAAGCTGATTTAAAAGTCATTTATCAAATTAAGCATTCTTTACACTGCCATCAAAGTTGCAAAAGTTAAAAGCCAATGTTAAAAACTAATAAAAAAGTCATTTGACAAACACACTCATGACTATAAAATAATAAAAAAAATAAAATACTTCTATATTTTAATATTACATCCTCTCATACAAGTTTTTTAAATCGGTTTAACAAGTGTATTAGAATGTCTAGTTGAGCTTTATTTTTAGAGCAAACCCAAATAAAAGAGTAACAAATTGCCATAAAAAAATGCTTTGATTGTACGATTTTGCTTAGGGCAAAACACACTTTGTATGTTTGTATGAAAAAAATGCACATAATATGTTATATTAATTCAATAAGCAAGTCTTTTAATTTAGGGGAAAAATTATAAAAAACTGACTACATATAATAGTGTCCCAATAAAATTGGTTTTAAGTAATATTGAATTACAAGAAATGTATTTCTCTTACATTAATTAAGAAACAACTATTATTTAAATTGTACAATATGGAATACATATTGCATTCAAGAGAAGATTTAGATAAGTTTCTTACACTTCATCATGATTGCATGTGTATTTTTTATTTCCTTTAAAAAGACTATTATTTTTTTGGTATTTTCAAATACTACTTTGTGAATTGTGACAATCCTTTTTGAATATCTAAAAAAAACCTTTTAGGGATGATTTCTTTTAAAGATGATGGGATTATTTATATACTTCTAATATAATACTTCCTCCGTTCCCAAATAGTTGTTATACTTTGTTTTTGGGCACTATTCATCGTTTAAGCTTATTTTAGATATTACGGCTAATATGTAAGTAATATATAGTCAAGTGGGATCTTGTTTGAATCGTCTAATCGCATACTTTCATAATATAAACTTTTTATAATTTTTAAATGTGTATAATTCGACATATAAATGAACAAAATAGTACATTAGATTGCGTAAAAAAGTTAAATGTAGCAAGTATTATAGAACGCACGAAGTAGCTGAAGACTAGTAAGTGAAGAGAGGTGGAAGTGAGAGTAGGGACCCAAGCTCCCAAAAGCATGATGTTGTGGACCCTATGATATGTTCATTTAGGGGGCAATCTCCCTAAACCTTCAATATACTACTATTTAGCATTTAAATCTATAATTGTTTTTTTTTTCTATAATTGTTTATAAGGGTTATTGCAATAAGATGGAATGGATGATGATGGATCATGGAAATGGTGGTTTTAGTAGTTATTATTGTTCTCATATGTGAGTTTGTGGGCCACTTCCTAAAGTTACAACCTTTATTCATTGTGATTAAAATTCTTCAAAGTAGTAATCCAAGAGATCCTTGAAATTTTAGTTTGGTAACATGTCTTTGTTATCATCCCAATTCTTATCATGTAAAAATATTAATCTAATTACTATAAATTGTTGTCTTATGCTTTCATGTACTTCTACTCTTTTATGTTAATGAGATAAAATTTTCTTTTCCTAGTTGGTTTTTGATCGAAGATATTGTATCGATTTTAGTATAGAGAGTAACAAAGACATGTATTCGACATTGCCTTTTAAAATTTTTATTAACTAAATATATTGTTAAATTTTAATGATTAAGTATCAATAATTGGGAGAAGAATTTATTGTTAAACATTCACATGCTCATACTCTTTAATACATTTTGACCTATGTTTAGAGTAATTTTGATAGAGTTTTACTTTCTCTTATTGTAGTTCATAATTTAAGTGTGCTTCAAATGGTTGTTAAAAATGCTTTTTTAAATGGAGAATTAGAAGAAGAGACGATCTATATGGATCAACTAAAGGGTTTTGTTGTCTTCGGAGTAGAGCACAAGTTGTGTACGTTGGATAAATATCTATATGGTCATAACTCTTAAATGAGCCCCTAATCAGTAGAATGAGAAATTTGGTATTCTGATTATTTGATTGAGGTTAGAGTCAATGGCAGTGATGAATACATATATCATATATGTTAGGCTTGAAGATAACATTTATGCTATTGTTTGTCCATATATGGATGATCTTTAGATCGTTGATTTAAACATTTATATTAGGATAAATGGACATTAATAATTCAAATTTTGCGTGATCCGCCCAAAACAATCTCAACTTTTGTATATTTTCTAATAATCCTAACTTTGCTTATTTGTTGCTGGGGGCATACCCTTTCAGATGTTAACCAGTTATAACCGGTAGTATTAGAGTCGTTGCACCACTTTTTCTTTTTACTTTTTTTCCCCTTTAAATTCACTTCATCTTCATCATTCTTAACCACCATATAGCTGTTCTTCATCATTATTCAATCAAAATAATTGACCCTTTTATTCAATTTACCATTTTTATTCAATCAAAACAGTAAAGAAAAAGAAAATATAGATGAGGATGGAGAAACTTACCATTGACGACAAACACCTGCGACTCTTCTTCACAATTGACCCTTCGAATTCAGCCTTCGTTGAGGATGGAGAATTTTCAGAGAATAGTGTAATTGGATTAGGTGAAATTCATTAATAAGGAGGGAAATGGGAAACAGTGGCTAAGAAGTTGTCAATTACACTCTATTACCGGTTCTAACCGGTTAAGATTTAAAAGGGTATGCCCCCCAGCAACAAATAAGCAAAGTTAGGATTATTAGAAAATATACGAAAGTTGGGATTGTTTTGGGTGGATCACGCAAAGTTTGGATTATTAATATCCATTTATCCTTTATATTATATATGGTGTGATTTAGAGGGAGTTTAGAATTTTAGAATTTTGATAAATCGTCATTTATTTATATGTTATATTAGGAAAGAAAATCAGGCTATCCCAACTAAATACCACCATTGTTCATAAATAATCTTTAATTATTTAGTCATTTATGATTCACTTGAATTGAGTGTAAATATTTAAAGGGTAAATAAAAGTTAAAATCAAGAAATAAAATTATTTAGATATATGATTGAAGAAACTTTATTGTTAGATAGGTGAAAAGATTGTGTTGTGAATGGGCTTGTGTTTTGGTAAGAAAACAAGAACAAGAACAATGGTGAAAAATGCAAAGAAAAACAGAGCACAAAATAAATGGAGCAACACACAAAGATTAATGAGGTATCTTAGGATACCTCCCCCTCAAACAATGTTTCTTGTCATTAATATAATCAACATTACATTAAAGACTCAACTCAAGACTCTAAGAACACTCCTTAAAGCCAAAGATTGAAACTTTCTTTCAATCTTCCCCAATACACCCAATACAATAAGAATACTCTCAAATGGCTAAACCCTAGTAAACTTAATGTAAATGGGACTCTCTTAATACTCTAGGACTCACCCTAATACCCTTTATATAGGGTAACAAGGTATTAGGATGCTTGGGGCCAAAGGAAGATAAAAGCCCAAATAAACAATGAAGACAGAAACTGACGCAATTAACAGCTGCTGGGCCGCTCGACCTAACTGGGCTTCGCTCGACCATGGGCCTGTTTGCTCGACCCAGTCGAGCGAGTGGGCTGGAGTATATTTCAGCTACTGATCTTGTCGAGCAAGCTGGCTCGACCTTCCCATTCGACCCCCTCCACTCGAGCAACCCTCAAAACGTTCTTCACCTCTTCTTTTGGCCTCTTTTATCCACCCCACATCATCACCTATGATCACTCCATGATCAAGGGACCCAAACTTTAGCACACTCACACTCACTTCATCAAGTGAGCCAAAACGAATCGCTCCATACTTCGATTCTTCCTCCACACCGTTATCATACGTGCAAGACAACGCATAAGCAACTAGGTGATCGAACTCACCCTCATCGACATGAGATTTCGGGCTTGATTCAACAATCTCCCCCTCAGGCCCAAATCTCTTAACAACTCCAAGTAACCCCTTCTTAGGTGACTTGCTCTCATTCTTGTGGCCTAGACAACCACCACCCACTTGTAACACATACAAGTTGTTTCTAGTCTTCCTTCCCATCATAACCACTTGACCATCCTTGATGACTTTCATCAACCCCTCTTTGGATTCAAAAGTACATCCCTTGGTCTCCAACCTTCCTAGTGATATGAGGTTGCAATCAAGCTTAGGCACAAACCTCACACCCCCTAGAACTCTCTTGACACCATCATGTGTCTCAATCTCTACTTCACCAACACCTTCTATCTTTACCTTCTCATCATTAGGCAAAGACACAAGTCCTCCATCAAGATACCTAATCTTAGAAAACTTCTTTTTCTCACAACACACATGAAAAGATGCACCGGAGTCAATCAACCACTCACTCTTATGAGGTTCTCTATCTTCCACTAGAAAAGCCCCCTCATACTCTTCTTCATCAAGAAGCCCTATGTTTGCACTCCCACTATTCTCATCTTTTCTTCCATTCCTCAACTCTTTTCCCCTCTTGAGATCCTCCTTCATCTCCTTGCACATAGATTGTATGTGCCCCTTTTTCTTGCAATAGTAACACTCCTTGTTACTATAATCATTTTTCCCTTGACCCTTCCCCTTAGCTTGAAAATTCTCCTTAGACCTACCTCTTGAGCTTTCCCCAAATAGAGCCTCACCATGACCCTTCTTCTCATCTCCCTCACCATGCCTCACCATGAACCTATCATTCTCTCTCAAAGCGGCTAGGGCTTGATCGAAAGTGATTGTGTCCCTCCCAAGAAGCAAGGCTTGAACCACATTTTTGTAGCTCTTAGGAAGAGAAGCCAAGAGTAATAGTGCTTTCTCCATGTCCGAAAGCTTCTCATCCGCATTCAACAATTGACACACCAATTGGTTGAATGTGTTGATGTGGTCTTGCATGCTTGTATCTTCCTCCTTCATGAGTTGATACAACTCCCATCTCAAGCATAGCTTGTTGGTCAAAGACTTCGAAGCATAGACGGCTTGAAGCTTCTCCAACAACTCTCCGGGGTCGGTTTCATCCAAGTAATTATACTTGATCTCTAGAGCAATGGCAAGTCGGATAGAACTCACCGCCTTCTTCTTCATTGCCATCCACTTTCCTTCATCAAGGTATGAGGGCTTAGTCTTTGAAAGAGCCTCATCAATCCCTTGTTGCACCAATAAATCCACCACGGTGCTCTTCCAAGCCGAAAAATTCATTTTTCCATCAAACAATGGAATGTTGAACTTGGTACCATCTCCCATCTTGTTTCCCTTACCAAGACTCTAACTTTCACCCACAAAACAACCCAAGAATCTCCCCTAAAGCTCTGATACCAATTGTTGTGAATGGGCTTGTGTTTTGGTAAGAAAACAAGAACAAGAACAATGGTGAAAAATGCAAAGAAAAACAGAGCACAAAATAAATGGAGCAACACACAAAGATTAATGAGGTATCTTAGGATACCTCCCCCTCAAACAATGTTTCTTGTCATTAATATAATCAACATTACATTAAAGACTCAACTCAAGACTCTAAGAACACTCCTTAAAGCCAAAGATTGAAACTTTCTTTCAATCTTCCCCAATACACCCAATACAATAAGAATACTCTCAAATGGCTAAACCCTAGTAAACTTAATGTAAATGGGACTCTCTTAATACTCTAGGACTCACCCTAATACCCTTTATATAGGGTAACAAGGTATTAGGATGCTTGGGGCCGAAGGAAGATAAAAGCCCAAATAAACAATGAAGACAGAAACTGACGCAATTAACAGCTGCTGGGCCGCTCGACCTAACTGGGCTTCGCTCGACCATGGGCCTGTTTGCTCGACCCAGTCGAGCGAGTGGGCTGGAGTATATTTCAGCTACTGATCTTGTCGAGCAAGCTGGCTCGACCTTCCCATTCGACCCCCTCCACTCGAGCAACCCTCAAAACGTTCTTCACCTCTTCTTTTGGCCTCTTTTATCCACCCCACATCATCACCTATGATCACTCCATGATCAAGGGACCCAAACTTTAGCACACTCACACTCACTTCATCAAGTGAGCCAAAACGAATCGCTCCATACTTCGATTCTTCCTCCACACCGTTATCATACGTGCAAGACAACGCATAAGCAACTAGGTGATCGAACTCACCCTCATCGACATGAGATTTCGGGCTTGATTCAACAGATTGTTTTAAAAGTAATGAAAAATAGATAAATAACAATTAATTCACTACAAAAAAATAACAGAATGGCTTCGGCAAAGAAGCGAAGCCATTTCGAAGCCCTAAGGTATTTGGCTTCGGTAAGGCTTCTGAATTGCACCGAAGCCAATTTTGGCGAAGCCTTTTGGGTTTGCCGAAGCCCTTCCGAAGCTATTTTTGGCTTCTGTATGCAATTTCGTCGCCATTTTGTTGTCCAGCTTTATGTACAATTATTTAATTATTATTTATAATTTATTATTTATTAGAAATATTTTATTATCATTTATTATTTTATTTATTAATAAAATTTTAATATTAATTAGTAAAAATTAGGATTTTATAATTTTAATTTCTTTATGGGAGTCTAAAATTTAGATTTTAAGTTTTATTTTACTTAAAATAACAATAAATAAAAAATAAAACCAATAAAACAAAATAATAAATAAGATATATACGATTTCTGAACATCAAACCCAGAAACGAAATAAAAAAACGATGATTAACTTTGTTTACAAAGAACAAAACGAAATCTTCAAACCAAGAACAAAACGAAATAAAAAAAACGATCAAACCAAGAACAAACTACAAAGAACAATCTAAAAATTACAAGCTTTTTATACAAGATCTACAAAAATTACAATCAAGAACAAAACCGCAAACGAAATTACAATGAACAAACTACAAGAAATATAAAACGAAATCTAAAAGAAATCTAAAACGAAATCTAAAAGAAATCTAAAATTACAAGCTTTTTTATTTCTTGAAACGAAATTACAAACGAAATAAAACGAAGAACAAACTTAAAGAAATCTAAAAAAATGAAGAACATCAAGAATAAAACGAAATTACCAAGAACATCAAAAACGAAAATTTCTTCAAAAATCTTCAAAAACGAAAGGATCTTCAAAAATCTTCAAATATTTCTTCAAAAATCTTCAAAAACGAAAGGATCTTCAAAAATCTTCAAATGTTTCTTTAAAAATCTTCAAAAAACGAAAGGATCTTCAAAAATTTCTTCAAAATTCTTCAAAAATCTTCAAAAATTTCTTCGAGAGATTTTTGAGAGAATTTTGAAGATCAAGATGTGTTTGAAAAATGAAGAAGACCAAGAATCATTCGGACAGGTAGAGAAATAAAGATCAAGATCTGTTTGAAGAGCAAGAACTGTTTGAAGAGCAAGATCTGTTTGAAGAAGACCAAGAATTTTGAGAGGCGCAACAAAGTTTTTCTTTTGATTTTAGACTTAGGGTTTTTAGAAGACAAGAGGATGAGAGAGAAAAGCAAGAACTGATTTTAGTGAAGAGAAGCAAAAACGGCGCTCTTAGTTTCTTATTAAAACTTAGGGTTTCAATTTTGGGCTGGGCTTTTGAAGAGCAAGATATTGTGGCTTCGGTATGGCTTCGGAATATGTGCGTAGCCGTTGAATGGCTTCGGTATGGCTTCGGAATATGTGCGTAGCCGTTGAATGGCTTCGGAATGGCTTCGGTATGTGCCGAAGCCAATAATGGCGACGGTATGTGGCAGAAGCCATGCCGAAGCCAATTACGGCTACGGTTTGAAGCCATTTGAATTTGTTTTTGTAGTGATTCCCTAATTTTAGGGTATAAATTCACCTCAAGAAAGGACTCAAGATAACTTTTCCTCCAAATAAGAAAAATCTCCTTTTTTATTCTTCTTTTTAGTTTACTATTAACCTTCACCTTTCACAATAATTTTAATTCCTTTATTTGCATTTCTAATTATATTTGTTCCAATAATTTGAATTTTTACCTTAAATAATTACTCCAATCCAAACAAATTTTTAGTCCTTAAATAATAGAAAGAATGTGGGTAAGTAAATTAGTAAATTACCATTAATATAACAACTGAACAAGAATAAATATTATTTCAATTGGAATAAATATTTCTTTTTTAAACATATTTTTAAATCGAACTTTACCTTTCTCTTTTATATCTAGTACCTACCCTATAATAATAATAATAATAATAATAAATAAATAAATAATTAAATATGAAACCCTTTTCAGAAGATGGATATTAAGTTCACACTGATACAATAATAAGGAGGTAAGCCTAAAATCTTAGGATCCTTAGATCCCTAGTATCCCGTTGTTTTGCTTGGATAATAAAAAAAAATTTCTTCAAAAATAAATAAATGAATAAATAAATAAAAAAAAACAGGAGAGTATACGTGCAAAATACATGCTGAGGCGGAGCAGCACATGAAAATAGATGGCTTGACCAAGATCCATCAAACTCTTTCGTGTACAGATTCAACAAATACACAATTTTATTTGGACATTTGTTGCTTCACAATTATGCTGTCATTTGTCAACTCCTGATCAACAACACGTGAGCTCATCTTGGACTGGAGTGTGTCAAATTTACAACTTATTCTTTTATTGTGTACTTCCTCCGTTTTTGAAATACTCGCAACATTTTGATAATGAGCATTATTTATGTCTAAACTTATTTTACATATTACGACTAATGTGTAAGTAAAAATATAGTCAAGTGAGATCTTGTTTGAATCATCTAATCGCATACTTTCATAATATTAACTTTTTATAATATTTAGATTTGTATAATTCAACAAATAACTATATAAAATAACACATTGAAATGCGTAAAAAGTAAAATGTAGCAAATATAATGGGACGGGAAAAGTATAATTTTTCAAGCTTTCATTCTCAAATTTATCCGTAATCGGATTTTAAAACTTACACTTTAAAATATATCTAAATATGTTCAACGTCTTTGACAATACAAAATTGGACTTTAAAACTTGAACTTTTATAATAGAGGAGTATCTAAACATATTCAACGTTTTTGACAATACAAAATGACAAAATTGTTAGCAAATGAGAGCCTTATTATTAAATTACACAGAAGATATTAATTATTTAAAAATAAAAATTTATTAAAAACATCATAATTTTTAAATTACACTAGACTATTAAAAAAAGTTGTCAAGTTTTGCTTCCTTTCTTCTTCAAAAATTTAATTTGATGGAAATTGTTGTGTCTACTTCTTGAGCGTCCCTTTCAAATCTTAACATTTATTATTTTCTATTCTACTTTCTCTGTTCCAATATACTTGCTACATTTTCCTTTTTACGCATTCTAATGCGTTATTTTGTTTATTTATATGTTAAATTATACAAATCTAAAAATTCTAAAGAGTTAATATTATGAAAGTATGCGATTAGACGATTCAAACAAAATCTCACTTGACTATATATTTACTTACACATTAGTCGTAATATGTAAAATAAGCTTGAACGATGAATAGTGAGCCTGGTCACCTCATAGATTGGCCCACATAGTAATATTTTTTGGTAAGGATATTAATATTTTCTGAATTATCTATATATGATTTAAACTTAGTTTATTTTAATCTTTTGGTTGATCAATTATAGTATCAAAAGGTAATATGATAGAATTAAGTTTCGAATTTAATTCTCATACAGTTTTTTATTTTATGAAAATTATTTCATTTAATTTCTTTTTACTTATACAAATATCTCTAATTGATAAATTCCGAATTTAATTCAATTATTAATATCTCTAATTGTACAAATAATATGTCACGTGTCCCTAACAAGCTGACCAAAATTTCATAACAAACTAATAATGGTTGAACACATAAAAACGATATTTAATTCCATGAAAGTTTTATCAGTAAATCCGAATTACTTACATTCATTTTGTTTTCTTCTGTTTATTTCTTTTTTTTATTTACTCTTGTACTCTTAATTTGTAATTGAAATTCATATTAGATGATTTAAAGTAAAGAGTAATCTTTTTAAAATTTTATTTATTATCTTTTCTATAATTTTGTATTGAATTAATTACAAGCTTTTGTATCAAGTAATAACTTAGCTATTAAATTCCTAAAATCTATTTTTTTTTTTAGAAAATCCCATCAACAATTGAACCTATTATAAGCTCTAACAAGTAACAGAGTTTATATTATATATATATATATTAATACTCCCTCCAAATCATTTTAGATGTCTCATTTTCTTATTTGGTAAATTCATATCAATTGTCCCATTTTCTTTTTTGTCTATTTTTTTTTACCTAAATACCTCCACTTTTTCAATTCCATATATATACTCCAACTTTCACCTTTACAATTAATTTAATCAATTAAAATACCCAACTATTACATTTTTAATGGACCCCATACTACCCCTAATAACCGTGAAAACCCAAATAAAACATCTAAAATGATTCGAACGGAGTATATATTAGTTGTATGAATTTATTGTGTACATGTGTCAACCATAGAATCTATTAACTTATTAGTAATCTGTCGCACATCTTAGAGTTTTCAAGTTTTTAGCTCCTCTAAGTATCATTGAGCTATAGTTTAGGGGATATGATTGTTTCACCATACTATATGGGTTGGGACTTGGGAATTTTTTTGGATTGTTTAATTTGTGTGTTGATACTACATATATTTTTGCCTCTTTGTACCACACCACTAAAACAATACATAGGAGAATCACTAGTCGTCATTATCATCATCATCATACCCAGTGTATCCCGAACATAAATAAATTTATGTTCAGGGTCTGGGAAGGGAAGATAGACGGTGTCTCAACTCTCATACCCATAAGGCCGAGAGGGCGATCGAAAGAGTCTCCTGACTCGAAGGGTCTTTAAGAGAGGAACATAGGTGGGTCACTAGTATATATAGTAATAGTAAACTAATTAAAGATGGGTTACTTTCATTAATAATGTAGCAAAGCAACATACCAAGTAATAGTTGATGTTGGCCAAGAGGCAAATCCATGCTATTTGCCACATCTATAGAAAGCATTAAGGCATTAACCATGAAGCATTAGGCTTTTCTCTCGTGGTCAAATAGTAGTTGAGAATCCATCATTTGAGGATTTTATATTGCATTTAATGAGCTAATTAACTATGATCTATGGGGTCTCCAATGCGGAAAGCTTTTAGTACTTTCATTCTTATGTGTGCTATAACTTGTCACAAAAGTCATCTATCCTTTTCTTTTTTAATACGTTATAACATTAAGATATTAGAATATGTATAACATATCTGAAGTAGTGTCAAAGAATCAACTCAACCAAAAGCTTAAGCTAATGGTTGAGGCCTCAGAATATGTTGTACACTCTAACACGCCCCCTCACACGAGAGCCCCTTAGGCTAGAAGTGTGGATGCAAGCAACACAGGCTCTCCTCATACCTGGTGCTAAATATTCCACTTAAATGAGGGGTGGTTGAGAATCGAACCCGTGACCTCTTGTCACGTTGGCTCTAATACCATGTCAAAGAAACCAACTCAACCAAAAGCTTAAGCTAATGGTTGAGGCCCCGAAATATGTTGTACACTCTAACAATTAGCTTAACCAACTCAATCAAAAGCTTATGTTAATGGTTGAAACTCCATGATATGTTAAATACTTTAACATGACAAGAGAGAAAACAACGAGAATTGATCGAATTTAAAAGTTTTATCGTCATAATTATAACAAAACAACAATAGACTCTCTCTTAAGAGACCGTCTATAGTATAGATGCCTCTCAAAAGAGCCCAGGACGTTAAACCGTATTTTACATTACATTACCCATTATGCTAAATCGTGTGTAGTGGTAAAGAAAAGAAAAATTATGGCCAAGTTTTGAGCATGTATGATGAGATTTTGGATTGCCTAGCTCATTGGGTTATGATCAAGGGTTTAAAATTTATTTTTTTTGAATAAATCAAGGGTTTTAAACTAGTACACGTATTATTATAGATTACTACCTTTTACATCATTGTTTACATATTTTTGGATACTTTAACAAATGAAAAATAAAGTGAATATCCACTCAATTGCCCTTCTAATTGAAAGGGTGTGCTACATAAAGTTACATTAGCATTGGGATCCAATTTTTATCAAAGAAAACTCATTGGAATCCAACGAAATCAGGCCTAAAATTATTGGATAATTTGGGTGTTTATTATAATTATTAATTTAATGATCACAATCCAACATCTAATTTATTTTTTTTTAATTATATTCATTCGGGTCATCGTGTCAATTTCAAGTAAGATATTTTGAGTTGATTTTAAATCGGATATAGTTCTCCTGTAAACTTTTACATCATCATCATCATCATCATATCATACCCAATATTCCCGCACATAGATAGGTCTATGGTCAGGGTCTGGGGAAGGAGGCTCGACGGCGTCTCATACCAATTAAGAGAGGGCGGTCAAAAGAGTCCTTCGGCTCAAGAAGGATCTTCAACGATAAAAGCCTGTAAATTTCCGAACTCCTACATCTTATACGTAATAATAAATATTAATCCATTTTTAAAATAAGATCATAAATTCTATTATAATATTTTATAAATATTAATTCGTGGAATATATTTTTAACACCTTTCCTTTCAAAATCTTTACACGCCTCAAATGAATTAAACAAACCAAATTTAGAGTGGCACGCCTACTTCCTGCTTTTAAGGAGAGAAAATACGAGACAAGCATTATGTGGAAAGGCCAACTTCCAACCTTTTCATATATATTGATTTTTATTTTTCAAAAAGAGCCTTTCATCTAATTACATTTTTTAAAATACTTTCTATAGTCGGAAAGAAATCCATTAAACAATTGAATAAATTTCTTTGTTAACAAATTGCTTATACTTACATTTTTAGTCTTAATACTTGTTTTGCCTTGTCTCGTCTTGCTTATTTGTCATACCTATGGCGTGCTTAGGGCAATCGTATACTTTTCATTTGCAGGCCTTTCTCGAGTCGAGTGTAACAAGCCGCAATCTCCACTATATTAATAAAAAATAATGTCTTTCATCTTTTCCTAGACCTTGATCGTAGTTTATATGAGCGAGATATAATGATTATGATATGATGTACATCGATTTTTGTTGTGTTAGTGTGCTATATCTTGGGGTCTCAACCATTAGCTCTGATACCATGTCAAAAATCTAATTTAACATAAAAACCAATAATTATTACATTAAAAATATAAATCAGTGACATTTTTTAATGCCACAGAATCCAATATTGTAAAAAGCGTAATTTATTGTAACGAATTGAAATAACATGCTTAAAAATAACTACGATAAAGTGACTCGGCCTACCTGTGTTCTATAGCACGAGAGAATAATTCGGGTAAAGTAAGTCATTCTTTCTAGGAGGTAAAATATAGAGAAATATTAGGTTTTGGGATAAATTAATTAACCTTCATAGGTGCTAAATGCTAATGCTAATTATAGAGAGAATACAAAATAAGAAGTACCCTTTATTGAAAAACTTCTCATAATAATAAATCTTTACTAATTTTTAAAAGTTCTCAATATTTATAAAACGATTTAGTTAATTTAGAATTAGACGACAATTTTGATAATTAATTTGAATTTAACAGTAAACATCATCTGAAATTAAATAGAGTTTATATATAAGCTTAGAAATATAAAATATTTATTATTGCACTAAGAAATTTGAATTAGGTTTAAATTTTTTGAAGTCATAAATTATATCTTCCCACGTACCCTTAGCTATTCAATTGATCGACACAAAAAAAGTCATAGCCTACTATATATTTATACCCGTTCAAATTGATTAGTAAATGTTAGTATAAATATATACTACTTTAGTTTTAGATATTTATACTCTTAGTTATATATTTAGACACCTAAATTTTTAATAGTGGGTTACAATTCACATGTCAAGGAACCAACTCAACTAAAAGCTTAAAACTTATGGTTGAGGCCCTAAAGTATGTTATATACTCTAACACGTCCCCTCACATGAGAGCCCCTTGGGCTAGGATTGTGGATACAACACAGGCTCTCATACCTGGTGCTTAATATTTCACTTAAATGAGGGATGATTGAGATTCGAACCCGTGACCTCTTGTCATGTTGGCTTCTGATACCATGTCAAGGAACCAACTCAACAAAAACTTAAGTTGATAGTTGAGACCCTAAAATATGTTATATACTCTAACATCACAAACATGCTCCGCCCATGATTGGAGCCGTTCCTCTTGTTATCGCCTTATGATTTTAGAATGATATCTATTTAATTTAAAGTGCGTGCATCTCATATTTTTTCGCTTATATATTGACTATAAATTTAACTGCAGTGAATTAATATAACATAGAGACAATTAAATTCATGCCAACATCAAATTAAAGAGTTGTAGACCACATTATGAAAATCTTGACAAGGAAAGCAGGCAGGTTTTTTTGGAGTGCACTGTGAAAATCATCATGATTTCAATTTAAGACTGGGTATTGAACACAATCACTGGCAATGTTTTTTAATGATGAAGCATGATAAGCAGTTTATCAAATATGAATATGATGCGCCCGCACAAACTGGAGCAACTTAATAGTGTGTGTTTATTTAAGCATGCATGGAATAGAATTAACGAAACAAGCTGCTACCTACATACTAACATACATATCATTGATTATTTCAGACCACTCACTTTTATGTGTACCTTTAGAGCCCGTTTGGTAGGCAGGGCCGGCTCTAAGGGTGGGCAAGAGGCCGGGCCGTCGCCTAGGGCCCCATGTCAAAAAAGTAAAATTAATAGTGGTAAAAAGTCTTTATAGGATATAATTTATAAAGGAAAAGGGCCCAAAAAAAGCAAAATTTCACACCACTCACTTTTATGAGTACTATTTATTTTTTTCTATTTCTTTGATTATATTACTAGTGTTTGCGGAGAGATATGGATATGAATTGTCTCATCCGAACTTTATTTTCAAGCGGGCAACTAAATTGATGAATATGACTCTGCCTCTTGATTTAAATCCTTTTTTAGTTGTCTTTTTAATTTATAATTTTTTTTTGAATTGATAATTTATAATCATTCATCCATTGACAAATTCACCTTTTATTTACAATTGATGTAGTATACTTTCTCTGTCTTGATCAATTAAGAGCAAAGAGAAAAATTGTGATTTTTAAGTAAAAAATGAATATTGGTGATAAATAAAGAGGGAATAAATTTTATGGATGAAATTAAAAAAAATTAAAATGTAAAGAAGAGACTAAAAGAAAGTGACGGGTCATTGTCCAAAAATAAAATTGATGCAAAATGAATGGAATAGACCAAAATGATGATAATTAATTTAAAGTGAGCGGGACGAAGAGAGTACATAGAGTACTTGTTTAGTTGAATATAATTAATTATTATCATAATTTCTAATATTACACGTACGATTAGTTCAATGTAATTAATTACTTCAATTTAACTAGTTTATGATACCTTTAAATTAAGGTTTTATTATGTACTTCTATAATATAAATTTCTATATACGATCATAAGGTCTTTCACGCAAGGAAACTTAATAAATTGTTGCTTGAAATTATAGTTAAAATTCATTAATTAGCTCTACCATAAAGTATTCTAACACATAAGGCATTGTGGGATCTCCACACATACATATCTTTAGTTCTTCATTATTAATCAAATCACTATGTGGTACTCCTCTTGATGTTTGATTTTGCTACACCAAGTAAAATATCTTTTTATTATTTTATAGTGAGAGAATAAAGTAAATAATATGTAGGTAATATCAAAATGTATATAAAATTAATATAAATAATGAGTTTGTGAATGATATTAAAAGAAAAATAAATATTAAATTACAGTTAAAATAAAATTGTACTCTTGGTAAGTTTAAATCAATTTAAGTTAAAATTGAAGAAAATTTGCTTGCCGAAGTATATGTATTACGGATTATTTGTTGATCCAAAAAGTTCTTGTATGATGTAGTATTAATATTTATTTTGAAAATTTAAAAATACGAGATAATTTTGACTTTCACATGATTTTATACGTGACTCTAGATTTTGATGCGAATGTGGTGTTGTTTATTAGTCCTCTTGTATCATTGATCATACAATATTTATATTGCTTAAACGGCATAGTATTAATTATTAGTATGCTAGGTAATTAGTTCTTAATTAATGAAACCATCGGATTTTAGTGAAGCCATATGTTACTCCAACAGGACACATGTGGTCGTTATTAAGGATCACATATACGGGAATATAGTATAAAGTTGGTGGATAATATATAGATGAATATGCGTATAAAAAGGTCTTATTTGTCATGGATTTATATATATGAGATCTAATCCATATATCATATATCTACACGCTCCACGTCGTCATATATATCCGCCCGCCCCACCAATACCCTTTCGACCCACCCTAAACCCACCCGTCCCTTATCTTTTAATTTGATTTTATCTTAATATATTGTGTGTTTTAAATATAATTAGATAAATTTAAAAGGAATCAAGATTGTATGTAGCCAATTCCCTCTTCATACTACCAAAAAATGCGCATATAACACATAGATGAGGTGAATGTGAGGCGGGTAACATATGGATATAACTATTTGCAATACATGACTGTACACAATCTCGATGAAACAACGGAAATATATACATGAGCACTAGTAGTAAACTACCCAGCTATAATGTACTTAGGTTAAGTGGGAGGGTAAAAAAGGATGATAAGATACGAATCTATATGTAATAATGTGAAAGGTGGACCTTCTTTGTAAGTTATGCACTTTATGTACAACAACCTTGGCTTGATTACACTACATGACTTTGAACAAGAATGCAAGATTGTCATCATCCACATTAACTCGAAACTACTATTGCAACAATATATGTAGTATTAGCTAGTATACCATGCTTGCCTAGTGCCTACCACATTATTTATTTCAAGTGTAGACTTTCAAAACATAATCCATATGTAATCCTACGTCTAAAAATTAAAGAGATTAACTAATATATAAGTCTGGTGGGCTGTAACTGTAACCAATTGATTTTAAGATAAAACCTCTTCAAGCTTGCACTGTATGTAGTCAACTTATAGTTCATCTCAGATATATCGACAAATTAAAGATGGTGTGCACATGTTACAAGTCATTCGAGTCCTTCCTCTTATTGTCATATGGTTTTGAAATGATATTTTCTTGTCTGATGAAGTATGTGTAGTGTGCACCTTATGTTGGTGTTGACGATAAATCCTACATAATTTAAGATACCACTTGTTGTGTACAACTACTAATAGTGACCATTGTCCATTCCCATTTATAGCCTATATATGCCCTATGTAGTGTGATTAATTAGTGGTTAAAAGTGTTCATAAGATCTTCCTTATGATAAGATTGACTGCTTTTTTGAAACCTTTTTAGTGCACATATTCGCTTTTTACTTGTGCTTAAGCCGGATAAAGGGGAGACTAAAAACTCAAAAAAAAAAAAATAATAACTATTTCTCACAAGGCCAACTTAAATAGGATGCTTGGGAAAATTATGATTATTATAAATGATGATTAAGAGTCGAGTAATCTATTTAAATTTTAAATTAAGTGGTAGTACATTTTCTTATTATAACGTTTCGATTCTCACTACTTATGGAAAGGTTTGACACTTCATTTCTCCTTGCCTATATATTTTTGCAATCTTGGATTAAAAAAATAAAGTATGTTAAATTAAGTTGGAATTATTTATGTCAATGTCAATACAAAATCGATAAATACAAGGTTTACACATTTTATATAAGCCAAAAAATACACCATCTTAAACCATTTGACAGTGCGAGGAAAGACTTTAATAACTTATAAAGTATGCATATTATCTTTAATACATCTATGCGAAACAAACTATTCCAACAGGTCCGTAAATAACTCAAAACAACATCACATGATTTGTTAATCTCCATGAGAATCATAATGAAACAAGCTCATAGATTAACTTCTAAACTCTCTCATAAACATCACCATAGCCAAAAGAGTCGTTGGATTGGAGTTTTTTGGCAGCGTATAAAAACGGCTACGTTGTGGGCTTGTAGCCCAATTGGTGAGCAAAGTTTATCATATATTTAGCCCTATAAGAATGGACCACTATATATGGCCCAAAACTCAATTGTTGCTTGATATTAATTTCATTTTTATTATTTTCATAAGAAAATATTTAGAGACCGTTTTATTGTGAGACGGGTTCATATAAAAAGGCCACATTTAATAAATAAATGTCTAATTAATATAATTGCGCTATTTAATCCAATTTAAATTAGTCTCATAGTGAAACTGTCTTAATTGAAAAAAAAAGTGTTTTCATCAAGCTTCGTTTTTCAATCTGACCTAATTTTCAATGACATAAAAAATGTCCTAATTTTTGGTTCAATCAAAGACACCAAATTTGGAATATAATTTTACTCAAAATCCCATCCCTATTGAATATTGGATAAATTTTTGATTTAGTTGATTTTATCTCCAATCATTTTAAGCTCAAATTGATTTTAGATCAAGTTATATCAAATTCAGTTTTAATAATTTTTAAATCAATTGGAATATAATTCGAATTTAATTATGTTAGATTTGAGATCTAAGTAATTTGAGTCAAATTAATTTTATTGGAGATGCTGAAGATATTGAGGTTTTTGTGTTCACTACAAGTAGTACATGTCGAATCATATATATTTCAGATTATGAACAATATCAGGGTATGTCATTTCGAGTTGAAGCTCAATTAGAAAGTTCAAGTTGGATAATGTTGGATTTGAGTAATCTTAATAGCGAGTTATGTTGAGTGAATTGCATATCTACGTCAATTATTATTATGTATCATTCAAAATACTCTTCGCTGATCTCTTTAAATTTGCTACAATACAGTTATGAAAGTGAAAGTATTTTGAAGATGGTATAGTAGAAAGCTACTCTTCCAATGCACAAATGACAGTGCATCTAATTGGTAAATCTGATTGATCAATTTAGTTAGTGTTAAAGCATGAGTCATTGGTAAATTTCATCACAAGATAATGATGAATACCTAATTGCATGACAACTCCTTAAAACAAACAAAAACTTGGGTTTCACACTTGGCAATAGCTTTTGGTGTTTTCATTCAAATGAGTGGATGGTATTACATCTTCGTTCACATCTTTTGGTTAGTGTCAAAGGTTATTACTATGTAAATATAATATACTCCTTTCGTTCTTATGAGATAGTAGCAAAGAGAAAAATGATAAGAATTAAAAAAGTGGTAATAAATAAAGAGAGAGAGAGAATGAATTGTGCGGATGAAATTTAAAGAGAGTTAAAATGTATGGATGAGATTAAAAGAAAGTGGTGGGTCATAGTCCAAAAATAGAAATGCTGCAATTTAAGTGGGACGGACGAAAATAGAAAATGCTGCAAATTCATAGGGACGGAGGGAGTATTCAGTTATTGTTTTTTAAGAAAATGGTAGATAATGGTAATAAATGAAGAGATAAAATGAATTTTGTTGTTAAAATTAAAAGATAGTTAAAATGTACGGATGAAATTAAAAGAAAGTGATGAGTCAAAATCCAAAACTAAAAATGATGCAGATTAAGTAAAACGGACCAAACAGAATATGCTGTAAATCAAATAGGACGGAGAGAGTATACTTATAAAAGGCAGAATAAAAATACACACTAATTTCAAAGGTTCCATTTATATTTTATATTATTTTTTTCAAAATGTTGGGGCCTAAAAATAAGTAATTAGACTCGATCAGAGTTAATGTAAACTAACGTCAATTAATATTTTAGGCTCCTTTATTTAAAAGGATCCATATAATCGAGCACTTTAGAGTTTACACATGTTCAAAATCACCCTGACTTACATAATGTTTGACCAATAGCCTATGTAACATCTGTGCTTTGAGGGGTTGGAATAATACAAGAGTGAAGCTTCCCACCAAGAAGTTTTTTGAATTTTTTAGTTTTTATGGAGTATTAAATTTATCACATTTATATTTTTGGACATGACTTATATTTTTTTAATTTTCATCCATATAATTAATTTAAATCTGCATCTATTTATATATTTATTTCACTTCTCCATAAATTATATTGTTATTTTTTAAAAAAAATTTCCACCAAGTGTCTATAAAGCAAATTTAATGAAATAGAGAGGGTTACTGTTATCTATTTTAAGGGATATTTCATATTAACTTTAAAGAGATAGCATTAGTTGTTGATTTATGATTGAGTTTAAGCTTTGAAAGAGACTTATTTTTTGTCATGAGATCTAGAGATGATATCGCCAATGTCTTAAATCTTCTTTAAGTTAGTCCGATGTTGATGTAGATATAAAATTGATTAGTTTATGTGGAAATAAAAAATGTTTCAAATGTCGGTCCAAACAAAAAACTATTGCATACGTCAGTCTTTTTCATTGAAGGTTTGTGATGGGAAATCAAAAAAAAAATTAATATTGAAAAATATATGAATGAGATAAAAAATAAATTAAATATTTGGATGAAAATTTAAAAAATATGCTAGGGTTAAAAATAAAAATAAGATAAATTTAATGAGATTAACTAAAAAAAGGAACGAAAATAAAACAATATCATGAGATACGGGAGTATATAAGGTGATATTGATGTTAGCTTTTAGGTGTGTAAGTAATTGTTAGTTGTCTAACTAGTTATACTGGTTAGTTGTGTAGAGTATTATTTGAGTTTGGTTAACATTTTATTAAACTAGATTTTTTATAGATGTATAGAGTAGTGATTAGTTGCGTAGAGTAAAAAAGATTAAGCTTAGAGTTCGCTTGTTATAGATTTTTTTAACTTGGTAATAGAATGGGTTAAGGCACTTCATCATTAGTTATTGTTTGGTGTAAAAAACTTTTAACCCATTTTATTTCTTTGAGTTTGTTCGTTATTTATGTTTTGATTTTCGTTATTCTTTGAGAGTAACAACAAAAATTAATAATAATTCTCAATTCATAAATGGCTTCTATAACCGTTTTTTTTATGTTTTCTACTTTTCCCTATTTGTTAACTAATTATTTACTGTTTGAATTAGACCAATTCGTTGACTCAAAATTATCAACTAACCTGAATTATTAACAATCATTTAGCCCTTTTATCAGTGTCCCTGATCTGTACGCATACACAAAATAAAATAGTAAGCATCACTATTCACTATCACTATGTATAAGAATTTATAATAAAACTAGGCTTAATAAACTATTGTGACGTATGGATTTTCATGCAACATTTTGCTATTAGAGTAGCCGTTAAGCAAATTAGATGTATAAAAGGGGTGAATGACATTGATTTAGCACCTTGAATTCATAGGGTAGATGACGAATTATCCCTTGAATTTTCTTTGTTTGTTTGTAGCATGTTAGGGAACCAACTTTAACCAAAAGCTTAAACTGATGGTTGAGTCTCACGATATGTTATATACTCTAATACGCCCCCTCACACGAGAGCTCTTAGGGCTAGAAGAGTGGATGCAACATAGGCTCTCTTCATACCTGGTGCTAAATATTTCACTTTAAATG
Source organism: Amaranthus palmeri (assembly GCA_019776075.1). NCBI lineage: Eukaryota > Viridiplantae > Streptophyta > Magnoliopsida > Caryophyllales > Amaranthaceae > Amaranthus > Amaranthus palmeri. Next base: position 81,802 of record JAAKBH010000343.1, on the reverse strand, counting down.
AGGGGTGGTTGAGATTCGAACCCGTGACCTCTTGTCACACTGGCTTCTGATACCATGTTAGGGAACCAACTTCAACCAAAAGCGCTGATGGTTGAGCCCCACGATATGTTATATACTCTAACATAGCATAAGTTATACTCCCTCCAATTCTATTTATTTGTCCACTTTTCTTTTTAGATAAATTCATTTTAGTTGTCCACTTTTCTTGTTTGCGTAGAATTTTTTACCTAAATATCCTATATTCATACAAGTAAAGACAAAAATACCCCCACTTACACAACATAAAATACCTCAATTATCACCTTAACAATTAATATAATCACTTAAAATACCCCAACTACCTACTTTTAGGTGGTCCCTAAAATACCCTTAATTTACGTGCCCAAAAAAGTGGATAAATATAGAGAATTCGAGGGAGTATTATTCATCTCTCTGTCCTTTGATATATTGGGTGAGAGTTTTAAAAAAAATAGTAAAAATATATTTTAAGTAAAAGTGTGAGAATAGTGTAGATGAAATGAAATTTAATTAAATCAATAAATGAGAAAATAAATCAAATTCAATTAAATAGACTAAATCTAAGCTAATTCTTTAAAAATAAAGGAATTATCAATATTGGCATCCAAATGAACTAACGGTCCGTTCGGTAGGTGGTAATAAACGGTGATAATGGCAATGAAAAACAAGTGTAATTTTGGTTGAAAAATCTCTTGGTTACCTTGATGGCATGTGTATTCCACTTTAATCATCTCATTTTCTTCACAAAATTCATTCCAATGCATTACCATTGGGAGATGTGGTATTAGGTGGTAATGAAAATTTATATACAAAAAAATTTTTTGCGATTAAAGTTTCATTATCATGGGAATAATATGCAACTTTTGATGAAATTTTACACTATAAATAATTCTCATTACCGCGATTTAGTAACACTATCCAAACGGGCCGTGAAACGACATGAATACTTAGAATTTCCGGATTGTCTAAAATTGGGCTGAAATCGAGGAACACAAGTTTAGGATATTGTCTAAATAACCTACTCCCTCGCCCTTTAGTCCTTTACCACACAAATTGCCACTTTTCATTTTAATTTTTTTTTACTCTATTATTATTATATACTCTTTTTTGAGAAACCGTCTATTGTATAGGCGCTTTTTAAAAGCCCAATCTATATCTCCCTTCTAACTTACAAAACCGCCATTCAGTTTTTTTTTTAAATTTATAAATTAGGCCATGCCAAAACTTGAGACGTGTATTGTATAGACGGTCTCAAGTAAGAATTTGTGTTATTATAATTATAATCTTTTTTACTTTATTGTGATTATTTTTTTTGAAAATGTATTTATTTTTAATTGCATCTGCACATTTTTTTTCTCTCTTAAATACCCTCATGCAATTTAATTGATCCACCTATTCTTAAACTTTAGGCCAAACACAAAATTGTGTTTCGAAATCATTATTTAATCTAAAAATTTAAAATGAGCTTAAATTTAGCATTTATCAAATAAAAACTTAAATTTAAAATTGAATTAATTTCACCCTTATTTTTAAAATAGTTCAAATTGAAAATTTGAGAACTGCACCCAAACTTTATCATTATTAAAATTTTCATTTATAATTTTGTAATTAAAATCTACTCCAACCGTTCTTATATGTGTGTCATATTTGAAGATTTCACACCTATTAAGATAGTGGGAATCTTTGTTGATTATGGGTATTATTTTATTATAATAGTAGTGTGAATTAATGATTGTATTGGTATTATGAGAGAGAAAATATAAATTAATTATTATAAATGGGATATTAGAAGAGAGAGGGGGTGAAATGAGGGTATCAAAACTTTCCATTTTAGGAAATAGGACAAACATATGAAACTACCCATTATAGTAATGTGGACATTCAAACAGAACGAAGGAAGTATAATTTAAAATAAAATACTTATTTTGAAAGACAACCTACATTGAAATATGAGAAGTATAAATTATATTTTAGTGGGACGTTGTGACCAAAATTGTGGATAAGAATGTTTGGGTTTGGCAACCAAAAACTTGAGGGAATAAAAAGGAGTAGATGATTTTTTACTTTTATGATTTACAAAGTTAGTGTGTAAGTTTTAGGCTTACCATTTCAACTTTCAAGAAAGCGCAAATAACATCAATATATATTTTTATTCTAATTATTTTAGATATCAAGATTTATAAGTGATAATATAATATCAATATATTTTCCCATAGCAAGTATATATGTATTAGATTTGATTTTTATTGGATTAATTTAATTCATAATAATTTATCAGTAATAACTTAACACCAAATTAAATTGAGTCTCAATGAATAAAATTCTAAATGATTCTTAACCTCATTGTTCTTAAATTCTAAAGTTGAATTTAATTTCATAATGAGTCTAAATGAAAAATGTTGGACCAAAGTCCAATATTGGGCTTATATGTAAATACTTATATGTCATTATAATTAATTAAGACTGTCTTTAGGCCCAATTTAAAGTGATCTGATTAAAGTTAAAAGGTTTGGGCCTAAATGTATCAATAGGTTGTGGGCCTTAAATGTGTAGAGACTCATTTTATGACTGGGTTCAATGATGGGCTGAATACTAGTCACAGGTTATTATATATATAGAAGTTATGGTCCCTAGGTTACATATATTTCCTTTTCTCCTGACATCCCATTATCAGAGAGAATTAAGAGTGATAACATTAAGGGTCTTCACTTGAGGGAATATTTGTTAATCTAGAAGATCCATACTCTCTCTTCTTTGTCAAGATTGTCTACCGTGCTATGGAATCAGGTATTCTCTAATCTTGTCTTTTAATTTGTTCTTCTAATTCAACATAATCGATCTTGGTTGTTTGTAATGGTATTCACCATTGTTTTGTTCCAACAAGTGGTATCAGTCGCTTCTTATGTTGAGTTTTTAGGACAATTTCTTGTTTGATTGGAATATCCAGATTTCATAATATCAGTTTTATTTGATGATCTTCCGCCGAATTATTTGTGCCCTAGTTATGGTTTTGTTTTCTGAGATCCGAAAGTTGGGGTTTTTCTTTAATTTCGGCATTGATGATCAATTAATATAACCGCTGTTCTTTTGTTTAAGATTCCATTTTAGTGGAATCGTTGAGTGGTATGAGATAGATTATTTCAGGACATATTTTTTTTGATGATATCATGATTACATGTGCCATTTTTTTTGTTTGATTGCTTTTCTATGGAATCAGTTCCGCCGCCATTAAATACAATTACTGTAATGGAATTGTTTTTGATGAAATCAAGAAAACCCAATTCTTGATAACTATTTCAGTTTCTTTTAGAATTTTTTTTTCCGCCGCCATGTGTATGAAATACAGTCAAATTAATCTGTTTGATATTGCATCTCACACTCGTTCATGGAATCAGAAACAGTTTTTTTTGCTTTGTGGGTTAATCATGTATCTGACGGTTTCCGCTAAAAATTAATAACTGTATTTCAGTTATTTTTTTTACAGATAAATTATAGATAATAATCTTTTACGGTTATATTTTTTTTAGAAAACAGTTAAAGTTTATTTGGAGTAAGGAAAACCGTCACTTTTTTTAGGTTTTAATTATTCTGTTTTCTTGAGCATCGGCAGTTTTTTTAATTGCCATTATATTACAATAATTTTAATATTATTGTAAAATAGGATATTCGGAATAATTTAAGTTTAATTATAATATGGTTTTATATATACTAGAGGTAATTTAATTGATACAATACGTCGCCAAAGTGACCTCTTTTGTTGAAATTATATTATTAACAGTATAAAAGGATGGTTCACGTAAAATATATCATTATCGATCGGCTCAAAAGAAGGTCCATAATTATATACTTGTGTGAATTTTTTTTTCGGATGGTAATAAACATGTGATAATTATAAGGATTACATGTGATTATTTAATCGGCCCAAAGGAAGGTTTCATAATCGACATGTTATTTTATTATCAATGTTAGATTACTATAACATGCTGTCACTAAGAAGTTAGTATTTTCATCCAAAGATGGAATATTAATGGAAAACCGACATCTTGTAATGGGTTGTTACTAAATTAAACTTATTATTATTAATTTAAGAATTAAGTATGTGAGCTTATTATGTTTATTTTTTTTTGTTCTGTGTCAGCTATGTCTAATCCTGCTAATATTACTTCCAACATCAATTCAATTCCTATGTTGAATGGCTCAAATTTTAAAGAATGGAAAGAAAATCTTTCTATTGTTTTAGGAGTTATGGATCTCGACCTTGCGTTAAGGGTTGACTCTCCCGCACCAGTTACTGATTTGAGTACCTCTGATCAAAAGAGGGAGTTTGAAAGGTGGGAGAGATCAAATCGCATGTGTATGATGATCATCAAAAGGGCCATTCCTGAAGCATTCAGGGGTACAATGTCTGATGACATAACTACAGCTAAAGCTTTCCTTACGGATATTGAAAAAAGGTTTGTCAAAAATGAAAAGGCTGAAATTGGTACAATTTTGACAACCTTAATTTCAATGAGATATAAAGGTAATGGTAACATAAGGGAGTACATAATGGAAATGTCTCATCTAGCTTCAAAACTTAAGACACTGAATCTGGAAATTTCTGAGGATCTAATAGTGTACTTGGTTTTGATATCTCTTCCTACAAGTTTTAATCAGTTTAAGGTGAGCTATAATTGTCAAAAAGAGACATGGTCTCTGAATGAGCTCATCTCACACTGTGTACAGGAAGAGGAAAGGTTGAAGCTAGAAAAGACTGAAAGTGCTCATCTTGCCTTTACCTCAAAATCTAAAAGGAAAAGGCCACAAAAGAAAGAAGCTGCAGATAAGGATTCTCAAAGGAAACAACTAAAGGATAAATCAACCGATGTTGAAAATAAGGGTTGTTTCTTTTGTAAAAATCCTAATCACAAGAAGAAGCAATGCACCAATTACCACGCTTGGCGTGCTAAGAAAGGTATGCTTCTTAATTTGGTTTGTTCTGAGGTTAATTTAGTTTCAGTGCCTAGACACACATGGTGGATAGATTCTGGTGCAACCACTCACATCAGTGTGTCTTTGCAGGGTTGCCTGAGTTGCCGAAAACCAACTGATGGTGAAAGATACATCTATGTGGGAGACGGCAAGACGGTTGAAGTACAAGCAATTGGAAAGTTTAGATTATTGTTAAAGACTGGATTTTATTTGGATCTTAATGAAACTTTTGTTGTACCGTCTTTTCGACGGAATTTGATTTCAGTTTCTGTTTTGGACAAATTTGGTTTTTCTTGTTCATTTGGAAATGGAATTTTTAGTTTGTTTCATGATTCAAAGTTGGTTGGTTCTGGTTCTTTATTGTTAAATGATAATCTATATACAATTGATTCTATTGCTTCATATAATGAATCCTTACAATTATCTTCGCGAGGAATAAAAAGAAAGGCAAATAATGAAACTTCAGCGTCATTGTGGCACAAAAGATTAGGCCATATCTCTAAAAGGAGAATGGAAAGGCTTGTGTCTGATGGCATTTTAGGACCTCTAACTTTCACAGACATGGATGTGTGTGTTGAATGTATTAAAGGTAAACAAACCAATCAAAGGAGATATGATGCCAATAGGTCTTTAGATGTCTTAGAACTTATTCATACAGATATTTGTGGTCCATTTCCAAGTCCTTCTTGGAATGGACAACTGTATTTTATCTCGTTCATAGACGATTATTCCAGATATGGCTATATATATCTCATTCATGAAAAGGCTCAATCACTAGACGTGTTCAAAAGTTATAAGGCTGAAGTTGAAAATCAACTTAATAAAAGGATTAAAGCCGTCAGATCCGATCGTGGGGGTGAATACTATGGTCGTTATGACGGCTCAGGTGAACAACGTCCAGGGCCTTTTGCTAAATTCCTAGAGCAATGTGGTATTGTTCCTCAGTACACCATGCCTGGTACTCCAACTATGAATGGTGTTGCTGAGAGACGAAATAGGACTCTTAAGGAAATGGTAAGAAGCATGATTAGTCATTCTACCTTACCAGAGTCACTCTGGGGAGAAGCACTTAAGACTGCAGCTTATATTCTTAATAGAGTACCAACAAAAGCGACTAATAATAAGACCCCATATGAACTGTGGACCGGTAAAAAGCCGAGTCTAAATCATTTACATATTTGGGGATGTCCAACTGAGGCACGGCCTTATAGGCCTAATGAAAAGAAATTGGATTCCAGAACTGTTAGTTGTTATTTTGTTGGATACTCTGAAAAGTCAAGGGGGTTTAAGTTTTATGATCCTAAAGCTAAATCTTTTTTTGAGACGATTAATGCTAGGTTTCTTGAGGATGTCGATTTTGTGAAGGGAGATACAGTTAGAAACATTGTTTTTGAAGAAGAGAATATTATTATTCCTACAGGTGTCATTGGTATTGAATCGATTCCTACATCGGACATTGCTTATGACACAATTCAAAACAATGTTGATGGAGATCCTCCCAGAGAACAAACTCTCGCTCCTCAAGAAGTTGTGCCATTAAGAAGGTCCACTAGAGAAAGAAGAAGTGCATTGCCAGATGATTACATTGCATATCTTCAAGAACATGAAAGTTCTACCTCTCCAGAGTGGATAGATGCTGAAAAAGATGAGTTTGAACGGTGGGAGAGATCAAATCGCATGTGTATGATGATCATCAAAAGGGCCATTCCTGAAGCATTCAGGGGTACAATGTCTGATGACATAACTACAGCTAAAGCTTTCCTTACGGATATTGAAAAAAGGTTTGTCAAAAATGAAAAGGCTGAAATTGGTACAATTTTGACAACCTTAATTTCAATGAGATATAAAGGTAATGGTAACATAAGGGAGTACATAATGGAAATGTCTCATCTAGCTTCAAAACTTAAGACACTGAATCTGGAAATTTCTGAGGATCTAATAGTGTACTTGGTTTTGATATCTCTTCCACCGTTCATTGTCCTTCATGGATTGCATTTCCTCATTCATAGCTTCAAGCCATTGTTGAGAATTTGCACTTTCCATAGCTTGATGAAAGTTGATCGGGTCATCTTCCATTACAATGTGTTCAAACTCATCCTTTTCAACATCTATCCACTCTGGAGAGGTAGAACTTTCATGTTCTTGAAGATATGCAATGTAATCATCTGGCAATGCACTTCTTCTTTCTCTAGTGGACCTTCTTAATGGCACAACTTCTTGAGGAGCGAGAGTTTGTTCTCTAGGAGGTTTTCCGTCAACATTGTTTTGAATTGCGTCATAAGTAATGTTCGATGTAGGAATCGATTCAATACCAATGACATCTGTAGGAATAATAATATTCTCTTCTTCAAAAACAATGTTTCTAATTGTATCTCCCTTCACAAATCGACATCCTCAAGAAACTTAGCATTAATCGTCTCAAAAGATTTAGCTTTAGGATCATAAAACTTGAACCCCCTTGACTTTTCAGAGTATCCAACAAAATAGCAACTAACAGTTCTGAAATCCAATTTCTTTTCATTAGGCCTGTAAGACCGTGCCTCAGTTGGACATCCCCAAATACGAAAAAGATTTAGACTCGGCCTTCGCCGGTCCACAGTTCATATAGGGTCTCATTATTAGTCGCTTTTGTTGGTACTCTATTATGACTATAAGCTGCATTCTTAAGTGCCAGAGTGATTTTGGTAAGCTAGAATGACTAATCATGCTCCTTACCATATTTCATTTGTTTGGTTTGTTTTCCTTTAATGCATTCAAAACACACATCCATGTCTGTGAAATTAAAGGTCCTAAAATGCCATCAAACACAAGCCTTTCCATTCTCCTTTGGGAGATATGGCCTAATCTCTTGTGCCATATGATGCTGAATTTTCTTTAGTTGCCTTTCTTTTTATTATTAGTTGCAAAGATATCGCAAAGATAATTGCAACAATTCATTATATGAAGCAATAGATACAATTGTATATAGATTATCATTTAACAATAAAGAACCAGAAATAACCAACTTTGAATCATGAAACAAAACCGAAAATTCCATTTCCAAATGAACAAGAAAAACCAAATTTGTCCAAAGTAGAAATTGAAATCAAATTTTGTCAAAAAGACAAAACAATAAATGTTTCATTAAGATCCAAATGAATTCTAGTCTTTAACAATAATCTAAACTTTCCAATTGCAATTACTTCAACCGTATTGCCGTCTCCCACATAGATGTATCTTTCACCATCAATTGGTTTTCGGCAACTCAGGCAAACATGCAAAGACACACTGATGTGAGTGGTTGCACCAGAATCTATCCATCATGTGTGTCTAGGCACTGAAACTAAATTAACCTCAGAACAAACCAAACTAAGAAGCATAACTTTCTTACCACGCCAAGCGAGGTAATTATTGCATTGCTTCTTCCTGTGATTAGGATTTCCACAAATGAAACAACCCTTATTTTCAACATCGGTTGATTTATCCTTTTGTTGTTTCTTTTGAGAATCCTTATCTGCAGCTTTTTTCTTTTGTGGCCTTTTCCTTTAAGATTTGTAGGTAAAGGCAAGATGAGCACTTTCAGTCTTTTCTAGCTTCAACTTTTCCTCTTCCTGTACTCAGTGTGAGGTGACCGAGAACATTAGCAGGATTAGACATAGCTGACCGAGAATTGAAAGATTTTCTTTTCATTCTTTAAAATTCGAGCCATTCAACATAAGAATTGAATTGATGTTGGAAGTAATAGCTGACAGAGAACAAGAAAAAATTAACATAATAAGCTCACTTACTTTAATTCTAAAAACCAATAATAATAAGTTTAATATAGTAACATCCCATTACAAGATATCGGTTTTCCATTAATATTCCATCTTTGGATGAAAATACTAACTTCTTAGTGACAACTTGTTGTAGTAATCTAACATTGATAATAAAATAACATGTCGATTATAAAACCTTCCTTTGGGCCGATTAAATAATCACATGTAATCCTAATAATTATCACACGTTTATCACTACCCGAAAAAATTCACACAATTATGTTATTAGGGACCTTCTTTTGAGCCGATCGATAATAATATAATTTATATGAATCATCCTTTTATACAGTTAATAATTTAATTTCAACAAAAGAGGTCACTTTGGCAACGTATTGTATCAATTAAATTACCTCCAGTATATATATAACCATACTATATTTAATGTCAACAAAAGAGGTCACTTTGGCGACATATTGTTTCAACTAAATTACCTCCAGTATATGTATAACCATACTATAATTAAACTTAAATTATTCCGAATTTGTCTGTTTTACAATAATATTTAAAATTATTGTAATACGAGGCCAATTAGAAAAACCATAATTTCAGAAAAAACATATTTCTCAAAACTTAAAAGAAATTGATTTCTGAAAAAATCTCCAAAAAACTGGATGATTAAACCATAATCCAAAAAAAAGAGCTTAATAATCTTAGGCAAATCATATTTATTATAACCGGACAATAAATTGATCCACCACCTTAAAAACTGAATTTCCTAAAAAAAATAGGAAATATAGACCAAATCATAATAAATAATATTAAATAATCCCAAGACCTTAAAAAAAAACCGAATTCTTTTATTAAACTTAAATAAAAACTGATTTCCTAAAAAATAGGAACTTCCAAAGATAACCGAACTGATTCCTAAAAATCCTGCTCCAAATAGGAACTGATTCCTAAAAAACTGATTCCTAAAAATAGGAACTGATTTCATAGGAACTGATTCCTAACTCCCAGAGAACAAACTCTCGCTCCTCAAGAAGTTGTGCCATTAAGAAGGTCCACTAGAGAAAGAAGAAGTGCATTGCCAGATGATTACATTGCATATCTTCAAGAACATGAAAGTTCTACCTCTCCAGAGTGGATAGATGCTGAAAAAGATGAGTTTGAACACATTGTAATGGAAGATGACCCGATCAACTTTCATCAAGCTATGGAAAGTGCAAATTCTCAACAATGGCTTGAAGCTATGAATGAGGAAATGCAATCCATGAAGGACAATGTTGTTTGGGATCTCGTCGCATTGCCAGAAGGTATAAAACCTATTGGTAATAAATGGATATTTAAAACCAAAAAGGATTCAAATGGCAATGTGGAGAGATTTAAAGCTCGTCTGGTAGTGCAAGGTTTTACACAAAAGGAAGGCATTGATTACAAAGAGACTTTCTCTCCGGTTTCTTCGAAAGACTCTCTAAGGATAATAATGGCATTAGTAGCACATTTTGATCTTGAGTTACATCAGATGGATGTAAAGACAGCGTTTCTCAATGGCAATATTGAAGAGACAATTTATATGAAACAACCTGAAAACTTTGTGGTGGGTGACCCAAAGAAGATGGTTTGTAAACTTAAGAAATCCATCTATGGGCTTAAGCAGGCGTCTCGTCAATGGTATTTGAAGTTTCATCAAGTGATTCTCTCATTTGGTTTCGAGATGAATTTGCTTGATGAATGCATTTACCACAAATTTAGTGGAGGGAAATACATTTTTCTGGTTTTGTATGTTGATGACATACTACTTGCTAGCAACGATATAAGCTTCTTGCGTGAAACTAAGAATTTTCTATCAAAGAATTTTGAGATGAAAGATCTTGGTGACGCCTCTTTTGTATTAGGTATTAAAATACATCGAGATCGTTCTCGAGGTATTCTTGGGTTATCACAAGAGAGTTATATCGAAAATGTATTGAAAAGGTATGGCATGCAAAACTGCAAACCAGGAGATACCCCTGTGGCCAAAGGATACAAATTCAGCCTTGATCAGTGCCCCAAGAATGAATTTGAGAAAAAGGAAATGGAAAATATTCCTTATGCTTCAGCAGTAGGGAGTTTAATGTATGCTCAAGTCTGCACTCGTCCAGATATTGCATACATAACAGGGATGTTGGGACGTTATTTAAGCAATCCAGGATTAGAACATTGGAGAGCAGTCAAAAGGGTCTTACGGTATTTACACAGGACAAAGAAATACATGCTCACGTATAGGAGGTCAGATAATCTTGAGATCATTGGGTATGCTGACTCCGATTTTGCTGGATGCATTGATACAATGAAATCCACTTCTGGTTATGTTTATATGTTGGCTGGAGGTGCTGTCTCATGGAGGAGTGTTAAACAATCCATTACGGCATCTTCCACTATGGCAGCAGAATTCATTGCATGCTATGAGGCATCGAATCATGGGATATGGATGCGAAATTTTGTCACGGGACTGCGTGTAGTGGATTCTATTCATAGACCACTTAAGTTATATTGTGACAACGACTCCGCTGTGAAATTTTCTAACAACAATAAGAGTTCGAGGAAGTCAAAGTTTGTGGCTCTCAAATTCTTGGTTGTAAAAGAAAGGGTTCAACATAAAGAATTGTCAGTTAAACATATTGGTACAAACTCTATGATTGCGGATCCGCTTACCAAAGCATTACCATCCATGCGGTTTCTTGAGCATGTGGCTCATATGGGTGTTGTTTCATCTATATAAGATGTTCAGTTTTTAGTGGGAGTTTGTAAATTTAGTTTATTGAACATATGTTGACATTTTAGTTATAAAGTTTTCTGCAGAAATTAAGTTATGATAAAGTTTGGTTTTATACTCTGATTGTGTTATGGTAATAGTTTGATCTCACTATTAATGTGGACCAGTTGGATACGGACATGTTAAGATCACATTTCATGTTGTTTCCATGCTACACATCCACTTCATGATCTATGTCATTCTTTTGTGTTGGTATTATGATCATTGAGGTCTAGTTACGAAAAGATGTAACAAAGACAACTTTGGTCTATGCTAATATAATTGATGGACGAGATTGGTTTCTGATACATTACAGTTTTGACAGTATGGTTGAGCTCAAATTTGGTTTTATAATGATACAAGTTTATACAATTTTTACATATAGCCCAAGTGGGAGATTGTTGGACCAAAGTCCAATATTGGGCTTATATGTAAATACTTATATGTCATTATAATTAATTAAGACTGTCTTTAGGCCCAATTTAAAGTGATCTGATTAAAGTTAAAAGGTTTGGGCCTAAATGTATCAATAGGTTGTGGGCCTTAAATGTGTAGAGACTCATTTTATGACTGGGTTCAATGATGGGCTGAATACTAGTCACAGGTTATTATATATATAGAAGTTATGGTCCCTAGGTTACATATATTTCCTTTTCTCCTGACATCCCATTATCAGAGAGAATTAAGAGTGATAACATTAAGGGTCTTCACTTGAGGGAATATTTGTTAATCTAGAAGATCCATACTCTCTCTTCTTTGTCAAGATTGTCTACCGTGCTATGGAATCAGGTATTCTCTAATCTTGTCTTTTAATTTGTTCTTCTAATTCAACATAATCGATCTTGGTTGTTTGTAATGGTATTCACCATTGTTTTGTTCCAACAAAAAAGGCTGAACTAAACCTGAGTCTAAAATACTGCATTCATACCTATACGGCTATACCTATTAAATTCTTATTGAACTCATACCGATCAATGTCCAAAACATAAGAATTATAAACTTCTAAATTATTATTAAGATATAAAACTTAGAGCAAATCTAATTGAATTCTAAATCCATAATTTTGACTACACTTGAAAATAATAAATTTTTATCTAATATAGCAAATTCTATCTAATAGTCAACAACACTTAAATATTATGGAATAAATTTATGTGTTTTACAACGGAAATAGAGGAGGATGTTGAGGGGAAGAAAGCTTAAAAGAGAATTTAATTTAAGCCTTTTAAGAGCATCTCCTCTCTTTCACGCTATCAATTCCTAATCCCTTATTCCTAATACTACCCTTTACTCCTTCGGTGCCATTTAATTTACAGTAGTTTTTATTTTAAATATTTTAATTAATTTGCATCATTTCTATTTATGGGTGATGTCTCACCACTTTCTTTTAATCTTATCCATATATTTTAATTTTCTTTTAATTTTATCCACACAATTTATTTTCCCGCTTCAATTATTACTACATTATTAAAAATACCCGCTTCCTCTTTGATGCAAATCAAAGGAGACAGAGGGAGTACATTTCCATTTTTCATCTTTCATCTATCACAATTCACATTGTAGGTATATGAAGTATATCTTATGATTTCAGTCATAAATTTAAAAGCTTTTTGTTAAGTTGATTATTTGATAAATCTGAAGTCAACATGATAAAGGGTCACGAATTTAAAACTCAAGCCTCTATTTGAATAAAATATTGCATCCTCACTTCTAATCGAAAGAGCTTTCGTATAAGTTAGGGAGTATATTAGAATATACTCCTATAAAATATTTTGAAAATCGGCCTAAAGTATAAAGCTTTTGCTTAAGTAAATAAAATCTATTTTTTTTTTGATGGAAAATAAAATCTATTTTTAAAAACCATTCAAAGTGAGATCCATTATAAAAGATTAAACACTTACAATTCACATCATATTAATAACACAAATTTCAAATCAGACGATTGAAACTATTTTTTTTGGGTTGACCCAATGTAAACTTATAGTTATCCAGCTATTTTTGTGAGAGATCTTCTTTCAAAGAAATGATATCAAAAGGAGTTTATTTTTTCCCTTTAATTTGTATTAATTGCGCTATTACATCTACCTTCTCTCACAACAATTTATATTAACTCAAAGTAATAAATTAGAAAACAAGATAATTATATAACACAAATTCTTGCTATAAACCGTCTATAGGATAGACAGGTAAATATGGGTCAGCCCATTTTGCAAAATAAGTAACTGATTAGTCATCAGCCGCTTAATTTTTAAATTTAAAATTATTATATTGAACTGTTGAGAAAGCCATTTTGCCATAGACGATCTCTCAACAGACCTTTCAGGTATGACAACATACAAAAGATTTGCAATATAAATAAAACCAACTAACCGTCAACTCCGCTAACTTCCTCCCCTCTTTCCTTATTTCATCCCCTTTCCCACTCCTTAATCCGAATCCCAAACCATTCTTTGTTCCTTCTCATCATGTCCTCCGACACAAACACCGGTGAACTCCGTCAACGAACCCCGTCATTCTCCCGCCACCATCATCTTCCGTCGCCTCGTCGGAACTCCGGCAAGAAACCTCCCAAACAACTTAGACAATCTCCTAAGCCAATTCAAGTAATGATCAAATCTTATTCAGAGCCTCTTATTATTCAGCCTCTAGGCGACGGCGACAATCTTGTCGGAGGTGGCCGGAGTTTTGACTCCGTCGATGGTGCATCAATCGTGAGATTTAACACGCTGGATGATGTCTTGTCGTGCACTTCAGACTTTAGTCGTATTAATGTGGTACGTATTTTTTGTATTCACATTTCCTCTGTTTTTTCTTTTTTCTTAAGACATTTCTTCTACTCTTCTTCAACCCTTTTTGTTTTTGTTTTTTTTTTTGTTTCTAATTTAAACTTAATCCATACTCATTACTTCGTTCACTTAATGCATACTCTTTTTATCTTGTCTTTTTATCTTGTCATATATATAATATAGCCGGTATATATAATATATTATGGGGCTTGGACGCTTCGTTAATTAGTTTTTTGGTTAATTTTGGTTTTTTGACATAGTATCAGAGCTAAAGTGACATAAAAGTGAGATTTATCCCTCAAATTCATGTGGAGTAATTCATGGGTGTTCCATCCGTACATCTAATTTAAATAGCTTTCGTATAAAAGGGTGTGTTAAATACATGAATATCATGTATTCATGTCTTCAAACATCATTTATATATATTTTTAGTAGAATTGGTCTTTTGACATAGTCTGTCGTTTTCTATTCCTCCCAAGACGCTTAGATGTTTTCTGTGCGGCCTCCTCATATTCCAATCATAGCTAATTAGCGTGATATAGTGGGTATGATAATAAATGATAACGAAAATTGATGATAATCGTTTGTTGTGAACTTGTGATTATGTATGGTTTTCTCTCATTAAAGTTTTTAGCCAAGTTCGACATTTTGACATGGTATCAGAGCTAACGTAATATAAAACTTAAATTTATCCTTCAAATTCAAGTTTAATAATTCGTGGGTGTCGCATCCACTCTTTTAATCCAATAAATTCTATGTAAATGGGTGTGTTAGAATATGTAAATTTAACCATCAATTTATCCTTTTAGCTTAATTGGTCTTCTAACATGGTTTGTCATTTTCAATTCCTCACCAGACTTTGATCATATATTTGATCGTGATATAGTGGGTACGAAGCTTATGATTGATTACATATAATCCTTTGTTGTGATCAAGTATGGCTATGTGCAGGGGTATGAGAAAGATGCAAAAGTGGTGATAACAGTGACAGTGGAAGGGAGTCCAGGACCAATAAAGATAATGGTTAAATTGGGAATGAGTGTGGAGGAAACAATAAAACTCATACTTCAAAAATATGAGGAGCAAGGCCGAACACCTCACCTTTTTACTAACTCTGTTTCTTTTGATTTGCATCTTTCCTACTTCAGTCTTCAATGTATGCTTTCTTCTTCTTTTTTTCCATCATCTCATTCAAAGGTTATTTTGGTAATTTGGTTTTTTAGTCGTTAAAAATGTTAACTGTTTATTAGAGAAAATATATGAGTTAAAAAAACATTTTGAGGTAACGTCATTGATAAAAAAAAATTTTATGCTATTACATTAGATATAGTCAAAAATCAGCTAAAAATGTTAGTCGAAACGTTATTTCAGATACACTTTTTTCATGTATTTGTCATGAGCTTATATAAAGGTAAAGGACCTTATCGGTATCCCACACAAGGCAGGGTGCGAGTGGGGGTTTTCTTTTTCTTGAAAGAAGCGGACAAATCATACCCATACCCCCAAGGAGGGAGTAAAGAGAGATGCGCGCAGTCAATAAACCCCACAATTGATACCTACGCCTAGTAGAGATCGAACCTCAAACCTTCTACTTCACATGTAGATGCTCTATCCATTTGAGCCATAATCGTTTTTGGTATTTGTTATAAGCTTATGATTAGATATTAAAAAACCGTCGTTAAAATGATAAATATGAAATTTCCACTAAAATTGAGAATTATTTTTTATCTTGTTTAATTCCTAACCTAATTTTTTTCTTTTGGTTTCCCATCAAACAAAACAAAAGAAAAATCATTAAAATTTACAAACAATTTCTAATTGCTTAATTGTAATTGAATCATTCTTCGTGTTTGAAAATTTCAGCTTTTAGCTATACTACTTTGTCTTGTGCTTGTGTAATAGCACAATTATATTAAAACTTAGGGTTTATATATATATTTCTAATAGCTTAATAGTAGTTGAAACATGAAGGATAACATTAATTAATTAATCATCTCTTCTATCCCTATCTAGCACCTGGTTGATTCAATTTTTTATTAACAATTTGGATTTTATTATAAAGTCTAATTAACCATTAATTAATTATATATTAAGTCACTTAATGATGTTGGGATAATATGATGTTATGTATTTGAATGTACGTAATTATTGAATGACGTGATCAAAATGGAAATAATGATACTGAATATACATATAGGTTTGGAAAGATCGGATACAATTGGAGAGGTCGGAAGTAGAAGCTTTTATCTTCGAAAGAATGGAAATAAGCATGATCACGAAGATAATATGCAAATTATTGAGAGTGAAGATGTGCATGAAAACATGCTCTCTCCATCTAAGCAATTGATTATGCCCATCACAATCTTTCCTTTCTCGATTGCTCGAAAAATGAATAAATTTGAACGGCGATTTCTTAGGTTGCTCAAGTTATTGGGTTGTCTGGATGCCAGATAGCCATGATTATTCAGTGAGATGGCTTTTATATACATGAGTTGACTAACTCAATTAATATAATTATCAGTATATAAACTCTTTATTTTGAGTTCGTTTCACAGAAGACGGTCTCTTATAAGAGTAGCTCATGCCTAAAAATATGGTTACATTAATCCCGCGTTTTAGAAGGGAATTTGTGGATGTGCGGGCTACGTGAAAAAAATTATGTGAGTATGTATTAAAAGGGGAAAGGCCAACAACTATCATTCAACTATCTTTATGGATTCATGAGATTTACTTCTTGAACTTGTACATTGCTTGCTATATTATTGGAATTTTTAGTGTCCATGATATATTGAAATTATAAATTGTAAAATGTAAATTATTGTGTTATTGATAATTCAATATGTGTATTGAATTGTGATAAAGCAATCTTAAAAGCTCTATTTTCTAGTATTGGATTGGATGTGTAATATATGTTATAGTATTTTCTAGAGACAAAAAAAAAATTTATTAAATATATGTGTCACTATACTTACAATTTTAAGAGATAGAGTATAGATGTATTTGAATTGAGTGATCTTTTTGTTTAAGAAAAATATACTTCTATATATCAATATTGATATTGTACTTTTTAAAGGCATTTAATATCCAAAATATTCCATCAATCCAAATAAATCAATATATTAGCCAATTATTGTAGTATAATACAAGTAAATCTATTCTCCCTAGTTTAAAACTTTGTGAAGATAATTAGGTCTAATTTCAGTTGAAATATAATAATTAATAAAGACTAAACTACTAAATTAATCTATATAATTCTCCAATTATTTAATTATTAATAGCCAAGGAATAACTGAAAATCAAACATGGCTTCCACCATCACATTTTTCCCCAATGAAAAAGGGTTCAAGTAATTGTAGCTTTCCTCATAATAGTTAATCAAGTTTGGTTTATCTGACGTCACATTAACATGCGAATAGAACATTTAAAAGAATATAAAACCGCCCACACTTATTTTCAACGGAATAAATCATATACCCCAATCTTCAAAAAAAAAAAATCATATACCCCAATTCCAATTACAAAAAAACTTCGACCAGACCGTTGCAAGTTAAGATGAATTGGGGCCAACTCATTTTACGTGCGTATAATAATATTTTAATTTTTTTGGATATTTATCAATTTTAAATTTTTAACCTTAAAGGTATCAGTTTTGAAAATTGATATCTTTAACGTCAAAAATGATACCTTTAAAATCAAAATTGAAAAATACACAGAAAATAATAAAAACGCTTGGATTGTTACACACGCGAATTGGGCAGGCTTAAATTGACGGTCTTATTATAAGGTCGTCTCGTCCAAGATCAGTTGTTCCAATTAAATTTGTCTAGGTTTAAACTAAGAATAGAAGAAATGTACAGATGAAATTAAAATATTAGTCAAATATATGCATTACAATATAATCAGGGGCGAAGCAAAAATTGACAAATTTTATGAAGATCTTGTGCAATTATAAAAAATTATGATATTCATCTAACAATTTTGTACCTTTAAACACCTAATATATATTCCCTCTGTTCCTTTTTGTTTTTCCACCTTACTAAAACGGGCAGTTCTATAAGTTTTTTCACTTTAGAATACTTTCCATTTTTGGAAAGTTTTCATCTCACTTTTACCCCTTAAAACCCACTTTTCTTACTTCACATTACTATTTAATTATTTTCTCTCTCATACTTCCAATACAATCATTACATTACACTATTATTTAATTATTTTTTTCTCTCATACTTCCAATACAATCATTACTTCCCACTAATATATAATTAAAATAATACTCACTACTACCAAAGATTCTATTTTTCTTAATCTTGGTGAAAAACCCAAATAGGAACATCAAAAAGGAACGGAGGGAGTACTAAGTAATTTAATATTGAGGCCCCTTATTTTTCGGGGCCCTATACAATCAAACATGTTGAACATGCTCAGAACCTCCGATAATATAATTTTCGCTTGAGAAATATTTAACCACATCACTGCTTCAAATTTGTGGATTTAAAACATAATGTTAGATTAGTGGATGAGGTCATCAATAGTTCTATCAAATGTATTGGAAGTTCTGAGCATATTTCCTCGCATGGGACCCTGAAAAATTAAAGTTCTTAATATTAAATTACGTAGTATATTTAGTGTCTAAATATACAAATTTATTAGAAAAATATCATGATTTTTTATATTACACAAAACCTTTCAAAATTTTTACATTTTTGCTCCGCCCCGTATAAAATAGATTTCATATTCTTGCTTGTTTCATCACATTTCTTCCTTGTGACGCAACATTAAATTATTAATAACAAGATATTTTATCCCCAAATAGTGAGTGCTCAATTTAGTGGAGAGATTCTATTTCCATCTACAAAGTTTAAATAACCTTTCATGACAACTTAGAGCTATGTAATGTGCAACTTGAAGTTGCTCAAAATTGAGATTTTGATTATGCTTAATTTAAAATTGTAAACTAACAAATTATGTGGATTGTTTTGATTTATTGACTTTAATACTTGTGAATTATACCAAAAAAAAAACTTGAATGTGAATAATAAAATGTTGCAATTCACTATTAAAAGAAATATTGTCATGGTTCATGTTGAAAAGGAGAGGTATGGATACTAATATATAACTTTGTTGGATGCATATACTACCAACCAATAATAATAATAATAATAATAATAATAATAATAATAATAATAATAATAATAATAATAAATACTAATAAAAGAGTCGGAAAATAATAAATGGCGATTTCTTATGTGATATCTGCATTGATCTTAAAAGGATTGATAAATTATTCATATCAATAAGATGCATCTTCTTTTTAAAAGAGAATGTTTGCTAAGAACTTAATAGTTAAACGTGCTTCATGGGGATCAATCTTAGAAAGGGTGATCTCCTAAGAAGTTGGCCTATAGGACCAGTGTACAGCCTCAATGAATAATCACCGGCAGTCCGATGGTTCAAGGTGTTACTCTTGATTGTAGTACTCCGGATATTAGCTAGCTCAAATTCGATTAACTTTATAGCAAGCCTAACTCAACCAGCATAATGTTCGGAATGTTAAAAAAAACCCTGGGTTGAAGTCATAGAAGTGTAGTCCTTATTTGGAGCAACACTTAAGTTTTATTTTCATACAATTATTCTCTTTAAATCAAACAAAGTAACGAAATGATATTTGGAAATTCAGTTACCTCTATTGACAACATTGAGAAGATACTCGATGTAAATTGTAATCATACAATAAACAATGTTGATTTAGTCCAAAATGTATAATTTTGGGGCCTGGGGGTAATTGGAATTTTAGAAATAAATAATGTCGTATAAGACCGAAAAAAATTCACAAACAATTATACTAATCGGAAATATGAATTGGCGTCTGACTATCAGTATTAAATATCATGAATAATAATGAAAAATAAATGTAATTTTGGTCGAAAATCTTTAGACATGTTATACGTCATACTCGTTCTACTTCTATCATTTTATTTTTTTTCTTCATAAAATTAAATCTAATGTATTATCAATTGGAGAGATGTAATAGGTGGTAATGAAAAATTGGAAACAACAAAAATTTTTATAATCAAAATTTCATTATTATAGAAACGACATAGAATTAATATTTCATAAAAGTTTGGTCGCGCTCTCTTTCATGGGTATGAGTTGTGGCCGTCCTTTCCTCTCCAGACCATGTCCATAACTTTTAAAGAGCGGGATATACTGGGTATGATGATGATGAGGTATATCTATTAATACTAATTCGATTTCGTGGTAATTGGTGAGTATTCCAATTTGCTCGCAATTTTTTACTCATCTTTATATTGTTTTTGTTTACTAGGTGGGTAATTTCACAAATTCTTCTATAAGAGACGGTGTTATAGTGAAATGTGCCTTATACTTAGATTAAATGGTCCAATAATAGAAACATTTAGCATATATGTGGTTCTTATTCTGAGGTCGTCTCACTGTGAAACGGTTTCATACAAAACGAGCTAGGGTAATCTAATTAGTACTTAGTAGTGTT
Source organism: Amaranthus palmeri (assembly GCA_019776075.1). Taxonomy (NCBI): domain Eukaryota; kingdom Viridiplantae; phylum Streptophyta; class Magnoliopsida; order Caryophyllales; family Amaranthaceae; genus Amaranthus; species Amaranthus palmeri. The sequence continues at coordinate 60,988 of JAAKBH010000343.1, read as the reverse complement.
ATTTTATTCAGTCGTCTTGTATGAGACCAGCTCACGGGAGACGATCGCAAAACAAGAAATTCATAAGCTAAATTCTTTTATTATTAGGCTATTTAATCCATATATTAGGTAAATCTCATGATGAGACCATCTCTTTGTGTATTTTATTTTAGAAGGGTCTGTGTAAACATTCAATATTATGGGCTTTTTGAGCAATCTGTGTAAACTGTAAACACTCAATATTATGGGCTTTTTAAACAACTTTTTCTGGGCCACATATCAACCTTAGTTTCACTCCTAATTTTGGACTACCCTTAGGATTTGGGCCTGGTGTTGTAGCCTGTAGAATATCTAGCCATATAAATTCTACCAGCCAGTCTTCTGAGAGATCGTGTTTCTGAGAAACGTCTCTTAAGCCCTATCCATTAAAACTTATTGCCTACATTTATTCTATATTTTCTCTAATGGGTCAACCTAATTAGAGATGGTCTTTCAAAGAAACCGTCTCTCACAAGAATTTGTGATATTCTACTTCTGTAAATTGCAATTTGATGGAATCATTGAGTTCTTTGTTTACGGTAATAATTAGGGTTTTCAAAATTTGCTTTTTCAGATAGTAAAAATGTGATCATATTCCAATTTAACTAATATTATTATTCCCGGTGTATCTCGCTCATAGAAAACTATAATTAAGATCTGGAGAAAGAAGACGCAACCCATGCCCATAAAGGAGGATGCGGGAAAGAGTCCTTCAACTCTAAAAAGATGCTTAAAAGAGTCCCTCCGCTCATATATTCCAATCTGAGTATATTTGTTTTATTCGGAGTTCAAATGTTTACTTAGATTAATTGTATGACTCTTTGTTTTATAACAATCAATGGGTCGGGCCTTCATTTTGAGTCCTTATACGGCCTATTTTTAGAAAGGCTTTGTAAGGATCGGGTCGAAAATGGATCGGGCCAAAAACGGATTATGTTATAATTAAATTGAAGCGAGCTATAAATAGGTCTTTGTAAATAATATAATTAATGTGTAATTTAAATATTATAAATGACTATGTCAATAAAATTACTAATATTTTTTCAATATAATTATTATAATTGATAATTTAATTGTTATAAATGAATAAATGGGGATTAAAATAATTTTTAGTAGTAAAAATGGGTTGGGTTGGGCCGGACCGGGCTTAGAAAGACCAACCCATTTAAATCTCAAGCCCGACCCATTTAAAGCTCATATTAATTTCAAAAGGCCCTTATCCAGTCCAACTCATATTTACTTAAACCTGGCCCGACCCTTATCCGGCCCATTGAACACCCCTAGTACTTACCCATCATTAATCATTAAGTTACACTTCGGAGTAAGAGTATTCTATCCGTCCCTTTTCTTTAAAAATTACTACTGATAATGATATATTGTGTGGAGTATTACTATTAATAGTAACCCCTAGGTCACATAGCACTAATACTTTACATTCTCACATGTTATAATTTGTCTCCAATCTTGATATCACACATATGGTATGATTACGTACTCGAATTTGAATAATATTATGGGCATGTAGTGATGTAGAAAAAACTGGCATACATAAAGTGGAATGTGATTATATGGTTAGGAAGTTGCTTTGAAGATGCCCCATCAAACTGTATTAGACATGATTTTGCCGCACAAAACTCACATCAGAAGATCTTGGATATAAACACACATGCTCCAACTGTTTTTTGTATTCAGAGATGCAATATCACATTGCTCTTTGACTAATTTTATTTTCTTTTCTTGCTAATGACAAAATTGGTTGAGCAATGTTTGTATTAGATATGTCATTGTGGGACATATTCAAAAGTGATTATTTTAAACAAATAAAATAAGTTAATTTTTAAGTGACTATTTAGCGTAATTTATGATTGTTTTATGATGAGACAATCTTAAATGTAATGTGTAAAATTAGTTGGCTAGAAATTTATAAGCCGACTAACTTGTAGTAGACTGAGTCTGACTCGAAATGATCATGGCTTGCCAATTTTAGATTGGTTCAATTAGATTTAAACTAGAAAGAAAGTATGCTTTTTTTTAATTGGATCTGAATTCATCATCTAATGAAACTAGAGTTTAAATTTGGCTCTAAATGAGTCGAAATTTTTTAACGAACCTTTTTACATTTAGGTCTAAGTTGGTTTTAAAATGGGTCAGACAATGTCAAAAATAAATAATTAGATTTTAGGGGAGGAATAAGGGGATGAGTACATTTTATTTGTATAGGAGAAAAACTAAGGAAAAAGAAACGAAAAGAAGCGTTTTTTCTCCAAATCTTTTCAATTTAAAACTAAATGAGTTCTATTTCACTACCTGAAGGAAAAATTAAATCTCATTTTATTTCTTATCTGTAGATATTCTCTAACCAATTTGGCTACTTGTATCGTAAAAAATGTAAGTTTTCAAAGGTCCAAAAGACAATATAAGTCAATTATTAAAACATTAACTATAAAATTCAAACGAATATAAATATAAAAATAAGACAAAAATAGTACTCCATCAATCCCTTTTCTTTTATCCTACGAAAATTATCTCATTAGTAAAAGATAGCTTTTAATTAAAAATATAAATAGGACAAATTTAATTTAAAAAAAAAGAAAAAAACGTAAATTCTGTAACACATGGAATATGACTCTTTAAAAAAACTATTTATTCATCTAAACTAGCAAACAACTTTAAGGGTTCAACATTATTACTAGCATCCTCTTTAGCTTTTACTATAATCATATTCATATTGATTAATGACGGATTGCATACATTTATTTTCTTATTCAATATGGAAATTCTTTATGAGTAGATCTAATGCATACATTGATAGAGGGGATAATTGTATTTACAAATAAAAATCAATTCTCATAAAGTTGCATGTAAATTCTTTCTATTAATTGATTCTCGTCTATTTTCTCAGTCCCATAAAATTTACTATATTTTTATTTTTTTTTTCATCCTAAAATTTTATTGCATTTTTTGTCATATCTATATCTATCTTTAGTTCTCATCTACACATTTAAACCATAATTTCATCTTATTCACATTTATTTCACTTTCTTACAATACACACTTTTTATTTTATTTTTTAAATTTTTCTCAATTTTATCGTTGTAGCAAATGTTATGGGACACATATGGTAATAAAAAGACGAAATGAAAGAATAAATAAAAAATAGATATTTGCAAATTGTCATTAATGAGATGGTACATTTAAACAATGTGGATAGGGACTATCAACCCTCCATTAGCCATCAAGAATACGTTCATAGCTTTAATACTATAAATAGTGAAGGCAGGAATAATAGACCTTATTAGCAATTAATATTTAATATCAATATACAAGAGTACATAGTAGAATAATGTGGAATAGCCTTTTTAGACTTCATTTTCTTGCTCATTTTACCAATTTCTCCTTCTTAAGTGCATTACTCCTCCTTTCCACACAATTTACCTAACTATGTTCAAAATCAGCTAGTCAAACTAGCTAATAAAATCAGCTGGTCAAATTAGTCACTATAATCAGCTACCAGCTATCAGCTATTTACCAAACACTCTCGTTATTTTAATTGTTTATATATTGAACTATACTCATCTAAAAATTAGAAAAAGTAAATATATTGAAAGTATGCAATTATACGATTCATACAAGATTCCAATTGACTACATTTTTCTTTATGCATTAGTCGCGAATGTAAAATAAGCCATAACAATAAACAGTGTCAATAACCGCAATATTACAAGTATTTTGGAATGAAGGAAATATAACCTAATGAATTTGCTCCATTTTATTTTTGAATGAGTCGATTGCTTTTACTCTATATTCACTTTTTTATTTTTAAATATCCAATTATTTTAACTTATTAAATTATTATACATAATTTCTTAATACCAAAAGAAAAATATAGAAAATAGATCTATTTTGGTAAGACAAGGTAGTAAGTTTTTATGTAAGAGACTTTCATATGCAAAAGAGTTGGAATACATGTATTGTAAAATTTCACTAACAAAAAGACCCTAATAAAATCAAAAGAATTTAAAATTGAAATGGCAATTATGTTCACATTAGTAGTGGCTTTTCTTTTTTTTTTTTTTCCTAGTGTTTTTGAAATATTATTCTTCCATTCCACTCATCTACAAATTCCCTTTGGATTATCAAAAGATTTCAATGATGAGGAGTTGACAAAAAGAAACATCTATTTTTATTTTTTCTTCTCCTTTACTTTTTATCCAATTTTCATAGCAAATTTTAAATCATAATATCTCTAAAAACACATAATAGAAAATTATAACAAATACATAATAAAAAGTATACATTATGACGAATCTAACAAGATTTCATATGAATATATTTTATCTTACATTTATATGTCAAAAAACATTAATCAAATTTCTCTCCTTAAGGTGGAATATTCCAAACAAAAAGCACATTAGAGAATAAAGAGAGTAATTTATTAGACAATTTTATTTAATTTAGGCAAAATCAAATATTTTAACAATCTGTTAAATTAGGCTGGACTTATTATCAATGCCAGCACATTAACGGAGAGACACAAGGTGCATACATTTCATAAGCCAAAGAAATATATAACTTCCCAAAACAGTCAGACTTTATAATATTAGTTATTTGATAAATTAGCTTATTGAAACAAAATAGCTATTTTTGAATACATCAAAACTCAAAACTCAAAACTCCAAGTTGAAGGAAAAGAAACCTCCATATATATGTAGATAATACTAATCTTGTAATGTAGTATTACCTTACTTAAAACTATTTTACTTACCCATCAAGGTAATCATTATTACTCACTTTATTACTCCATACCATTAAAGTAGAAGTAACAAAAATGGTGATTATTCAAAAAAAAATTAACAAAAATGGTGAAAAAAAAAAAGAACTCAAAACTAAAAAATGAAGAGTCATGTTCACCATAGAAAATGGTGAATTGATGAAAATGACCCATCAATTCCACTTCTTCACCAAGTAAAGAAACCAAAAACAACAAAATGACACCAAATTCTTACTTTGACTCCCACTAAACCCCAAAATACTAAACACCAAACAATTGAACTATATTCTATCCTATTTGACTCCTTACCTATTTCAACCTTACCTTTCATGGTCAATTAGAATATACTCTCCCCCATTCTTAACTACCCCCAAGATTAAATATTGTAGTTGTATGTATATATCAACATACCAACAAAATAAAACTTTATTACACTACTTTTTTTTTCAATATTAATATTAATTTTAAACCATACATAACCCAAATCTTATATCTCTAGTCTCTAGTGTATAAAATACTTGCAACGTTTTGACTTTTCACGCATTCTAATGTATCTCTAATAATACATGACAAAAAATTACAACAATTTGATATTCATAATCTTTTTATTAAAACGTACTCCCTCCAATTCACCACTAAGTTTCCATTTGTTTTTTGACACTATTCATATCTTACTCTTAATATGTATTTTATTATTAATTTATAAGTTAAAACATAGTCAAATGGGATTTTGTTTGATTTGTCTCTATGCAAGGATTATTTTTATCAACTTTCCTTAATTTTTAATTATGCACAAATTTAAGATATTAAAGATTGAATAAGTGCATTTGATAGGGTGTTAAAGCAAATGGTACTTCAGCGGTGAATTAGAGGGAATATCAAACAAGATTTCACTTAGCTATATTTTGACTAATACATTAAATTTTTTTGAACGAACTTATACATTAAATTTTAACACAAACTAAAAAAAACAAATAAATAATAGAATATTTCTAATGTTAAATGTAAATCTATAAGCATAATAAACAAATAATTATGTTGATATAAAGATATAAAGTTGAAAAGTTATCAACAAAAATTATGCTTAAATTAATATTATTATTAGTTTTATTTAGCACTCTAAGACATTTATAATAATCACACACCATTAACACTTAAAACATTGTAATTAGTATTATAATACCTGCTAATCACCTTGCACTTGACGACACTATCATTAACATAGAACCCTGGTTCCACCATTATCCTCACCATTGTAGGGATCAATTTCTTAGCCTTATCTCCACCCATATCATCCATGTAAACCGGGTCGAATCTAGCCCCCTTTTCGACCCGGAATATCGTCATCTTCGGATGAACCGAATTCGACAGAAGATGAACTAACCATATACTTTTTGAAGCCCCAAAAAATGCTTGTAACAGTTGCTCTGGCCATGCTCTGTTCCATCCCAGAATTCCCACAATTTCACTCATTTTTCTATCGCAAAATCTGCTGAATTCTTCACTAAAATGCTTTGTTCCTTTATTCAATACTTCCTCCCATGCCAAATCTTTCAATGCATTGTATGCTGAATAGTTCGCTTCGCATCCATCAATGGGGTTTAGGATCCGATCCATTGAGTTTTTCATGAACCCTGAACATTCAAAATCTTCGTAAAAAGCACTACTCAACAACGCTTCTAGATAGATTTGTAGACTCTTGTACTGATTATTGTTATTACAAGATGATGATGAAAGTTTAAAATCATATGATTTTAAAACAGTTGATAGTCTCTCAAATACTTTTACACCCATTAATTTCAACTGAGAAGCAAGAGATTTACTCAAAAATCTGATTGAAGATCGAGCTTCAGAAACGGAAACCAAAAAATTCTTGATGATCACGTCATGATTGTTGTGGATATGATGATTTGAAATACTCCATGAAGAACTAGGGTTAGAGAATTTGTTATTAACCGGACTTTGAGATTGGGCCTGGTTACAAATTTCTAGCCCAGATTTGAGATTATGACAATAGACTTCAAGACGGTTAAGCTTCTTCTCAAGTTCAGCCATGGAGTATTTAAGTTTGGAAGCTTCTAGAATAGCTTCATCTCTTCTTCTAGTCGCTTGAACAAGTTTATGAGAAAGTTCCGCAACAGCAATCCTCCAGTGTTCCTCTCTATCCTTCGCAGAAGAAGATGTCGGCGCCGGAGAAGGGGAAGGTTTAGGACTCCGACGAGAAATTCCGGCAATGAGAGATTTAAAAATGCCGTTAGGGCTGAGTGACGTGGAGGAGAGAGAATAGTGATTATTCTTGCTGACGTGGTTATCAACCGGAACAACCATAACAGAGGTTTTTTCACGAGTTGTGGGACGACAATTGTTGCAAGAAACAGTTCGGTCGGAGTAATTTTGTGGCGGTTTACGGGATTTATTAGCCGGTTTTTTACCCGGTTCGTGAAGTGGAGTAGGATAGTGATGGATTACGGTATCAGTACAAGTAGATGAAGTTGCAACGGTGCTTGGTGTTGTTGCTGAACCGAAACGGTGTCGTTCCTCTGTTTCTTCACTTTCATTCCCTTCCTGAATCTGCAGAAAAAGAAAAAAAAAAAAAAACCCAGAAATCAGAAAACTATAAATGAAAATTACAGAAAATGTTGATGAATAAGAAAATTACAGGAGTGAATAGGTGGGAACGAGAAGGAAGAGAAGGGCTGATGGATGAAGAAGAAGGAGGCGCCATGGATGAAGAAAAGATGGTAGAATAATTTGTTTGTTTGTATGTGTTGTTGATAGAGAAGAGTGAATAATAAATGGTGGAAGAACTGATCAGCAGTAGTTTTTGTAATTTAATGGATACGCTTCTCTCCTCTTAAATTTGTAGGTCGGACGAGTTATAGGAATAAATAAAATAATACTCCAAACTTCTCCCGTTTTTAAATGTCACGGTTAATAGCAAGTATAATGGAATAGAAGAGTTATGAAGTTAAAAAATTACTTTTTTGAGATAAAAAATAAACTAATTTTTATTTGATTTAATAAAATTAAATTTATTTATATTTATATTTGTTAAAAATAAACCCATATACTTATTTTCAAATTTTCTTTTTAAGTCAAACAATTAGTGATATAAGTAATAGCTGTAGTAAATAGGTGAATTTATTTACAATAAATAATATTTGATTCTATTTTCAGCGGATCAAAATTGATTTATTTTGACAATTTTCTACTCCTGCCAATTTTGATTTTGAGTATGTGCAAGTAGGGGTGTTCAAAATAACCCGATCCGATTATTCCGACCCGAATTATCCGGTATCCGGTTTCTAAAACCGGATAATTTACTTGATTTTCGCAAACTGGATAATCCGGGTCGGGTACCCGGTTTTAAAACCGGATACCGGATCCGGGTCGTGGTTTTTTGAAAACCAGGTACCCGGTATCCGGTTTTCTTTAATTATTATTTTTTTTTTTTTACTTTTTTTCGTAAATAAAATAATCATAATATCTCTTAAAGCTAACCTTGGATTGAATATTTTTGAAGAGTTAGTATTTGAATTTTATAATTGTTTTTACTTAAGCCCATGAACAATAATATTATTCTTTCATTTTCTTAATTAATCTTTTATCACTAATTATGTTAAAGATTTTTAAAGAGTTTGTATTTGAATTTTATATAAAAAATATTTTAAGTGAATATAGAGATAAACAAACGTATGGTTGAACAACAAAACGGCAACAAAATAAAAAAATAAAAAACATTCTAATAAAACCGGGTATCCGGTTTCCGACCCGGTTTAAACTGGTATCCGGATTTTGGGTACCCGGTTTAAACCGGGTCGGAACCGGATCGCAATTTTAGGTACCCGAAAAACCGGGTACCCGAATTTCCGGATCCGGGTCGGCCCGATACCCGATTTTGAACACCCCTATGTGCAAGTATTTTAACTATCTCATTGATTTTGATATACCCTATTTGTTAATTTCGAATTGGGTCAAATTATAGTTCATTTTGATTTTTAGGGATCAAATTTCTTTGTTCAGTTTATCTGGTCAATTTTAGGTTAAATATTTTGCGTCGATTCGAATTTCAAGTCTAACGTCAACATTAACTTTTACATAATTTTAAAGAGCCCTATCAAATTCAAATTCAATTAAAAAACCAATAAATATCAAAGTATCAAATGCATTTGAAACATACTTCATAATTATACTTCATCCTTTCTATTATACTTGTACATTTAACTTTTTACGTAATCCAATCACTTATATACTTCCACCAAATCATTTTAGATCTCCCATTTGGATTTTCACGGTTATTAAGGGTGGTGTGGGATCCTTTAAAAAGGTGGTAGTTGGGTATTTTAATTGATTAAATTAATTGTAAAGGTAGTAGTTGGGTATTGGGAATGGGAAAAGTGGGGGTATTTAGATAAAAAAAAGATAGACAAAAAAGGAAATGGGACAATTGATATGATTATGCCAAATAAGGAAATGGGACATCTAAAATGATTCAAAGGGAGTATTAAATTATACACGTTTAAAAAATAAAAGGTTAATATGATAAAAGTACGATTAGACAATTCAAGCAAGATCTCATTTAACTAAATTTTTTCTTACACATTAGCCGCAATATATAAAATAAGTTTAAATAGTAAATAATATCAAATTATCAATAATAGAAATATAACGATTATTTCAGAAAAGATAGAAGTATATTACGTTGATTTAGACGATAATTTGTGGTTTATTTAATATAGTAGGTGATTCGAAATCGGTTTGTAAGAGCAAGGATGCAGGAAAGGACAGTAAAAGAAAATGTCAGTATGTAATGATGGAGCTAAAATGAAAGGTGGGTGTACTAGACGAGTGATTTATGGTTTAATGTTTGTTTTGTTTCGGGTTGGTTTGAGCTTGTGGCAGGCTAATAAGCTAGGAGTATTACAATTTACAACTGCTGAGATATGGCCTGTTCTCGCTCTGTACTATTTGTCTCTTCATAACCTCTGTTTATTGTTTTGGATTCTTCTATAATTACTCTTTAATGAAAGTGAACTTACAAGCTAACACTCGGTTTCAATTTTTTGAGATTAATGTTGGAGTACATTCATTAGTGAGTAATCATAAACTATAGGTGCGATATAATTGTCAGGGAATCATCTCAATCAAAAGTTTAAGTTGATGATTTAGACCCTAGGATATATTATGTATACTCTAACACGGAACTTTTTTTTTTTAAGCTTATTTTCCAAATTATTTTGAAAAATAAGAGCCACCCCAAACTAATTTGGAAAATAAGCTTCTAGCAAAATCGCTCATGGGTGCAGCGATTTCATACCCTATTGGGCTGGACACTGGGTTTTCACCATTGAGTGAAATCGCTGTTTGGGTCAGCGATTTTCAATTTTTTTTTTTTTTTCTCTGAAAATGGCAAATTAGGGAACTCGCTGTTTGGGTCAGCGATTTTCAGGTACAATTTTTTTTTTTTTTTTTTTTTTTTTGTAAATCGCTGTCTAATGCAGCGATTTCTTCTGCGGAAATAAGAATCCAGTAGCTTCTTTTCGAGTCATTTGCCATTTCCCTCTTTCATAAACAAACCCTAATCCTCCTACTCTTATCTATACTCCTTCAATTTCTTCTCCATTTGTAGTGTAATTGTTAACATTGTTCTTCAATTTAAACTTCATTTTTGAATTTGATAAGTAAAGGTGAGTATTTTGGGTATTAAACTAATTTTCATTGAATGTTTAGAGTTTGAAATTCTTGTAGTAATGTTGATTTTGTTTCTTATGCAGGAGTTGAAAGAATTTAAACTTGCTTCAACACATTATCTAATTGAGGTAATTGTATAAAATTTTTGAAAAGTATGGATTGTCCTTTGGTGTGTAGATGGAATGGTGTTATTATTGAAAATAATAATGTAGTGAGATATGAAGGTGGACATGTAAGACCAATTGTTGCAAGAATTGATATGTCTCTTTGTGAGTTTGTTGATTTGTTGTATAGAGTTTGTGGTTTTGATAGATATATGGTAGAATTAAGACTGAAAATGAAATACCCTATTAGCCAATCGACATTTACTGTTATGTCACTTGATGATGAGTACTCAATGAATGCTTTGTGGGCTCTTGTTAGGAATTTAGGGTGTACTTGTACGGAGATATTTATTGAACAAGTGGCAATGAACTTATGCCATTAGCATTTGCTCTTGTCGAAGAAGAAAATGTTGATAGCTGGTCATGGTTTATGGCATGTATTCGACATCGGGTCACCAGATGAAGAGGTTTATGTGTTATATCAGATCGCCACCCTGGAATTATAGCTGCCATGAATGATGTTGATAGTGGGTGGACCCCTCCAGATGCATACCATCGCTTTTGCATTCGCCATGTTGCTTCAAATCTGAATACTCATATAAAGAATGTTGAGGTGAAGAAAGTATTTACTGCTACTGCTTTTCAACGAAAAAGACAAAAAGCAAGCAAAGGTTTAAGGCGCATTCGTCATATGAGTGAACAGGCTTTTGCATACATAAGTGAGATGGATAAGGAGAAATGGTCAATAGCATTTGACGGGGGTCGCCGATATGGCTATGCTACTACGAACATGGCAGAGGTCTTCAACGGCGTCATGAAAGGTGCTAGATTCCTACCCGTTGCAGCTATTGTTGAACTTACTTTTTACCGTGTGAACAAGTGGTTTGTGAAAAAAAAGGGAAATAGCTAGAGAACGACTTGCTTCTAATCATCCGTACACTGTCTATGTTGAGAGAAAATTAGAAGCAAATAGAAGAAAAGCAAGATATCACAGCGTAGAGCCATTTGACATAACAAATGGCAAATACGAAGTCACAACCGGAAAAGGCGAACGAATAGAACGCAAAGGCGGAAAGCGTTATACAGTTAACTTTTCAAACCACACTTGCACTTGTAGAAAAGTTCGGATTTTCCACTATCCTTGTTCACACGTGTTAGCTGTATGTTCTGCGTATAGCTTATCTGAAGACACTTTTGTCGATCGACATTTTCGCACAACTAGCTACATGAGGACTTATGAGCCTCAATTTGAACCTGTGCTTGACTCTACTCAATGGAGGGAATACAATGGCCCTCGTCTGATTGCTGATGCTAGTAGAGTAAGAACAAAAGGACGTCCAAGGTCAAAAAGGTTGCGTAATGAGATGGATGATCGTACTGATAGAGGACTCAGATGTGGCTTATGCAACGGTGAAGGACATAACCGACGTAGTTGTACACAACGTCAACGTGGTTAATTAGTGTATTTTTAAGTTGAACAATCTTTCTGTTATGCATTTTAATTAAGTAGCTTGCTGTTGTATTACATTTCATGTTTAATCTTTATGCGTTATATTTTAATTTATTTTGATGTTTAATTTTTATGCATTTTATTTATATTATTTTAAGCATATTCCATAAATGAGAAACGTTCAAAAAAAAAATAAAACACACAGGTAAAATCGCTGCACCAAACAGCGATTTCCCTAATTTGCCATTTTCAGAGAAAAAAAAAAATTGTACCTGAAAATCGCTGACCCAAACAGCGATTTCCCTAATTTGCCATTTTCAGAGAAAAAAAAAAAATTTGAAAATCGCTGACCCAAACAGCGATTTCACTCAATGGTGAAAACCCAGTGTCCAGCCCAATAGGGTATGAAATCGCTGCACCCATGAGCGATTTTGCTAGAATCTTATTTTCCAAATTAGTTTGGGGTGGCTCTTATTTCTCAAAATAATTTGGAAAATAAGCTTAAAAAAAAAAGTTCCTCTAACACGCCCCCTCACACAAGAGCTCCAAGGCCGGTCCTAAGGGTGGACAAGAGAAGCCGTCGCCCAGGGCCCCATGTAAAAAAAACAAAATTAATAGTTGTAAAAGGTCTATATAGATTACTAATTACAAAGAAAAAGGGTTCCAAAGCACTATTTCGCCCAGGGCCCTAATATGTCTAAGGCCGGCCCTGACGAGCTTTTTGGGCTAGAAATGTGGATGCGACACAGGCCCTTCTTAAACCCGGCGCTGAATATTCCACTTTAAATGAGAGGTGGTTGAGATCAAATCCGTGAACTCTTATCACATTGGCTTCTGATACCATGTTAAGGAATCGTCTCAACTAAAAACTTAAGCTGATAGTTGAGATCCCAGAATATGTTATATACTCCAATAGTAATTTTAGGAACACTAAATTGAGGGCAATTTTAATTTTTTGAAACTAAAGCTTTAACACTATAATTATCGATGAACTCAAAAATATTAAAGGACAAAGATCCCATGAGATATATGCTAAGGACATTTGATTCATGGGGTTGCAACTTGTTTGAAGAAATAAGATTGTGCGTGTAATTTGCCTCTTACACAATTTATTTTCTCCAATCGATATTCTTGTTCTATATTCATATTCGATTATTTAAACAATCTTTAACATTATCATATCATCAAAAAATTAGATATAAACAAATGCACTCGATCAATATTGGTCCATTAAAGCTTAAATCTATATAACTCATGTAGGTCCAAAGCATGACTCGTTACTTGATCACACGACTTATATTTGTTTACTCACAAGCTCATGTATCGTTTCTACTTGAGCTCGCTTCAATAGGTTCATTTTTGATTTGTAATGTTCTTGGTTTTTTTCTTGTTGTATATGCTTAAATTTAATACAGTGAAATAATTGTGACTTACTATAAATATAATTTAGAGGCATATTTAATCTATTTGTAGAGCGGATAATAAAAGAAATGAGAAACGAATTTGTGTCAAATTTACAAAGTAAAATATACTTCAATAATAGAAGTATAGAATAGAGCTATACGCCCTTCGAACTAATTTATTTATTCCATTTCTTTATTTGGCAAATTCATACTCCCTCCTATTCAGCCTAAATGTCTCATTTAGTTTTTCACACTTGCCGAGGCAACATTTTAACCCTTAATATCTCAAATTATTCTTAATTAAAAATTATAAAAATTTGATATTAATAATCCTTGTATTGAGACAAATCAAACAAGATCCCACATGACTATATTTTAACTTATAGATTAAGAGTAAAATACAAATTAAGAGTGATGAGTGAATAGTGCCAAAAAAAATATGGGACATTTAGGCTGAATAGGAGGTAGTATTAATTGTCTCTTTTTTTTTTTGTCAATCTTTTTTTACTTAAATACCCCATTTTCACATAAGTAAAGACTAAAATACCGTCACTAATACTACTTACAATTCTCTAACTACCACCTTTACAATTAATTTAATCAATTAAAATATCTCAACTATCACCTTTTTAATGAACCTCACAACACCCTTAATAATCATGCCCAAACAATTAGGACAAATTGACAACTAAATTGATTCCGCGAAAGTATATTTTATTTGAGATTTGAGAGTAATAACAAATATGCAGACAAGTCCTTAAGATTGTGATGATATATAGGAAAGTGGAATATGATCAAGTGAAAGATTGATAAAGAAAGATTATGACGATAGTGGAGATTGTTATTTAAAATAAAGGAAAGCAGTGGTAAGTCATCATTTTGTTGCTTAAAATGGTCCAAAGTGAAAAGAATCAAAACTTAATATTAGGCTATCATCCAAAACAGACTCTATATATAATATCATCATTATCGTCCTACCCAGTATATCCCGCACATAGAAAAATTATGGGCAGGATCTGGGGAGGGAAGGACGGCGGCAACTCATACCCGTGAAGGAGAGCACAGCCAAAGAAAGGAGTCCCCCGGCTCCGGAAAAGATAAGGAAAGGTAGAGATTACATACCTGCCACGTGATGTGAGAAAATTAAAGGGCACATAAAAGATCCACAACGCATGTATCACAATAAAAGACTTAAAACGAGGGAACTAAGCAAGACACACAAGAAACTATAGCCGACAAGAAAAACACGGGCGCCTCAAAAGACTAATGAGAAAAGCCTAAGTCTAAAACCTGGATATACATGACGCCTCCGACTCTATATATAATATATACTTGATATATTATATCATTCAAAGATACTAGTGTAGAGTTATTGGTGGAAATGCACTGTTTTTTTTTTAACATTTACATATATTAAAAAATAAAGTTAGAGATATTATGTAGTGGAAACACTCTTTTGACAGCTATATGTATAAATTAATGCTGTAATTTTTAAAATAGTCAATAATATATTATGAAGTATTTTATATTCTCTAATTTACTCAATTTAACTATAAATAAATGGTAATCAACGATACTTTAATGATAGAGATACTAATCAAGATCAAATATCATGTCGTTTTTCTTTAATCTTTAATTTAGTCAATAAATGAGTTGCATTTAGACATTTAGTGAACTGATCTATTTCGTTGTGATTATAAAGCTTTAACAATGAATTTAAAGGTACGGTCACGGTAAGATATATATGTTATTTAAAATTGTCTTAGAATATTATATATTCAAATTTAAATTTAAAAGCTACATAAAATTTTCAATTAAGTTTCTTTGAATATATATTTTCTTTTTTATATTATAGTATTTGCTACTCCATTAATAAAATTTTTACATTAAAATTTTATAAAAAAATTTTAAGAATGACAAATAATTATTTTGAAAACGTTGGAAGTTTATCACGAGTTGCCTTAAAAATATGAGAACTTTAATTAATACCTATATTAATAACCTAATTTTTTTCATTTAAATCACTATATATTCTAAAATGATCTATCTACTTTATAAGAAATATTATAATTTAATACTAATAACAAATAATTGCATCTCTATTTAACATTTTATATTTATATAGTTTCTACACTAGTATGATAAAAAAAAGTTCAAATATACCAATGTAAAATATTGTAAGATTCTTCTCAATCTCTATCAATTTTTTATAATGCTATTAATAGATAATTAAGATTTGTGCTTGAAAAATGTAAAAAAAATGAAATGAAAGGAGTAGCAATTTTGTAGCAACTATTATATTAATTACTAGTATAAACTCCGTGTATTGTACGGAATTTGTGGAGTTGATTTTTGTAAAACATAAATGTTAAGTAATTATGCAATTGCACGGATTTGTTTTTTCATTGTTTTTTAAAACATGTAATTAGATTGTTACTTTAATAAAAAGTATTAAATTTTTAAAGTTTAATATTGAAAATATTGAGATTCTATGCATTTTAAAATTTATAATTAAATAATCATTAATTTTGCTGCATTAATTGACAAATGGTTGTAAGACTCCCATTTGCATTTATAGTATTGTATGATATGATATGATATGATGATATGATATGATGATATATGATATAGTATTGTATGATTGAGTACCTCACAATTAGTTGTGTTTTGTAGTGTGTACAAGCGTAAACGATGGAAACATATTCAGTTATTAATTTAATGCATGAAAGCGTACTTGGAGAAGTATTTATTATACTCTTGTTTGAAATTTGAATCAAATTATTAATTACATTCACTTGTACATAAAAAAATCTTGCAATTTTAATTTATAACCGTAAATTTCATAGTACGAATTTGATTGATACTCAATATTAAATTAAATAATATTTAATTTTTAAAAATTAAGGGGATGTTTGGCGATTGGTTGTTGGATGTTGGTTTTTTCACTGACTTATTTGACCAGCTGAAAATGTTGGTTTTTAAGTTAGCTGAAAAAGCTAGATGTTTGTGAAAATATTTGGTAAATTTGAGAATAACTAGTGGCTATTTATTAAAGAAAAAGTAAACCAACAAGCTAAAAGTCAACCAAAAAAGCTTGCTAAAGCAGCTTTTCATTTTGGCATAAAAACCAACTTTTCAACTGCTTTAAAAGTCATTTACCAAGTACTTTTTTAACCGTGTGACTAACTAAAAAGTCAAAAGTCAACCAAAAAATCAAATAAAAAGCTAATAACCAAACACCCCAAAATCATGTTATAATAGATCACCTTAAGACTCAACCTTAAGTTTATAATTGATTATTTTAATGTTGTAAGTAATTAATTTAATTTTATAAGTGATCATTTTAAAATTATGAATATATGCATTGGGTTAATCCAATAAATATAGTCTCAACATAAAGCGATATGACGACATCATTTGAGAATTTGTCTAATTCTAAAGATGTGGAATTGCTATAAATTAGCTAGAATAAAATTTTAATTTGTCATCTTGGAGTTGGGGACTCCTTTTGGCTGTGCTCTCCTTCACGGGCCTGCCCATAATTTTCTATGAGCGGGATATATTGGGTAGGATGATGATGATAAAAATTTTAATTTGAACTTCTACTATTGTGAAGGTAAATCATTGTTCAAATTCGATGAAACTATAAGTATAATACTCCCTCTGTTCTTTTTTGTTCTTCCCATTTACTTTTTGCACAGTTTTCAAAGCAACTTTCAAGACTAAATATCTCTAAATACGCATTATAAAAAATTATATAAAATATATGATAAAAAACTATACATTAAGACGAATCTAAGTTGATCTCATATGGATATATGTTATCATCTATAAATATCTTAAAAATCTTAATCAAATTTCTCTCTCCAAAAATGGAATATTCTAAACGGGAAGAACAAAAAAGAACGGAGGGAGTAATATTAATAATATAATTTTTTATTAAATAATTTTTTACTTGACTTTTTTTACCCACTATTTCTCTTATAAAGAGTTAATGATAAATAAATATTTTCTTCAAACAAGTAACAATACAGTTGAAACGGCTACTATTTATAAACCAATATTTTCCTTTAAAGGACACTCCCAGTATCCTGCACAGAGGGTCTGGCTAGGGAATTTTCTTTTTCCTGAAATATGCTGACAATTCATACATGTTCCCCCAGGGAGTAAATTAGAGAGATGCGCGCAGTTAAGAAACCCTCCAAATAATACCCGCGCTCAGTAGGAGCCGAACTCCAAACTTTCTGCTGCACATGAAAATGCTCTATCTATT
The DNA here is from genome assembly GCA_019776075.1 of Amaranthus palmeri. NCBI lineage: Eukaryota > Viridiplantae > Streptophyta > Magnoliopsida > Caryophyllales > Amaranthaceae > Amaranthus > Amaranthus palmeri. Next base: position 43,278 of record JAAKBH010000343.1, on the reverse strand, counting down.
GAGCGACAAACGCTTTTGGTCAATATTTTCCTTTGATCATCCTAATCAACTACTTTAACTAAAAGGTCCTAACAGTCATTTGCTAATAGGTAGGAATCCTATAGATTCTGCTGAGTTAAATAAATAAATAAGTAAATAAACAAATACTAATATCAGTACATGATTAATTTATTTCATCCAATTTTCTCAGGTGGTTTACTGCAAAACATATTATTAATAAAAAGGATTAATCATTTAAAAATTCAATTTGTACAACAATTTGGCGATTCACATGTATGATCATGTATGTATCGTGTTTCGTGACAGGAAGTCAAGTACCATAACATAACCATTGTAAGGAAAGGACCTTTAAACGAAAAGTACTCTATCTTGTAAAAGTACTTACTAGTAGTATTATTTATAGAGTACACCCCCAGATTATCAAAATGTTCAAAATTTGTCTAGGAAAAACTAGGTTCTGCCGGCTACCATTTGTTATTAGACTTTTACATCATAAAATTCGAATAAGAGGATAGTTGACTGTACGCATATAATTGATTCACATGATGATAAAGTTTTATCCTAAAACCAATTGATATTAAGAAGAGTAACTCATCAAGTATATATGTTAGTCGACATTCTTTAATTTTTCGATGTTGGACCATGTATGGGTTATCAAATATCTACGTCTACCAGGGGCGAAGCCGGGATAATAGATTAGGGGGCTAAGTTGTCAATATAAAATTAGTTAAACTATGAGATATTTAAAATCATATAAACTATATTTTCATTGTAATTATTCAATTTTAAAAAGCTGAGTGTAATTAAAATTTATAATTTTCTTTTTTTTCATTTGGTTTCATGTATCGAATCAATTGTCATTTCGTGTTACTATTTGGGAAAATACAAATTTACATGATTATGAATTTTTGTACTTACAAGACTACTTGTATTGTTATCTAGTTGTTTTGCCTAAGACCTTCACATTGGTATTTAGTAGTATTGGTATATGAATATGACATAATTTCTAATAGTAGAGGCATCAAATCCAAAGGGTATATCCCTTCTCATGCAATGACATTGTCTTTTTGCTCATTTGTCTTGTAATGTTACGTACTCCCCAATATAAACTACCTACAAAATCACAACTGACTTTCCAAATTACTTCTAATCCTTGTAAAATAATCTCATATTGAGCATACAGCCAAATTGACGTATCTAAGTTCAAATTTTTAAAATCTCTCCTAACAGAATATTCACATTTGTCGAGAAGGGTGTTTGACAATTGGTTGTTGACTATTGGTTGTTGTCTGTTGGCTTGTTTAGCTGAAAATATTTGTTGTTTTTATTGGTTTTTAAATTAGCTAAAAAGCTAGTTATTTGTGAAGATGTTTGGTAAATTTGAGTATAGGTTGTTAGTTGTTTATTGGAGAAAAAGTGGGCCAACAAGCCAAAAGCTAGCTGGAGCAGCTTTTTCATTTTGGCTTAAAAGCCAGCTTTTGAGCTCTTTTAAAAGCCATTTACGAAACACTTTTTTGGCTGTTTGACCAACCAACAAGCTGAAAGCCATAAGTCAACCAAAAACCTAAAATCCAAACAACCCTAGTCCTTTTATCCTAAAGAATTACCTATTTTGTTTCTTTTTAGTCTATCTAATTAAATTTTTCTTTATTTTATTTTTGACCATGACTCTCACTTTTCCGTTTATTTTCATCCACACTTTCAAATCTTTTTTCTTCTCGTTTACACATTTATCCTATTTTTCTATAAAGTAAACATTTTTACCACATTTATTCATTTTTCTTATATCACCTCATATATATAGTTATTTATTTATATACGGGGCTATTTCTTTAAAACGGAAAGAATATACAGATGCCACAAGGCAGTAAATGACACTCCAAAAACTTGAAAAAAATAGGAATCACAATCAAAGACATTAAATGAGTTTATAAAAAAAGGGGGGAAATAGGTGATGATCAATTAAAGTTATTGGAAATGGCTCAACCACCTCATATTAAATTGTATCAGCAATACTAGCAGGGTGAAATGTCAGATATTAGAGATAGACTGAGAAGGTGAGTAGGAGTATGTGTGAAAGAAACATGTGATTTCAATAAATGAGAAAATGATGGGAAGGGAACACCTACACCTAAACGCCTACACCAACACTCACGACAGTGTATTCAACATGTTGGACCGTATAAAGTCTTAAAAAATTAGAGGCTTTAATATTAAATTATTCTATCTGGTTTCATTTGTTCTTCTCACTGGCTTTTTATGCAGATCTCAATGCAAATTTAAAAGTCACTAATTTTAATTGTGAGTTTTTAATAACTCTAAAAGGTTGTTATTTAGAAAATATAGATTGATGAGAACCAGGGGCGGAGCAAACAAATCCAAGGCTCTGTTTATTTTCCATAAGTTTTTAAAATTGGGGTCTTTCATAATTAAAATAAAAAAAATATTTTTCTAAACTTAAATTAAGTTGTTAAAAATTAAACTTTCTTCTTTCATGTTAAAATAAAATGAAAGTGTAGCTCAAAGATGACTATTTAAGGCAGCTCATAAATAGAAGAGAAAAAATAGTAACAGAAAGAGTAAAAGTTTAAAGGTTGAAAATTTTAAAAATAAATTTTTTATTATTTTTGTGAATTAAGTTAGTGATAATTGATATTTGATGAATGTATAAACATTAAATGAGGTCAGCAAAAATATTTGGAAGGTAAAGAATTGTTTTGGAAAGAGAGAAAAAATGAGAGAAAAAAAATGTAATCAATAGGTTTTGAACATATGACCATTGAGATATTAAATAAAACTCTTTCAACTACTCTACTACATTCCCTTTAGGTTCAGGACCCTGTACGATTGGGCATCTCGTACGGCTCTAGAACTGCCCCTGATAAAAAACCATAGCCAAAGTTTGATACTAAAATTTGTAAATTCTATTTGAAAACAACATATGAAAACAGAGGGATTATAAGGTATATATGTTAAATGTTAAAGATACAAAATTGTTAAAAAATATCATACTTTTTACAACCCACCTTTAAAAAATTTGTTAATTTTTATTTTGGCCTTAGCCAACACTATCTCCAACATTACCTTTAGCTAGACTGAAACATCAGGCATGTGTTCAGGGTAATTTTTGTTTTGGACTTACTACCCAAAAAAATTGTGTGCATCAGCCTCAGACTTATGAAGGAGTTTTATGAGTTATAAAATATGCGTAAAATATTTACGGCCTGTTTGGTTAGTGGTACTAAATAATGGTAATGGAAATGATTTATAGTGTAATATCTCATCAAAACTTTCATGTCATTCCCATGGTAATGAAACTTTGATCACAAAAAAGTTTTTTTGTTCACAAATTTCCATTACCTCCTAATACCACCTCTCCATTGGTAATGCATTGGAATGAATTTTATGAACAAAATGAAATAATTGAATAGCCAAAAGATTTTTTAACGAAAATTACACTAGTTTTTCATTCCCATTGCCACGACTTATTACTACCTACCAAACGGACCGTTAGTGGAATAGAGAGTGAAGAGTGAAAAGACAATTAAGAAATACTAATATATTATAAAAATATTAAGAATTAAATCTATATTGGATTTTTTAGACTTACTCTTGTAAATTGATACCAACATATCAATAACTTCGTATTTATCATTATTTTATCCCTAATAATATCACTGTATTTATATTATTTATGTCTTACGTTCCAAAACTTTTGTACATAACATAAACTAATAAAGCTTAGACGCTTAATTTTGATAAAATAACCCTTAAAAGTTTTGACATATAAAAATATCTATCACAATACACAATACCACTTTTTCTGATTTTATTTCTTTATAAATATTATACTCATATTCATCCTAATATTCCCATTTGACCAAGCACACTTGTCAATGAATTAATTTTATTATTAATATCTCCAATTGTACAAAATTGTAAAAGTTAATATTAATAATCTTTGCATTGATATGAATCAAATATATGGAACTATTACAGTGACTAGAAGGAGTATTATTCACTGAAGTATATTATCGTATTGTATCTCATATCTCAATATACCCCATCATCATGCTATATTGCTATATCACATGACATTTTGTTTAAGATGAGCCTCAAGTCGTGGAAGAACCATTGAATTAATTAAGTGTCAAAGCAAGGATGGTCGAAAACTCAAAGGCGCATTGCTCAGGCGAGCAAGGCAATGTGCTCGAGTAGGCAAGCAAGGCGCCTTTCTCGAGTAGGCATAGTCGATGTTCAAGCAAGCATGTGTAGACTTCCATAGGCAAACAAAAGGTTCAATATCGAGTGGTATCGAAACATGAGTCAAGACCAAGCAGAAAAATGGAATGAGAAACATATGCATCGACCGAAACATCCCTTCTATAATTCTTACAAGGAGGAAAACTGATCTATCAACAAACTGGGCATGGGCAAAAATATAATTTCAAAAAAGAATACTACGCAATCCAACTAATTTCTGCAAAATTCTAGCTCCTTTTATTCCAAGGGATAAAATTGACAGGTCTCTTAATGGTTTATGAATTGAGCAACTTATACACCTACAAAAATCAATATAATCTGGGGTCAAGAACCAGATTCTTCGGCTGATAACACTTTTACCTTGCATAAAATGAGTAAAACATGACATGTAATTGGTGAATCGCCATGTTGATTTGCAAGAGTTGCGCTTTGAACCGATAAATACAGGACTAGTTGCCACATTGATGACATGATACCTTGACTATGCAGCCACTGCTACCTTTTGTACTTTCTTAGAAGACGGTTTAGAAGTCTTCCCAATAAGTGGTGTTTCTGGCTTTTCAACTCCTTGGATGTCCGTTACTCTCAATCGAGTGAGCTCCTACAATTCAAATTATATATCAACCGGCAGTTCAACGTTTGACACATGAGGTGAGAAGTAATGCCTTAAAGTTTAAATCCACATTACCTGTCGGTGACCGTTGGTCCTTCGGTAGTTCTTTCTCCTCTTCTTTTTAAATATGATCACTTTGGCATCTAAAGCCTGAAAATGAAACCAAGACCCAATATTACATAACATCAAAACCATCACAAGAGCAACAACTCAACCAAATTCCAGCTTTGGGTCTATTTGGAAAATGGTTGTTGATCTGAAGTTGTTGGGTGGTCAAACCAACTAAAAACATTGGTTGTCAATTTGTCATGGTTGATATGCAAGTTATTTAAGCTAGTTGTTTAAATCAATTATTATGGAAGTGTTTGGTAAAATTTAAATATTGGTTGGTTGTTTATTAAAGAAAAAGTGCACAAAAAGTCAAAGCCAATGATAAAAGTTGCTCAGAATAACTTTTTCATTATGGCTTAAAAGTCGTTTACCAAACACTTTTCTAGCTGTTTGACCAACCAAAATATCAAAAGCCAATAGCCGACAAAAAAAAAAAAAAGGAAATAGCTATTTGCCAAACACCCCTTTAGATGGCATAAACATTCACCGGAAATGAAGAGCACCTCCTGATTCTTTATACAGAAACAATGTTAATATAAGACCGCCTAGTGCACCCAGAGTCCCCATAAAGAGAGGATCCAGAGAAGGATCACGCCACAAGGATGTAACAAAGGCAAACCTTACCCTGCATTTCTCAAAGAGGTTGCTTATAGAAACCTTTCAGTCACACAACAAAAATTGGACACATGTGCCAAGGCTCCCCTTTTAATCCATAGAAAATTGAGCTATTGCAAGGCTTTATCTTATGTTCTTTTTGCCATAAAAATTAACTTTCAGGAAAAACAAAGTTTTGGCAACTTGGGTAAGGGCATATTAGATAACGAGTTTTTAATGTAAAAAAAGCCTATAGTCGCTTTCTCTTATCAAAATGTATTTTCACATCTTTCAGAAGGATCAAAAGACCACAGTCCAGAATCAATATCACAGAAACATGAAAAATTTAGAGGAATCTTAACGACTCATCACTTTATAATCAACTGAAATTGTGTGAAGCTGAAAATTTGTGTCAAACAGTTTCTTCTCTTTCTTCTCCCAACATAGGATCAGTAGAAGTGCAGTCTCTATCTCTCAGCTCAGATTAAAGTACAAAACTCAGTATTGAACCATATACCATTATTTAATGCAAAGACAAGTTCCAAGGTGTCTTACATGCTCCTCCACAACAGCATGAACCACCACATCTGGTAAAATAGGCCTCCCAATCATGGTTTGAGTTGCTGAACCCGCCATCATGACCTTATTTAATATCAGCTGCAAGGAAACAAATCCAGGAACAACAAAACAAAATCATTGAAACAAATTAAACAATAAGGGATGAAATTTGTGACAGGCAACTTGATGAAAGCTTTAATAACATTGAGACGACTAAATTTAAGTATGTAAAAAAAATGGTATGAAATTTTCCTTTGTTTTTGCTTTGCCATCTTGTATGTAAAACTTTGGGAGAACACAAGTTAAAAAAAGTATGTAAAAAAGGAGGGCGTAAAAATGAATTCACAAGATAACATGAAATGCACCAAATATAGGCAACCCAAAATAAAACTGGACAAGTCTCGAAGACATTGAATGCTATGGTATCATACTATCATCCAATTCATTGCCATTAGATCAAACTAACCGTAAAAGGCCACATCATTCTATTTATTCCTACAAGCAACTTAACGACCATATTATAACGAACCCAGTACCCACTTTGTTTGTTCACCTCTACAAAATAATTATTTCCTATATCCTGGTTACTAGTCATCATTCTACATAATTAAACATACATAATAAAAAAAATCAATCAAAAACTATACTAAATTTTAAACAAAACTAATAAACAATGATCAAATATTTAATTAACTAATCGTGTCAAAATCAACCTATGATGATAATAGGTTTAGTGAGTCCGAGGGCGGAATAAAGATAAAAGGGCTGGGTATGGGTATGGAAAAACAGATGGCAAAACACACAGATTAACTAATGCAGTTATACAGCTCTAATCTATTAGAATTTGTTTTAAGAGTAGTTAGCCTTGAGTATATCGATAGATATTTCGGATGTAATGTTGGTCATGAAAAGAAATAAGAAGCAACTCAAGGAGTATTGATGGACTCGAACTGTGCTATCCACTATCTTCACTTTCTCAAAAAATTATTGCTCTTTCTTGCAAATTTTACAAGAAAAACGAGCTCAATCTATTACAACTAATTTCTGACTTCTGAGAAATTCTTTCCAACGACCTTACGGACACTCACAAATGGACTCAATGGATTTTTTTTTCTTGAGAAACAAGACACTACCATGCCTCCATTAAAGAAGCTCCAATAAGCTCTAAAATACAAAATCATCCAATCATTCAAATCACTTTCTATACAAGAAGTGTATGAAAAATGGAGGAAAGGTCTATGTGAATGATGTGATGATCATTTTATAGAAGCTAATTATTCTGGGCATGAATGTAAGAAGATAGGACATGAGTATTTTCTTCTCATCATTAATGAAGGAAGAGATTAGGAGTTACGAGCCATGATTAAACCCATTTTTAATCCCTCGCTCTATCAATCCTTCAAAATTGAGACAAGCCACCTCACCAAAACCCAACATTCAAAAGTCAAAACCCATTCAATCCTAAAATTCACACCACTAAAATCCAAGAACCTACCCCTATTTCTCACCATCCCACAAATCCATCATGGCTGTCTGATATGAACGAGCCCCGAAACCCACTTCCCTTATTTCTCACCTCCATCCTCATCATACCGGAAATCCATCATGGCTGTCTACCTTTGTAGATAAATGATGACAAACAATGATAGAACTATTGCATTTAAAATGAAGCAATGCACTATAAAACAAGGCCAACACACTACTTCAATTGCTGAGTTATAAAAGTGATTCCTAACCCAGCCAAATGTGGAATGGCAATTCAGCCAGTCATATTGAGTAGTACACTAATACATTTAATTAAATTGCTTTGAGGCCAAAGGCCATTCAATTATTAACTCTTAGCTCAATTAACATACTCTCAAGTTAACAATTTATTATGCCAAATTGAGGATCATAAAAGGTCAGAGATTTCAATCAACAACCACCATATGCAAAATCAAAGTATAGTACATTACAACATTTCACCAGCATATATAGTACTAGACTTGAGTTTCTTCAACATAAAAATGAAAAATAAAAAATGAACTGTAGCACTAAAATTACCTTATCATTAACCTCGCAATACTTGAGTTTCTCCACATATATGCAATCTCCATTACTCACCTTAAACTGATGCGACCCAACCTACACCCCAAAATATCAAATTAAATCCCAATCAAACCCTAAATTCAACCTTAACATGAAAACTGAAACACTTGATCAAACCTGAACAACAGCAAAAACCGGTTCATAGTGCTTAAAGACCCGATCACTGGGTTGAAGAGGGCCAATAACCTTATAACCAATATCAGCAGCTTCTTTAATTTTATCTTCGACAAAATATGATCTATCAGCAAGATTAGATGGTTCATTTGAGACACATTCGCCTTCCTCTTGACTTGAATAATCTTCCTCCTCATCTTCATCAAACTCGTCATCTTCATTGTCGTCTTCGGAGTGATCATTGCCTTCCGTTTCAATAAATTTGGGAGATTTAGGGTTTTGAGTGCGGGAAGAGAAACTGCGGAAACTAAATGAATGAGAATGAAATTGAGAAGAGAAGGTGTAAGGCAGGCGGTGGAGATGGTTAGAAAGTATGGATTTCAAAGGGTGAAAAGAATGAGGATGATAATTTGAGAAGAAGAATGAAGTTTGGCGGGCTAATGTGGTGAGATATCGTCTGGACGCCATTGTTGATGTTCTTGGAACACGGACTATGAGACAGAAACAACAAATTAGGGTTTAAGCCGTTGAGAGAACTACAGGATTTCGGACTCTGCCACGACTCGACGACTGTGTAGCTCAAAATTTACCATTTTTTGAAAATCATACAATTAACTAGAAGGATAAAAAAATTTACATGGTATAATTAAATTTACCATTATTTTTTACAAAGATTAGCCAATTGATATCAAATTGCTATATTTGTTGAACTCAATATTATACAATTATTAATTTAAGATTTCTTTATAAAAATTTGTCATATGGAATAATCAAAATGATTAATCATTATACAATTAATTAGATAGATATGCAATATTCAAAAAAAAAAAAATTAGATAGATATGCATGCTATTGAGTTAATTTTATATTTGTATGATGTTTGTTCTAAAAATTTATCATATGAAATAATAAATTTTTCAAAGATTATTTACTAATACATTATACACTTGATCAAAATTGAACAATAGCAAGATTCCCCACTCTGCATTGTATCCATAAGCCCTTGATATAGTTCAGCTCAAATTGTGCTTGATTGTAGCGAACAAAGTCGAGACGAGTATTCTCAATCTTGACTTACATGTCAACCACAAACTTCTGGAATAGGCGACCAACACGTATAAGGTAATTATGCGGCCGAAACTAAAGCTTATAAGCGTAGTACTCGTGACACGACAACCTTTGTTCACAATCTTTGAAGCCATTTTTAAAAACTGTAGTTTAAATGCAATAATATAAGTAATTCTATAATAATAAGAAATGAATTTTATTAATCTATAATCTTATGCAAACTAACCGGATGCTTCATCCAAAAGGAATTCCTCAACAGTTTCAGCCAAAGCTGGAGTGATTGGGATATGGCTACATTGTCTTGATTTTCTACGACCATAAGACTCCTTTCATAAGCCTTGGTGGCATCCAGAGTCTCCATTTGGAAATAATAGCAGATACTGCAAAGGATCATGACATCCATAATGGTGATAAATACGGTGAGGTGTTCTAACTTACCCCAAACAATAATGTAAGGACTTCTTGATTCCTTTGATGGCAAACCATCTATCAAAATTGCAGCGGATTTTTGTTCAACGAAACCCGTGTATTTTCTTTAATATCTATTTGTGGCAAAGAACGGAAAAAGTGCGCTTAAGGGTTTTGATCCATTATCAACATCAATAGGCTGATAACGTCAGGATTAAGCTATGGAAAGGTGTCTGATCGATGTTCCTTTTCAAGTTGACCATAAAAAAAAAACAACTGTAAATACTTGGGTCTTTCACCACTACAAAACAATAGATCAGACACAAAGTGATAAAGCTATCCTTGGAGCTTAAATACATAAATAGCTCTACAGGTACGTGCATTTATAGATCCCCAAGTGAACTAAAGGCGAACATATTAATATACAATCGACAATACTTCCTAAATGGACTACAAGCTCACTATCACCTAAGAAAAGAGCAATACGTTGCGATGGATGCTCAGTCGTAGCAATTTTAATAATGTCATCACCACAACAAACAATTTTGTCTCATAAACAAAACGCTTAGCACCACATGACGCACAGAATGTTGGTATAGCAAGAGTGACAGGACAAAAAAGAAAACTCTTATTAGCAAGTGTAATTAAAGAAGTCTAACATAAAGGGTTGTGAAATATAACAACAAACATGGTATGTGCGTAAAGTATGAACATGTAAAATCAGAGTCGCTATATAAAGTTTAATCAAGGCACAAGCCATTAAAATCGAGAAAATACCCAGTAATATTTGATCCATGCTATCGCCTACAAATGAACGTGGGTCATAATGATCACGCGAAAAACCTTTTCCTTTTCTCTTTTTTAATTGGTTGCATAGTTGGATACATGTCACACTCCGATCCTAATGCATATGCTGATTTGCCCAGTCAACAATTTATACAATTCAATAGTTTACATTTGAGAGATTCTTTTATGGATTTTCACCAAAAAATTTTACTCAAATAAAAAATTTCCACTATTGGGATAACTATTAAAGCCTTGACATTTGTACAATAGTACAATGTTTATTCAAAAACTAGTTTAATCCGATTTGAAAACAAAGCACTTATTTAATTCGAGTTAGATTTTCTAATTTTATTTTTAAGTTCTTATCAACAAATTTTCCGTCTAACCAAACAAAACAACTAAAAGCAATAGCAAATGCCTTAAAAAGAGGAAAACATTATGAAATGTAGTATACTAAATAGTGTAGGAATAGTAACTAGTAATACATGTCTCCTACATAGTTATTGCGAGTGAACAACACCGGTATCAAATACGGTATTAAATTATCTACTACACTTTTTCCTCATATTTTCTGCATTTTTTATTTGAAAATTTTCAAAAGGATTATTTACCAATTACAGTCTCTAAGTTTACTCGATTTCAAATAAACAGCCGCGAACTTCGTTTATTACCAACTACAACCTCCAACTTAAGAAACATGACATTGAGACAGCCAAAACACCCCATTTTCACCCTTTTTTTTGTTGTTTTGGCCGTCTCGATGTCATGTTTGGTAAGTTGAAGACTGTAGTTGGTAATAAACAAAGTTCGCGGCTGTTTATTTGAAATTGAGTAAACTTAAAAGCTGTAGTTGGTTAATGATTCTTTTCAAAATAATGTTTCCCCATAATATATTTAAAATGAAATATAAAAGTAAAAAAATTCAAAAAAAAAAAAAGCATTTGTGCTAGAAGTTTCCATTTGTGTATTTACATGAGCGGTTGAAGAAAGGGGTGCCTTTAGCTTGAAATTTGGAACCCAACTATATAAACATTTTCGCCATTAACCTTAAACCAGAAAAATCAAGATTCAAGACGTATCTTCTCCTTTTTCTCCCCAATAGTTTTTGTCTTCTTTCTCTCTTCTGCTTAGGGTTTTCTTTCCTTTTAATTCCTCAATTCTCCCAATCCTTTTGTTTAATATTCGATTCCCAGGTGAGTTTTCTGTTTTAATCTTACAATATAATGCTTTTATTTCTTAATTTCATCTCAATTTCTCAATTTGGTATAATTGTTTGTGTTGATTGTAATTAAAGGCGGCTTTAATTAGATATTTCTTTGTCTGATCATCTTATTAAAACATTTATGAATGATTTTCTGGGTTCATGGATTCGATCTTTGTAGAAACAAATGTCTCATATAATTTAGTCATTATTATTTATCTTAATTTATTATAGCATGTTTATGAACGATAAGAATTTGTTGCATGCTTTGATTTGTTGTGAAGCAATACGCTTTTTTTTGAGCTCTATGTATAGAAGTTGGTGTTTTGTTTCCGGGAATGAAGCTGTCTGAAATCTGAATTGTAAGAATCTGAGAGTTGTTGATTTGATTGTTTATTTGCTTCTTATACTCTTTGCTTTTAGATTATGGAGGTTACTCGATGTTATTTTGTTTGCTCTTCAATGGGTTCGGTTTTATTGTGTGCTAACTCCTCAAAATTTAACAATCCTTATTGTTCAGAGCAAAACTCGTAGATGAACCCAGTTTGTTGTTATGAGTGATAGGTGTTGGTTGTTTTACAGAATTCTACTTGATGGAATGATTGTGTGTTAATTAGTATTCTATTTACTATAGAGGAGAAATAAACAAACCAATCGTTGATAAACCTCAACAACAATGAAAAGAATGCCAACCCAAGCCTTACTCCAAATTGGGGTTAGCCACCATATGAACCATATGATCACCTTCCAAAATATCTTTGCCCCTTTAATCATATTTAATGCCATCCTTCTTATGGAGATTAAATTTTAACTTATAGTTGTTTTATTTCCTATTGCATTTGATATTGTATTACTCCTAATTATAAATTTTGTCATAGATGCTTACCTTTTCTAAGTGGTGGGGCCTCAACTGATATGATCGGGTTTTACGTCGTATGGTATTATGTTACCCTAATATAACACTTGTGGCCCTTTTACCATTGTCGACATTAATTGACACAAATACAAACATGAGACACCCTCTCAGTCTATTTTTTAGTCTTATATTAGTAACAATATAGTAGCTATTTTCTATTTTTGTTCCTATCAAGTTTCATTATAGTAGTCGTGCTCATATTCGTGTTCAAATGTGTGACTGGTGCTCTAATAGTAGTGCTACTTGTGGTAATAGAAGAGTCCGCTAATTTGAATTTTGAATAATTGACGTGAGCCAATTGTATTAATTGTCTTTTTAGTTGGTGATATTATTTTCTAGGACTAATGATGTTTTAAAGTTTTGTTGCATTTCCTCTCCTAGGTAACCCTAGTTCATAAATGTGGGTTAGCTTTTCGAAATTGTAGTACTCCTTTCATTCAGAATCAGTTGTTTAGTTTTTTTTGGGGTCATTCATAACTTTTGCCTATTAAACCTTAAAATTTAACCTAATATAATCCACCTAATGCTACTTCAATGCATTTACGCGATACATTTAACTCAATATCTTTGTTTTTAGTACATTCAATTACCTTATCCTTATATTTTTTTCTTTCTATATCTAACTTTTTCAAAAAGATGTGTAAAGCCTTACATTGCAATTAATTTGGGACAGATGTAGTTTTAATTAGCAAGGGTATGGTAGTTTGTTTAACACTGCAAGATAACTTATTTTCATTCTTAATAAAGCCAAAGATGTATGATTTCAGATTATAATTGAGTTCAAAAAAAGACTTATTATATCATGTGCGCTTCTTGTTTATATGTAGTTTCGAATAATGTTTGCTATACAAGGTCAATTTTAAACAAGCTCTTGATTATTACTCTCTTTGTCCCACAAGGGTTTGTAACAAACCCTTTGAGACAAAGGGACTATAAGGGTAAGATTGTGTACTTTTGATCCTTTACACGCTATACCCTCGTCAGGTGACTAATAAAATGTTGTATGGAAGGAATTTATTTGGGCTCATAATGGATTTGAGTAATTTATGGAATTTTTTTTACCAAGTTATTAGTATACTATAATGCTACATAAAGTTATTAAGAATTTGAGTCTGTAAGATTGTGAGGCATCTAATATATCAATTAGAAGCGGTAGTAGTTATGTTTCAATAAAGTAGTTCAAGAATTACAATCAAAAGATTTTTGTTAGCATTAGTATTTCGTGTTTGTCGCATTCACAAATCCTTTTTGTGGAATACATATGGCTAAATTGCATCTTTGAGAAAATAGACTAAGAACTTCTATAGGGATTTTTGTCATAAAAAAAAGCATTTTTTTAATTTCATTTGGATACATATATGTTAAGATCAAAGTATTGGAAAAAGAAATTGAACTTTTACAAAAATTATATGTCTCCGTGTAAAATGTTTCTTAATTTACATGAAATTTGTACTTCAAATAGGCATGTTCTTTTTTAGGCTGGAACAACTGTGCAACTATTAAATTAGAGTGTGTAATTTCTCATTGATTCATCCTACGTTGGAAGCAGTCATTGCATGTGGTTGGGCTTCTCAACTGTTGTGATAAGAAGTACAACACTGATTTTTGTAGTAGATTGGTATCTATGGTAGCTATTTTGCCAATACCTTTCAAAATGTTCGGACATTGCTTCCTACTAGTAACTAGTGAACACTCAAATAAATATATCAAGGTTTTGGCTTCTAATAAAATAGTTTGTAGATACTTCTATCCTAATGTATTGCAAAGTACTATGAAAATTAAACAGTTCCTATGTTTTGGGCTCTTTTGCTCCTTGATCTCTTTGTTCTTTTTTTCTTAATATGGATAACTTCATGAGCTTTATGTTAATTATCTAAAGAGGATTCGTATCAAGATCTTCCTTCTCTCATTTTAGGTATCATTAGCAAAAGGAAAATGCAGGGAGGGAGAGGCCAGGGTAATTTCTTTGACCCTTTTGCAGGGTTCGGTGGATTTGGTAGTATGGGTGGATTTGGTGGTATGGGGGGTCATCAAAGTTTGATCTCAAGTGTATTTGGAGGAAGGGATCCTTTTGATGATCCTTTCTTCACTCGCCCATTTGGAAGCCCATTCGGAAGCCCATTTGGGAGCATGTTTGAGCCTGGCGTATTTGGTGGTAACGGTAATCCTTTCGTTGGTGCACATCCACCTGGTTTTATTGAGCAGCAAGAGCCCCAGCCAAATAAACGAAGGGGACCCGTGATTCAGGAGCTGGATTCAGATGATGAGCGTGCAGATGATGGAGGGGCGAAGATGAATGACAATCCAAGGAAGCATTCCAGGCTATCCAAAGAGCCTTATATTGAGATCCCTGATGATGATGCTGAAGGTATGTTTTATTGATGCTGATCTGCATTTTTGAATTATGCTGTAATAATGATCTCTTGATGTTATCCTTTTGAATCGCAGAAAGGAAAAATAACCAAATCCAACACAGAAATGAGTTCCACAATAGGATGAGCAATGTACAGGCTCCATCTCAGTCTAGTTGCTACACCTTCCAGAGCTCTAGTGTATCATATGGTGGTGCTAATGGAGCATATTATACTAAATCAATGACAAGAAGGGCAGGGAGTGATGGAGTGAGTTATATGCTGCTTGTGAATGGATGCGTTTGCAACTCCTTGTTTCTCGGTGTATTTATCTTATGCTGATTTCTTCAGGTGGTATTTGAGGAATTTAAAGAAGCTGATGGAACTACTGGTCAAGCAAACCACAGGATTTCAAGGGGCCTCCACAATAAGGTATAATTCATTGTTTGAGTATTCCACTGTTGGTTTTGATGAATTGTGGGTGGAAATCATTAGTTCATGTGAATCAATCGCATTTTAATTTGTAGGGCCATACTCTTGCAAGGAAGCTTAATTCTGATGGTAAAGTGGATACCAAGCAGATATTGCATAACCTCAATGAAGGTATGTTTTACTTTTATCAAATGATGAGATTTTTTTATTGTATTTCATGGTGACTTATGATCTTGTCATTGATGTGTATTGGCTACAGATGAGCTTTCTGGCTTTGAAAATGCTTGGGAAGGAAGTTCTGGAAGGCATTTTACTGGCGGAAGACTGAAGTTAGACGAAGGTAAGAGCCTTTATATCTTATGTCTGTAAGTGTGAAGTTTGTGTGCTCATAGCTTTTGCTATAACAAAATGGTTACACAATTATGCCATCTAAATCTATTATAGAAAGGAAAATTTTACAATTCTCATGTAGGGTAGTAGAAATCTTAAGTTAATATGTGCATGCTTAGGGAGGAGGCATTATGAATATGCTTAAAGCCTCAATGCTAGAGTACTTTAAAAAGTTTATAGTGCAGGAATATAGTGTGTCATCTATGTGGACCGTTAGTTCTTGTGGGCTATACTTGGGGTGTAGTCCTTATACTTTAAAATTCTTCATTTGTGGTGAAATCTATACCATTGGAAATGTCGGACATACCGCGACATGTCCGATGGGTTATGTTATGACTTATGATAATGCTTTACCTCAATTTCCTTCTCAATGGACATTTCATTTGGGCCAAAATATTGGTAAAATATTTTATAATATACAAGAGTCAGGCAGTTACGAGTCTTAAATGCGTGCTCATGTCGAAGACAAGTACCCAATTCCATGTATAAGTTATTTTCCAACTTATCACTGTTAATTTGCTTTCTCTTCCTAATAACAACTTTTGGATTTAGTAATAACTGCATGACCATTTCACTGTAAATTTTGTTATTACTGAGCAGCTGTCGTTCATTAGACGTAATTCGTTTTGTCCTTGGACCTGTAGGTAACTCTGAACCTGGTAGCTCTAGGAAGACAAACAGAGGGGGAGGCTGGGCACTTCCTTCAACACAGCGTCCAGAGGACAACTCTGGTGTAGCAAGTGGGAATCATGCAGCTCAGATGCCGCGGACAGGGAAAAAGGCAGCAGATCGTAGTTTTCACGGAAGAATGAGGGCCTGAGAGATTTGGTAGCTGTAGTTACTGCCTTTGGACCGTCTCCTCTCCTTGACGCAGTTATATAGTTCTATATCATAGTAGCCTCAGACTATACTATTTTGTTGATTTTAGTAGGCCTGCCAGCGTTTCTGTGCTGCAGCTGTGGCCTGTTTTAAAGATATACGGTTGAAATGCTTCACCTCACCGTTGTGATGCCTCGTGTTGTATGAATTACCCTGGTTGGTTAGATTTCTTAATGATGTGAATGGAAATGATCTCACTAGTTCTTGACAATTTTTGTCTTGGCTATCTGAAGACATTTTAATGGTGATTCCATTGATCAGGTTGTAAATTGCGAATTAGCAGCATACAGATAATATGACAGTTTGTGATGAATGATGAGTGTTAATTGGAGTTTTATTCTCCTCTACTATCTCCCTATATAGAAGCTCCAAGTGACAATTAAATTAAGTTCATTTTTTGTGTAAAAAAATTTATTTGGGTGAATGATTATGTTTCTATAAATGATGAATTGATGATGAGATTATGAAGGTTTAGTATGATAAGACTTGTCGAGAAAGTTTCCCATCTCAAGACTTAATGGTCAATTATAACGTGTTATTAGTTTACATAGGAAAAAGTTATCCTAAAAAATTTGTTGTTTATTCATTTTGTGGTGAATAATTCTACTTTTTAATTATGTTTACTCGTAGCATACGGTGTTACTTAATGGTCAATTATAATGTGTTATTGATATTAAAAAAAATATATTATTTTAATGTATACTAAAAATCTTCTGGTCATGCCTACCCACCCCTTGCACCACCTTAGCCAACCCAAACCCTTTCATGATTGCACCATTACACCATCATTGTCCACCCTACACCGATGAACCCCCTATCACTACTGTCTAAAATCGAGCAATCATCGCCTCAAATTGAGAATCAACGCCTATAATTAAGGCACCACCAAAATCCTAATACAACCCACATGAAAACACCATAAAACACTCATATTTGGCCACTGATGGTGTGGTGGAGGTTGGGGGTGGGCGGGGGCGAAGGGACAGAGGACTACACGGGAGTAAGGGAGAAGAGGAGTTGTAGGAGGTGACGGAGGAGTAGAGTTTTGCGATTGGGTGGAGGTGCAATAACACAATTACATAGGTGTGGGAAATTGGGTGGGGATGTGCATGGGTGAGGGGAAAGGAGAGGGATGTCGGCTCTTGGATTGGATAGGGAAGAGGAAGGGGTCGCCAGTCGATGAGTAAATGACATTATAAAAATATCAGTTATTACAATTAATGAGACAAAGTTAGAGTTATAGAGATAATATTTATCTTTAGTTTTATTCATAAGTCTACATATCTGTTTATTTGTATTTATATTTGATTCTTATGGTTTAGCTTTTATTTTGCTTATGGTGGAGTGAAGGAATCTACATGAAGCTTTCTAATATATATTCGGTGATTTTCATCGCTTTTTTTGGCAGAATTCTAGCTATTTGATATCTGATTGATCATATTACTCCTGAAACCTGAGTCCCCTCTTTCCTAAGAGATGGACGAGTAAATTATTTGTCATCTGACCACATACCCGACTTTATAAGCGAGATTTACTGCCGTATGATATAGACATATAGTTTTAGGATAATACTTGTAGATGGCTAGATGCAAAGAGAAGAAGCCCTAAGACGAAACAAAAGGTGCCTCGCCAATCACACCACAGACGCCACAAATTTGAAAACCACGAATTAAATGGTAACCAAGAACTGGAAAACCTTAGACTATTGAGTCTGAACTTCTAGAATCGATTTCTTTCTCCTCATTTCAATCAATTAATTCCCAATTCAGATCTTGAACAATCACGAACATGGCTTCCTCTCTCAGAACAACAACCACCATGCTGCTCAACAGAGTTTCTCAATCCGCTTTTTCCACATTTTCATCCAAACGGATTTGCTTAGCGTTTCTGAGAAACTCGCCTTACACATCTTATCGTGGAATCACTAATGGCAGTTTCCGATGTGCTGCGGCGTCGGAATACGGTGAAATCAGTAGAAAAGCGTCGGCACGTTTATCTCAGGTGCAACAGCTTCTATTAGAAGCCGAAGAGCGTTCTTCTTCTGCCGTCAATGAGCCCCCTCCTCCAAAGATTGGTCTTGGTAAATCTCCTAATCTATTTTTGATTCAATTTGCAATTCATTTTGTTAGTTTGTATATTAATATTTAGAATTTAGGATGTTGCGAGCTGAAAGAGTGGAGTTTGATTGGAATTTGGATGAGGTTTAGTTTATATAAAAATAATTGTGATGATTGATTGATGACGGAGTTTTGGGTATGAGAATAAGTAGAGTTCAATGCAAATGATTATAATTGAGGATTATTTTTGATTGTGTTTAAGCTAATACTTCTAAGTTCTATGTACTCAAGTAATTGGGTCATTATGCAAATAGGTATATCTATAATTTTTGGTTTGTACTGCTGGAAAATGTTGAGTTTTACATTAGATATGAGTGTCTTTTCAACAAGATTTAGCTAGAAGTTTGCGAATAGAGGGTGGTATTAAAGAGTGCTATTAAATAATTTGGTAACTTATCTCCCTTGTACCAATACAAGAACACATGATATCAGTAAGTGTCAAATATCAACCACACTGTCTATAAACAATAGTGGAATTGTCGGCTTGTGCGAAATTGAACTTATTGTAATGTTTTTTTTAGGATAGTGAAGATGTAGTAATCTCTACTGTAACATACCCTTTTGTGGGAGTAGTTTGGTAAGCAGGGTTTTGAATTTTTATGTATTCTTTATTAGTGATTAGTTGTGTTTGCCTGTTATGCGGATAGTTTTATAGCTCTTGCGGCCTTGTGTCAAGATTTTTGCAAGCTTTGAGATATAACATTTTATTTAATCCAATGTCATCAAGTGGCTCGGTCATAAGCAGAGTTTAGGGGGAGAACTACGCAACCTTATCTTTACAAAGAGGTTCTCTTGAATTTCACCTTGTAAGAAATATGTAAGGTCATACCTAGAGTAGAATTTTTTTGGAGTTGTACGTTATAGAAAATTGTGTTTGAAGACTATTTGATACTTACTTGAGAAGGTTGATAAAGAAAACCATGAAATCTTGTTTCATGACTTGAAGGGAAGATCTAGAATTAATGGTTGTGAGGTTGGTTGAAAGTTTATCGTGCATGTTGAGAAGCTTACAAGTCAAAAAAGAGCACAAAGTGAAGAGTTCGTAGGATAAGATAGGTTACGTGTAAGTGGTTGCATCATGAGTGTTGAATATTCAACACTCATGATGCAACCACTTACACGTAACTATTCAACATACATTATGCGAAGCCACACATTCTCTATATCGATTCATTGGTCAACTTCTCCTAGTTAGCACCAATTGCTATCAAATGGTTTGCGCCATAACACAATTTTGAAGGAATTCTTGTTAGATTAGAGCTTGAATGTTATTTGGAAAAGAAAGACACGATATATTGTTGTTTGATCTAATAGATGCTTGGTAACCTAAATGTTTGTTCCTAATCAATTGGTTTTGAAATTTTCAGAGGAGCACTGCCTCAAATAAGTGCCCAATTTACAGTCTTCGAAAGAGTTTGCTTGATCTCATTAGTACCCTTTCTGTATCCCTATGTCTTTTGTGGATCTTACCATGGCCCTTTTCTTAGCATCATTTCTTTTTCTCTTCCTCTTTGCTGCTTGTACTGCTAATTTTATGGCTGTACAAACAATAATAATAACGCTTTTTTTTTCTCAGCTCTTTCATAATACCCTCACCCTTCATTTCTTTCGCTTTCTGATGTTGTGTCGGATTTTACAGTTTTATGCCCAACTTCAGTTTCTGCTGGTAAGTGCTTTGTTACGACATTTCCACTTTCCTGTTTTCTCCTTATTCTCAGTACTAGAATCATTGCCATTATTTTTCCTCTATTACCTATGCTAAGATTTTGACATCTATTTAGTATGAAAAATAAAATTTCAAAATTTCCCCTTGTTCTTCTCCATCAATTTTTAACCTTTAGATTAGATATTGAGCTCTCCATTTCTTTTAAGAAACGGATAGGAACATAAACCCTACTCTATATCCCTTTATTGCAATGGGCTTTTGGAACTGGGGTGGGAGAAAGAGTGGAGAATAAGTTTTCTTTTTTAATTTTTCCTTTTCCTTGTTTTTTCTGTCATGTTATTCTTTTTTCTTTTCTTTTCCTTTTTCCTTTTTCCTTTTTTCTTTTTTTTTTTCCTTCTTTTTTAATATGAAAAGTACTTGTTCATAGCAAATCATTGACTTGTTAGGTATGTTGTGGGAAACACGCCAAAGTTGAGTTTACGTAATATTTAATCAAAAAATGTGATTATGTCGGTAAATGAGCAATACGTAAGATAATTATGGGTAATTTTTTCTTTTTTTGGTTGGGGAAATTGTGGGCTTGTTAATGAACTCCTTTGGTACATAGTGTGCTGTAACGTTGTATCTCTGCCTATGATCGTCGTTTTTACTTCAGGGACATATTCTGATGGTGGGGGGGCTTTTTGCAACATATTACCTTGTTGCAAGTCTTCTTTAAGCTAGTTGATGTCAACTTAAGTAATTCTTTTTTTTCCTATTGCATCATTTCTGTTAAGGAGCCTAAATTTCTCGAAATTTGGCCAAAACTCCTCGCAATGCACCTCGTGCATTCTTTTTTATTTGTATTGTTACTTTCAAAAATCTCTTAATATTTCGCATAATTAAAAGAAATGATTCAATTAAAAAAGAATGGAGAAAGTATAAAGAAAAATAATATAGTCAAGCATTTTTTTGGATTTGTCTCAACGCCTATAAAATAATCAATTTCTTATATTAAATATATTAATAATCAAGAAGGGAGTTGAAGACTACACAAAGAAAAGTGGTGCAACAAAAATTAAAAAAAAGGAATAATGCAGTCATCTCTTTTCTAATTTTTAATTGTTCTGCTGTAGAGCATGTGACTGTAACTTTCGCCAGGAGTGGAGGTCCTGGAGGTCAAAATGTTAATAAAGGTGTGCAATTTGCCTTTTCTTTTAGTTGTGTCAATTTTGTTTGTGAACTGCATTCCTTGTGCATCCTTTTGACACTTTCTTGTTTGTGCAGTAAACACCAAGGTAGACATGCGCTTCAATGTGAAAAATGCGACTTGGCTAAGCGAAAGAGTCCGTGAAAAGATCATGCAAATGGTTTGGTTCTTGCCATCTTGTGATTTCTGTACTGTTTTTTTCTATCCAAAGTGATGTCCTCCTTCTGTCCCTCAAAAATCCAAAACCCTTCTTCCTAGAAATAACATTGTGTTGGGGTAATTTTTAGATATGAGATATGCACAAGGCAGGACTAACTATCAAACTAATCATGGAAAAATAAGAGAAACACTCCTTGGCCCCCAACAATGTGTATTTTCATTGTGTGATGTGTTTTAGCATTGCATACCCTGTAGCTATCAACAAAAATGCCTTAGCCTTAATTCCATGTAGCTGGAGTTTCATTAAAAATCTCATGTCCTGCCTCTGTCTAAGCAGGAGAAAAATCGGATTAATAAAGATGGAGAGATAGTGGTATCTTCTGCAAAGACTCGGACACAACAGTAAAATTCCTGTCACAGTTTTCTTATAGTTAGCTTGTTCATTTTCAACTCACTGACATTGTCGTGCTGTTTTTGTCAGGGGTAATATTCAAGATGCCCTATCAAAGCTACAGGTACTTAATTTGCATATTGATCTTCATTGTTGTGAATTTATTAATTTATTGTTTTTTCCCCGCCCACCTCCCCCCCCCCCCCCCCCCCCCCCCCCATATTTTTACGATGCTCATTCTTCTGTGTTCTTGGAATAATGGATTTACCTAGAATTAGTTTAAGCTGGGTTGAGTAGATACAAATTCTGTGCTTTTCTTTTTCTTTTGTATATGCTGTCATTCACTTATTGATCTCATTTAATTGAACCTTATAGTCGTATTTGCATTCCTTGTGCTTAGTTTCTTTTATGAATACAGGCATTTATTGACGCTGCTTCCTATGTTCCACCACCTCCTTCAGAAGAGCTGAAGAAGAAAATCGCCAAGCTGTATGGATCCCTTCATATCCTCATTAACTCTGAACTTATCATTTTTTAACTTGTTGATCTTTATTCCCAAAAAAAAAAAACTTGTTGATCTTTTAGCATGTTGAGAAATTCGTTGTTAATTTTCGATATCATTAATCCCACTCGTATTAATTACATAATTGTCAAAAAAAATTTGGCCCCATAATCCCAACTCGGGAGCTCCCACCAAAATAATCATAATTAATGGTTGCTTCTGAATAATCCCAACTTTTAATAGACCCTTCTTAAACTGACGCATGAAGAAAGTGAATTGTGCATTATATGCGTTTATATACCCCTTTAGAAGTTCTTTCAAAAACTTGTCTTCACCCTTTAGCCCATTCCAAATTCCATTGTTGAACTCTGTCTGTAACCTACAAGGGCATAGACTCCTCTCGTTGGCCAGCCAACTAATAACCATCATCATGAACCACAATCCACCTTCTTCTTGCAACCCTTGTGGGCTTACAGCAACCACGAATCACGATACATTCTTTTGCTTTTCTTCATTAGAAATCTATATTCCAGTTGTAAATACTAGAGAGGGAATTTGAACTCGCAAATATCTGAATACAAAATCTAGAAACCTAAACAATAATGGTAGAGCCTCGATTCCAATGGTCGTCCACATGGATTCTTCTTTATTCTTTTCGATTTTTTACTATCTCAATTTGTATGTCGAGATCATTGGTATCCATCTCCATTCCTGTCCTCCAAGTTCTCGCCCTCTTTTGTAGTCAATCGAGCTCCGATTTTCGATCTTCCTAATTGGTTTGCTAATACCCTTAATATTTGCAACTCGTAAACCTTTTCTTATATCTTTGTATCTAATTCTACTCCTCGAGGTATTCCCACTCATCCATTTAACAATACTCCTATCTTTCTACTGTGATCCTTTCTAAAAGCTCATCATTCGAATCAATGTAGTAGTTTTGGTCTAATGATCACTTGATAAACTTGCCCTTTAACATAAAGGGCACACTTCAATCACTAAATATTCCAATAGTTCTTCTCTTTTGCCACTCACACTTAATTCTATTGGTCACATCTTGTTGGATCGCTACTATGAAATATTGACCCAAGATATTTGAAACATCCATTTGGAGCGATTTCTTTCTCTTCAAGCTTTATAGTGTCTCTTGTTAGCTCGTTTTTGTAGTTATTTCCATGAACTTTGTCCGACTACGACTTAATTTGAAACCTCATGACACCAGTTCTTGTCTCCATCTATTTAAATTAACATTTACCTCTCCCTGGTTTCTTCTACCAAAACAATGTCACCAACAAACAACATGCACCATGCATATTTCTTTGTATCGATCAAGTTATCTCTTTTAGGACCACTGCATAAAGAAAGGAGCTTAGGGCCAAGCCTTGTTGAACACAAATTATGATTGAAAAATCTTCTGGTTTCCCTCGCATGTCCTAAAATTTGTCTTTACTTCTCGATATATACCTTGCACTATATCAATCTATTTTTTTGGGAATGTCCTTTGTCATTGCCCACCAAAGTATTCTATTGGTACCTTGTCGTATGTTTTTTCCAAGTCAATAAAAATCATAATCCAAATTAATTCTCTGATATGGAGGTACATCTCTCATGATTTTTATTCCTCGATAGTTTGAGCAATCTTTGACATCTCCATTGTTCTTGTAAATGGGCACTAGAGTACTTCTCCGGTCATTGGGTATCTTGTTTGTCCTTCAAATATTGTTGAATGGATAGTAAGACAAAATGTGATAATATATAATTAATGGCAATTGCATTCACAGAAAAAAACACCCCTTTAATTGGAATTCTGAACTTAACAGTTGATCTTGTATACGCATGATGTATATTCAGTTATTTGTCAAACCTCACTGTAAAACAAGAAGCCCGATTCTGGAAATTATTTGTTTAGTAGATAAATGGGGCTCAAAGTTAAGGAAGTTATACAATTAGAAATCAAATGGATAATTTTATTATCTTTGTGATTGATTGAAGAACTCAACTTGATTAATCACACTACAGTTAATTAAAATGCAAATTTGAGACAGCGCTGATGGAATTGTTGGAGGGAAAACAAGAAAAGAAGAGAGACTTGATGTTGATATCTTTATAGAGGGGGAGGGGAGGGAAATGTGGTAACTGGGAGCATTATGGATATTGGTGATGTTTTCATCAGGAGAGGGTCAACAGTGGGATATTAACAAGAGGAAAGAGTAAGAATTTAGTTGATCTTTTTGAGGAAAACACTATATAATTAATGGAAGATGAACCCTTGTATACGCAATGGATGAACTTGAAGCCCGAGAAAGTTATTGCCTATCACAATGCCACAGAGGAATAAAATTGAATAGAAAATAGGAAAATACCTACTAACATTAAGTGAGGTGGGTGCATTCTGGAAAGGGTCCATTAATCATTGGGTATGAAAAACTCACTAGAACTATATGGGACAAATGCTTGGATTATTCTAGTTAATTTTTTCCTTTTCAAAGGAGCATTGATTAGCTATTTACTTAGTTACCTTTGCTTATTACTCTTCATATGGGAGGATATGAATGATCTCAAATACAACTAACAGTCCCTTTTTATATAACCATTGTTTATCATACATAACTGATCTTATCATTGATTAAATCGTCTGAAGGTCTGCTAAGTCAGAGGAGAAACGACTGCAGAACAAAAAAGCGGCATCACAGAAGAAGGCTTTTCGTCGAAGCAAGGATAGTTGGGACTGAATTCACGATAAGAAATCTCGAGTGCTTTGTCACATGACAAACTGAAAGGTACTCATTTGTTCTTGTTGATCAAAAAATTACCTAGATTATATTATGATCAGTACATTTTCATCCCGACCACCGGTGAAAGAAAAAAAATTCCCTTCTAGAAGTGATGGAGTTCATAAATATCTGCTCATTGTGGTTTGTGGATATGAAAAGAATTAGGTAAGGTTAGTTAATGGTTTCTACATGTAACATCACAGTTTACAACCGTCCATTTTGGAAATATTGTTTCCAGTTAAAGAGTACAACAGAATTATTCGACAATCTTTTGACTTAAGTTTCCAGTTTCGTCTGATCTTATCTTTAATAACGGAATATGTCGGGTCGTTATATATTGCTATTGACAAGTTGGTGATGTTGACTATTTTTTTATACTAAAATTGAAATTTAGGTTGCCAGCAATTATTTGCATCTTAAATATTTTAGTTAAGTGGTGTACCTAACATTATACTTCCTCCGTTCCATAATACTTGCTACATTTCACTTTTTTACGCAATCCAATGCACAATTTTGATCATTAATATCTTAAACTACACTAATCAAAAAATTATAAAAATTTAATATTATGAAAGTATGCGATTAGACGATTCAAACAAGATCCCACTTGACTATATTTTTACTTACACATTAGTCGCAATACGTAAAATAAGCTTGAACGATGAATAGTGCACAAAATCGAAATGTAGCGAGTATTTTGGAACGGAGGAAGTACAAGCTTGTTTTATATGATATCGTCTTATTATGAGATATACCTTAATAATAAGTCCATTTCTTTTATGTCAAATTGTTATATGAGACGCTCGTACGAGAAACGCACCTCGTATATGGGTCAAATAATCCATCTCATACCTGTTATAAGAAGAATATATGCGCCTTATTTGAAGTCGTCTCACCAAAAAACGGTCTCTCACAAGGGTTTTGTCTTCTCTAATTGATCAGTTTATGATTGAAACTTTGTATGTGATTACTTTAACATACTAAATGTATGTAGGTCAACCAAATAGAGATGGTTTACCATGAGACTGTCTTATTTAAGAATTTGTGAACTATTTAGGGTATGAACAGGTATTTGTTCCAAAAGAACAAAGAATGTTCCACCATTTCTATCTATATTGATTGATTAGTCATGGCTGATGTTACATTTAAGCATTTGCTTGTTTGTGTGAAAGACTTTTCTTGTGGAATTTTGGGTAGTGTTATTTGATGCAAGCCGTAAAGTTTTCATTATGTCTAGATTATTTTAGAATAAGAACAATATTTGTCTAAGAATTTAGAATAAGAATACTATTCTGATCTATTATCTTAGATGCTTTAGCTTAAGGGCTAAGTTGAGGATAAATTTGTAACCTTACATCAGCACTGTGTCATACACCTTGACCGAAGTCATACTCCAAAAATAAGGCCGCATCACATTGAATCAGCCGCTTTAATTGTAATTGTTTTTCAAAAAAATTAACCGATATTCCCCGGTGTCAACATATAAAAATCCCACATTTTAGATTGTTTTAAGGGAAATCTTATGGTTCAGTCATTATTCGATGATATGATAACATTACTATTGTAAATGCATCACTTTGATCGCGACCATCTCCGTATTTTTTGCAGTAAGCTTAGAACAAAGCCGCTGGGCGAGGGTGGGTTGTACTTAAGACGACTGAATGTCCACGTATTTAGGTCATCTGCTCCGGGCGAGTAAATTTCTAGTTTTTATGTGATAGAATCTCTTATAATTTTTTTTAAATTTTATCATTTAGATTACAGAAGGTCTCCTGAGAGGTAACTAGCTGAATTGATTCCTAAATGTTTTTGATAAGCGTGTGGTATGTGAAGTATTTAGAGGTTAGTCATAATCAGAGGTGTATGAAACAGATTCGAAGACTTGATAATTACTCAATCTTGTTATCAAATTAAACTTTGACTTGACGTTATAATGAATTTATAATTATGTAAAAACCAATTTTTACACAAATCACAATACCCGATGTATGGTACAAGATGAGGGGTGATTACACTTACATTTACGTCATATTGCTACATTTCTATCTTTTAAATGAGAATTCTTGGTGGACCTATTTGCAATAATATAAGCTACATGTTATTCTAAAAAAAATGATAGTTCTTGGTGGAAATTTAGCATTTTGAAAAAGACAATTCTACATCAGGGTCTATTCTATAAAGGGTAAGAAGGGCATGTGCTCCAAATCCATCTAAAAATTTAAAAAAGCGATGCTTTAATATTAAAGTTAGGAATTTATACTAGTATATAGTATTTAATAATTATAGGCTAATAATTTACTGATTCACTTTCGACCTCTCAAATCTCAGGGCCCGACCCTGATCTACTATCATTTATCATAATTTTTGGTGATTTTTTTATTAATATGGGTAAGAAAAATTTGTAGAGAAGCTACCTCCACTATCTCAATGAATTCAATTCATTAATCAATCTTTTATGCCTTTTTGGGGCGCGCCTCAACTGGCCAACTCTCAAGTAATTTGCGCCTTTGCTTTATGAGGAAATACTCTTAAACAACATTTTGTGAGGGAGATAAGTCACGTGAAAAGAACAAACACAATAAGATAAAGGTGCAAATTGACGAAAGAAGGAGCTAAATCTGCAACTTTAACACTCTTAATGGACGAATTAAAATCCATCAAGATTATTTCCAAAAAAAAAAATCCATGAAGATAGAGGCCGTCTAAATGGACGATATAGGATATTCAACCCCATGTCAAATACTTTCGATTTGTTATAACCAAAATATAATTGAATATCTAGTTTTCTTAATTGGATATTTCATATCAAATAATTGTGTATTGTTATTTTCTGCTAAGATTATTTTTCTATTGATTTTTTTTATTTACAAAATAATGAATTGATGACTCTGAAATACTGGTATATTATACGTTTGAAATCTTGTGTTGATCTGAAAGTATAGGAGTGGGATGAAAGAAAAAACTCCTTTCAAAGTGCTCAATCAAAGTTGTCACACACACACACCACACACACACACACACACACACACACACACACACACACACACACACACACACACACACACACACACACACACACACACACACACACACACACACACACACACACACACACACACACACACACACACACACACACACACACACACACACACACACACACACACACACACAACACACACACACACACACACACACACACACACACCACACCACACACACACACCACACACACACACACACACACACACACACCACACACACACACACACACACACACACACACACACACACACACACACACACACAACACACACACACACACACACACACACACACCCACACATAAGTGCTGCTTTGTTTCTTTAAATTTGTTGTATTATGCAATGTAGCAAATTAAAATATGGTTTTTTAGTGTAATATTTAACATTTTAGAGAGGGAAGAATAACGTCTTTCGTAATTTACTTTTCATAATCGACAATCATATGTTATGACTTATGAGGAAAATATCAGTTCTAACTTGTAAGGACAAACTTATACCGCTCACCGGTCCAACAAAGGACTATAAAGTTAAGAATTTTCTTCCCAACAAGTTTTGTATAAGATGGTTTCACCAAATGAGTCCATATAACTAGTCTATTCTTCTAATTGTTCACTTTAAGATCGTAAGAAATTATTTTAAAGCAACTATTTATTTTAAGACAATAAATATACATTAAGTATTCGTGAAGTTCCCAAATGTTTAGTGTGTAAAGTTTGTTGGTATAGAGAAACACTATAATTAGAATATGTAATTTCTTGGAAGCAACATTATTTTCTTTTATTGTTTTTTGTATGGTGTGTATATATTGTACTTGTACAAGGTTTAACGCTGAGCTGATAAGTGATAAGACTGATAGATAAGTGATATGGGAAATTTACTTTAAAAGTCTGAAGTCATCGCTTAACCGTGTATATATGTTGAATATGTGGATGCTTTATTATCCTCTCTACAGTTTCAAGCAAGCTTCCTACTAAATGGGGCATTTGAAAATAATTTTTATGGGGTCGAGAAAAATGTGTGAACGAGATGAAAAAGTAATTAAATACGTGTGGAAATTAGTAATTAAAAAAAAAATAATGTGGATTATATTTAAAAATAGAAATGAGACGAATTTAATAGTACAAATTAAAAGAATGAGCAAAGTTCATGGGAGGTTGTGAGACATACTCATATCCAAACATCACAATCGTTTCATGTAAAGTGTAATACAAAATCTTAATTTTTGATTTACTAAAATTATAAATAAATTATCAAAATATAGCAAAGAATTTTTATAATTTTTGAGATTTTTTCATATATTTTTTTTATTATTCTAACGAAAGGCTATATATAATCTTTTACATCCAAGAGAATCAAAAGTGATCAAATAAAAAGAAAAATAATTTTGATATGGAATATTTTTCAAGGAGTAATTTCAAGTTATAAAATTATCATTTAGATGTTGTCTATCATATGTTACTATCTGTTTTGATCTATGACTACACAAACATTATATTATGTATTGCCAATTTGACGGGATATTTTGGTAACAATTACGCACAAGACTCATAATAAACCTAATTTAAAATATCGTACTTAAAATTCGTTCAAACATCAAAAAAATCAAATAGAGCTATAATAATCATTTAGAAAAACTCTATAAATGTTTTTATTTTACAATTTGAAAGTTAAAATGAATTTATGTCCTTGTTAAAAAAATAAAAATATTTTTTTTTAAAAAATCTTATAATTCAACTCCGTCGGAGTTCAACAATTCGAGTCGAAACAAAGTTAAATGACACAAAATCCAAGTCCAAACCAAAAAAAAGGTAAAAAGAATTTGACTTTTTTTATAACAAAGTCAAACTTACATAATTTGATCCGAGTCTCATCCCATCCTAAGAGGTTGTAAACAACTAAACACAATAAACTCATAGCGTACAAGTCAAGTAAAGGCGTACCAATTTGGCAATTATTGTGCTTCTTATAATAAATTTACATGATTTTTCATTTTATCTTCCCTTTAAATTTGTCTTTTTAATTTTAAGGGAAATTACATACGATAGCATTTAATTTTTAGAAAATGTCAGTGGTAACATTTTTGTAAGAAAATTCTAGGTAGTAGCATTTAGTTTATGCACTATTTAATTGTCGTAGCATTTTCTGTTAAGTTGTTGTTAAATTCCGTTTAATTCATCATTTTGTAAGTTGATTCTATATGGTAGCATCTAATTTTTGTTCTCAAATGTTTAATTCACCATTTTGACGTTTCATTCATGTTCATAAATGCTGTAATAATTTTGTTTTTATTTGAATTGTTGGCATTATAAAGTTCAAAAGGTGCATCTCAAGCACTAATAAAAGTGTTGGCATTAGAAACAAAACTAAAGACTACCATGTGGATAAAACTTACAAAATGATAAATTAAACGGAATTTAACAAGAACTTAACGGAAAAAGCTACGATAATCAGATACTGCATAAACTGGATGCTACTATGTGAAATTTTCTTAAAAAAAAGGCTACCACTGAAAAATTAGATGTTTTCATGTGGAATTTCCCTAATTTTAATATAATCTCATTACTTTATTTTAATTTTTTTTCTATTTTTAAATAATTATACCACTTTAACTCATTTATAAATTTAATTTCTTAATTTTTATGTCAATCAAAAATATGATAAATTTATTAGGATGGAACGAGTAACATTCATTTTTCAAAAAAGAGAAGAAAGTTATTATCGTGTATTAGGCTCCTTTTAAAAAGCGTGGTCAGTAGAACTAGTTTTGTCCATTCTTACAAAAGTTTTCCTCAACAACAAAGAATATTCAACTCTATAGTCTTTACATTTATTTCTTTATAGACTTTGGTTTTCATTCACATTCTAATTGTATTCATTAAAAGTTTTCTATAAATTTGTTGAGACTATTTTATTATGCACTATTTTAATAATAATAAGTATTTATTCAATAATTATATTTAATTGTATTTGTCAAATAAAAATATTAACTATTGTTTATTTTTGATACTTTTCACTTTAATACACTAAAAATTCTTGTTCTAATTTATTTTAGTCTTGTATGAATTAGTAAATACTCCCTCCTATTCATAGAGAATGGGACATTTGTTTTTTCATACTATTCAATGCACTTACTCAATGTTTATATCTCTTATTATATAAAATAAAATATTATAAAAAGTGAATATTAATAATCTTTGCATTGAGACGAATCAAACAAGATCTCACTTGACTATGTTCTAATCTATGGATTAAGAATAAAATACAAATTAAGAGTACATAAGAGAATAAATGTACCACTTTGCGTTTGTTTTTTATATTAGAGGAACGCGTAATGTAATCATAAATAGTATATTATTGCTTATTAGGTTTGTCTTTTCCCTAATTTAAGGTGCTTGATGAATAATAATAAGCAACCAGATGATTGTAATCGGATTATTATCTTCCATCCCAAGTAAAATATTAAATACTATTATTGGAGTATATATGTTTAGACAAATTCTGAATATCTGATAAATTGATAATATCAACTAAATTTATTTAGAATATCGACTATTTATTAACAATAATTTTAACCACATAATAGGAGTATCATTTTTCATTTTAGTTTATTTTATTGATTTTGAGCTTTTTTTTATTGCACTAGTCTCTTTTTTTTTTAATTCAATTTACATATTTATTCATATATTTACCTAAATCACTCATTTATATTATCAACTTAATTTTTGTCGTCTTATTTTCCAACTTAATTAATTTTACTTTCAATTAATGTTCAATAACAAAGCAAATTGTGCTAATTGCAAGAGTATTAGTGTAGCAATAAAATACAAACACTAAATTTATATAGATAGCATAAGGATCGAATATTTTACAAATGCAAAAATTTAGACTTTAAGCATAGTTTTAAAATGAGAGGACTAACCACAAACTGAATTATTTATATAATTTTTAAAGTTCTCATTATGTAATTATACTATATATTGTTAATAAATAGTCGATATTCTTTTCATCTTACTCATTATGCTATATTCTCATTTAAATATCTAACAACTAAATTCAATTGCATGCAATTAATACATGTATTTTAGATTTGGCGAAGTGTCAAAATATTATCTTTGCTTATAATGACATTAGGAACAAATCATATAGGGAAATTATCATTGGTGCCCCTGTGTTTTGGCCTTTTATCAATGGTCTACAATCTTTTTTTTTTTTCCAATAGCACCCCTGAGGTTCAGTCAAAGTAACAACCGTGACACTTTTGGTATTTTTTCCGTTAAACTTAACGGTAAGTATGATTTTTAACTCAACCATGGTTAGATTATCTTCTTCTTCTTCTTCTTCTTCTTCTTCCATGGTTGCCTTCTTCTTCCATTGTTTTCATTCAACAAATTCTTCAATAAACATCTAAAAATCTCTCCTTAAAAAATTTTGAAATACTCATCTAGTACTCCATAGTCAAAAATGAAAACCTAAGAATTCTGAAATACTCATCTAGTACTCCATACCCAATCACAATGTTTACGAAGCACTGGGTATCTTACTTTTAGTAGAACCTAATCAAGAAGAATATACATCAACTTAAAAAATTTTCAAGAAACAAAGATGCGAGGAGAACATCAAAATAAAATCAAACTATAGTCAAACATGGATGAGAAAGTATCCTCTATCAAACATTAATGCATTTGTACAGAGCCAACCATGTTTATTGAAGGACTTTTACAGGAAAGAAGGATCTGTGCATTTTCATGTAAGATTCGCCTGAAACCAAAGTAGGGTAGGGATTGGATGTCGATTTCCATTTTAATAAATTAATTTTCATTTTAATTTATTTGTTGATTTCCTGTTGTCATCGAAAAAGTAGGGTAGGGATTGGATGTCAATTTCCATTGTTTTTAATTTTTGAGCAAATCTTGACAATGAAACCAAAGTCGAGAAATGAACGTCTTTTAGACCCAGAATTTCAGAATTTTTGACTATGGAGTACTAGATGAGTATTTCAGTATTTCAGTATTTCAGAATTTTTGACAATGAAACCAAAGTAGGGTAGGTTTTCATGTTTGACTATGGAGTACTAGATGAGTATTTCAGAATTTTTTAAGGAGAGATTTTTAGATGTTTATTGAAGAATTTGTTGAATGAAAACAATGGAAGAAGAAGGCAACCATGGAAGAAGAAGAAGAAGAAGAAGAAGAAGATAATCTAACCATGGTTGAGTTAAAAATCATACTTACCGTTAAGTTTAACGGAAAAAATACCAAAAGTGTCACGGTTGTTACTTTGACTGAACCTCAGGGGTGCTATTGGAAAAAAAACAAAAGATTGTAGACCATTGATAAAAGACCAAAACACAGGGGCACCAATGATAATTTCCCAATCATATATGATAAAGAGTGACATCAAATTTACAGCAATAAAAATTAATAATTATATTCGACAATGATAATTATTAGGACATTACCAACGAATTAAGTGAGACATACAAATTTAGTAATTAGGTAATAATAAAAACCTTGTTTACAAAAATAATGCAATTTTAATAAACAAAAATATTACAAAAAAAAATTGGTTGGGAGTTGGGACTTGGGAGCAACACCCTCCTCCTCCCCTAGAAATTTAGCCACCAAAAGCAGCAATCATTTGTCATCAATTTATCAATCAACAAAACTTCATTCATATATCAAGTTTCTTTTGTTTATTATTCAAGATCTGTATTACTTACAAAAACATTGACTTAACGCCTAAATTTATAAAAAAGGTATGTCTTATTTTCATTAGCAAATTTTATAAAAACAGAGAATAATATAGTTTATGCAACTTGCACAAAAATTAGGATACTAAAGCATTGGTAGTGCTCTCCCTAGCAATTATAGTAGACTTTTCTGATCTATTGACCAAAAATATTTTTACTCTTTTTATCTTTTTAACTTTTGCTACAAAATATATGTAAAAAAATTTACTTGAATCTTGTTACTTAACAAAAGCAAAGTGATTGTTAATTTAATTCCTAAGTATCTTAAAGAGAGTATACTCAAGAAGGCATATCACAATTCTTTTCAAACTACTCCCAAAGTAAAATTTATATGGGAAATTATCATTGGTGCCCCTGTGTTTTGGCCTTTTATCAATGGTCTACAATCTTTTTTTTTTTATCAATAGCACCCCTGAAGTTCAGTCTAACTAACAACCGTGACACTTTTGCCCTTTTTTCCGTTAAACTTAACGGTAAGGTTGATATTTAACTCAACCATGGTTACTTTATCTTCCTTCTCCTTCTCCTTCTCCTTCCATGGCTACCTTCCTTCTCCTTCCATGGCTACCTCATCCAATAATGTCTCCAATTAAAATGTCAGTACTAATACTACATACTTTGTGCCTTGACAGAAGATTATACTCAGGCTGTTCCACCACAGGGCCAATCAAATCAAGTCTTTGAGCAACGGAACAAGCCTCAGTAATCTGCTGAGCAGACCATTCACTGGTACCCCAATAGAAAGCCCAACCCTTATCAATAACAAAATTCATAGCCCTAACAGTTTCTTCAATTGGAGTAGATGAATCAGGGCGATGACAGTAAAGAACATCAACATAATCCATATCAAGTCGTTTCAAACAAGCTTTTGTTCCTTCAATGATGTGTTTACGAGAAAGACCTTTATCATTAGGTCCAGCACCACCCCAAAAGATCTTAGTAGATATAACAACATCAGATCTTTTCCAACCAAGCTCTCTAATGGCTTGTCCCATTATCTCTTCAGCACGACCATTAGCGTAAACCTCGGCGTTATCGAAGAAGTTAACGCCATGATCTCCGCAACATTGCAAGATTGATTTAGCTTCATTCACATCCAATTGATTCCCAAAACTAATCCATGCTCCATAAGATAGTTGGCTCACCTTCAACACCTGTTTCTTTGTATTCCGCGCTTTTTTATCACTATGAAGATGAATTATACCAAGCATGCTGTGAAGTTTCTTTTGAAGTTGTTTCATATGATAACGGATAAAAAATCAATAGTTTAACGCCATTTTTGTGAAAGAATATACTCAATTTCATATATTCAATTTCAATAGTTGAAGTTTCCATATATTCAATTTCAGAGAAATTATGGGTTGATTTGTTTTGGTAAATATACTTTTGTGGGACTTGATTGATTCGAGAGCGAGGTAGACCGATTCTTGCTCGATTGAGTGAAGAGGATAAGAGAGAATGTGATTGTGAGGAAGAGGAAGCTATGGTGGGAAGAGGTAGAGAGAGAAAACGCCATTTTTGTGAAAGAAAAGCTTGAAGAAGAAAGGAAATAGGGAAGATCAACCATGGTTGAGTTAAATATCAACCTTACCGTTAAGTTTAACGGAAAAAAGGGCAAAAGTGTCCCGGTTGTTAGTTAGACTGAACTTCAGGGGTGCTATTGATAAAAAAAAAAAAGATTGTAGACCATTGATAAAAGGCCAAAACACAGGGGCACCA
Source organism: Amaranthus palmeri (assembly GCA_019776075.1). Lineage (NCBI taxonomy): Eukaryota > Viridiplantae > Streptophyta > Magnoliopsida > Caryophyllales > Amaranthaceae > Amaranthus > Amaranthus palmeri. The sequence continues at coordinate 7,199 of JAAKBH010000343.1, read as the reverse complement.
ATGATAATTTCCCAATTTATATTTACATTCTTAATTATTTTGTAGATAAACAAAAAAACCAAAAAAACAAATAACCCAAAGAAAAAAAAATATCCTTCACGATCACGAACATTAAAACATGTTTTAATACGTTCGTATGACGTGTTCTTCGCCTGAAATTCGATCGACATGTCTAATCCAACGCCTCTTAGTACCACTCTTCACGGAATTAATACCGGCGGTAGATCCTAACACACTAGATGGCGCCACGTGTGCAATATCCAACCCCGGTCCCACAGGAAGAAAAGCTGTGCGAATCACCCTATACTTTCCACCATCTAAAACTCCTCTCCAATTAAACGCGCACGACGTCGTTTTAGCCTCTGCATTTTTACATACCAAAACTGCCCCTCTACTACTCAACCTTGCTAACCTTAGAAACCTGCAAAAGTTTCTTCGCCGACTATCCACTACTAAAAAGTCAACGCCATCGAGCTCTGACATGACTTCTTCTGGTTCTCCGATGAGAATCTCCGGCGGTGTAATTCCTGTGGTGGATGATGACATGGCATGTAAGTAGTCGTTTCTAGAATGTTCGTCGGGAACTATACACACGTGACGTCCATCGGTATGTCGTGCGGCGATTGCGAGACCTATGCTTCGAGGAGTGAAGTTTCCGTTCGACCAGGTTTCTACTATCAGTTTTGAATTCCATCCTGCTGCCATGGCTGATATTAGCTCTGCTACTCCTGATTCTTGGTTTAGTTTACACTGTAATTATTCCAAAATTGACAAAATTATATCAGAATTTATTATTTGAAAAAAAAGAAAGCATACTAGTTTTTGATTGTTGAAAGATGAAGATTCAAAATTATCGTAAAGTATTCACATGAAAAGAGTTGTTCAGCAAAGGATTAAAAAAGAAAAAAAAAAGAGTTTCATAAATAGATTTCACGTTTTTCGGAAAAAAAAAAGGATGAATAAATCTGATCAACATGCTTTTTGAAAATATTCAAAATCCTCCTAATTGTTTCTAAAATATAGAACAATTATTAGGTGGAAAAATTAAATATAAAATCGTTATATCACCGCAAAACACAAGAATCATGACGGTTCTATTTTAATTTTTAAATTTTTTCCTGATAAATTTATTTGAATTTCAAAATTGTTTAAAAAAAATAAAAGAAAAAGGTATAAATGAAGAACTTACAGATTTAACAGTATCAATATAAGCTTTAGAAGCATTATCAGGAGACCAAACCACCTTCATTTTAATCTCAGATTAAAGATTTAAAGAAACAAATAATCGTATTTCTCTAATTGATAATCTTATATATGATTTAGTTTTTAGTACTGTAAATTGGTGAAGATTTTAGTGTTGGTAGAGATATTGAGAAAGCTTGTTAAAAGGTAGAAGTTAGAGAGAGAAAGAGGGAGAGAAGTTTGCTTGGAGAATAAGGCAGGAAAATGAAAATGGAAAGAGGAGCGAATATTGTGGGAGTCACCTGGAAGGGGTTTTATAAAGAGAAAGAAAAAAAAAGAGTTGACAAATTGATGGTGTGTATTGTCTGCCGCAAATCTGACGTGTGTGATTTTGTTTCCGATAAGCTCCTTTTACTATGGGCGGACTGCTGACCCTTCTACGGACGGTCCTGACCTTTTCTATAATTTTTTATTCCAACTATTCCCGTTTTCTAATGCCAAAAAGCTTACTCCCTCCGTCCCATATAATTTGTAGCAAAGAGAAAGTTGGTGTTTTTAAGAAAAAGGTAGATAATGGTAATAAATGAAGAGAGAGAATAAATTGTGTGGTTGAAATTAAAAGAGATTTCAAAATGTATGGATGAGATTAAAAAGAAATGGTGGGCCATAGTCCAAAAATAGAAATGATGCAAATTAAGTGGGACAGACCAAAATAGAAAATATTGCAAATTAAATGGGACAGAGGGAGTATGTTACAAAAATAAAAATATAATTAAATCGTTGAGTTATAATTGTCATATTTGATTTTTATGAAATTTAATGTCTTGTTATTTTAGACAATTAGTAATACAAGTTATAACAAGATGCGATTAAACGATTCAAATAAAATCTCACTTGATTATTTTTTACGCATTAGCCATAATATACAAAATAAATATAAATGATGAAGTATTTCAGAACATATGAAGTTTTTCAAAGTGTAAATTAAAAATTAAATTAAATAATAAAAATAATAGGAGTATAATTAATTGCTATACAATTTAAAGTTTAAAATATATTCTAATTTACTATTAATAAAATTTACTATTTAAATTAATTTATATCTTTATAAAATAACCCTTTAAGGCATTGGTTTACAAGATCTTTTTTTTAAAAAATTTTCTTAATAATGGGGGTAATATTTTGGTTTGGAGGTTTTAACTTTTATAAATAAATAGATCAGTTTAGGATCATATACTTCCTCTGTTTCATCATACAATTGCTACATTTGACTTTTTACGCAATCCAATGTGTTATTTTGTTCATTTATATATAAAAACTATACACATCTAAAAACTATAAAAAAATTAATATTATAAAAATATGCGATTAGACGATTCAAACAAGATGTCACTTGATTATATTTTTGCTTACACATTAACCGCAATATGCAAAATAAGCTTGAACAATGAATAGTGCTCATATCCGAAAGGTAGCAAGCATTTCAGAAGAGAGAAAGTATGAATGAGTAACTTCTAGCTATGTATTTTTTTTAGTAAACTCCTAGCTATGTACTAGGGGTGTACATCATTTTTTTTTTCGAAAAATAGGAATATGATAAAAGAAAACAAAAAAACACTGACATTTTAGAACCCCAAGCCTGGCGGCATAAAAAATTCAAATCATCTAATTTAGAATATCCGGTATTCGCTTTTAAAATTTGGAAAATTTATTTTATTTTTTTGAATTCGAATTCTGGATTAAATATGTGGCTTTAAAAATGGATAACACATTCAGATTATCAGATATGTATGGGAGTTTTAGTGAAAGCAGATATTTGGTTTTGAATTTGATTATAATTTTTTTTATTATAATCTATATAGGCTTTTGAACATGCTAATATTTAAAATAATATTAATTCTTAACTCCAACTGAGTTGCATAACTTATCAATTCTTGATTAATTTAGGCATTTAAACATAATGATTTGATTAAAAAAGTAGCGAAAAGTAGAATTAGATGTTTATGTGACCAAAAGTGAAAAAAAAAACCAAAATTTAATATATTCAAATTCCATATATCAGGATTATCCATATTGATAATCGGATCATTATTTTTACTATTGATTTTCGCATCCAAATCGATTTTGTATCTGATTTTTAACATCCTTGTCCCCTACTATATATGTACATGAACTATTCCCTATTATGTTATACATTTGATAAGATTGCTAAAAAATAAGTTTTAGAAGTAAAATTGATGGAATTGTTAATTTGACAATTAAAAAGCTAATTAAAACTCAACCAAAAACCTTATGAAAAATCTATTTATCAAACGGAAAAAGCGCACACGTACACATAAATAAAATACGTAATCGAAATAAGAGAGTAGTATTATTTTAAATTTCACTAACATAGAAATTAATGACAAAATCTCATAGAAGACCATGTATTAAATGCTCGATATCCACCTTCAATTTTTTAACCTTTATAATAACATTGTGGAAATAAAAATACAATTAGGAGTTTTCAAAAAAAAAAGGTACAATTAGGAAAATCATGGTAATTAGAAAGACAATTAATGATATTTGATTGTGGGAGAGGTGAAAAAATTAATTACAAAATAATGAGAAAGGGATATAACAATAATTTCAACCAAACGAGGAAAATCATCCTATTTTTCTTTTTTTTTTTTTGTTTTCCTTTTTGTTTTCTCTCAATCTACCTATTCTGTAACTATTTCACTTAGTTTATATGCAAATATATATGTACAATTATTTCATTAATTTGACCTTTTTATTTTTAAATATTTACACTAAATCCAAACATGCTCTACAATAATTCATAATCGAATATCAAACAAGTCTTTTAAGATATAACTATCATTGAGTATGTCTATTAATGATATTGAATTTGAAAATCGGAATTTATCTTAGTTTGAATATATACTATTTTTTGAGGTCTTATTTGGATTATGTCCGACCTTTCCTCTACCCCTCCCCTGTAGGAAAATATAAAGTAGAATAAAATAAAGATATTATTTCAAAATATTATGTTTTAGGAAGATAAGATTTTTTAATAATTATTATATTAAGTTTATTTTGTTTCATATTATTAAGATTTAGGTTAATATTTTCTTTATTTTTAGTCTTAATCATGTATAAATAGATCAGGTGTTCCCTTTCACTGATAAAGTAATATAAACCAACTATTCAAAATCCAAATCAATCTTATTTCCGCAATCCGCATTATGATTTTCTATATGGTATCAGCCCCGTAAGATTTTCTTGGACGGAAATACTCTATCGATATTTTATCATTTATCATAATCGACTAAAATCGATCCAAACAAAAAACAAATCAAAAAAAAAAACCAATCAAAAAATCTAATGGAAAACATGATGTAATTTCAATATATCTGTCAAAAAAAATAACTTCAATTTAACATTTTTGACATAGTGCGATTTATGGATGTAAATTGTAAATTCTGAAAACTATTTAATCATCATTCATTATAATTGGTCTTATTTAGGATCTGGACCACGTCTTTTTTTTTATTTACTAATTCAATTTTACTATTCTTTTCGGTCTTTTTTTATAACATTTTTTTGATTTGATATACTACTAATTGATTAAGATGAGAAGAATAGCTAAGTGATGACGATTTAGATAATATCGAATATGATTAGTTTTCATACTAAATTTTTGAATCCGGTTGCTTGGTCTTAGGCTCTAGGCCTGTCAAACAGATCAGTACGGAAGTGAGTTCGTATTCGGATTATATATGAATGGTCATAAACCTCTTGACCTGATTCTAACCCGGCTGCTTAGTTAATTAGGTGAAAATACAACTTTGATATAATGTGTAACAGATCAGGTCAACCTAATATCCACCTCTCGTCTGTAGTCCAAAAATCTAACCACTTAATTAGTTCATCTTTTTTGTTTTTATTTTAGCGCCTTTGACATTAACTATATTGAATTTATTAGGCCTTAATTTTAAATTTTTATTTAGCATGTTGTTTGTTATATTTTTATTTTAAAAAATAGAATTATATTAAATAAATTAAGTTTAGAGTACTAATTGATTTGACTTGGGTTTAAAATTTTAACCTTTACTGAACCTAATTAATAAACAGATTAGATCGAGTTAACAAATTTAATAAATTGAGTCAAAAATCTCAACACATAAATATTTTTTTTTAAAATTAAATTAACTGGTCAAATCAATTATTATCGGTCATATTAGACTCTTGGCTATATCATATAGATTGTAGACGGTATTTCGTCCTCGTTCTCGTTCAACAACATTAGTCATCATTTGGTGTCTTCTACTCCTATTAGATGACGCCATTCTCATGAAGTCGGTATTTATTAACCTTTTAGTGTCGTGTCTTCCGTTCTACTCCCTCCGTCTCTTGTAATTTACATCAGAGAGAAAGAAGATAGGAGTAGTTTTTAAGAATGCTGTAATTAATAAATGAAGAGAGAGAATGAATTGTAGGGATAAAATTAAAATAGAGTAAAAATGTATGGATGAGATTAAAAGAGGGCGGTGGATCATCACACAAAAATGGAAATGATGCATATTAAGTGGAACGGAGGGAGTATTCTTTTTGTCTTGCAACATTTACTATATGAGACCAACAGATGAGATAATTAAGAAAAAGTGGTAAATGTATATAAAAAGGTTTAAATTATGAAAAAGTAGAAAAAATATGTTAATAAGATGAAAATACGATTTAATCGCTACAAAAAATTTAGCTTTTTGCGACATTTAATTTAGTGGCATTAAAAAATGCTACTGATTCATATTTTTAGTGTAATAATTATTGGTTTTTATTTTAATTTCCACCATAAAGTGATTTAGCGACACTTAATTTAGTTTTTAGTGGCAAATATAATTGTCACTATAATCTATAGTAGCATTTGTGAGAAATGTCACTAGATTCTATGTAGCTAAAAGCTTTAGTGTGACTTTTTAATATACTGCTAAATGCTCTAATAAATGACACTAAATCCTTTATATACACTATAAGAAATTTATAAAAGCGTCTTTTAAATTAAATGTCACTAAATATATCTCACTAAAAATAAATTATGTTGTAGTGAATGAGTGGTTGGATAAAAATCAAAGAGAAAGTGTATAAACCAAAATGATAAATATAGCAAATTTAGGAAATCAAGAAAACTTATTTTCGTCAAATTTAGGACAAGTGAGCTTCTAGACTACACTTCTAATTAAATAATAACAAAACAAATACTTCTCATTATAAGCCATTTTATGATCGTTTCTTGTTAATAGTTGTACTTTTTCTTTTAAGTTGGAGTTTTTTATACAAAATGTAGCTAATACTCCTATTTCTATAAGATACTGAAGAGATATTATTATTTTTATTATTATAATAAAAGGTAATCTATATTATTGGAGTTGGTTCCTTGACAATTATAAGGAGAAATTTTACACGAAGTTGGTGTGGAGCCGTGCAACAAGCTGAGCACCCATATCCTTCTGAATACAGAAAGCTAGTATATGAAAGATGTAGGACTTAGATTTGGTGCTACTTGAGTTGCTCATAGAGAACGAAAAAAATCTTGATTGCAGGTCAATTGTGTTTTCACCTAAGTCTCCGAAGGTGGAGAAAGCAAATGGGATGAACTTATAGTCATTCTCCTTACACTTTTCCGTGTATTTTTTCATCTTTTTTTCTGCAGCATTGGCTATAGAAGCACCAGAGGCCCATAAAGAGACTAATTTTCATCTTATTTATTTTCCAACTTGCGCACGAATTCGATAACTTTAGGAAAATTATACGAAAAACAGTGAAGAAAAGAAAAGGTCATGTTTTAGTCGTAGCTTGAAAATGACTTTGTGAAATCTAACTTCTAAGAAGATATCATGTGAAAAGGTAAGAGCATTGACATTACTAGTAACTTGCATTTTTTGTTCTTGTTTGTAGGGCGTTGCCCAAAACACTTTTACCTTTTTAGGTGTATTTTTTAATGTGTTGGAATTAGAGGTGTTCATTCGGGTTATCGG